>JBANRG010000010.1:0-649151 GCA_037954225.1 Stygiomarasmius scandens | reverse complement strand
ATTGTCGTGTTTAAGACTGTTTCACACCGTGCAGCCATCTCTTCGTCCCGTGCATCTGCTCCTGCGTCAATATCGCGATACCTAGTCAGAGTAGATCGATGTGTTGTGATGACGCCATCATAGACGGTAGCCGGATGTGCGACACCTTTCAGACTTTCATGTGTTGCGAGTTGAGTGCGGCGAGCCTGCAGAAGGAACCCAAATGAGTTGCAGAACCCAAGTCGAAAAAGTGTACGCACATGATCATCATACAAGTCAGCTACACTCTGTAGGCTATCTGCCGTTCGTTGCATAGCCTTTGTCAATGCCAGGCATTCTGCACGTTCATTAGCATCTAATGATAACGATATAAAGAACATGCGCACCTTCACATCCTTCTCGCCAACACCATGCGCCATCCTTGTTCATCGTCCCTTTGCCCTTGTGTTTGTTTGGATTGTATCCTTTCACTGTACCGTTGACATTGTTTGGGTACTGATCTTCCTCGTCTTCGTCTTCTTCTGCGATGCCCCCGCTATTAGATGCTAGAGGTTTCGATGTGATAAGAGAGAATAGCGAGTACGAGAGAAGGCGCTCGGCCTTGGACATATCTGTCGCACGCAATCAGAACAGCGGTAGAATGCACCACTACAAGTACTTACCGACCCTTGCCTCTCTTATCTTGCCAAAGGTCCCTCGTAGTCCTTGTACACCTCGTCCCAGTGCCTTTGTGTGAACAGCAAACCGTTCCACGGCCTCTTCGGCATCTTCCAAGTCCAGATTGAAGGCAGGATGAAAAACATGTGCATAAAACGACGGTCCAGCAGGCGGTTGTGCTAAATAGTACGGTGCAAGCCGTTTCCAATCCTAGAAGGATTCAGAATTGAGAAAGTGATATGAGTCCATGACTACTTACAGAGTCGCTCTCGCAGCCCAGGAACCAAGTTACCACCTCTGCATATCGAGCTACGGGATGCCGGACTACTCTGTCGATATACCGTTCCAAGTCACCTCGTCTAGCTTCCACAAAGTCTTGATTAAACCTGCCCGCATACTGTTTCTCTGGTAATGGTGGAAGAGCAATACCAGGTAACCTTCTTGTCAGTGCTGTATGCATCAGCACAAAGTGCGAGTAACGTCGCTGAACAGTAAGTCTCGTAGGCTCTGGCAGCGGATCATCCAACTCTGCATCCTGGGGAGGTTGAAAGAGAGATGTGACATTGTAAACCGTATAAGCGCCTGTCAAGACAGAAGTCCGTTTTGAAGGCGAATGGATAAGTACTCTGAATGGCGGTAATTTTGACTTCCATGCGTGTCCTGCATCGACAAAATGCTTGTCTGATTCAGGTAGACCTTTGCCCTGGGTATCTGAGCCAGAACCAGAGCCCTCTGCTTCATCCGATGACGACTTTTCAGCTTCTTCTTCTTCTCCTGCGTCATCGGATGCGATACTGCTCAACTTTTCGTGCATCAATGTTGGATACCGTTTATGTGTCCCTCGAGCACCATCCATATCCTTTGGCGTGTCTTTCCCCAATCCTCCTTCTTGGGCCCTGCTTTCGTCTGACCCGCTGCCCTTGAGTACCCATGTTTCTGCACCACTAGTAACAAAGTTTGAAAAGCGGTTGATGCTTTTCCCACCAAGGACGCTCTGTCTGAAACTCCGCGAAGGAAAGATCCAATCGCCCGTGCGTTGCGGAAATATAGGATGAGCAGGAGGTTGAGGATTTAATGGCGAAACGAGGCAGTGAGTAGAGTTTCGAGGCGTCGAGTTTGAGGAAGAACCTTCTCTACGTTCTCGAGTAGTTATACGAGATGAAGAGGGTGTGAGATCGACATCCGGAGATACAACGAATTCTGAAGTGAACTATGCAGATATCAGATAGACAATCTAGCAAAAGATAGAGATACAAACCGTATAATAGTCTCGAGGTAAAAGCCCAACTTCGCCAGCTGCATTCTTGATTAAACTCCAACCATCTGCCAAGTCTTCTTTAACAACCTGTATCTCTTCACTCGCTATCACGCTCAACTCTTGAAACTCGGTTTTGCCCTCGAAATCGTACAACGCCCTTGCAGATCTCGGTTGCTCTTCCTTTTCTTGGTCTTGGTCAGTCTCGTCAATGCTGGCAGACTCGGCCTCGATCTCTGCTACCATTTCCTTTCCGCGAGCAAGTTCATCTTCACTAACGGACTGAGATAAATGTCGGTATTGCGTCCATGCATTGGAAGCGTTGATGCCGGCGTCGAATTCGGATTGAGGACGAGAAAAGGAGAGAAAGGTACTGGATGAAGGAGATTTGGTCGCGCGTGGTAGAGTTGCCATGAAGAGGATGGACGAGAAAGGATGGGAAAGTTGTTAGGGGCCAATGGGCAGAGATACCGTCGTCACCGTTTCATCATTTCCAAATCTTCCACCAGCATACTATTAATTCATAGCTATTGTACATCTAATAATACGTACAGTCCTCAGGCTACTAGTAGCACATACACATATATACAAAAAAGGCAACCTCTGCCAAACTACCTGCTTTCTCTTGCCCGACTATTCTTCGTGTCAACGCGAACGTAATCGCTGTCATCCCACACACCTCTACTCGCTCTCTTCGGACCAGAACTGGCTTTGGCGCCACCTGGACTTGCAGGTCGTTGGCCGCCAAAGAGGCCAGAGGTTGCTGGAGGTGTCTGTGCTGACGAGCCTTCCTTCTTGACATTCATGTATGCTTCGCCGAGTATCTGTAATCCTACAGCACGCAGGTGGATCTTCTCCCGTGGTATTGAAGCATCTTCGAGTAGTCGATCACAGACTTCCCGTAGAACAGACTCGATTTCAAGTTTTGCACCCTGTGATGTGATTAGTTGGTGTCAAGATATAGATCGCAGATGAACGTACCTTGAATAGAGCTTGTAGTCCTTTTTCAGCTGCCGACTCTTCGAGTTTCTGCTTCTCCTCTGGAGAGAGATTCCCTGCTTTTTCTGCCGCCTGAATTTGGTCAAATACAGCCTTGAGTTCGATTGCTGCACGAAGCGTTGATACACTAAATCAAGACGTTAGAAGGCTATAAGCATAGGGTAGAGAAAAGATTGACGTTTCGCTGAATACGTGATATTTGCCCTGCACATTGTGCAACCAGCCTCCAACACCGAGGAAAGTTTGATTCGACGCAAGTAGATGCTTCGCTTTCGAGACATAGACGAACCCAATTGCTTGCAAGAGCTCAGGTCCATATGACTCTCGTGCAAGGTCTCTGTAAACAAGGAAACTGAGTACTGAAATGGGTTGGCGTAAAATCAAGGCTTACTCGGCCTCCAGTTCGCAAATCGTCCTAAAGCTCTGTGTCACGTCCCGGTCGTTCACACCAGTTGCCGACTCTGTGAATATACCCAGTTTCCTCTCCAGGTTTTCCACAAGCTTGTTCACTCGTTCAGCACGAGCAGCAGCTCTCTGCAAAAAGATTAATTCGCAGCGCAATAAACTAAGCCGATATAAACGCACTTCTGCAGCCTTTTGTTTATCCTTCTCTGCCTTCTTCGCCTTCTCTTCCTCAGACATATTCTTGTCCTTGATCTTTTTCCCATCTCCGCCTTCATCTTCAGCATCTTCCGCTTCCTGCAAAGCCGTCTTCATGTCTCTGGCCAGACTAATCTGCCCAATAATCGGTATAAACCTTTCTCCGCCGAAGATTGCCGAAAAGACTTCCTCGGGATCGACATAACCACCCTCTGGTGCAGACTCCTTCGGTCCAAATTCATTGTATTTGGCTCGTAAGGCAGGATCCGATAACGTCTGGTATGCGATAGCGATTGCTTTGAAACGTTCCTCGGCTTGAGGATCATCGGGGTTTTTATCGGCTGGAGGATGAGGGCAAAGACGTCAGATGGATGGCAGAGCCCATATACAGAAGATACGCACGATGATGCTTGATCGCAAGTCGTCCTGAAAGGACAAACAAATGATTTAGAAAGTCAAGTGGCGCAACATGCAAAAGGGAAAGACGTACGATATGCCTTTTTGATATCATCAGTCGTAGCTGTCACTGGCACACCTAAAAGATCGTAATACGCTGTCTCGAGAGGCCTCTCTTGCGTTCCAATCTTCCTTCCTTTCCTCCCACTGCTCGCATTTGAAGATGAACCTGCACCACCACTTGTTCCACCGTACGAGTTTGCGTTTAATCCTGGGCTGTTTCTGTTTATTATGCTAGAGTAATGAGCAGGGACTTGAGTAGGATAGAATGCATGATTAATTGTAGACTGGCAAGACCAGCATCGGACGTAAAGAAGAGTTCCTGCAGAAGGAGGTGGAGAGGGAACGGGAAATTCTAGAGGTACACTGCAAGAAGAGCATGATGTAGGGATATGAGGGACTAGAGGACGAGAGGGAATTGGTTGATTTGACATGGTCGAAAGAAAGTACAAGATCGAGGTTCACGTGCAGCGCAGTATACTTGGCTCCTAACGTCATGTCTTCCTTCCCTTTGAACTCGTCGAGTAAATTCTCTCCCTAGTATGGAAACCTTTGCAAAGTCCAGAAGATAGAACCTCACTCATGGCCGCGTGGCAGCTCGTCAATCATGTCTGGAAGGCAGCATTATCTTCATAATTATCGGTCTCTGCTAAGCGATGGTTTTTTGAACTCGATGACTGGCGCAGACCGCTTGTCACGATCGATGGTCTGTGGATCTCTGACATATACCACCACCTTTATGAGATCGAGGCTTGGAATAGATGCGCAAGAGTTGCTCAACTTCGTCGATGTTGCTGACCAGCTTCTAGTAAACACTCGGCTTTTGATGTATTGCTTCTAATTACTCATCTTTATAAATTCTCTTGTCTTCAGCGACAAAGGTTGAGCGCAGATTCATATTCATGTCACCGGATATCTTGTTCACTTCGATGGAAGCAATGTCAGTGGGACAGTTCATAGCGTATTCACCAGTGTATCAATTCTAGCTCATGACGAAACTGTTCCAATACGTTAGTGGGGTATTGAATTACCCATCCGCTATGGGCTTCTTGGGCGTGGCATTTCCGCACAATGCTGTGATTGGTTTCATAATTTTTGGGTTTGTCGTCTCAAGTAAGAATCAATAGTCCTAGTGTGCTACTGTACCGACTTACTGTTCTTCGTCCCTTTGAAGATTCTCGATTGAAACCCAGCACTGGTTCGAAAAGGAATTCGGGGAACCTTACTCCAGGACGCCCGAGCTTTGTCTCAAACTCATCATTCACGCGTATCTCAGTCTTAAGATGGACTTGCGTATTGTAATTATCCTCAGGAGGAGACTTGGAGATCATGCCAACCTCAGAACGCAATTCGTTCGTGACACTGATGGTTATTATGTGACTGTCCGAGATCGCGTCGTCTTGGAGGACGACCTCCTGGCACTCGAAGAATCGGAGCCTGTTTAATGTAACCATTCCACTACACCAGCCTTTTCCACATACTTTCCTACACTCATATTTTTATTAGTAACCTATCGTGTACAGTATCATCACGGAGACCACCTCATACTCTGTAAATGTAAAAAAAAATGAACAGAAATATTTTGTAGAGCGCGAGAGCTCTTACCAGAGGCAGATCTCGAGAACTGGCTCCCACAGAAACCGTAAACTCGCCCGTAGGAATATACCACGTTTGTTTCACAGAGTCCCAGACCTATAGTGGATAAGCGTAGGCCAAAAATATTTCTTAGAGAAGCATAGGAAAGCATACACTCAGATCTTTGCGGCGAAGGTCAAATGAAGCGGTAGAGGATTCGCCAGGGGCAATGTCTTTGACTTTGATAAATCCACGTAAAACGCGGACAGGTTGATCGTCTCCAGGTATTGACACGTACTAGTAAACCAATCCTTTAGAAGCACTTCAGGTGCGAGGCAGACAAAGACTGTACCAGCTGAGCAACTTCACTCCCAATCACATCTCCAGTGTTGGTGATTGTAGCAGTCACTTGCAGAACAACATCGTATAACGAATTCGACCCGTCTGAATCGGTAAAAGGCTCCGCAGTGTCTTGAATTGAATCAGATTCTGAGACGAAGCCAGAAGAGGAGAGTTTTAAGGATGCAGAAACAGCTGAAGCATCAAGGGAGATGGACCCGAAAAGAGAAGAGTCGGCAGTTTGTGGCTCGGAGACGACAAGTTTCGAGTATTCAAAGGTTGTGTAAGAAAGGCCGTAACCAAATTCATAACGAGGAGTGATGTTTTGTGCATCAAACCAACGGTAATCGATGAAGACTCCATCAGTAAAGTTGGCCTGAGGCTCGAGAATTGGATCAGATACAATCGTATCGGGCTGGAAAAAAATACGTCACTGTCTTGTCAAAAGAGACAAAAAACGGCGCACATAATAATCATCTAAACTCTTTGCCCAAGTAAACGGCAATTTTCCACTCGGATTCACATCTCCATAGAGCACATCAGTAATGGCATTCCCTGTTTCTTGACCAGGCAACCAAGCTGCAACGATTGCTGTAACGTTTTCGTTGTCCGCCCACTTTTCTATATCGACGACGCCGGGAATATGCATCACCACTACGACATTGGAAGAGTAGTTGACAGCAACTGCAATCAATGCATCGGCATTATTGTTCAGAGTGATGTCGGGACGGTCTTGGAATTCGGTTGCCCAGCCTGAGACGAAGACGATGGTGACGTCTGAAGTAGGGACTAGAGATTGGATGGCAGACTCAAAGTTGTCAATGACGGTGATTGCAGAAATCTAGGGATGGAAGGTTTAGACAGAAGATGCGTTCAAGTCGGAGAGCATACCTCGGCACCACTTTGAATCGCTCGCTCCTTGAGTGCGTCAAGTGGTGTAATAATGTAAGGTGCGTAAGCATAACCAGAGCCTCCACCGTATGACAAGGTACCATTCTGGTAGACCCGTCAGCGCAAAGAGTTATAAAATTGAATTGAGGCGATGTCACCAAGTTTTCCAATGGGCATGCGATACCAGCCCCTCCACAGGCGTTTTGTCCAAGAGCATTGTCGGTCGCATCATTGCCTACAGAATTTACTCTCAGAGTTGGTAACTTGGCACACCATTACTGCTCACCGAGAACAGCAATCCTCTGAGGATTCTGCAGAGGAAGACCACCGGTGTTCTTGAGAAGTGTCGCACCTTCTGCACCAATCTTTCGAATTAACTCGGCGGTAGAATTTTGACGAACGTCCTTATACATATCAGGTGCGTCATAGAGCGTCGGTAGCGCGTTCTGATGAGGAGAAACACGACTGCATTAGTATTAGGTATAACCAACTCGCGTCGAAGTACTCACGAAAACATGTTCAGGCAACGGGGTCTCATCCTGCCCTAGCCAAATATGTGGTGTCAAGACCCTCAATGCAGCATCGGTCACCCGATCCTCCGGTACAGTCCCATTCTCCACCAATTTGTCGAGCTCGCTCCAAAACTGTCCGAAAACCCCACCAAACCCAGACCCAGGCATAGCCATGTCCAAACCTCCTATTAACGCATCAACATCACTATGTTGACCTCCCCAGTCAGAGATGACTGATCCCTGAAAGCTGAGTTCGGTTTTCAGGAGGTGATTGAGTGTGAACGAGTTTTGACAGGCTTGGGTCCCATTGAGATTGTTGTAGGAGCACATGACGTGGGCCACACCTGCTCTGACGGCTTCAGCAAAAGGCCAGAGGTAGACTTCATGCATGGTCTTGTCGTCAATGTTGGATGAAATGGGGGATTGTTCGTTGGCTGGGAAGACGGCGTAGACTTCAGCGAGATTGTAGGGGTTCCGGAATGTCTCTTGTTCGTAACCGATGAACTGGAAGTGTGATGAATTTGAGATAAGGGAAGAAGAAAAGAGACTTACATGTTTTGCAGTAGCCATTACTCCTGCGTCTTGCATGCCAAGGACGGAAAGATAGCTTGCGACACCAGTAGCGTATGGCTAACATTACAGCATTATGGGCTAAAATTATTCAGAATTACAAAAACAAGACTTACATCTGGGGACCAACTGTCAAGAATACTTCAGCATCTACCCTGACAGGACATTGAAGAAATCATACCCTTCCCAGTTCCTACCGGCCAAAGGTGCACGTCCCAAAGGTCCACCGGTAACAGGTGCCAAGGCAAGATGAACACCTTGGTCGTAAAATTCCTATGCACAGATGAGCAGAGAGAATTATGAGCGATTGTTCAGGCTTGCCTTTCCCATAGCATATGCCCTCTTGTAAATCAACTCTCTATCCCAAGTAGCCGCCGTCGTCAGACCGACAGGGAACTGGCTCACGCCGTGGAGAGGTCGGACTCCTGCTGGGCCATCTTCGAGGCCTGTCAGACCAAGTTAGCATGTTAAAGTTAACGGTAATGAAGAACATATACAGAATCCAGATATATTTAACCTTGGCACTCCACCAATGTTGCCTACACAAGACCCAGGAATTCCAGCTGTCATATTGACTTTTTCTGCCAGAGTCATATTGTTGACGAGGCTAGAGGCTTTGGCAAACGCGTCTTTCCAAGATTTCCCTCCATCTACATTGGCTGTGAACGACGAAAGAGCATTAGTATTTATCAAAGAACGCGATAAACAAAGACGCACGCGCAGTCCAAGAGTTTGCTGACGCAGGTGTAGCCCCATACACGTTCAAGACGATCGCAAGCTTGACAATTCCAGCGAGTCCAGGTCCGAGTTTCATCGTAGGCCAGGGAGTTCTGGTTCTGTAAACCGTCCTCTCTCTCAACAATCCTTTTATACCGCCAATGTCGGTACCACTGGCCGATGCCCAGCAACATCATTCCGACAAGGAATAAAGTTTGCAAGTTACTAAACGAAATTCCGGCCAACCATCTGGTATAGATGCCAAAAGGGAGAAAAGAGAGACCAGATGACCTTGCCCCAAGCTCGCGCTGCTGATCCGGCTATATGTTTTGTGTATGAAGAGGTCCGAAACGTCGTCCAAGGCACAATTAGAATCAACAGCTTTCTGCAATCACTGTCAATATTTTTAAAGTCGGGCCCCGTTGTTGAGAGATGATATTATACCGGATTGAGAGTCCGATTTGCCAGGAAGGGTCGTTTTGGTGCACGAATTTACGATACGCTCTGTATCGAATGGTTTTGAGAGAGCAAGGGCTATTATTATCTAATATAGACTTTACGGAAGATTGAGCATCAATGCATTAGACTCGTTACCAGTCGGCGCGTTTGATGACTTTCATCAAACCATTGCAGAACGACTAGCTCGAGCCTATCAATGCATCAACACTCCCTGGCGTGTTAGACTGATAATCATCCAAACTCTTCGTCCAAGTAAACGGCAATTTTCCGTTCCATACAGCACAAAGATTGCTGTAACGTTTTCGTTGTCTGCTCACTTTTCTATGTCGACGGCACTGGGAATATGCACCACGACGACATTGGAAGAGTAGTTGACAACAGCTGCGATCAATGCATCGGCATTGTTGCCCAGAGTGATGTCAGGACGTCTTGGAATTCGGTTGCCCAGCCTGAGACGAAGACGATGGTGACGTCTGAAGTAGGGACTAGAGATTGGATGGCAGACTCAAAGTTGTCAATAACGGTGACTGCAGAAATCTAGGGATGGAAGGTTTAAACAGAAGATGCGTTCAAGTCGGAGAGTATACCTCAGCACCACTTTGAATCGCTCGCTCCTTGAGTGCGTCAAGTGTAACAACGTAAGGCGCACAAGCATAACCAGAGCCTTCGCCGTATGACAAGGTACCATTCTGGTAGACTCGTCGGCGCAAACAGTTCTAAAATTGAATCAAGGCAATGATGTGACCGACAATGCTCTTCAAGTTGGATAACCTGTAGAGGAGCTAGCATCGCATGCCCATTGGAAAACTTGGTGAGCATTGCCTACAGAACTCACTCTCAGAGTTGGTAACTTGGCGTACCATTGCTGCTTACCAAGAATAGCAATCCTCTGAGGATTCTGCAGAGGAAGGCCACCAGTGTTCTTGAGGAGTGTCGTACCCTCCGCACCAATCTTTAGAATTAACTCGGCAGTAGAATTTGGACGTCCTTATACGCACTAGGTGCGTCGTAGAGCATCGGTAGCGCGTTCTGATGGAGAATAACACAACTGCATTAGATATAGCCAACTCGCGTCGAAGTACTCACGAAAACATGTTCAGGCAACGGGGTCTCATCCTGCCCTAGCCAGATACGCGGTGTCAAGACCCTCAATACAGCATTGGTAACCCGATCCTACAGTCCCATTCTCTACCAACTTGTCGAGCTCACTCCAAAACTGTCCAAAAACCCCACCAAACCCAGACCCAGGCATAGCCATATCTAAACCTCCCATCAGCGTATCCACATCGTCATGTTGACCTCCCCAGTCAGAGAGAATGATCCCTAAAAGCTGAGTTTCTTATTCGCAGCCGATGAACTGGAAGAGTATATTCAGTATTTATCCTGTCAGGACATTGAAGAAATCATACCCTGTTCCTACCGGCCAAAGATCCACCAGTATCTTGCAATTTACGTCCGTTCAGCCTCCTTTCCTGTCACCAGCTTCGGCAACAACCATGGCATGTTCCATAGAAAAAATGACATGGTCAACAAAGCGTGAAGACTGAGACCGGATATTCTAGCCTGAAGGATCCTTAAGCATGGATACGCAGTTATGAATCACTTACTTCGGCATTCAACACTCATTTGTAACAGTTACTGTATTCCAACAAAGCAACTATACTCTAGCTACCGGCTCGCAACCATTTGACCAAAGGGTACAAAAACCTGGATCATACAGGCCACCACTATAAATAGGGAATAAACAAGGTACTTTGTCCATAACTTCTGTTGTGCCAGTGAGTAACAAGCATTGACACTGGCTACACACCCAACCTAACTGTCCTTCAACGCCCCTGCTTCCAACTCTTCATCTTCCCAATCAGCGTAACGTACGTACAGGTAAGTGAAACAGAATCCAGGGATGAAATGACCTCAGATAAGTTCTTGTCGATTGAAACCACCTTGACGCAGCATGGAGGTGAAAACCTTGTTGCATGCGGCCAATGACAGTATCATAGAAAATGTGACCAGGAAAATGGGTAATTGAAAAAAGACAAGTTCGACTGGCAAATGAAAAGAGCGAAGTTAAACGGTGAAGATAGAGTGGAAAAATGAACATGAACCTACCTTGGGCCACGAAGATACTCACTGAAATAGAGAATTGCGAAAACAACAGTGGTAGAAGTTTTGGGTACAACAAGTTGACATCCTTGCAAGGGCGGAGGACGGTATAGGGTATTGCATAATTATCTGCACTCCGCACAAAAATTCTTCATTATTTGTTTGTATTTGCTTTCTTGTGCCTGATGGCAAAAGGGCGGCAAAGGGGAAACACACGATGTAAGCTCTCTCCAACATGCGAAGCTTGAGTATCGACCTGCGCAAACGGATTATACACTGGCGATTCGAAGAAGGCCGAGAAATCAACGAGATTGCCGAGCTTGCAGGATGCTGCAGACGCACCGTATGCACTATTCTTGCTACGTACCGTGATACCGGGGAGGTTTACAACACCAATGCAAGTGCCCATGGCAGACCACGAATTCTTTCAACTGGTGACAAGTCCTACATTCTAGCACTTCTGCGTGCCAATCCATCACTGTTCCTGGATGAAATTCAGGATAGGCTCTGGGAGTATCGACATGTTGACGTATCTATTGCGACCATCAGCCGCACACTGCGAAACATGGGAATCAGCGACAAGACATTGGATTATGAGGCTTTGCAGCGAAATGACCTCATCCGACGCATCTGGGTGGCAGAGAATGCCAATATTCCAATGGAATATATTGTGTGGTTGGACGAGAGTGGGATTGAGCACGAGGATTACCAGCGTGAGCATGGTTGGGGATTTATTGGGCAAGCGTGCACAAGAAGAGCTATTTTTCTTCATGGCATTCGGTTCTCTATCCTTCCCGCATTGAGTGTTGACGGTATTGTTGCTTTTGACATATTTGAAGGCACTGTGAACCACGAGATTTTTATCAAGTATTTGAGAGAAGAACTCGTAAGTTCATCAACCTCACTGCTATTTCATTACTTCTAATTTTGAATAGGCGCCTGTCCTAACACCGTATCCTGGCCCTAATAGTGTCGTCATTATGGATAATGCCCGCATTCATCACTCTGAAGAGATTCGTGCATTAATCGAGGATGAGTGTAGTCAGTATTTTTCACTGTTATATATCCAATCTATTAATTGTCTAGTAGACGCAAAGCTAGTTTATCTTCCGCCATATTCACCCGATTACAACCCAGCTGAACTTGCGTTCTCTTTCATTAAGGGCTGGTTAAAGCGTCACGAGAGTCATATGTCAGATAACGAAGAGAGATGGGAATTGATTCATCAGGCAGTACAGGCAGTCACTCCCGAAATGGCAGAAAACTGGATCGTGTATTGTGGTTACGATTAGCAACTCTATATACATATTCAAGCATAACAACTTGGCAGCTCATAGTAAGAGTAGTATGGATATCTATCATAGGCAGTGCGTAAACAAAATCAGCGGCGGTGATGCATCTTCTTCTCATACTCCGTGCAAAACTTTTGTAGCCTCATAACTTCACCCTCTTTACCACCTGTTACCTCAATAAGTCGTGCTACAGGCACAGCAGGGATGATATCAACAGTAAATCCGGCATCCCTCAAAGCCCCAAAAGCACTGCCAAGGTCACATCCACTCTTTGTATGAAATTTGTCAAGACAATCCCGAAGCTGAGCATCAAGTTTCTCAGCAGAGGGAGCGACATCATCAGACTTCGTGGGAGAGGAAGGAGCAGAGCTGGGTGGTGATGGGGTGTGATGACGACGACGACGGGAAGATGAAGAGGCCTGATCGGAGATAGTTTTGATGAGAGGCACAATGGAAGCTACCAGCATGGCAGTGGTAGCAGCTTGACCATCGACAGTAGCTACTGGTTGTTGGGCACGATTATCAGCAGGACGAGGACCAGTCCTACCACGAGCCCGTGCACCAATTCGGACACCATCTCGACTAACATCAATTCCTTCCATGTTCGGCGGCTCTTCGACAGTTCCTTTGCCTTGAATCTGATATATACCATAGTTAGTCGGTGATTGTTGGATATCAAGAATACTCACTACTAGTTTTGCCCATTCACCCTTCACGCGATTGTTTATTCCAATATGCTGGCTGGTCGCTGGATCAACATAACAAAGACCATTTACACCTGACGTAGAACAATGACCTGCATCGTTACAATTCCAACGTTTTTCAAGTTGTTCAATGATGAACGCCTCTGCAACAGCCCTTGGCGCTGCATTTTCAACACGAGGTACCTACATTTTGAGCACGAGTTAAATCTGTAATGTTCTGAAATGCTGAATACATACCTTTGTACCGTACGTGAGCTCAGGTTCATCGTCACCAGTAGGGGACTCTTCAGCAGCCTATCATAGTGATGTCAATACAGAAAAGGAAAGTAATCGAAATTCTCACCCGTTTGCGGATGCGGTAACCATCCATTGTTTCCAAATCAAACTCTGCCGACACATAGAAATTTGCCTTGCGAGCATTGCACTTGGCAAGGTTGGTAAGCGCAGTCATGAACTGGGAATCAGTGTCAATGCTAATCCGACCATTCTTGATACCACCACTACAATAGAGGCATTCAAATCAGCCAAAAGAATGAACAATGGCCACGGACATACCCCATACCGGACCAACCAAACAGGAAGGTTGGTCCGCTGTGGACACCTGGTGCATAGTCAGAATGAAGGCCATGAACGGCCAAGCACCACTGAATGAAGTCTGTTCGGTTGAGTCCATGGATGACAGTATTACCCATTAGGGTTTCGGACTTCGAGACAAGCTTTGGCGGGACTTGTTTGCCAAAACGGGAGGCTGCAGGCTTTGATTCCCGTGCTTGAAAGACCTTCGTGACACGGACTGCATATTCAATATCTGAGAGAGCAGTCAGAAAGGAAGATTAAAAGTTTGAGATTATACAAAATGTACCCGGATTTGTCGCAGCTGCCGCAGCAACATTTCTATAGTGGCTGCTGGCCACAGAACTGGACATTGGGGTGGACACAGACTGTACATTAGAGAGTTGCTCATTTGGCTGTGGTTGCGGAGGCGGTGACGAGGCAGGTGATGCTGAAGGAGGTGCATCCGAGGATTCTTGTGGTCTCTGATTTTCGAAGACATGATCAAAACGTGGCCTCCAATAGTTCCATACTGCATTCATATGTTCATGGCTTCGATACATCAATGGGGGATTACGGGCGCCATCTCGAAAACTGTTAGTACAGAAGGATGACGGACAGTAATGAAATGACTGTACCAATCCATGCTGGACGACGCATCCACACATCTGAAGGTTCCGGAGGCGGCCAAGTTCCCCATTCTGGACGAATATGACCGTAATTAGGGTTCTGATTTACCATGAGATTAAGGCAGTAAGCAAAAGGATAGAAAAGGAAAATGAGTGAAAACTGTGGGTTGAGACGTACAATATGCAAGAAAATTGGCTCATTTTATAGCTCTGTCAATGCCGAAGAGACTACTGATCAGGCATTCCAAAACACGGATTTTGTAGTCGCTTGAGTGTTTCCAGGCTGAGGAATGCAGACTGACACAGAGCGGACCTCCAAATTTCCAGGCACAATGTGGCAAGTGTGTAGAGTCGGTGAGTCCTGATCAGTAAGCACAGTGGTAATGGAGCCAGCGAGCATACAATGAGTCCAAGTACAGAAAATAATTTGAAGTATGCACCGGACAAAGGATACAAAGCTGCGATACCGAAGGGAAGGGGGAAGACTTTCTGTCGTCGCCTTTACATATGATGCCATGCCCTTGACCCACCAGGCACACAAACATCAAATACAAACAAATAGAGAGTGATTTTCTGGTCGAGTGCAGATAATAATGCAAGACCCAATAAATGAGAACTGGGTTGAGACAATGGAACAAAATTGGGCCGAGATTAAAAGGCAGACTACGCGAAAGCCAGAACGGAAGAGCTGGTTCGGTGGAACGAGATAGAGATAGAGAAATACTGCTTGCAGTAGCATCAGAGACATATAACATGCCCAGATCAAGTTGCGACAAGTTAGAGGGTCAATGGAGAGATATGATGCATGATAGTGTGTCATAGGGGCTCCGAACGTTGGATGGAAAGACAACCTATCATTGTAGGCCGACTAGCTCAGTTGGTTAGAGCGTCGTGCTAATAACGCGAAGGTCTTGGGTTCGATCCCCACGTTGGCCACATGGAGAGAGGTATATTTTCTTTTACCGCCTCAAAGTATGTACTCATCAGACGAGACTTCTGCAAATGTGTTGAAATGATATACAATGGATTTACTTCTATTGAATCAACTACCCTCTAATCTAAACAGCCTCCGTGAAACCAAGGTTCCCCCATCCTGTCCAGTTGGGGTGACAAGCTCTAAATGAGGCGGTCTTGGATATTTCATTGAGTTCCTTCACTTCGTCATCTGTGAGGTCAATGACATTGAGGTTGGATATAATGCGCTCTTTTGTAACGGATTTGGGGAGCACTAGGATAGAGTATTAGATTGAGTTGAGCAGAAGAGACTCAAAACTCACCGTTGACACCAGGTCTATTCGCTTGGAGGGAGATAAGAACAATCGCCGGAGGCACGTTGTACTTTTGGGCAATCTTCCCCACTATCTCGTTCTTCAACAATGGTGAACCATCCGAGCCCAGTGGAGAATAAGCTGTAACAACGATACCCTTGCTCACACAGAAATCAACAATCTCCTGTTGAGGGCACGAGGGGTGCAATTCAATTTGGTTGACGGCAGGGACAACATCAGAGTTGTCGAGGAGACGTTGGAGGTACTCGACGCAAAAGTTGGATACACCGATAGCTTTGATCTTATCAGGGTGAGCCTTGTAAAGCGAGACCATCCCACGCCAGGTATCGAGCCAGTCAATGGACTTGTCGGCTTTTCCGTCCTTGGTCATGGGTGCGGGCCAGTGCATGAGCCCTGTTCATCCCTGAATGAGATCACCACACCTCGTGGACTTGGAGCAGATCAACTCACAAAGGTCAAGATATGGTGTATCTAGTTGCTTCAGTGAATACTCGAGTGCCTCCTTGGGGTGACCCATATCGGGGTTGTTGAGCTTGGTGGTAAGGAAAATCTCTTCCCTTGGGACACCAGAAGCCTTGATACCCTTGCCGACTTCAGCTTCATTGGAGTAGGCAGTGGCAGTATCGATGTGCTTGTAGCCGTTGCGCAGAGCGGTCTCGACGGCATACTCGACTTCTCCTGGTTTAGATTTCCAGGTGCCTGTGGGGTCAAGTAAAGAAGAGTGGAGGTGATAGTAATAGTGATAGTGATGGAGAAGAGAAGAAGATCGATCAGATATAGAACGAATAAATGAATAACGAACTAGAAGGTAACGTACCAAGTCCGACAGTGGGCATGATAGCACCGGTATTGAGCTTGGTGTTTGGGTTGACAGGCATAATGACGGACGCTGGAGCTAGTGGTAAGAATTATGGAGATTTTGCAGCTTTTATAGGTCGTCATACATCTTGATAATGATAAGGAAAGCTTCCGCGATTTCACCGATACCACGATGCAGAAGCTAAAAAGTGCCGACGGCTTTATCACTTTTCGAGGCTGGCGGTTGTGCGAAGCTGGTGGTGTGCGATCACGGTGGCGTTTCTGTGAAAGACATCTGGTTTTACGTGCACAGCTGCTAGTCCACCGCAGGTGCTGTACTGCGTTCCGAACGCGTTTAAAAATGCTCAGGCGTTGGAGGGAAGCTAGCGATGATTGGCATTGGGAATAGTACTAGCACGGTTTGCACTGGAATGACCAGCGGGCGGAACGAATCAAGACGCGATCACTGCCAGGCACCATTTACCACGTGGCACGTGCCAATAACTTTTGGAACCAAGTTGACCCTCTTTTTGCGACAATTTTCTCTGCCACCACCACCACCACATCCATTGCGACTCTGCAACTTGCCCGCCAGCTGGTCGGCGAGGCACTCCAATAACTGGTACGCCCTTTCTCTGTTCTTCTTTGTCTTCTATTCACTTGTCTTCATTTCAAATTCGCAGCTCTCAGAGTTCGCCATAAGACCAAACTAAACATATCTGTCAAGACATTCTCAGTGTCTTGCTTGTACATTCTCGACAACATGGACGCCTTTGTCTCTTCATCCCCCTCCTGCTCGTCTTCTGTCCAGCTCAAATCGCCAACCCAATATATGTCAAATGATGACCCTGATTCATATTTCGAATCAGACTCGTATGACACCCCCAACGACTCGGAGTTCATTCCCCCACGTCCCACAAGTCGTCTAGGCTTTCATGACATAGGCGGATCGTCCCAAGTGCGTTCACACACGAAATCTCGTCGCTCTCATTCACGTTCGCGGTCTACAACGTTCAAATGGACCCGAAGTCTCTTTCAAAAAATGGGGTTCGATTCTTCGCTAAGCGCTAATAACCGCAACGTGGGCTGCGACCGCGAACCGAATCATTATGATGGACAAGTACAGACAGCAACTACTACACATGTACATGATATTTCCGCCGAGGAAGACACATATACAAGGGCGGTTTCCCCATCTCCCTCTTGTTCGTCTCTGGAAAACATTCCTCTTGAAGACATCAGCTTCACACTGTCTAGCAGTGGTTCAGATTCAGACTCGGACTCTGACTTGTCCGATTCTGATCTCGATCTCGATTCGCTCTTGGATATGGACGAGGATCCTCGGGAACCCTGTCCAGCGGTTCCACCGACCACTTCGATTACAGCTATTGCTGCTACATCGTTTTGCACAATCTCAGACAACGCTCCAGCTGTATCTTCTTCCCACTCCTCCGCAGTCTCGGATGAGCTCGAGCATTCTCCTTCTTCTGCCTCTGCCCCTCAACCTCGCATTTCTACGAAATACTCTTGTCTTCCTTCACCTCTTTCTCCTCATTATCGTTCATCCTCTGATACCTCTGCCTCGACACAACCATCTACACCAGCTCCTCAATTGATTCCAGCTCGTCACGATTACGACCACCACGGGCATTCTCTTCACTCTCTACAACATCAGAAATGGTATTGGTCTATGAGAGAGGAAGCTTGGGCGGAGTACGCTGTCTATGTGACTAGTTCCAAGTCCTGCGACGCTTATGATGGAATAAAAACCTCCCCGGAAAAAAGTTTTGTTGAAAAATTCCCTTCGTTATTTGGAATTTCTTCCAAGACCGCCACCACATCCTCTACTCTCCTTACCGTTTCATCTACACCCGAAGCTTCCCCTCCTCCAATGACACTCCATCCCCGTTGGGGCGATCTCTCAAGTCTCCGAGACGCGTGGTGTGTCCACCTAGATCGGTACTTTGTGGACTTACCGCTTTGGTCTATTAGGAAGGCTCTTTGGATGGCCGATGTTCATTCTTGTGGCCGTTCGCGTCTCTGTGGGTCTATGCTTCCCGATGTTTCGGAAGCTATCCCGGGAAGGAGTCGGAGGTTTGGGCTCGGATCAAATGTGGATGACGACGATGAAACATCTACAGTGGACGAGTCTTCATCAGATGTCTGTGATGATGACGAAGAAGACGAAGACGATGGAGATATGGACTGCGATACCGACTCAATGCGAATGTCCATGTTGACAGGGTTCAGTGATGATTCGGACGTTACTCTCGTTGATCAAGATGACGAGCAGGGTGTTGATGATGACTCTGGTGACAACCATATTGATTCTGTCGGTCGTATTGACGAGGGTGAAAGAACAGTCACGATCAGAGACTTTGACCCGAATCTAGACGGTGAAGAAGAGTTTTTCGAGGACGTGTGTCTGGAGGACCTTGATCAACGGGACCGCTCTTTTATTGTGTCTGATTCTGCGTCGACGTCGGCATTGGGTCCTTTGGGCTTGGGTTTGTCGGCCATGTCATCAACAAGCTCATCTTCATTGTGCTATCTCGCTTCTTCATCATCTGCGACTAGTTGCTCTGTCTCGGCATCGAGTTCTTTGGGATCAGGACTAGGAGCCTATTTTGCTTCGACTTTAGGTGAGGGGTCACCGCCGCAAGTTCATTTTTCGTATATGCCTTTACCTCCAGTATCCCAATCTCGATCGAGATCTAAGAAGGTTGGGAAGAGGAAGCCGGATTCAAAAGACTTGCAAACCCAAAAATTCAATACACAGATGCATCACTGGCCGACGAGCTGGTACGCCCGTTCGGAAGTCTTGTTGCAGTTGGCGAGGAGGGATCGAGAGGCCTATGTGTCCAAGATGCAGGTTGGGCCAGAGGTGGTATCGGGCTCGGCGTTGGCTTCGTCGTCGTCGAGTAGTAAAATTCTGTGTGCGTGAGCTTTGCGCTCATGCACTTTTCCTCCGACTTTTTCTTTGAACGTCGGATGCTGGCATTGTTTGATTCAGTTTCATTTCATTTCTTATGACCTTTGTGAGTCCGTTTGCTTTTGTCCACCTTCACACCATACTAAGCGACTGTCTTCCTTGCAGAATGACTATCATCTTTCATCACATCATAACGCAAATTTACGACTTGGGATTGGCACTGGCGTTAGCATTTTATCATGCTCCCCACTCAACATATCACCCTAAAATCATTTCCTCTGCATCATACCGCAATCGGACTTTTTGCATTGCAAATTTCAGTTTCGGTTTCGCTCAAAACATCTGTCCGTCCGTCCATCCATTCTACTCATTTACGCGCTACTTCCTATCTGCTATTCACGCATATCTATTCGCTGCACTTTCACCATGGCATTCGACCCAATACGCATCATCATCTATTCATTCATCTGCGCATAGTATCCCACGTACATCTCGCAACGTTTCGTATACTGTATATAATTCTGCATGCACATTACTCACTGACATACGACCAGTACTAACCGACGCTCTTTTCGTGTTTGTTCTATCCATTCGCTCATTCATTTGCTATTCATCTGCACAGTCGCTACTCCTTGCTACCGTTTCGTAGATCCACCGTTTGCTTTCCCTATCCAACCTTCTCAACTGCGCCCGCAACGTACATGATACATATAGTGATATCCGTACATACGCACATCGTAGATTTGTCTTTACGAACCGGTGGTTCTATTCTTTTCCCTTTTCGTTCTTCTCTTATTCGTTTTGTGGATCTTACCCTAGGTCTAATAGTAGATTCCAGTGTCTGTTTCCCTTTCTCTTTCTTGTTCGTTTTGCTGGCCGGTTCATTGTGTATCTATATTCTTCTTACTAGTGTCTAATGTCTACCTAGTGTCTAGCATCATCTATATTTTTCTACTACTTGCTTACTACTCTTATATATCCTGATGCATAGTCGTAATCTTATTCGTTCTCGTCCCAGCCGCGCGTAGTCTAGCTGTCAGGTCAAAGCGTGTTGCTGACTAATCTGTATAAAACGCGCCTTACGCGACGGTCTTTTCTTTTTCTTCAACCAACAGCAGTCCGAACGCCGCAATACTCGTCCCATACAGAGCCTTTCAGCTCTTCCTTGCGAGTGGGCTAAGGTCTGAGAGATGCTCCCTTTGATTGGTCTTTGCAAGGCCTGGCTTTAATTCTCAACGAGCCATGCGACGTATCAGAAAAACACCGCGTTTTGACGCCGCGTGTGTCTGACCTTGCATCCCAAGATACTCTCGAGAAGGGTGAGGATTAGGTTAACGAGATGGTTTTGGAATTCGTCGTGGAGCTGGGTAGTACTTGACCCGATACCTTTTGGTTTTCGGTGTGCTCCTTTTGCCGTCTTTTCCGTCTCATGCCTTGTGGCCTTTCTAACCAGAAGGGCCCGAGGAGGTCCCCATGCCTTCTTGTTCAACTGCCTACAGAAATGTGGCTACTATGGACCAAGTAAGCAAGCTGTTGGTGAAAGAATGCTCGGTGTTCTGTGCTTCTGGGATCACTAGGTTTCCTACTTGAAGTTGTCTTCAGCTTCGAGTCCGAAACTGATAACCGATCGACCTTGAGTCTCGTTTGGTCGAGTCCTGGACTCGAGTAAACTAGATAGGTCTCCATCTCGTCTGCACAAGTGTCCTGGGCCTTGCCGGATAGCGAGTTTTGGAGTCCAGTTTGCACAAATCCGGGACAGCTTGCTCAGTATGGGAGGAAACGGCATCGGTCGACCCTTTGGGGTTTGACTGAGAAAGGTGTACTTTTGTACTGTCTTTGAGTGCACTTTGCGGCGCACGGGATTTTGACGGTTCTCTGGGCTGTGCTTGATCCCTGTGAAACTCGATTCAGACTAGTCTCCGTCTGCTGTTGGTTGCAATTTTTTCCTTATTTTTACTCTCTTCGGAGCGTGTTCCTTATCAGGGTTTGCGAGTATCATTTATACCAATAGTTTCTGAATGTTATTACTTGTGATTGCGTTTTGCTTTATCTACGAAGTGGGTGTCAAGACACCGATCTGCCCCCTTCTGTTTCGTACTACAGAATTGCCTGAGAGCAGGTTTGAATGAAATTGTTTGGTGATGCGGGAATTACTGAAATTCTGTTGCGCAGAGTTGAGAATGAGACGGGATCATACTGAGCTTCCATCCCCTTCCATTATGTCTTCTGAGCTCGAGATCCCTCTTCGTCACGGTTCTCCAAAAAGTCGTATACAATTAAAGTTGGTGTGCTTGCGAATATGCCAGACAAGGAGTGTTAGCAACATGTTAGAAAGGGATAGCAGGGCCCAGGCATTTTGCAACATCCTCGATGCCTTCGCTGTCAATGTTTGATCATCGGTGAGTACAACTACCTTCAGATATGTTGAATCCTGGAGACCAAAATAGCAGCCAAGCGCATCACATTCTGGCTGATTTCGCAGAAAGTCTGACGTGTTGCTAATACTCCCTAGTCTTTGAAGGTTTTGTAGATGGTAGGACCACTTTACCCACTCGTAAGCCAGTTTGAGAACTTTCCGGAACTCAGATAACAGCCTGGTTATGAACTTTGAATGTATACTGCATAAAGTACATTACTAGTGATACATGAAAACCTAGAAAGAAATTTGTTACAGACAGATTACAGCGTTACAAAGGCTGCACTACTGGCAGAGCTGACGAGCCCTTCCACCTCCACATCGCACGAGTCACTGCTAGTAATTAGTATATGCTGGCATCAGAGATTAAGGCAACAAACCGTCAAAGGTAGTCGGAGGCAATAAAAGTCACCTCGATGATCTTGGAATGTTGTTCCTGCGTTGTAACCCTCCGGCATCGTCCATTCCCAAAAGTCATCCTCGTTACCGTTTGGAACTACCAAGACGTAGTGAACTTTTGTTGAAAGTGAAGGGTTTTGCACCTCGTTCATCACAGTATTTTCGAGCCCTCGGATTATTTTGCGAATGAGCGGATACCCAAGGTCTGAACCCCTATGATAACGTGCAATGGTGTGTTGAAAAACCCACAAGTCGAAGGATACGGAACTGCCATTGTCGGTTCTGTGGGCATAGAAGGCGTTAAATAAGGGGTTGTTGGTTGCTTCTGGCTTGTAGAGTCGATTCGTGAGAACCATAGGATTCTTGGACTTTCCGCTGAAAGCAATAATTTCCATTTTGACGGCGGAAAAAGGGACGATGGTCAGATTAGCATCTGAAAAGTCAACAGAGAGAATCGGCGAATCACCAGTCCCACCCTTGACCATGGGGACTAAAACAAGTCCAGATGTATTGCCCGAAGCTAATCGCTTGTTTGCAATGCTTTCGAACAACCACCCTGCCAAAGCCGATCCCTCTTGGGAATTCTTGAGCTTCTGGTACATCTCAACATCTCGACCCCTTTCACGCTCTTCCATTCGCTGTAAGGCCTTATTTGCGATAATTGGGGACTTGAAATTGATCTCCCACTGCAGCCCCGTTTCGTCCCAATCCCCCGCAGGGTAGACAGAGATGACCCGGTGAGTAAGAGATCCTGAACTTGGATAACTTCTCTCTTTTTGAAGTTCCGTCACAGTTTTGTAGAGATCATCATATGTGATATCGGAAATTGCTGACTGGTGCCAACGGACGATGAAGTCGGGACTGAAAATAGCCTCGTAAACATCGCGTGGAGCGACACCGACTTCTTCGGAAGTAGCATTCAACAAAGCCTTCAAAGCCTCCTCGAGAGTAAACGACGTAGCTCCTTCCAAGTCGGATGAGTCAATCCATTTCTGCAGGATCCCATAGGCGCGTTGATGTTGGTATTCGTTAGCCAATTTTGTAGGAAAGGTAGAAGCCAACTTCGATCCCATGTACAGTTTAAAATCGGCACAGAAACTTTCATATTGTTTCTGAACACTGAATCTGACATGGCAGTGTATGAGCTTCTGTGCCGGAGGGGTCTGAGCGCATACCCAGCGAGCAGTTCATCTTCGTTCCATCTGGAGAAACCAACCAACTTAGGTGACCTTTTCTTAACCCAAACAGAGAAACGACCCGGGTTTGGAGAGGCGGTGTGAACGGGGAAACAATATTCAGAGTAAAGATGTTGGGGAACTTGCTGAAATTGGGCGCCATTGTTGATAAGAGACCATATAAAGACGAGTTCTGAATCTGACAGAGACTTGGGCTCTGGTAAATGGGTCCACGCGATGTCATCTTCCTTCTTCACATAGACTATTCCTTGGTGGAATAGATAGTTGAAGTTGTCATATGTGAACAATACTGATTGCTTTCTGAAGAGCAAGCAAACAAGCAAATAGAAACGCCAAAGGGACTTGCCTGCATACAAACATCAGCCATTTTTCAGAAAATAACTTCAATTACGGACCGACGCCAGGTTGTCCAGTGACTAGGACGCCTCTTCCAGGATTCTTTAGAGCAAACTCCAGGACTTCATCAAGAATCAGCTTGTATGAATTGCGGACAACAAAATCAGGAAAGACTCTTGCGGAGTCTGAGAGTGTCGAGAGATCCTTGGCTTCTCCAGGGTCCTCTTTCCGACCATACCATGCTGAGTAGAATGTCTGCCAATGGAGACTTGCCTCCTCCCAAGCAGATTTTTCAGGCCACAACCACTTGCTTGGATCTAAAGAGAGAGATTTTATACAAAGGGAAAATCATCTATGCCTATACGTACCTGCGTTGTTCTTGAGTCTGGTTTCGGGCAAAATCATCAGTTTACTAAATGATTACTAAGCGACCTCATAAAAGTACGCACAAATTCCAAGCTTCAACCAACACAGCAGACCGAATGCCGCGATACTCGTTCCACACAAAGCTCTCCAGCCTCTTCTCGCGAGTGGGCTAAGGTCTGAGTAATCTCCATTAATCGATCCTAGCAGGGTCTGGTTTTAACAAGCCAAGCGACGTATCAGAAATTCAAAGTCGCATCCCCTCCCAAGATACTGGTACCGAACCTCGGATGAGCCCATCGGGACCAGAGAGGATTTGGGGTTGCGAATAGTTTGGAATTCGTCGCGGAGATTGAATGATACATAAGCTGCTCCTTCGTTGTCTATCCGCTTTGTCCAGCACGGAGTCTCCCGCGAGATTCGAGAGCGAACACAAACTTCGGCAAGTACGCTGGGTTTGGCCTCTTCTTGCTCTGTGTTTACGGGTCGGTTGGGCATTGGGTGACGCATCGAGTTTATATCTCGAACAGGGACGCGACTGTATTGTTTTTTAGTGCACTTCGCAGCGCATGGACTTTCGGTGGTTTTCCTTCGGGCAAGCCTTCATACCATGTAACTCGATTCAGACTATTCTTGGTCTGCTGTGTTGTCATTGTTAATTTTTTCCTGTCCTTCCTCTCTTCTGAGAGGTGTGTTGCTGTATCGTGTAAGGAAGCGGTGAGCTTTACCTCAAACTTCGTTCAGACAGCCTGATCATATTGCTCACTAGGTCGACGGGGTAGGAATTTCGCGATGTCTAGTTGGGTATAAAAGTTGGAACACATATATTGTAATGTCTTCATCTATCTGTAATCTCGTCTCCATATAAATACCATACTATCACCAACTGCTGGGATGGATGTACAACGCGTTGGCCCATTTCAGCATACGCAAATCGGCTTTTTTTGACACTTGCTCGCTCCTGCTATTTACTGTGACTCGTCACCCTCTGGAATGACGTCTGAACTTTGTCCCTTTGTTGTTTGGTACTTGGTTTTGTCGTGTTGGTTGGGTGTTGTTATCATATAACCTGACCTGTACCTTTCCCTCTCTGTCGCAGAACCAAAGGGCTAGGTGGAAATATCGCGATGTGGATGTCCCTCTGTTCCTTCGAAATGTCACACTGATTATTTCGAAAGTAACGGTTGGTTATTGAGGATAAATCTTGAGGTTATAGAAGTCTAGACCGGGTCGCAGACACGTAGTAGATAGAACACTCGCGGACACCCGGGGCAGCAATTGACCAGACATGAAGAAAGGTAGACGACGTCCTTTAGAGGAATTCGTACACGTTGAGTTTTAGTGTGAATCTAAATAGACTGTTCGGTCCGATCTTTCCCTTCAACCGTGTTCACTTGTACAAGTAAAGGTTAATTTGTGTAAATCACTTGTCGCTATTCAAAATCTACATGTTCTAGAAACAAGATACTGCACTGTCATTGAACCTGTAATCCGTTTTGGATGAGTTAAAGATTCAGGAATTGGCGGCAGACCGCCCCACCGCTTTTACACTTGAATTTCAGTTCCCGAGCCAAACTGCTTTCGCCGTAGCACAATATTCAGAATAAACGCAGCTGTTACCACTGTCAGCAAAAGTATGAGTCCCGTAACAAAACGGACCTATGAAGGAGATGATAACAAACGTCTGTAGAGATTAAGTTTTGTTTCTAGAACCACGGCGCGAATCAACTTACAGGGCCAAATCTGTCAATGTATACAGACTCTGGTGTATCTCCATGTCGAATTGTAGAAGCGCGACGATTGTGCGAAGCCAAAGCGTACAGCATGATAAGAATGGCTATAAAAAGGGAAAGAAGAATCAGTCAGCGATCTGTTCTGTCTAGATCTCAAAGGGATCTTATCTCTACACTGTGAGAGAACGAAAGATCTCCAGAGATTTCAAAATATAACTTACCTAGGAAAGATAAAACGGTCGCAGCAATAGGGCCCGACGAGTCCCCATCACTTGTCAGTTCATTCTAGGAACATTTATGATCGTATCAGTCCTATCAAAAATTTGTGAAGGCAAAGACGATAAGCACCTTTGGATGAAAGTTCAACATTCCGACTGCAATTGCTCCTAGCAGCACCGTAAAATGCGCCCAGGCTAAGAATGTACGTTCGTTGGCAAACGCAAGTTTTGGTTGCCAATTGGCATGTTCCTCTGGTTCAGGACCCTCGATTTGTGTTGCAGACGTCGAAGCGTCGGGCTGTGTAGATGTCTGACCGACTTTCGACGATGACATGACGATGTCGGAGCCGTTCGTGGGGATGAGGGTACTCGAGGCATCTTTTGTGGTGTTTTGTGGTACTGGTTTATTAACGTTGTTCAAAATGGAAGCTATAAGAACCCATCAAATCACCAAAGTTTATACTGAATTATTGGAAGAAGGAGTGGAAAACGGGCCGTCTTGACTCCGCATCCGTCCTCTCATCCGTCTGTCCAATACATCACAAGGCATAAGACAAGATCCAGTCGAAGGGCTCGCCGAGGCATGTCACAATACGAAATGTTGTCATCTAGAACGCCACTCCCTTCTTGGATATAATGGATGGGAGTGACACGGACTTGCGAACGTCAGTCACCGAGGTGGCTAGTATTCTGGATCAGTTGGCCGCTAGGCAGATATAGAATGATAACAAAGGCCGCCGACGAGATGCCACTTTCTACAGGTAGGATCCGAACCATGTTCATACTGTCGTTGCGACAGAGATTGCGGATAGACACGATGCGGAACGCGTTTACAAAGCGTCAAGATTTTCAGGAAGTAGAAGGCAGTAGACCCACAAATTTTTTGACGAAGTATTTATGTTGCGTATTTGATGCACCAAAGATCCGATGCAGTTTGGAACTACGAGTGAACGAATTGGACAGCAAGTGGAGAAACCGGTGTTCTTAACGTTTGCCATAATATTGGGAAGTCGAAGTATCGCATGAACGAAAACGGCCAATTGAGAAGTTCACAACACGGCCAGGACACGGCACCAACACGACTTGAACGGCAGGTTCATGATACAAATAAATACTCCTCCAAGATGTGTATAGAATAGCAGGGTTTCAGTGACAACTGAAAACGTCTAGGAGACATAGTTACGATAGCCTTGAAATGGTAGATGAGTGTTTAGTACAATGACGGGTTTCTGGAAGGGATGGGTAAGTCACACTTCTGTAAACAGACCGTGGATAGGCACAGTGTACAATTGTAATCAGGAAATAAACAAAAACCGGAAGAGTGTTTTACGCACTGTGATCTCATAGGCTACTTGAATGAATCTGCTTCTCTTCTGACGACAAAATCCACCAAGTGCGACACGGATACTTGAGCGGCGAGTCTCATTCCGGGGCCCGTACCCACTAAATATCCCACAAACAATATTTACGCGAGAACAGAAGCGGGCATGAAGGCGTAGACCAGTGTTGGTATGGAAAGAGACGGAGATAGTAGACTGTAGAGGTAGCCGGGCTGTAATATTCCCACGGATGATTATAACTAGCCGGGTCTAAGCATCTTCCCTTCTCTTGCGGCTTTTCAGACCGGATCTCTGCTTCGAACGTTGCAACATTCCTCTTTCTGTTCCATTAGTTTGCAGGTCGATACTCGTCATTGATCTATAAGCCTTCGTCAATACTCGGATTCACGTCTTTTGCTGAATACGCAAAACATGAATTTTGTGGGCAGTTAAGACACTGTCTATATAGTAGCTGCGTATGGGGCACCGGAGTAAATCTTTACGACTGACGTTGACCAAGTCTAGTCAACCAGGTAGACACTTTCTTCATTGGGGAACAGACGACGATGTAGAGGACATCAACCGTTATACTGCCGGAACTACCACCCCCATAGAATCAGTTTTGTCGCGCTGAAAATATGTATCGCGGACGCCGACCCAAAGCATGAGCTTAAGGTCTATAATCGATTGCCACTTGCACAGGAGCGGCATATCATAAAACTTCTCGATCAATTCTTGCCCTCTGGTCCGAATGGAACACACACCGTTATCGTACAAGACGTCCTTGGTCCTTTTACAGACCTTGGAAACATGGTCAAAAAGCAGGCCCGGCAAGTATGCAAACAAATCGTACAGGGAGTCGCTTTTCTTCAGTCATGATGTGATCCACGGAGGTGAGTCTTTTATGCTGAACATTAATCGACTACTCATCTCTTGATTGTTTCTTGACCAAGATATCCACTCGGGAAATATCGGCGTTTTGTCTGCCAACAATTTCTAATCATTCTGAAGATGACATCCTTAACTACTTCGGTCAACCTGAAATCGCCCCCATGCAGCTGCGATTGCCGATGAGCAACCACGTTCGTCGTGTACGCCTGTGACAGTGTATGCATCAGAAATTATGTTCAAACGAGTGACGACCGAGATCGGTTCTCCTATAACATTCGCCAGCGACATCTGGTCTCTTGCATACAGGGTGATTGATTTGGTAAAGGTGTATAACTTCATTCATTGACAATGTGCTTTCTCTGGTGACTAGCTGTACGAGATCGTCTTCAGGACACGGATTTTCCACTTTGCAGCCCCAGAATGGGGAAGCTAAACGTCTAGATGAATGTACGTCCTTTCTCCCTCTATTCAAACTCGTGGGGTTTCAGCGATATCCAGGACGACGGCTGATACGGAATGGAAATATCGACTAGATCACTACGCACGGGACTGGACAGAGGCAGACAAGGCTGACGAGTTCAGTGCGCTGTTAAGGTCAATGCTGAGGATACGAATACGAGGCCTGCCATCCTTGGTTTGAGGTATCTGAGTTGTCTCTATTAGGATTACAAGTGCATGTGTATAGTACAATGACAGGTTCTGGAGAGGATACTTGAGGCATGACACAGAAGTGATATTCGTAAGGACGAACCATAGATAGGCACGAGGGGACATCAATCAGTAAGATATGTATCTTTTTCACTACTAGAACGCAATAGTGAATAAGAAATCGACAAAATGTGGAAAATGTGTTTTACGCACTACGGCTCCCTATGTCTGCTTGAATCTACTTCCCTTCCAGCAACAAGGCCCACCAAGTACGACGCGGATATTCGAGCGACAAGTCCAATTGAGGCACCTACTATGCAGGCTATCCCACAGAAAACATAGACGGGATAAAAGAGATCTAGCAGGTATACGACGACATAATACGGCGTCGCAATGAATATCTCAAACAATATTTGCGCGAGGACAGTGAAAGGCGCAAAGGCGTAGGCCAGGATTGGTATAGGGAATAGAACTGGGCGCGTAAAGGTATGCAAGAGCCATGTGAAAACGTGGAATAAGGAAACGGCAATCCGGGAAACAACAGAGCGGATGATAGGGAGGTAGTCGGTGAGGAAGATGACAATGGGCGCTGTCTCTGGCGCTGAAGGACTGTTTTGAATAATCGTGGTGGTGGTTGGAGGAGAAGACATAACGTGGGTTTACTGCCGTCGCGTTTGCTTAGTCCCTCATTGCTAATCATAATCCTTGTACCTCAAGGTAACTCACTCAAAAGAAGACGAGCAGCGTCGGTCTGAGGCAAACGGTCAGACACGGTATTGTATCGCTGGAAGACTGGCCAAAACCCTTACAGTCAAAGTCGAGTTTATCCAGAGCCTCCCTTTCCGGAATAAGGTTGTCGAGTACCGTGGGGTATTCGGTCATTTTTCGACGAGCATGATCAATCGACTCTCGTCGGAATAGTCTAGAAAGGTACCTTAGCAAGCAGCAGGATCAATAAGCAGATAATCCCTGTGCCTTTAAATACCACCTTCCAAATCCCACCAAGTCTCAGAAGCCTCTCTTTCCGCGATGTCTACCCAAATCATCAACAAGCCCGCTCCTGGTGTTCCCTTCTTCTCTCCCCTACAGGACCCGCCTTCGGGTACTGCGCTTGATCCTCAACCTAATGGAACACCTATACCCAAAATTTTCACGCCTATCAAGATTCGCGATGTAACCTTCCAGAACCGTATCTTTGTCAGTCTGCTACCGATTTCGCTTTATAACTAGTTCTTATACTTCTAGCGCAGGTACCTCCACTTTGCCAATACTCTGCAGAAAATGGCCATGCAACTCCTTGGCATATGGCTCACAGTGAGTTCAAGTCTAGACGCGTTTATACTTCCTAGTTACTCATTAAAATTTCCCATAGTTGGTGGAATTGTCTCTCGTGGGTTTGGTTTGACATTTATAGAAGCAACTGCCGTCACGCCTGAAGGGCGGATCACCCCCGAGGACATGGGACTCTGGCAAGATTCTCAAATCGAGCCTTTGAAGCACATCGTAGACTTTGCTCACTCCCAGGGTCAAAAGATTGGTATTCAGGTGTGCTACGATTGTTCTGACGCGTTTCCCAGCCACTGATTTTGTTTTTATTCAAAGCTCGCGCATTCTGGACGCAAGGGCAGCACAGTCGCGCCGTGGCTCCATCCAAATGCCATCGCTACGCCAGCCGCCGGCGGTTATGCTGACCAGATTGTCGGTCCTTCGCCCGTTGCTTGGTCTGACAACAATCCTGTTCCCAAAGAACTGACGAAATCTCAAATTGCCGATCTCGTCAAGGCATGGGCGGACGCTGCCAGGAGGGCTATTCGTGCTGGTTTCGACGTGATCGAGATCCACAATGCGCATGGATACTTGCTCAACTCGTTCATCAGTCCAGTCGCCAATAAGCGTACAGACGAATATGGAGGCAGCTTTGAAAATCGTATTCGCTTCACTTTGGAGGTTGTTGATGCTGTTCGTGCGGTAATTCCTGAGGGCATGCCTCTTTTCTTGAGGTATGTTGCATTAGCTTTGATTTGCTCACATCTGAAACCTACTTCCCGACAGAATCTCTGCCTCTGACCGTATCGAAGAGCTCGACGAACCCAGTTGGACCAACCAGGATACTATCCGTCTTGCTCCTATCCTGGCCGAACATGGTGTAGACTTTATCGACGTCTCCTCGGCAGGAAACTCACTCAAGCAAAGCTTCAAGATGCTCACTGCACAACAAGACATGGCTGCTGAACTCAAGAAGGCTGTTGGAGACAAGGTCCTTGTCGGTACTGTTGGTGGTATCAAGTCCGGTGTTCAGGCAGAGAAGTATCTGCAGGATAATGTTGCAGATGTCGTTTCTGTTGGACGTCATACCCAAAAGGAACCGGGAATTGTCTGGAAGTTTGCAGAGGAACTCGGAATCACTATTCATGTTGCGAGCCAAATTGCTTGGGGATTCTACGGCAGGGGTGTAGGTTCCAAAGCAGCCAAAGTCAAAGCGAAAGCATAAATGAACACGGGATAGAAGTGTATTAGTAGAAATGTAACTCTAGAAATTTAGAACCAATTTAAATAAATAATATTTCCGAGGTCTAAAATTGGCAACCGACCTTTCTTCTCTTCCATCAGCACCTCCTACCTGTGTACTTCAGCCTGCGCAGTACCCGTTTCTCCTCGCTTCAAATTATGGCATCCTCAAGCTTTGGATTTTGGAATTGAACCCGAAGTTGTAGTGGGAGCAGGGCCCGAGAGTTATCGGAGATACGAGGCGATGTGCTAGGGCAACAAAGTTGTAGGTAAGTAAAACATTACTTCCCAAGAGACTGTCTTAAGAGGAACGCCGGAATGCAACGTAACATGTCTAGCCTAGAATGTCGAAAATATCAAGTTCGTATATTCATCCATACTGAGTGCGGTGAACGGTACAACTTTGAGGCGAATCGAACCTTCTCGCCTACCTCCTTAGCTTACTGAGACTATTTTCTTACAAATACGTCGAGGATTCTGCTTACTGATCCGCATATCCTTTGGGATCAATAAGCAGCACTTTGAGGTTCAAATACCAAGCCGAAAAACGCAAGAATTAGTATCGCATATCCCTCATCATGCCCACTCAGATCATCAACAAACCAGCCCCTGGAGTTCCCTTCTTCAGTCCCACTCAAAACCCTCCTTCGGGCACTCCACTCGTTCCCCAGCCCAACGAAACCCCCGTACCGAAGGTTTTCACGCCGCTCAAGATTCGTGATGTCACTTTTCAGAACCGTATCTTCGTGAGTACTGGCCTGAATCTAGTGTCATGTTTTCCTTAGTTTTCATTGCGGTCATAGGTACCTCCCTTGTGCCAATACTCCGCAGAGAATGGCCATGCGACCCCATGGCACATGGCTCATAGTGCGTTTTTATCAATATATCAACGTTTCGTCGCTCATATCTGTTTCTAGTCGGTGGTATCGTCTCTCGCGGTTTTGGACTGACTTTTATCGAAGCAACCGGTGTCTCACCGGAAGGACGTATTACTCCAGAGTGTTTGGGACTTTGGCAAGATTCTCAAATCGAGGGTCTAAAACAATTGGTCGATTTTGCTCATTCTCAAGGTCAAAAGATCGGCATTCAAGTAAGTCGTTAGCTTTTGTAATGAACTGAATCTTATGATTTTCTGTATGATTCCTTGTAGCTCGCTCACGCTGGTCGCAAAGCGAGTACTGTTGCACCTTGGTTACATGCAAATGCTATGGCTACCCAAGCCGCCGGTGGATGGGCCGATTCTGTTGTTGGACCCTCGCCGATCGCTTTCTCTCCAAACAACGTCGTCCCCAAGGAACTTACGAAAAGTGAAATCGCTGGGCTTGTCAAAGCTTTTGCCGATGCAGCGAGAAGAGCCGTTCGCGCTGGTTTCGATGTGATCGAGATTCATAACGCGCATGGATACCTTTTAAACTCGTTCATCAGTCCAGTTGCCAACAAACGTACTGATGAGTACGGCGGCAGTTTTGAGAATCGGATTCGTTTCACCCTCGAAGTTGTAGATGCTGTTCGAGCTGTGATTCCCGATGCGATGCCCCTCTTCTTGAGGTATGTATCTTGGCTTTTTTGTTCTTTACTCGGCTTACACTCCAATACACTCAGAATATCTGCTTCCGATCGTGTTGAGCACCTCGACGAGCCAAGCTGGACAAATGCCGACACCATCCGTATCGCGCCTATCTTGGCTGAACATGGCGTGGACTTTCTGGATGTATCATCTGCAGGCAACTCACCCCAGCAAGTCTTCAATATCCTCCAGAGTCAGCAACATTTCTCTGCCGAAATCAAACAGGCTGTAGGCGACAAGATCCTTGTTGGCACTGTCGGCGGTATCAAGTCTGGTGTCCAGGCAGAAAAATACTTGCAGGAAAATGTCGCGGACGCTGTTTTTGTTGGTCGTTATACCCAAAAGGAACCTCACATTGTTTGGAAGTTTGCAGAAGAGCTGGGAACCACCATTCATGTAGCGAATCAGATTGCCTGGGGTTTCTATGGTAGAGGTGTCGCATCGAAGTGGAATGCTTGATTCCTTGGTTAGATATATAGAACATATGCATTATACCACTTCAAATCCTTCAAATTGTAGCGTTAGAACTTGTAGATAACATTCCAGAAATACAGTAACAGAGCGACTTGCCGGCGGTCAACGTCACTACTTTCGCAGGTCTATAATCTGTCTGAACTCGCAATCTTTTCCACTCGTCTTTTCAGAAATCTAACTAGTTGGCCGTTTGCTTCTGCTTTTTCTACTTTGGGTCAAATTAGATAAGAAGCTCTCCTTCGAGATCTCACTGGCAGATCATCCATATGCTCTTGTGAATGAAGCTCATGTCGCTAGAGTGTTCTGCGACGGAAGGAGTGAAAGTTCATTTTACATTGGTATCTTTTAGCCGCGCGGACAAATCCGCCGATGTTTGAAATTAAACTGTGCCGAAAATGGCCGAGCAGGCGCACTTTGGTTTCCTGGCCTGTGCCGAAATCTGCGGAGTCTACTTGCAATACACTATCATGACCGATCTCTCCATCGACCCTCTCACTTGTCGCAATCTGATCTATGCATGTTCTGTTTTTCTTATGCTACTGCAAGCAGTACTTCTCTATCTCTCTCCACCGACTCAGGCCTTGCGTATTGATCCCTACGCAGTCTGCCTTTTAGTCTTGGCCATGTTTTGTCCACTTGGCTCGATGCAGTTCACATTTACAGTCCTCAGTCTTTGCAAGGATGTCATCTCGCTGTACCCAAAACTCTTACCGCTGTTGTTTTGGCAATTCTATGTTTCAGTAAGTATCATGATGGCCCAATGTACGTTCATGTTCGGTTTTCCACTATATCTTCACCGTTTAACCTCCCTTTTCATTTGCCAGTCGAGCTTTCGCATTTAAGATTACCCTTTTTCCTGGTCGTATTTTCTATGATACCGTCATTGGTCGCATGTAAAAAGGCTTTCACCTCCCTTCTGAGTCAACATGGTTTTAATCGACAAGAACTTGACTATCTGGATCATTTCATCCCTGGATCCTGATTCACCTACCTGTACGTCACACTGATTGAGAAGACAATGAGTTGGAAGCAGGAGGGTTGAAGGACAGTTAGCCTGCGGCTGGGTGTCAATGTCCGATCTTTGTTCGTACTTGGAACAGAATCCACGGAAAACAAAGTACCCCACTTGTCCTTTTCTTCCCTATCTATAGTTGTGTCCTATGCGCTTTTTTGTATCCTCCCTTTGGTCGAACGGTTGCCAATAGGTAGCGCTAGAGTATGATTGTGTTAGAATACGGTAACCGCTACAGACAAGTGTAGAATGCCGAAGTCAAAAAGTGACCTATGCTTATAAAGGGATCCTTTAGTCTAAGATGCTGGTCCGCTTTCTAGGATAGCTTTTCTGGCTTGAACTACACATTAATCTTCTCACCAAATAAGGAAATATCTCCGAAAATATCTCTGGCAGGTTCGTATATCAGGCCAAAACTGTTCTTGATCCTTACTTCAACTGTGCCCTTGGCGAATGGAATTCTTTAAGGGGCTCGTAATACTAGAGCGTTCTGCAATGGAATAAGAGCGGCCTGAATCTTGAGTGAGTTCATTTTCATTGGTACCTTTTAGAGTCGTCCTCAAGGTTTCCCGTTCTGGTCGGTGTATTCGCCTTAGTCAACTTGAAGTAGACTTACTCACCGAAATGCATTCTATGTCATTGTGTCTGCACCGGAAAATAGAAGCGTTTTACCCTTGCTTCGTGGCCTTCCAACAGTGTTTGCGGTAGACTAAAGCACTAGAGCAGATAAGCAACTCGTACTCACCTTACATTCGTGACGCTAATTTCGATGATTCTCTTTCATTTCATCCAGACGGTGATCCCTGTCATCTACCGTAGTACTCGAGCACCAGAAAGGGATCCTTGATTCACGGCAAACATGCAATGCTATCTGAGAATCTGCTTAGTGATTGTCGGTTCTGATCGATATTACTATTTTTTTTTGCAGTCGAACCTTTACCAAGCATCATCGAATTAGTAAGTACAGCTCTACATTATAAGTACTGGCTGGAAGCTATCCTTGAGCCTCATCACTTTGCCTACTCCTAGATGACCACTCAAATCATTAACAAGCCCGCCCCTGGTGTCCCATTCTACAGCCCTACGCAGAACCCACCCTCAGGTACTGCTGCTGTACAACAATCGAATGAAACTCCAATTCCTAAACTATTCATGCCAATCAAGATTCGGGATTTGACCTTCCAGAATCGCATCTTTGTAAGCGATTACTTGTGGCCTCGTCCTTTCAACTTGTTCTTATACCTAATAGGTGCCTCCCCTGTGTCAGTACTCTGCAGAGAATGGGCATGCAACTCCCTGGCATATGGCCCACAGTATGTCCGCATCTCATGCTGCACTTGTTTCTGAACTGACTTCAAATTTCTAGTTGGAGGCATTGTTTCTCGCGGATTTGGCCTGGTCATCATGGAAGCGTCTGCTGTTACGCCCGAGGGACGAATTACTCCTGAAGATTTGGGCATTTGGCAGGATTCTCATATCGGAGCTTTGAAGCCAATAGTTGACTTTGCTCATTCTCAGGGCCAAAGAATCGGTATTCAGGTGGGCTCCCAAGGGTTTTGATGCAACTATTAATTCTGATTCTGTCTCAAAGCTCGCGCATTCGGGACGCAAGGGAGGTACCGTTGCACCTTGGCTTCACGCAAATGCTATAGCCACTCCAGCTGCTGGCGGCTTTGCTGATAAAATTGTGGGACCGTCACCTATTGCCTGGTCCTCCGGTCCCGTCCCTAAAGAACTTAACAAAGCTGAGATTACCGATATCGTCAAAGCTTTTGCCGATGCAGCAAGGAGGGCTGTTCATGCTGGTTTTGACGTGATAGAGATTCATAATGCACATGGCTTCTTGCTGAATTCGTTTATAAGCCCAGTCTCCAATAAACGAACGGACGAGTATGGGGGCAGCTTCGAGAATCGCATTCGTTTTCCCCTAGAAGTTGTTGATGCTATTCGTGCGGTCATTCCAGACGGAATGCCCTTGTTTCTTAGGTACGCCTATTGATGATCTGCTTTTAGCTGCTAGTAACTAATATATTCTCCAGAATTTCTGCTACTGACCGTATTGAACACCTTGACGAACCCAGTTGGACAAACGCTGACACAATCCGCTTGGTGCCGATCTTGGCTGAGCATGGCGTTGACTTTCTAGATGTGTCCTCTGCCGGAAACTCGATCAAGCAATCCTTCGGAGCATTCGAGAGTCAACAAGCGTTCTCTGCGGAAATTAGAAAGGCCGTAGGGGACAAGATTCTTGTCGGCACTGTGGGAGGTATCAAATCCGGTATCCAGGCAGAAAAGTATATGCAAGATGAAATCGCAGACGTTGTTTTTGTTGGACGTTATACTCAGAAGGAGCCTGGAATTACTTGGAGGTTTGCGGAGGAACTGGGAGTAAAGATTCACGTAGCGAACCAGATTGGTTGGGGTTTCTATGGCAGAGGTTCTGGAGCTGTTGCTTCCAAGTGGTAAAACTTGAATATTGGATAGAATAGAATTTTGGTTAGACTTCGTGTAGTAGAGCAATTTTCTTGGAAATCACTTGGGATTGGTCTTTAGTACCGCGAGCGTTCAAAACTAGCTTCGACTATGACTAGCTCTCTAGGTCGGGCGCTGTTAGTTGGTGGAAGAAAGAGTGGATTCTGGCCTGAGTTTAAGGACAACGTCACTACTTTCCCAGGCTTCTAACCTTCGTCTGTTACTCTTTTCAGGGACCGGCCTGATATTTTCTTCTGGGGGTTTTCTTTGCTTCTGACCGCACCTAGTAACATGAATGCATTGGAATACCACGAGTATAACTAAGGGACCACTATTTTTTTTCATAGAAGGCTTGTATACATACCGGGTCCTCGTTCATTTTGGAGAAAAGTAACCGAACCTTGGGTGGGTAATTCGCGTTACTACTTCTGAAGACTGAGTACTCCCATTTAGGTCAGTATATTCCACTTTATAGCAGAGGCTTCTCCTTGTTTAATACTGTTTGTCTCTATTCAGTGGTTTATAAGTAGCCCACACGTCGAAATGAAGAATTTTGGACTATGTTGTAGTCAGTATTCTTCTGATCGAAAACTTATATTGACCTTTATATCCCTAGAATTTCCCAAGTCTGCCTCGCCGGTGGTGTCATGCATATCTAATCCTATGAACACTCCAATTTGATGCACTTCGATGACTGGATCCCTTAGGATTTCGCTTAGTGATCACAGGTCTGACCGGTATTATCGGGAATGGCTTACTTTTTCTTTGATATGTACCCAAGGAAGCGAACCTCAACCAAGCACATTCGATTAGTAAGTAAAACTTCGCACTATAAGAACTAGTTTGAGGTTGCCCAGAAATCACCCCTTTACCTACTGTTAGATGTCCAGCCAAATCATTAACAAACCTGCTCCAGGTGTTCCCTTTTATAGCCCTACGCAAAACCCTCCTTCAGGGACTGCCGCCGCACAGAAATCAGACGAAACTCCGATTCCCAAACTCTTCACGTCGATCAAGATTAGGGATCTGACCTTTCAGAATCGCATCTTTGTGAGTATATTTTCAGTCTCACCTTTCAACTTATTCTCATACCTGACACGTAGGTACCTCCCATGTGCCAATACTCTGCAGAGAATGGACATGCGACGCCTTGGCATATGGCTCACAGTATGTCTGAAACCTATCCCGCATTTCTATCTGAATTAAATTCAAACTTATAGTCGGGGGTATCGTTTCTCGCGGCTTTGGTCTGGTCATCATGGAGGCCTCTGCTATTGTTCCCGAAGGGCGAATTTCTCCTGAAGACTTGGGCATCTGGCAAGACTCTCACGTAGAGGCTCTGAAGCCGATTGTTGACTTTGCTCACTCTCAAGGTCAAAAGATTGGCATTCAGGTATGGCTCGAGGATTTTGACGTGTTTCCCAATCACTGATTTTGTTTTTACTATAAAGCTCGCGCATTCGGGGCGCAAGGGAGGTACCGTTGCGCCTTGGCTTCATGCAAACGCTATAGCCACTCCAGCTGCTGGCGGCTTTGCTGATAAAATCGTGGGACCGTCACCTGTTGCTTGGTCCGACGCCCATCCCGTCCCTAAAGAACTCAGCAAAGCTGAAATCGCCGATCTCGTCAAAGCCTTTGCCGACGCTGCAAGAAGGTCCGTTCGCGCTGGTTTCGATGTAATAGAAATCCACGGTGCGCATGGATACCTGTTGAGCTCGTTCCTTAGCCCAGTCGCCAACAAGCGAACGGACGAGTATGGAGGCAGCTTTGAGAACCGTATTCGGTTCACTTTAGAAGTTGTCGACGCTATTCGTGCTGTCATTCCGGACGGCATGCCTTTGTTCCTTAGGTTATTGATTTATGATTTATTTCGCAGCTGAAGCGACTGATCATTCTTATCTCCAGGATTTCTGCCACTGACCGGATCGAACACCTCGACGAGCCCAGTTGGACAAATGCCGATACCATCCGTTTGACGCCGATCTTGGCCGAACATGGCGTCGATTTTCTAGATGTGTCTTCATCTGGAAATACGATGAAGCAAAATTTCAAAGCCTTCGAGACCCACCAAGCGTTCTCTGCGGAAATTAGAAAGGCCGTAGGGGACAAGATTCTTGTCGGCACTGTGGGGGGTATCAAGTCTGGTGTCCAAGCAGAACAATATATGCAAGACGAAGTCGCAGACGCTGTTTTTGTTGGACGTTACACTCAGAAAGAGCCTGGGGTTGTTTGGAGGTTTGCAGAAGAGCTAGGGGTGAAGATTCACGTAGCAAATCAGATTGGTTGGGGTTTCTACGGCAGAGGATCTGGAGCTGTTGCTTCTAAATGGTAAACTCGAGTATTGATGGAATAGAATTTGGCGTTTTCTGGTTTTACCTGAGACCAAATCGCCGCCAGTCGGCCGAGAAAGAAGCCTGCTTTGGAAGATATAAGAATACAATAGGTCATCTCCTACGCAGTTCTACCCGTCTCTTCTATTCGCATCCCTTCTTTGCCTCCTCCAGGCCAACAATTCTCTAATCGCAGCGGCAACCAACGGAATGACTGCACTCGCAAACAATGGGGTATAGACTGCATACTTGTGTTCTGCCGGGAAATATAACAAAGCCAACATTCCAGGATGGAAGAACGCCCGTTGTGAGAAAGTAAGCGCCCGAGCGGAATTTCCCAACATATCCGTCAAGTTGAACTTCTTTCCACCCTCCGAATCCCAAACTGCATCCAAAGCAACCAAAGCACCCTGCACATCGTTTTGCGCCTTTTCATCTACTGGCATATTTGGTATTTGCTGAACCAAATTGACGGTACTAAGTAGCGTGTCCTTGGTTCTTCTCACGGTTTCGTGCATTCTGTGCCGAAGTAGAGCGTCGATTTGCCATGAGGTCAAGAGTGAGTTCTGAGGAGACGTTTTGATGCCAGGTGGTAGTTTTGGTATGCCAAGCAGAGTGGAGAGCTGATGCGAGAACGCAGAAAACGGTGATGCCAAATCCATGTTAGATAACCATTTTTCGTCTGAAGCTGACGGAAGGTTGCATAACACGATTCCGCCCCACTGAGGAATAAGGAATGCATTTGAAGTTGATGGTGTACCTATTTTCGGGTGTCAAGTCGACAATAGCAGCGGGAAAAAGGATAGATTACTTACCATCATTGTTCAAGATAGACAGAGGCCTGCGCGAAATCGAGGGTACGAATAGAACAAAATGTAAAACTGGGTCGTTGGACGAACTCGATGCTGAAACAAATACGGTAAATAGATTGTCATTGAAGGTTGAATGACAAAACATACATAACGTCCATTCTGCAGAGTTCACAAAGATGGTGAGGTCTTCCGGGGTAAGTCCGAAAGTGCCGTCTTCTAGAGCTGTCGGCTCGAACGCCAAAGGAGCATGGAATTGGACTTGTGATTCGATGGTGAAGTTGTGCAAGATGGATACCGCGGAAGTTATTGGTGATATATGACCTGATAGAATACTCAGCAACGAAGACCAACATTGACAAGATCCGGATGACGCACGGTCTATGGCTCCCAAGATGTCCCAACCAACCACAGTCTGCCCAGCAGACGCATCTTCGTTAAGCAAAGTGAAAGCGAGACGGAAGCGAGGTGAATATTGCGCGACTCGATGTTCTTGTTTCGGGGAGTAGGGAAATATAAGGGAAGATAGTATCTGGGCCAGTTTTGATGCTTTAAAATATGAATCAATTCCAACATAAGAAAGAACGTGTCAATGACATACGTTCTATGTGGTCCTTTGGAATTTTCATTCTCCTGCCATCCAACACTATGTCTGTCTCCCCAGGCAATACAACATACGTATCATCACTAGAATCTGCATTCCAGACACGGTCAGCGAGGACAGTTCATCGCAAACTCAAAACCCACCCGCTTCGTTCCCCACACCAACACTGATATCCAACGCAGGCCCCTGGCGCGTTTGCCATACAACATTGCGAAGCTCAGACTCCACTGAAGGCGCGATGTTCCCAAAAGCCGGATCTAGCGCAATTTTGATAGGAAAACGTAGCTCTCGTTCTTGCTGAGCGTATACATTCGGTGACGGAAGTGGAAGGCGCTCAATGCTAGTAGTGTTCCACCACAGCGGTAAGGCCAGAAAGATGATTAACCAGTACGAAGCTATGATAGAGCGTCGGATTTTGTCATACTGGAAGAAGAGGGTGGATGGATCTCGCAGGTTGTCGGTGGCAACATTCATCGAGTTGTTTGTTTGTTCTTGAGATTTTGCCGCTGACGTCCATCAACCTTGTTCAGATACAAGGATTTTCCTATGAAGTCGGTTGATAACTTCGGATTCTCGTTCTCGCCTGTTAGTGGATTGTTGTCTGCTTCTACCTTGTTGGCCTCCACGGGATAAGTCATCTCCGTTCTCCGTCTAGCATTGGCTTTCAGCTACTAAGGTTGTCAACAGTCAGTATTGCTATACAAGTCTAATACATTATATATGGAGTACATTGCAGCCTCTATGAGTGACCCAACCATCAATAAGCACAATTGTTCTTATACGGACTCTAAAAAAACACGTTCCTGCTACCTTCAACTTGTGGCCTAAGTCAGTAAGTTTATCCACCATGGGTCATCGTTCGGGCATCACAATGGTGCTTATGCTATGAAATCATTCCAGCGGCGTAGTAACTTCGTCTCGTGGATGGGGTTCAACAAAGCATTAAGTTCAGTTTGGGTCGTAATCAAGCGGGCCTCGCTGGTCGACTTGGGCCCTTCAGCCCTCGTATATCAGAAGTCATTGGCAGACGATTCTCAGAACAGACTCTCAGAACAGACTGGTGATGGGCCGTTAGTGATTCGTATCGAAATCTGGGCCGATTCTGGAGTTTCCTAGAGTCTTGAGCACGAAAACTTGGCTCAGAACCTAAAATAAAGCTTCTTGTTCGTTGAAAGGCTACTTCGCAGCGATGTACCATAGGATTCAGAGAGAGAGGCTACCTCTTTTCCTAAGAGTTCAAGTAGTAGAACTTCGTCAGAGAAAACATGGTGACTGCCGGAGACGGCACAACGGCACAGGTTGGACCCGAATCGGCAGGGATAGAACGTACGAGGAGAAAAAAACAACATAAGAGCCATTCCGCACAGGTTCTGCTATAGCATATGCATTTTAAAGCCCATTACAAAGTTCGGAAGTGCCAAATTATGCCACTGCAACTGTCTGGGGAAGACGGGAGGAAAAACTGAGAACAGTGGGGCGTGTCATGCCTTGTTTGTTTGTTTGTGCATCTACACTTGTCCTTGGACTTGAATCTCATCCTCGTTGGATCCCCACCGGCCCTGCCTCTTTCTTCTCCTCCATTTTACCGGTCATTCAGCTTTTTCACAAAATAATTTCGACGGCGCTCACGCTTCTTCAACATAATTTGCTCTAACCGGACAAGATCGGTGCTCAACGTTTTTGTCTTCGTGGAATCCAATGTCAGCCAGCTATGATTCTCTGCCCATCTCAAATACCATACCTTCTGGGACCAATGTCCCACATCGCCCTTCAGGATCGTATTCACACTTCTATGATGTGCGTAATTATGCTCTATTATTTAGGAAAACCAACTTATGATTTGAACGTTCAGCGACCAATAGCATCAAGTTCCAACCCAAGGGCAAATTCTTCACCAGATTCACGACGCTCTTCGTATTCTGGATACTACAAATCTGCAAATTACGATACTTATCGAGGTTCGGAACATTCTGCACACGGAGATTACCGTCACCCAGGAGGCTATGACCGATATCGTGACCCTCCTGACAATGGCCGGGACAACACCAAGTCTTCTCCATATTCCTCGCGAGACTACTACAATAACAAGCACACATCGTCTCCACTATCACCTCCCACATCCGTAAATCATGATCGTGACAACCCCAGAGGAAGAAGAGATTCGGTAATGATGGCAACAAGAATGTTTGAACCGAACAGTAGTTGGAAGCAGGCCAATAATCGAGACGAATCCGACTCGTACGTTCTCAAAAATCATCTGTCTATTAAGTTTGTTCGCTGACAGAGTTTCATTGCAAAGTTATACAGCTGCTCCGCCAAATTACGAGTCCAACGGAACCCGTAGACGTGATTCCCGTGGCTCGGACACTTTTAAGCCCTCGTGGTCTTCGCATCCTCAACCATCCTATTACCGCCCTGCTCTTCCCCGGGATCAAAGACCTTCCGACTCTCGTGACAGACACGACTCGTATAGACCTGCCTATAAAGATGACGACCGTGGCCGCGAACGCGAATTAAAATCTGACTACAGGACTTCGGATCATTATTCTCCGTACGCCAATAGTAATTACGATGGGCCCAATAGAAATGGCAGACGAAGTAGTCCTCCCCGCGATAGAGTACTCTCGCTTTCCCCTCGCCGCGCCCGGTCTCCAACCCGATCTCGTTCTCCTTATGCACCGCGTTCACATTCCCGGTCTTTCTCTCGTTCACGTTCAAGTACTCGTTCTGCTTCCAGGTCATCTTCTGAACGGTCTCGCTTACCTCAAAGAAGTTCTGGCAATGACAGGTCGACGTATAATGGACGCGGTTCGTCGCCTTCACGGTCTCGAGATCGTAGAGAACGTGATCATGGAGGTTATGGCAGCTATCATCCTTCTCGAAGGTCACCAGCTTTGCAGGACAAGCAGAACTACGAGTCTCGCCGTCGCGTAGATTCTTTTCCGGAAAATGCGAGCTCACAATCACGATCCCCTTCGCGATCGTCTATTGCATCATCAAGGGAATCGTCTGCGAGACCTCCGCCTATGCACCCGGAAAATGATACTTCCAAGCCTGAACAGCCGTCCAGTGCAGAAGATCAACCTAATAGTCCGGATAAGTTGACAATGACGACGTCTGAGTCAGCAGCCCCAGTCTCAGTCACTGAGCCAGCTGAAGATGTTCATAAGACGTCAGACTCAAATTCAATATTGGCTGTTCCTGAGACTGATTCTTCTGAACAAAGACTTGATGTGGCTCAGAAGCAAGGTATGCCTATTTTCTTTTGATCAAGCGCTTGACTCAAATCGTAATAGGCGAAAGCGATACATCTTCGGCTGCGGGTCACGAGACTAACACCACTGCATCCGAACCCAGCGAAACTCACACATCTGCGGCAGATTCTGAACCCACACCTACAGAAGCAACCGAAATTCAAGCTAAATTGGAAACGCCTCAGGTCGATAACGATATTCCTCCAGTGGACGATGTGGCACAGCACGGCCCAGCAGTTACGTACAACCGTCCCAAAGCCATTCATTCCCCTACAATACCAGATCTCCGACCAGAAGATATACCCAAAATATCGGACGCGTCAACTATTCAAGATGCACTTCGTGTTGTTGTCATGACACGCCTCCTTGCTGAAAGGCAGACCCGCCCAGAGCTTATTGAGCCTGTTCTGATGTCCAATCTTACTCTTTCTATCGGCCCGTTCCCTGAAACTTTACCTGGGACAAGTCCTGATGTTCTGATGGATGAATTGACGTCACCAGGTAGCAAACGTGCTCGAGCTCGGATGGCGAAATTCAACGATATGAGGAACAGTCTGGTGGAACAGCTCGAAACCCGGCAGCTCACCCTAAAGGATAAAGTACAACGTTTGACGGAAGAGTACCTTACTCTACATGAGAAATGGGCCGTTCATTGTGCAGCGCTCGACGAGCAAGCGAAAGCCAAGGGCAATAATTTGTTTACCACCGTTGGTACTGTGCCAACACCGCCGCCGCCTCCCATTACGGGACGAACTACTCGTCGGTCTGCCGCTTCTCTAGGTCTGGGTGATGCTGTGCGGTCGGATTTCGAGATGGAACAAATCATTGCCAGTCTCGGGTACGATGAAGCCACAGATCCTAATCAGTTGGCTATTCGGAATGTCGCCACCATACCTGATATGATTTCTGTAACCAAAGGGAAGGTCGACTTTGTCTACGATGACAACAACTTGCTCGTGGAAGACCCTGTGACCTACTATGCGCCTCAGACTGGTATAAACGACTGGACTGAAGAAGAAAAGCAAGTTTTCTTGGACAAATTTGCAGCGACGCCGAAGCAATTCGGTGCCATTTCCAAGTTCCTCCCTAATAAAACTACGGCACAATGTGTGGATTATTACTATCTGCACAAAAAGCTTACCATCGACTTCCGTAAAGTGGTAGCGATGAAAGCGCCTGGGAGGAAAGGAAGGAGAGGAAGGGCTGGTAAAGGGAAAGGAAATGCTCTACTCACCGATATCATTCAACACGACGCCGAAGTTTCCAACAAACCCGGTGTGATGGCTTCTATCGCTGCTCCGAGAGCACGAGGTAAGCGTGGTGGTGCTAGTTTGGGAGGAACTCTCACTCCAGAACCCCGGCGACTTTCTGGACGAAAACCTCCCTCTGTCATTTTGGACAGTGCGCCCACCACAGCAACGCCAACCCCAGAGCCCGAATTCAGACCTCGAAGACGTCGAGCTGTTATAAGCTCTAATCGTTCTTCCCTTGGAGCTCAGAATGACATTGATGACGATCTGGTAAGCATAGTTTGGATTTTTTTACCCCCAGTGCCTGACCTTTGTACAGGATGACCTCGACGACAGACCTACAAAACGGGCCAAACGGACCAGAAAGGTCAAATCTGCTGCTGTCGTTGATGATGACGGCATAGACAGTTCGTCTACGCCTCCTCCAGCATCTGTAGATCTCGAGCAGATGGATTCGGTCAGCCGAAAACCCAGCTGCACGCCAGATCAATGGTCTGATGAGGATAAAGGTTAGTTTCGTCTACCTGTAAATCTTCCAACCATTTATCATGTGTCCTTCTTGTCTCGTCAGAGCTTTTTCTGAAACTTCTTGGCCAGCACGGGGATAATTTCAAGAGGATTGCAGCTTCTATGCCCAGCAAGGTGAGCAAACTCGCCTAACAGAAAGAAGCCATTGAACTCATTACAATATTTCGAAGACGACAGCGCAAGTGAACAGCTATTACAAAGCCAACAGGATTGAATTGAATCTTGACAAGATAGTGGCTGCAGCGTCAAAGCGATCCGCGTCACCGGAAGAATCTGAAGCTACGAAGGCGAACGACTTGTCTGTATCTGGTACCAGCTCAACCCCAGATTCTACCGATCATACACCTCCAATGGCGTCGCTTGCTCCAGATGTCTCCGCGACCACCTTGCAAAATGGTTCGACTCACGAGCAACCAAATAGTGCTGCTCATCCTGTCGTCGAAGTATATCCTCCCTATCCCGATCACAGGTATACAAGATACACAACCAGTGTCACGTCCCCGTACGGTGCCATGCCGATGTCTCCGATGTACCCAGGTATGATAGGTGGTATTCCGCCTGGCGCTTATGGTGCGCCACCTCACGGCGTGCCCCCTGGGTATCCACCTAACGCGTATGCTGGGGCACCGTCTTATGTTCCCTATACCTACCCATACCAGCAAGGCTACCATCCTGCCGCATATGTGCCTCCTCGTCCAGGCTCATCTGCGTCGCCCGTTCCACCGTACCCTCATTCGATACCAGATCCTAATATGCCACGACCTTATTACCAATATTCTTGATCTAATGTCTCCTTCGATTCTTGGTATATAATATTGGGCTTGCTTGGATCGAAGGAATAGGACGATATGTATGTTATTGTTAATGCCTTATCGATATCGTTTGTGTTGTCGTATCCAGCATTATGTACTTACGGTAGACGTTCGTTTTCTCAATGTATTATTGGGCTTTCATGCAACTTAGCTTCTTCAAGGATAATTTCGTCCGATTGATAAATTGATCTGTTCGACACAACATCAGCCGTTGACCTGAATCAGGACGCTACCTGTTTTGCGATGGTTCTATTCTTCGTATCTGCTGCATTGATTCCCAATGGTTCCCAAAACAGCGACCACATCGAGGTTGTATCTGCAGATGAAGTCATGTAAGTACTTTGATTGCAGCGAGTGCTTTAATGGATTCAGGACGTTTTAATGGTATAAGATAAGTATTCTGAATCCGAATGCTTGTCAGGTCTAGAATTATATCTATTACTTCTCCCACGATGGGATGTACGACCTGTGCCAACTGTGTCGCTATCGAGGTTGCAAATGATCAGAAGCCACCCCGAAACGCAGCTGAGAACCGACTTTGAGACTTGAGAGTGCAAAATCTCATGGAATAATCACTGAAGCTATCTTCAATGTGAACGCTCTCTAGTGATCTTCCTCCCCCCTGCTTACTTATTTTGTAGTATTTCCCTTTGTATGTAATATCTGGATATCGAATCATACAAGTTTTGACAAAGTTACATATTCAGGTCCATGAATCGGAATTTAATCAAAAAATTGTGCCAAAAACTCCTTGGGGTACACTGATCTCACATCTGGACTTGGTCGGCTGATACCATTTTCAAGTCGTCTACCCTTCCAAACCCCCAGTTCCATCACAACCTGCTCCATGACTGTCTGGGTCGGAAGCTCTTGCATACGATGGGTCTTTGATTTGCATTCCGCCTTGTGCACCTTCCAGCTGCTTCTCTGACACTCTCTGCTACAGTAAAAGATTAACCCACATTGTGAACATTTTTGCATTTTTTCGATATCTCTTCCTTCAACCTTTTCGCAGCCATCTGCTTCACAACGCCGAAACAAAGGGCCACCATGCGATGCAATCTTTGTTGCTATCTCGATCTCGGTACGGCTCCTGGAATCAGACGAGGTCTCAATGTAACGGTCTATGGCTGCATTCCACTCTTGCATATGCCTTTGTTCCTCTTGTTTGGTCAATTGCCTTTGATATGGCCTTGGAACAAAGTCTACATTATCCAAGGCAAAGATGAAAGCTGGGTCTAGAGCGGCATCTTCACGACCAATCACGGGCAACATGCACAATAACATTGTGCCCCAGTTTTTTATAGACTGAGGGACAATTTGACCTTGCAGCAAGGCTGGGTCTATGAGAAGTGCCTCTTGAAAACGCCTCAAGTCGTTGAATCCTACGTCAAAGTGATGTCTGAGCTCTGGAGGAACTTCAGCCGATAAGTTGTTTCTGAACGGGATCGTGACTGGGATGATATTTTTGTGCTCAGAATGCCAGGATTCCTCCACCATGATATTACGTTTGAGGCAGCACGAGCCGTAAGGACGGTGCCTTCCGCAAACGCAAAGGAAGTGAGTAGGATAGGGTAGTCGTGCTCTAGTGTCATGGCATTCCGTGAGTAACTTTCCTGACCAACAAGGACATGGTCTGGAGGGACGGGGATCCGCTGCCTTAACTTCATTCATCATATGTGCGAGCCTGATACGATCTGCGATTGATGGCAGTAGACGCTTGGTTTCTTCAACTGTAGGTCGGCGTACTCCATGGACCAAGAAAAGCCTGACAAGGTCCCACTGCTGTGCCTGAACAGCAAGAGGTAGAGACCTGGCTCGAAGTGCTACCACGTCCAGATAGGCGCCCTGCTCAACGAGAATAGTCGCTATCTTTGCGACGTGGTTCATGCGCGTCTTGATCGAATCAGGATTCGTGGTGGCTTTTCGAGTAGATTGCAATGCAGATGAGGTTGGTTTAGTAAGGGATTGGTACAGAGTATGCAGGAAGCGGAGATATGAACAAGCAAAGAAAAGTGGAGTGACGCGGTCGCTATCCACCGCATTGATGAGAATCCCCATACGAATCATCTCGTAGGCTAGTGGTACATCTCCGTCTTTCACAGCTTTGTGTAGATAAGTTTTCTTGTCCCCCGGACGAAACTTTTCTAAGTTCTTTGCCAGATCACTGTAGTGGTCAGGCACATTGCAATTGGAACTGGTTACTTCTACCTCGAATGGCCGCTCATCCAATGTGCGATCAAGGGCTTTAACTCTGAAAGACTCGAATTCTTCAGTGAAAACGAACGAGTTCTTCCACTGTGGATCAGATTTAAACTGGTCAATGAGTTCTTTTGGTAGACATGGATGGGAGGAAGGCCTTGCAGGCATGATACGGTACTGGCACAAGGCAAGAAGGATCGACGCGCCGACTTGAAGCCGCGTGGGATTGGTCATTCGTCATTCCGCAACTTCAGTACAACCACAATGGCGAACAAGTTGGATATCGAAAGTACTCTGCTCTTTGAGCAACCGTTTGCAAAGGTATTTTCTACATTTCGTGTTCCGTCTACTTAAATCAACTCCCGCGCAGGTTCCATACGAAAACTACCGTAAAGTCTTCCGCACCTCTGCCAAACACATCGAACGGGAGTTCAATGCCGTCCAGAACACTTCCAAAGACATTTCCTCTCGCTTCAAATCAGAAAACGCATCTAATGAAGACCTCGTATCATCTATTGATAACATGATAGGCCGGATGCAAACGTTGAAGCGGAAAGTAGGCGCCAATACTGATTTAGTATTACAACTTCACCTCTGATTCGCACTTTTGCTTGACAGCTATCGGACCTTCATGAAAATGCAGGAAAACCCACTCAGGATGTCATGCGGGAACGGCTCCAGCATCTAGGCTTGTTGGAGAATGTGCAGGATACAAACTCCCCAGAGTTTGCGAGATGGGCGGATACAAGGCTGGATAGGTGGTTGGTGGATTGGTGTCTTAGAAATGGGAAAGAAAATACTGCTAGGCAAATAGCACGAGAAAAAGATATCGAGGTGTGTACGCAGTTTTACCTTTGACATTCCACGGCATTCGCTCACCGGTTAATTTACAGATTTTGGTGGACCTTGATTTGTTCAGTGATATTAGGCGCATAGAAACGGCTTTAGAGCGACACAGCTGTACAGAGGCTTTAGCATGGTGCAGTGAGAATAAGGCGGCGTTAAGGAAGGCAAAGGTCAGTCGCAACTTCAGGTATCTTGAGTTTGAAGGCCAACTGTTACCAGAATACTCTAGAGTTTGATTTGCGTTTACAAGAATATATCGAACTTTGCAGAGCAGAGAAGAAGCAAGAAGCTATCGCCTATATGAAAAAACATATTGTTCCATGGCATACGACACACCTTCCTCAGATCAAACAGGCCTCAAATCTGTTGGCATTTTCTCCCCGAACTAATTGCAGCCCTTACAAAGTGAGCGTAGTGTCGACGATTATCGCGTTCTTGCTAACACGCGAATTCTTTCCGTAGCGATTGTATGATTCGTCGCGATGGGTCAGCCTCGTTAAATGTTTCCGCCAATCAATATATCTCCTCAATACACTCCCAACTGAACCTTTACTGAACCTTTCCCTCTATGCTGGTCTTGTATCCCTCAAATTACCAGCTTGTTTCGACCCGTCGACAAAGAACGTCGACTGTCCTGTTTGTGACGGAGAATCTTCCGGTTCTCAATCCATGGGATTAGGAAAGTTGGCTGCGGAGGTTCCCTTCAGTCAAAGATCAAACTCGAGTATTGTGTGCAGAATTAGTGGAAAGATCATGGACGCGGACAATATGCCTATGGCGTTTCCCGACGGGCAAGTGTATTCCAGAGAGGTATGTCTGTCCATAGTGCTATAGTCTTGCCAAGCTGAATCATCATCTGGTGCCAGGCGCTGGAAGAGATGGCAGCCAAGAATGGCAACAAAGTGACATGTCCAAGGAACGGAACTGTTTGCGAGTTCAGCAAGTTGAGGAAGGTTTTCATCTCATGATTGATTGTATTGCATATATCGGGACTGTTTGTATTTTACCTTTATTCTCTTTGGCATTTGTAATTTAATTATCAGATATGATTCTTACACTTCCAAAACAGACATGAAGGGACATGAAGGGACCTGCAAGAGACGACAGCGCAGGATCCTCGATCAGACTTCCTAAATAGACTGCCTAATGATCAGCGTTCAGATCATGAAAGGTTACCTCACTGAATATATATCCAGTTGCCACTTTATGGATTGCGTCTTGGGAGGCATTCCGGAAAGATTGTCGATTACCGTGCCAAAAACACGAACTATGAAGGCCGAAGGTGGAGATGTTCGATGAGACTATTATACTTGGGCGTAGGGCTAGCAGGGAAAGTCTCATCGTACGAGTACTGACGGCTAGCGTCCAGTTTCCAGCATCCAGCATTCCGCATTTAAATAACATTTAACTCGACACACAAGCTTTGCAGAGGCACAGAAGAACGTATCCCCATTTACGGTAGCACATCCACAGCATCCAAGCCCGTTCATTAATCTAGAGTAGTATAAATCCCGAAAGCGCTGGTAAACACCAGTAGACCAGTCGTTTTTGAGTCGTCTACACAATCAATTCGGGGCAAAATGATCTGCGCGTTAGCAAGACGTCGTTATTAACGTGGGGTGAAAGCAAATGAAATCTGGGCATGAGATAACATGCAAGAAGATGCATGTGGATCTGACAATTGAGCTGAGAGGAATGGCTCGGTTTGCTGTGTGTAGTATGGTCTGTCCAGTGGTCTGGTTGTCTAGATGAACGAGCAAACCAAGTCGCGTCTTGCCGGTTACTTTGCCGGTCCCGTCGAAAATAATTTGCCGGCAAAAAATTGGCCTTGTCTGCGGTCAGCATGACTTCAACACTTGGGAAACGGAAGGAACGCGATGAAGAGGTCAAACGCGGGTATTTGCAATCTCTTTTGCTGTCTTTATCTTCCAAAAGCTCAAGTTCTGCGTTCAGATCAACGCTTTTCGTCTCAAATTTGCCCTACACAGCTACTTCCGTCGATCTCCAAACATTATTCTCCGACATTGCACCTGTGCGATCCGCTTTTGTCGTAACAGAACATGGAACCGGTATATCAAAAGGCGTTGGATATGTTTCTTTCTCAATCAAAGAAGATGCGCAGTCTGCATACGAAAAATTATCGCAAGAAGGGATTTCTCTCGCCGGGCGTCAATTGCGCATACAGTGGGCTGACAACAAGGTGCGTTTTAGCCAGGTGGCTAATATCTTATCTGAAACTAATCACTTCATGTTCAGCCCAGAGAGAAGGGTGAAAAAGTAAAAGAACCCAAATCAGCAACCGCTCCTCGTCCACAACATCCCAAAGCGCCTCAGAATCCTCTTGCAATCCGTACCGTTGTTGTTTCCGGCCTTCCCTCATCGGTTGACTCGAAAGTCCTCTGGAAAAAATTCCGTAAATATCCTGGAGCGGAAAAGGTAGAATGGCCAGTCAAATCCGAAGAGGAAGAGCAGAAGGACACTGGTATGTCTGTCGACGATTATTTTTTTATGTTTCGCTAAATCCACGCTTGATAGCCCATGTCCTCTTTGATACCGCGGCCAATGCTCAGAACGCCTCAAATAAACTTCACGCGCACGTTTTCAAGGGTTCTCTACTCTCTGCGGCTCTTAAAAAACGACTTGACAACCTACAAAAACCCGGTGCTTCTACTAGTGCAAAATCTAAAATACAAAAGGGCAAAGCCACACCGAACACGCCCTCTCATGCTAGTCGACTCATTGTTAGGAATATTCCCTTCAATACCACTGAACAAGATCTTCGTGCTATATTCTTGCCTTATGGTCCTCTCTACTCGATACATATCCCTCTCGAAAAAGCAAAGGATGACGACTCAGAAGTCAAGGAAGAAGAAATGGATGTGGATGAAGGTACTAGCTCGCCAAGAAGTCCAAAGAAAGCTGTGAAACCGCGCACAAGAGGATTCGCTTTTGTCTGGATGATGAGTAAGAAGGATGCAGAAAAGGCGATTGAAGGTTGTAATGGTACTGTCATCCGTGGGGGCTTGGCTGAAAGTATGGTTGAGGATAAGCAGAAGAGGAAGAAACAGAAGAGGCTCGAGAAGAAGCTGAAGGCCAAGCAACAGTCTGGAGGTGATGGAGAGGAAGGTGAAGGTGACGAAGATCAGGAAGAGGTTGAAGAACCAAATGAGGATGAGAGAATAATAGCAGTTGATTGGGCTCTGAGTAAGAGTAAATGGGAGGAAGAAAAGGCAAAGATAGAGGCTGCGCAAGGCGAAGATGACGAAGAAGAGGAAGAGGAGTCTGAAGGTAGCAGCGATAGTGATAGCGAGTCGTCGGACTCGGAGGAAGACGTAGACGAAGCGCTTGGTCTTCATGAGCACGAAGACAACACCAGTCAAGAAGATTCCGACGACGAAGACGACGACGACGCGCACTCTGACGTTCCTGTTAAACCTCAGCTACCAACACCTGATTCAGGAACAACCTTGTTCATACGCAACATACCTTTCACAGCTACAGAAGATGAGCTTCGAACTCTGTGCGTCATCAAGTTAATTTGTCTTCACTATCTCATTCTGTCTTGTGCAGGTTCCGCGCTTTCGGTCCTTTAAGATATGCACGCATTACAATGGACCCGGAAACAGGACGCTCTCGGGGAACAGGTTTCGCCTGCTTCTGGAACAAAGAGGACGCGGACAAGGTCATTGAGCAAAGTGATCTTCTACGACAAGAGACGACTGGATCTACTGACACCGTGCGTTCTTTCTACTGGCCTTTTCTTCGTTATGACTTATCCTGTGTACAGTCTAAAAAGAATCCTTTTTCAATGCCGTCGATCCTCACACCAGATCCATCTTCCACCCTCGCACGAACTCTAGTATTACAAGGACGTACCCTTGATGTTGTTCGCGCCGTAACACGAGATGAAGCTGGCAAGCTCAAAGAGGAAGGCGAGAAACGTAGGCAAAAGGCTGACAAACGTAACATGTATCTCTTGCGCGAGGGAGGTACGTCCATCTTTTCTTGTTACTGCCAATTATACTGTCTAAGTCATTCTTCAGTCATTCTTCCCAATACTCCGGCTGCCTCGACCTTATCCCCTTCAGAGCTCGAACGTCGCACTGCATCATTCGGTGCCCGTAAAAATCTTCTCAAGTCTAATCCGTCTTTGTACATTTCAAAAACTCGTCTTTCTATCCGGCAAATTCCTACCTTTGTCACGGAACATATGCTGAAGCGGCTTGCACTCTACGCTGTGAAAGCGTTCAACGTCGAGTTTAAGAATGGGCAAAGAGCTGGGTTGACAGCCGATGAGCTTGATGATGGTATTGAAGAAGACAAGGAGAGCGCAGAGAAGGCTAGTGATAAAGACGAGAGTGGTAGCGAAGATGAAAGTGCAGCAGCCAAAAAGGGCAAGGGTAAGAAATCCAAACGTCTCACCGGCGTCAAGCAAGCCAAAATCGTGCGTCAACAAGAAAGAGTCGATCCTGTCACAGGCAAAGGGCGGAGTAAAGGATATGGTTTCGTCGAGATGTACAGACACGCTGACGCTCTTCGAGTTTTGAGATGGGCAAATAACAATCCCAAAGTTGGAGAGTTGTTTGAAGAGTGGTGGAGGGACGAACTGAAGGTATTGCTGAAGGCTGAAAAGCAGAAACCTCAGAAGGATGATGCAAGGATCAAAAGGATCCAGGAAGAAATTGATGATGGCGGTGCGAAGAAGAGCAAGGGAACGCTGATTGTAGAGTTTTCGATCGAGAATGTGCAAGTGGTGCAGCGGAGAAATGCGAAACAAGGGGATCGCATTCTGGTTTGTGGTCGCTATCTTCAAGTTATTAAAGGCACTAAAATTTTGTTTCAGTCACAGTCAAAACCAAAAGCAGAAGCAAAGCAGGAAAAGCTTACACTTCCCAAGGCTAAACCAGAGGATTCCCCGAGTCCAAAGAAGAAGCCTCGAGTCTCAAGAGTTAAATCCGAAGAAGACGAAAAGAAACCTCCAAAACAAGGCCAGAGCGTTGGTTTTCTCATTGGTCGGAAACGAAAAGAGAGGAAGGTCGGGAAAGGGAATCGAAAATAGTGTTTCTTTTGGTATACATTTCCAAAATGCAGCTTGGCAATTCCTTGTTCCTGCGAGCCTGTCAAAACTCAATGATGTCCCAAAGGCGGGACTGTCGAGCTTATTGCCTGAGTTATGGTAACTAGGTTTTATTTTGAAATATCTTTCAGCATTGTGTCGTTGCTTGTAAATAGCCCATCTAATCTGACAGACACATCCTTCGTTATTCAATGTTCAGAATTCATGGAGTAAAGCTCCAAGCCGAGGATGTAAAAAATCAAACGGTCGCACTACTTCCTTTATTACGTATCCTCAAACACAGCTACCTGCACCAACTCCAGGACGTGCGCGCATACTTCGTTCGACGCATTTTTAGCAACTGTTTCAATCCTCCAAGAAGAAATAGTTGCCCGAAGCTGTAATTCAACGTGAGACATCATCAAGATAGTGACCAATTGTAGGCGTACCCTTCTGTTCTCGGTCTTTGATACTGTTCCGCTTGTTCACTCGGGGTCGGAAGTTGGTCGGGTCACGGCGGAAAGTGATTTCCAACGAGGCGAGGAAACGGTTCATACCAGACAAAAGACTCTGAGGTCTACATTCAGAGTGAGTAAAATACGGTGTTCAGGCCGCGCAAAGCTCGCACTTACGGAGTAGCGGTTGCAGCGATAGCAGGCTGACCTTCGAATACGATGACACGATCAGCCAAGTAGGTGGCCATGATGAAATCGTGCTCGATGACGAAGGCAGTTTTCTTGACATGAAGGATGAATCTAAAGGGATAGTGAGTACGTGATCTGCAAAGAAAGTATGTTACTTGCCGTTTGATGACCTTACTGGCGATGATACGTTGCTCAGAGTCCAAGAAACTGAAAAACGTGTCAGTATGGAGGATGGTGTTGCTCAAATGTAGCACTGACCTGCTGGGCTCGTCGAGAAGATAAACAGAAACATTGGGCATACCTGCAAATACCGTGAACTTGTGGATGAAGGAATTCATTGAGATCACTCACCCAGAGCAAGAACGATGGCTACCCTCTGAAGCTCTCCTCCGGACAGCGTCTTGACATCTTGGTCCATGATGTTCTCCAAGTTCATCGGCTTAAGCACGTCGGCTTGGAATTGGGCATGCATGAAAGCCTGCTTGATTCTCTTCAACAGCAACATGCGCACAGTTCCAGGGAACTTGGGGGAGATAGTTTGGGGCTTCAAAGAGACGGACAGGGTTTGCTTGTCTGTCTCGATATCAGGAGTGTCTCCGGCAAGGAGACGCACGAACGTCGTCTTTCCTGTCCCATTTTCGCCCAACATGACGATGATTTCAGAGTCGGTGAAGCTCCCGGCTTCAACAGTGAGTTTGAAGGAGCCAAGGGTCTTGGTCATGGCAGGGTAGGAATAATGTCTAGTCTTGTCGATGATGATCTCTTCGGCCGTTTCGACCATCTTGAAAGAGAGAGATTCCTCTCGGAAACGCAAGTTTTCGGTGGGAATGAACCCATCTAAGAAAATGTTGATACCTAGAACAATTTTTAATCAGAACTGGAACAAGACGTGATCATGGATTCCGACCTTCTCGGACAGACGACGGCATGGTGACTACACCATACATAGAAGGTTTGCCGTAGAGACAGCAAACAAAGTCAGAAAGATAGTCGAGCACGGAAAGATCGTGTTCGACAGCAATAACGTAGTTATCCGGGGTAAGTAGTGAACGGATAACTTCGGCAGCTTTGAGTCGCTGCTTTATATCCAGATAACTGGATGGTTCATCAAACATGTATCTGCAGATGTTGACTGAGAAAGATTCTGAGCAGACGCAGCACGAATACATACACATCAGCTTTTTGAATACAGGACATCGCAATAGCGAATCGCTGTAGCTCTCCTCCAGACAACTGTGACACCTCTCGTTCAAGGACATTGTTGAGCTCCAGCTCATCACACATCAGCTGCTTATTATCCAATTCTAATTTCGAATCCAACATCTGAGAAACATTCATGCTGCCCTTGATGGCCTTTGGGATGTGATCGACATATTGCGGCTTGATGAGAGCCTTGAGATTGTCTTCAAGGACTTTGGTGAAATAGTTTTGCAACTCTGAGCCACGGAAATATTTGAGAATCTCTTGCCAATCAGGAGGATCCTAACGGATGAACGAAATCTGATCAATACATGTTCGAGAAAATCAAACGCACGACATACATCATAACGTCCGAGGTTAGGTTTTAATTTCCCCGCCAAAATCTTGAGCGCGGTACTCTTCCCAATACCGTTCGTCCCCACAAGTCCCAATACTTGACCCGGTCGCGGCGTAGGAAGCCGGTGAAGTTTGAAAGCGTTAGCAGTGTATCGATGGGTGACCTCGGATTCCAAATTGGTAGGGAGGTTGATAATAGCAATAGCTTCGAATGGACATCTGAAATAGCTTAGTATGGCGATAGTTAGAAAGAGACTGAACCCACTTCTTTACACAGATACCACAACCAATACAGAGAATTTCGGATATAAATGCAATTTTATCGGTAGGTTTGACTTCTATACATAGTTTACCTGATCACAGACAGCATCAGTAAAGACAAGAATCGAGCAAAAATCGAGAGTGAGCTGCACCCATTCTAACGACTGGGCATGACTGGAGCGATCTTTTAGAAGATAACCTAGGCAAGCCGGTTGAAAAAGCACCTTTTTACATTCCTGAGCACATCTTTTGGGCTTGCACCTATTGGAATCAACAATGGCGATACGAGTAATTTTGTCGGACATGATAATGAAAGTTACAACAAGAGATACAGAGGTGGTTGTCGTCCGATCCAGTCAGTCCTAGTCAATCCTCCAAAATTTTGCGCGGCACCGTCATACAATTAGATAATCTGACATCTCTGATTCGCTGTGTCTGTACTGCCATTAAGTGTATTGAACCTACTGAGCATCGACTACGATGGCGAAGAAGAATGCTACCGATAATAAGAACAATAAGAAAAACGAAGACAAGAAAGGCAAGGCTGCAGCAGATGGCGACGACAAGCAGTCCAAGGTGGGCGTTTTCCCTGCCATGCAGAACATAACTTTAGTTGATTGCACACCATGTAGGGCAAGAATAGTGGACTGAAGGCCGCTACGGTAGTCAATGTCCGACATATTCTATGCGAAAAGCACTCGAAAGCTACTGAAGCTCTGCAGAAACTTCAGGTAAACGACTTCATGTAACTGAACGTTTGATCTGATCAAGCCCGGAGCAGGAAGGGCAATCCTTCAATAAGGTGGCCCAGGAGTACTCTGAGGATAAGGCCAAGGGTATACTCATTTTAGATTCACCCAGCAATTATCTAACTGGTTTCTTAGCTGGTGGCAGTCTTGGATGGATGACAAGAGGCAGCATGGTAAACATAATATTTGTCTTTATCGGGACCCATTAACATGCATGCACTAGGTTGGCCCGTTTCAAGATGCGGCTTTTGCTCTTACACCGTCAACTGTGGACAAGCCAGTACTTTCTCCGTTGGTCAAAACGAATTTTGGTTATCATATTATCATGGTGGAAGGTCGCCGATGATAATTCCCTTTCTTGTTTTCTGTGCACGCTGTATTTGTAGCTTTGTCGGGTTTTGCAATGGAACATCTGTCTTTCCATCAGATGAAAGTTTGCACTTTCCCTGATTGTTGGAAATCAAAAGCACTTTTGAAGGGATAGGTCGTAATGTCTATGATCTACTTATCTAAGTACTAATACTCTAACTCGGATCCCTGTAGGGATCCCACAAATTTACTTACAGTCGTAGAAAACCGAAATCGCGGGGAATCGTTAACTCTTCCTCGCATACTTGCTCGCCCCCCGAATTCTCTTACCATAGAACCAAAGAATCCACGGTCTGTTGATGCACAAGATCAGTTCTGTTAGAGACTAAACTGAAAAAGACTTACGCAGGACATCCCAAGGCAATTGCAATCGCAGAAATGATCGTGTTACCTTTACCATAGCCAAGCTTACTGTACATCGCATCTGCAAACAATGGGAAGCAGAATCCGCAGAGTGAACGAGTAAACCCGACGGCCGCGATACCTAATGACATTTTAAGGTTCGCAAAACAGATACAGTCAAGAAATCACAACTTGCGCACCTGAAGCAGCATATAATGTAAAGACATCGACAATGTAAGTCTGGATACACTGAAAGGCCAAAATCATGCCCATGCCGACAAGAAAGATGCCCTGATAACGCATTTCGCAAATGTTCAAAGTAGAATTAAGATGAATGACGCTCACAATATCAACTACGATCCAATGAGTGTGATTTTGAGCCCCCCAGCCAGTCATGAGCATTCCCACTGGGAATGCGATCGAGGCAGGTACAATAGTCGCTAGATCACAAACAGGGTGTGAGCAACAACGCAAAATAAACGGATACCACTCTGATACTCGCGAACACGGAATTCGGGTTCGCCTACCCCTCCGTTTCTATTCTTGCAGTACTTGTAAATCTTGTCCATGGTTCTGGAGTTCATAAAGCTAGCGAAAATCATGCCTGACCCTAGCGCAATGTAATTCAAGCCACCAATTCCAGGACTCTCATGGTAAACGTTTCGGAAGATACCCGGCATGGTTGTAATGAACACTGGATTGAGTGTCAACGCTCAAATGTCTGAGACACTTTTATAGACGAAAAAACCTACGATAGAAGACTCCGTAGATGAGAGACATGTAAGCGCCTAGCAGTTGAATAATGGGCTCTCTTGCGAAAAGCATGAACGGCCGTGTGAGCGCCTTGCTGAAAATCGTCTTCCAGCTATGTATATTGTTGCACTCTTGAGTATCTTCGTACTGCTGACATCATTCTTACACGCACCTTCGGTCTTCGCCTTCGAATACCGTCCGGAAATGAGTAGGAGAATGTTTTCCATCCTTTTCCGGGTCCGTTGCCATGCTTTTGGCTAAGCGTCGAGCTTTTCGTTCTAAAAGAACAGGAGCATATGCTATAAGTACTCGAGTAAGTAAGATTCCCTTGGTGTAAAATGCAACAATACTTGCTTTCCTGCAAGTACAACACGCCCGCTACTTGGACTACAACATCAAATAAAGACGTCGACCAGAACTGAAAAAGTGTCAGAGTTAAACAACTATACTTAGAATCGGCAAATCGGTTCACTCACAACCCATCTCCAGTCGGCCAGTTCAGCAATCCTGGGATTAGCATATAAATAAGTTTGGCAATCGGAGTATGACTGATGATGCTTACCATGCACCGACGACAGGACCCAAAGCTGGGCCTATCATCGGACCAAGAGAATAAGTAGCTATCGCACGTCCCCTTTGTTCTGGGTGAAAAGTATCTCCTACTACTGCACCACCGATCTATACTTCTCGTGAGTAGAAAACGTTTGCTCTGAGAAGCGGCTTACAGTGATGGGTGCACTTCCTCCGATGCCAGCAAAGAACCGAAATACAATCAGTTGCGTGATGTTCTGCGAGAAACCACACACGAGGTTCCAAACTGCACACAAGGTTTGGAATTATAGACAATTCAAGGAACTTGTAAGCGTACTTAGAAACCATATGTTTGCCCATTGTATCACTCGTGAACGACCATAGATTTCACTCAAAGGACCAAGAAACTGTCACGAGCTCAGACAGTTCAAACTTGCAGAAATGACCGAAGTACTTACTAACGGTCCGATAGCTACGACAATGGCTCAACAATACCGCACAACTGAATAAAAGGATGAGATCATACCAAAGCCTAACACGAAGACAGATGTGATCATGCCACCAAGTGTCGAATTAGTCACCGAGAAGTCCTCCATAACATTCCCAGTCGCCGGCGATATCATGGCGGATGCGATAGGGGAAACGAGCGTAAAACATGATACGATTAACGTCGCAGCCCACTTCCGTTTCATTGACCAGCTATGAGAATGATAAATAAACTTGTAGAAAGCCAAGAATTCAAAGCCTCACTTTTTTGGATTCTGTGGGTCATCAGGACCATCCCAATCCACTATTTGAACAGATTCATCAAGCGTAGTCGTTTGACTACGGTCCGTCATTCCCTTGTCCCTCGTTGTCCGTCTATTACCGTCTTGTAGGCTCTCGGAGCGTTCGGAAACGTTTCTGGGTAGGGAAGGAGCATCGTTCATGGGAGGTTCATTGGTGAGGGGGGTTGGAAGCATGATAGGGCGTGTGCAAAGAAGAAAAAAAGACGTACAAACCGCATGTCCAGAATCCAGTTATCGGTGTAAAGCCGACGGCGATTCGGATTTCGGAACATAGGCCTGCCGGTGTGGTCGGATATATTAAGTCTGAGGAAGGTTGGAAGTCCCAGGCCAAAAAACCGTGCACAGTCATGTGTGTTGGTATAGATAGCGATTGAAATATGCCCCAAACATCAACGTTTGGAATGCTGCCTAGTATTCACTTGCCTAAGCATACTAAGCGCCGGTAAGTACGCTTGTTTTTCAGACAATGGTAGGATTTCCGAAAGAAGCGTTTTGCGCTGTTGTGGTCGATCTAGACCCAAGTTATGATGGAAGTACGCAGGCCAACGAAACCGGAAGACCGTAACTTACTTTTGGGATGTCACAGTCATGTGTGTGTGTCACGCCGTGTTCTCTTGCTAAGTTTAACTTTAGCTTTGAGCGCTTTGTCCATCAGTCAATTCGTCTACAGAAGCCGGCCTTTCTGTAAGAATGTCTTTTTTTATGCGCGATAATTGACCTCTAAACTTCTCTTTAGAAATGGACACAGTTGAACAAGTGCTATCAGGGCAACAATTTCATGAACCCATATTCCTTCCTTCCGCTGCGGTGTCGCATCTTCTCGAACTCGGAAAAGAGGATGAATCTAAGATAAACACTCTGGTCGGTGAGATTACTGCTCTTCAGAATCGGCTGGATGGGCACACTCGTAGACTAGCCCTCATCAAAAACGTGCTTGCGCCCATTCGGACGCTTCCGCCGGAAATCCTCTCTCTGATATTCCACTGCTATGTCCAGTACCGCAAAGATGATGACTCGGAGCTGGATAGCCTTTACTACCAACATCTTCCACCTGCCATCCTCCTCTCTCATGTATGCTCTTCCTGGCGGAAAATCGCATCACATCTTCCATCTCTATGGACCTATGTACCTGTCTTCACCACGCGTAAACGCCGATGCATGCCTGGAGGAGAGCTCCTAAAAACTTGGCTTACCCGCAGTAATCCGCTTTGTGTGAAGTTGCACATCAAATCTCGAGACGACCGTGATTTAGGCCCGCTGGAGTCTTCTTACTTGGACTGTCTTCTTCCATCATCGGCTCGATGGCAGTCTCTTACCTTGGACATGCCCTTTATCTTCCCACGACATCTCCTGGAACGGTCAAAAATATCAGCTCCGAATCTCGAAACATTGAAGTTGTATACCAGGGATACAATTTCGTATCATTCCCTGTCAGCCCTCGAAAAGGCTCCCAAGCTCAGTGAGGTCGAGCTGATCGGCATGGACCTAGGCATCGACATCTGGAGTACCTTCAAATTTCCTGTCCATCAGATCAAGGCCTTGACAATTTTCGGGGGTTCGGACGATGCCGATACAGTCCAGAGAGCGGTTGAAGAGTGTCCTTTGCTCGAGGATTGTTCTGTCCTCTTGTCCGATTATGTAGTGCCTCCTCGGTTTGACGCCCCGTTGAAGCGACCAAACCTCAAGTCCCTACGTATCCTTTTCGGAGATCTACAAGGGGCTCCCGAGTTCCTCGATGTCTTCACGATGCCTCAACTCACTGATCTAGAAGTGTCTCATAGAACTATGGATCCCAAATTGGTCGTAGGGGATCGTCATAATGTTTTTCGATACCTAACGTCCTTTCAAGAGCGTTCAGGTTTCAAGCTTCGATCCCTGATATTCTGTAACCTGACTCTGAACCAACTTTCCACCGACGAGATGCTCCGACTGCTACGCTCAATACCGTCCATCAAAGATCTCTGCATACGCGAATGTGGAATGGACCTGGAACAACTTTCAGTCGGATTGACAGCTAATCCCCAACACGAGATATGTGCACCCAACCTCACTGACATCGATATGCGTAAGAAATCCAGTAATGGGACAGTTTCAGAGTTTGGTATAGCCATTGCGGAGATGGTCGCGTCGAGGTGGAAGCCTGGCCCTGATGACGACGGAGGAATGATCAAGTGGCCAGTCGCCAAACTCACGAGTTTCAATTTGGAACTTGGTTGGCCATTGGCAGAGAGAGCGTTTATCAAGTTACAGGAATGCAGTTTGGAAGGAATGCCGCTGGGATTGAAGTGTGGGCAACAGACGTAGTGTATCACACTCGGCGTTGAAATAGTAATCAAAACTTTTCGAACATCAAGGGCTATGCTGGTTGGCACTCTTGACGAGGCAATTCTTGCATTCCTCCACGAGCTAACATTATCAAACATCACTCGACTAGCCAGACAAGATTATCATGTAAAACAGGAGAAAAGTACAACTAGGAATGTTCAGACGGTCTTGGGTGGATACACTTCACTGCCGTCATGCAAGATATTGATCGGCTTTATAGGTAGTATGTAGTTGAAGTCAAAAACCTTTTGAGACGCAGTAATGCTTCGAAGGAAGATCAAAAGAAAGAACACTAGGAATGTTGGTGTTAGGGACAGACGTAATCAAGGATACAAGGTGTTGGTATCGTATAAGGAGGGATATATCGATAACGGGGTCGGGAATTTCAGAAGAGGACGAGTCATCAGGATTTTCATGTTCGTCTGAGTCTGAACGACAAGACGAAGATTTGGAGGTTGACTTGGCTTTGGTATTCTCGGTCATACCAGGAACCACAGTTTCCGCGTCAGATTCCGAGTCGGGTTCTGAGGATTCTGCTACTCCTTCCGATCTGGGACCCGCGCTCCGCTCAATATTACCATTATTTCTCTTTTGCTCGGCCACATCATCCTTCAAAGCTTGCAAGAAACGAGAGATTTCAATGGTCGCAGACAGGTCAAATGTGATGTCAGACCAGTATTCTATCAAATTGTGGCCCATGAGGTTGAGAAAGAGGGCAGCGGGTTTAGATTGCTCCTCATGGTAGATATAGGTCTGAAATGAAAGGATAGTCATGTTTGGGTGATACTTGTGCATGGCATAAGCTCTCACCTTCATCAAGCCATCTGAGCCACGAGTCGCATATGTCCAATACATGTGAACAGTCGTCTTTTCGACAAACATCGAAGTCACAATGAACGGATCCCTATTAGCGCCCACACCATCAGGATAAACATGTAAACCGATTCTAGCAATCACGATAGAATTAGCCAAGATCCTCCAACGGTCTTGTTCTTGAATGTCGGAATTGATTTCACCAATCAAGGGTGTCAAACAACCATCGGGAGAGCGCAGGTTAAAACCGGACCAGGTGCTGAACTAGACTCGAACCAGCCGCCCTGTGTAACGGTTTGATGACAGTCGATCAAAACCGTCAGCGGAGCGACTGGTACGAAATCCCCGGGTTTTAGCGTGCGAAAATTTCGGCACGTGCTTTTTTGGACTTAGTGAAATTTATGTCGAGAGCTCGTACTGAAGGTGCTTCGAACATTAATTAGAGATATGTACTATATGTCAGAACCATAAAATATGCTTCAATAATAACGAGTTTGAACCGTTTTCAAAAAATTGCAGTACTTCTCGAGATATTGACAAATTACTACACAGCAAATGGAATAGGGGTCATCATCCCTTTCACTGTCTAACCCATGCCTCGTCTTAAACGAAGAAATTCAGACACTGGGTATAAGCCCCCAGAGTCTGTCAAGAAGAAACTCAAAATAATACATCCTCCCATTGAGCCGGAATCCGAGGAGGAGGTGCAGGAAACATCAATTCTACCCAACTTTGATGAAGAGTTTGAGGCTTCCCCTGAAGTTCCAAACAGCAGCCTACCAGGTTCACCACGCTTTGAGGATGATGAACCCCTTCCCTCTGTAGCAATCTCACCCCTCCTTATTCCCACAACTCCACATCGGCAGGCTGGTCCAAGCGCAGTTGCAGATTCTTCTCCCCTCGCACCTAGTCCAGCAGTTCTTAGGGGAAGGCCTCGAGTCAACCGACCACACAGAAACCCCAGGGGTGGTATGGAGCTTCATCAACAAGCAGAATGGGAGGACAAGCTACAGGAAGCCCAAATGAGGCAGGCTGTAGAAGAATCAGCTGCTCAGTTAGCTGCCAAGGTCCAAGAGAGGGAAGACAGGGAAGCGAGAGAAATGTCAGAAGTGGATGACGCACATGAAGTTTTCCGACTCATAACCAGGCCAAAATCAGAGGGTGGATTCGGGTTCTTGAACATGAAGCAATTTTATGAGCGGCTTTTTGGGACAGGCTCAAGTCGTCAAATGAAAGCCAATATTACCCGATGGTGCAAGGAACAGGGAGCAGATTTATCTTCCAGAATCTTCGAACGCGCACCAAAGGCCTTCGAAGATTTCATGCAGAGCTCACACTTTGGGGACAGAATTCGGAAGGAAGGGGAGGCTATACAGAAATTGTTGACGCGTCCACCAAATACAAAAATAAATGACTTGCTGGACGAATTTTCAGTGCAAAAGTTGGCGGAGGATTTGCAGAGGGTCGCTCCAACTATGTGGGGTGTTCTCACAAGTGTATCATCGAGGGAGGGAGAGTCAAGAAGGAACAAAGAATTGGTATGTGTTCATAAAGTTTGCCGTTTCTCTGCATTGATGATATGACATCATTATTTTAGGTATTTACGGCTATCTGTGCAATGCTGAGCGTTGTCAGATCGCAGAAGGCAAACAATTTCCAGGTGATAATGGGGCTATTCCTTTTGGGTTCAGGGGCAGCCAAACGAGAGATAGCCGTATTTGCGCAGGCAGGGTTATCAGTGAATTACTCTTCTGTTATTGAGCACGTCAAAGCCCTTTCAGAAGAGAACCTACGTATTATCCGGCAGGTGGTCAAGAAATTCATGTGCTCTATTGCTTGGGACAATATCAATTTTGCGTTTCGTGTTGAATCCCAACGGCTCACTTCAAAGGACCATTTCGATAGTGGTACTACCACAACATTGATTGTTCAACAAGATCCCGAAACAAATGCACCAGCTTCTCATGGTACCTTACCACTAGATATGAAGCCGCCTAGGATGACAATGAAGCAAATTATCAACAACCACTCCTCTCTTCTCCTTCCTTCTGTCGGGGATGCTCAGAAACTTGATGAATGCTCATTGTGGCAACTCAAGCAAATTGCGCTTGAGCACAAACCTGAGCTCTCACACCTTAAAAACCAATTTCCACCTTGTCCATCCATTGAGCAGATCGCTCCACATATTACTCAACAGTACCCATTACCGGCCATGCACGAAGACGAGTCAAGCATTGATGGAACCATCAATGTATATGATTCCATCATGCGTAATCTTGATCTCTCAAATGAAGACATGCACAAACATGGACTCATGTTTACGGATGGGGATTTACTAACAGATTCTCTGGTAGACAAAGTAAGAGCACCTGTTTTTTGGGCCGGCACTAGACTAACCCCTATTCTCATCAGGTAGAGTCAGCACGACGAAATAGCACTGAACCACTTGAAGGCATGAAAACCAATATTCGCCGCTTTGGTCTATTTCATTGCAAGCTGAATGGTGCACGTATGGTAGTCAACCAGCACTGGGGGAAGCCAAATTCTCCTTGGCCAGGTAGCCTTTGGTGGGAACATACAAATCTTCTGGAGCGAAAGCCAATGAGTGCAGGCTGGCAATCAAAGAAAAGTGCACCATGGAAACAGTCTCATGAACTTCTCCAGATATCACTCATTGCTCATATCCTTGATGGTTTTCGTATTCATTGTGGCCATCAGGATTTTGACACTTGGGCGTCAGGGGCATCACTGGAAGAGTTCAATACCGTTGCTGAAAAGGTCTATTACAATTTATTCACCTCAGCAGCGTTCGAGAAGGAAAGTGAAGTCACCGACTCACCTGATATCATATTCATGAACAACATTCTCTACAATCGAGACGTCCTTTACTATTGGCTTTTGGTGACATCCATCAAGGCCGGTGACATTGGACGAGTTATTCTGGTACTTCGTGTCTGGATGGTCATGATGAGGGCACCAAAAACAATGCCGCGGTATGCTAATGCAATATTCGAGACTCTTGGGAGATTGCAAGAATATCCGGAGAAGTTGAGGTACGCCACACTTGTTGAATCTGAGTTGTATTTAACTTACAATATTCACTATAGGAAAATGTTTCTTCACAATTGGCTGGTTAATCTGACAGGAAAAGCCAATGGATTCAAAGAGGTTGATTTACTTCAAGAACATACCAACTTCTGGATTAAGGTTTGTATTCTTTCTGTCTATTATTTGTATAATATAGTAATTCATATCATCCAGGTCATCTATAACGCTAAAGGTGTGAATCGCAGCTGGGAATGGTTATCCATGATCTCTGTCTGCATTTATTCCCTTCGAGATGCAATGCGTAAAGTGCAGTCAAGCTTCAACATACCAGTTTACGGTACAAGGCATACTATTCCTGATATGTCTAATGAAATTCGCAGAATTGCCGACAAACTTCAGGAAGAGAAGATACAGGAGCACATCTCTAGCCGTCCTGCTAACAGCGAAGTTGAACCTGTCAGAGATCTCCTCTCTGAGGGCTCGGCATATGCAAACAAGCGTACAGCATTTGCTAGGTACCGAGAGAATGATTCTATTTTGGAGAATGCAGGATTTCAAGGCGAACCATTTGCAAGCGCTAGGGATTCAGATGATGACGATGACGAGCAGGAGGAGGAATATCAGCTAACACCAGAAGATTTAGCAATGGATGAGGAGGAACCAATCGAGATGGCGGAAGAGTTGGTGCAGACCGCAATATCTATGATGGAGGCAGGCGATCAATAGAAAGCACATTTTTCATTCAATGTCAATATCTACGTCAAGATCAGAAGGAGTAGATGATATGCCATATTCTAGCGTTGATGAATGAAGCTGTAAATTGAACACCTGTTCCAAGTCATTTGCATAGTTGTATATTTGTGACCCTGGTTCGTTGAAGGTACGTGCATTTGAAAATAGAGTTCGCCATGCAACAACGAATTCGCCCAATGTCCTATATCCTTTTGAAGGTGCTTCCATCATCTTTCGTATATGTGCCATTGAGATCGGATCCTGAATAATTTCATAGTATATTGGCCAGATCTGAAAAATGCTCAGCTCAAAAACCGAATACGGAGGCCAAGTATCTCACCGTTCTTCGTGGAAGGGCCAAGAAAGCTTGACATTTTCGCTCGGGTTCACTACGTCGATTCTCACCTCGTCCCTTTGTAACTGTCCTCCCAGTCTCTACATCATATACAGCACCATAGCATGCTTGAAAAACCTTGTAAAGACGTTCCCGATATTCCTTTTGCGCCATAGCCTCAAGCCTCTTGAAAGCTTGTTGTCGGTCAGCTTCGTCACGCGCCACTTGTACAGGATCTGGATACAATGCAACCTGTTCAGCGATGATGCGAATAACTTCCTCCCCGTAACGTTCTACCCCTAATCTCCAAGGGAAAACGTGCTGAAAGACATCAGGACTAGTAACAGATCTAGGACGTGCTGCAATCTTTTCGATTACATCGTCGCTAAGAAGGTATTTCCCAGTAATGACACTTTGCCCAGCATAGTACTTCTGGATAGCCGAGGACCGCCATTGGCGTAGTGCAGACTTGACTGCAACCTGCAATTGTTCAGAAGGCTTGGTAGTACGGCGAGCACGAGACGGATATGGATATCGAATTGTGATGGTGTCAACAGGGAAAAGAGATGGCTCGCAATTATCACAACACCGAGCGTTTGCAGGTCGAACAAAAAGTGACACTACATAGGGGCATCATTGAACGAAACCAGTAAAAGTAGAAATGAATATACATACACTTTCCAGCATTGCCAAAGAATTCATCCCATGGAATACGTCGACATTTTGATGTTGCGATAAAGTAGGATTTGTACTTGCGGTCACGAGCCTCAGCTGCATTCAGAGCCCGTTTCTTCTTTCCAAGTCCTGGCGCAGCGTCTACAGGTTCACCATCATCTTCAACCTCAGGATCCTCTCTGTCGATCGCCTCAATCCGATCCATCTGACCCACCTGCCCTTGAGCCACTTCCTCAGTGACTCTATCATGGCCATCTTCATCTCCCAGGTCCAACTCCCCACCGTCGGCCTCTAAAGCAAGCAAATGTCGACTGTAGGATGACTTTGTAATAAATAAAATTGCTTCACCACAATCACCGAGTTGGCGCACACAGCGCCCAATCTTTTGCACCAGGGATAAAAAGGTCGGTGGCTCATGCCATAGGATTACGCGCTTGATATCACGGAAATCCATCCCCTGTGAGATATGCGCGTCAATTCCCCGAAAATCACCTGATGATAATGAACTCACCATGCCAAGTGCATCCGTAGCGACAACACAGCGACGAGAACCAGTCCGTAAGCCTTCCTGTATTGACAGCTTCTCCTTACTATCAATATGTCGATGATAGAACACAAATGCCTTCGCTTCAATGCAATCGGGACGGTGTCGACGCAAAAAGTCTTGTATTTCCTCTGCCCCCAAACGGCTATTGACATAGATTAATGTTTGTGGGAAGTCAAGTGCATCACCGGCGAAGTTCGGCGGGAAAAGTGAAAGGAGGTCAGCATAGGTCGCTCGAGGATGCTGCATGACCCGGACTGACAATGCGACATTGTACTTTGCATTGGAAACAGCAATACGAGCACAATTTGAGGGAAGACCAAGCTTGAACAAGATGTCTAGGGTGACGTTGACAGGCATAGTAGCAGAAGCGAGGAGGACAGGTACTCCGCAAGGCAACCGAGCTAGTAATTTGGAAAGCTCAGCATACTCCTCACGGAAGTCATCTCCCCATTCAGTGATACAATGGGCTTCGTCGATGACACTCTCGATACAGTTCTCCTTGAAAACTTTGTTCTTGAGGACTTTCCGGTGGAATCGTTTGGACAGGGCCATTTCCGGAGAGACAAAAATAATGTGATGCTTAAGGCGGACCTGCGAGCCATCACTCTGGGAGCACTTCAATAAGTAGTACTCAGAAGTGTGAATAGATTACGCACCTCAAAAAGATCTTCAATCTTTCCACCTTCGGAATTCAACGCTATGGACGGGATACCCCTATCTACCAGCTCTTTAGCTTGTGAGTTCATGAGAGCATTAAGTGGACTGATGACCAGCACGACTTTCTGGCAGTCACCTCCTTGGACCAAATGATAAAAAAGAGGATACCAGAAGGTCAATGTCTTGCCGCCGCCCGTTGGTACATCATAGAGTGTACTTTTGCCCAGTATGATGTTCTGGCCTGCCTTTTCTTGATGCTCTCTCAGTGCAGGGACCCCAAATACTTCGCATAACCTGTCCCTAGCCTGCTCAAGTCGTCGTTCGTCAAGCCTTGCTGGGAATTGGGGCGGCATTGGAAGAGGTTGACTAGACTGTTTCGGATGTGATCTGGCAAATTTGTCGTCTCATAGCGGGCCAACGGATGCATATTTCGGAATAAAATTTAAACTTGTCATTGGTGCAGGCTAAAGAAACATCTCTAGCTATTTGCGCCGACCAGGAAAGGTGTTTGAAGCACCAGCTGTACCGGATGGAGGTGGAAAATCGTCGAAGTCCTAAAAAGCACGTGACAAATCCGCGACCATGCCAAAAGGCCGGGATTTCGTTCCAGTCCCTTTGCCGACGTAGTGATCGACTGTCATCACTACTCTACCAAAAGGGCTGGCTCGAGTCTAGTGCTGAACGATAAATCGTTCCTATTGTGAGATGATACTATCTTCACACCACTTTCGTCTCCTCTTCGATTGCAAGTATTTTAGTACAGAGCTCAATAAGAATTAACGATTCACTGACTGGTCAAGGGGCGTCGTAGGGTTATACCGCCTCATTTGCGCAGCCCAGTTGGTAGAAAGAGCAAGGGACGTGGTTAGGGCGCGATCGCCGAGACCGAACTTTTGTCCGAGGTAGATACTCATGACTTGATTGATTTCCGAAGAAGAGACATAGTTTAATGGAGGAGCCGGAGAGGCAGCGGAGGACGGTGTTTCGGTCTGAGAAGAGGATAACTGAGGGGACGAAGTCGTTGAAGAAGAATCCGATGGCGGTGTTGAAACTGGTGAGGATGCAGGTGGAGAAGACGGTGCGGGCTGAGGTGGCGGGTCGTTCACAGGTTCTTCTAGGTAAAACTTTCCCCAGTCATCACCTACAAGTGTCTTGGAGAGTTTGTATAGCCCCGTTTCTTTGTCTTCAGCCGGTTTGTGAACGTGCGTCTATCAAACACAAATTATGATTCTTAGTATGATTAAAAGAGGGCCTGTGACTGTGGAACTCACAGGTACGATTCTCCTTTGTTCGAGTCTCTTTTTGAAACCCAGAATGGGTGCCAGAAATGTCTGGTCGTGAGTATTTTCGGCTTGCAAGAATCGGGAAAGGGTAATGTTGTCGAAAATTTGGCTTGGATCCCACTTGGGCGGCGAGGAAGTGACTAAAAGTCTCGCCAATTGGAATAATTCGTCTCTTTCAGACACCTCTGCTAAATGAGATTAATGGCCAAACGGATGATGGTGATGCTGGTGCACAGATACTCGCCGTTCTGCCTTTTCTTCCTGATCAAAATACGGGTGTAGGTAACACCCTTCTTCTTGACATCTCCCGTGATGATATTATCGAGGTTCCTGTAAACCAAAGGTGATGTTTGTTTCATTTTGGGTCCATCTTCCAACCTCTGCCGGTCAGCGTCTTCCAGTTGAGGACACAGGTGACCGAGGGAGTCAGTGCATTGGACCGGATCTGTAAGTCTAAATGGAAGAGAACGCCTCCATCAATCTGGAGGAGATAATGGAGCAGAGAAGGTGTCTCCTTTGACTGCAACAACGTGCTCAGTAGAGTGGCCCAGCTCTGTCCAGATTTATAGGAGCCGATACCCAGAAAGTAGTTGCCACCGTCCGCAAAAACGTATCTGAAAGGAAAGGCCATGGTAGGTTGGAACAAGTGGCACAATTTTCGTAATACAACATTAGCCTTTTTCATCAGATTCTCATCGATGTATCGAATTATATTTTACTCTGCAAAAACGAGTGGCACTCGGCCTTGAACCAAGGAGGTCTACACCACTTCTCTAGCCTTCCTCGTTGTCGGCTTCAATCATTGTGTCTCCTTCTGTGACTGGTTCACCTTTCCACCATGCTATAGGACCTAGACCTTGCTCTGCTATTGAACACTAGAAGACCACATCAACGAAAGAAAGCAAAATGCCAGGAACCGGACGCACTATAATGCTATATGGCGCTCGCCTGGCTTCTCTCTCAACTTGCACACCCTCCAGCGCTTTGGGAGGACCTGGTTCATCGTCGTAGAATTCATCTCCCTCCACACGGACACGAAGTATCTCCCCTGAATCGATGTACATTCTCTCTGCGGTTGGTGTGTCGAGAAGGTCCTGCGACTTGGTCAGCTCAGAATCTGGTAACCAAAAATGGGCGCGTTCATTTGGGTCGCTGGTGAAAAGTGAGTCACAAGAAACTTGGTCAAGAGAAGAAGACGTACAAAGCCGAGGGTTGCGGGAGGTAGGTAGCTGGAACATATACATCGTCGAAGAATCCTAACGATACTGTGATATGTCGTCAACTGTAGTTCAGAAATCGAACGAGACTCGACTCACGCCTGATGGAGTCTTCGTCAGAAGATTTGACTTTTGCGACAATGACTTCGGAAATAAAAGGTCTAAAAACAACTAGGCGAAAAATCACTGCGAACTAGCTTTCTTAGTTTTTGGGTTGAGCAAAAGAAGAAAGGGAGGGGCGCCTGCAAAAAGATATACAAACACACCTTTATACCACAGACACCCATCTCCGTATCGAACCTTGCCTTCTCCCACTTCTGTTAGATCGAAAACACATATGCACAATCCAAGATCATGTAGAACGCGGTTTGCGTATTTTTTGTTCAGCTCTGCAATAATGGCTTGCTCTGGCGGTATGCCGAAGTTGGCTGGATGAATGGCAGTTGTATCCTGCACATAATGAGATGAAAGGCTTCATGAAATGACGGAGGTACCTGCCTTTAGTATTGCTAGTTGGTACATGGAGGAAGAAGGCAAGATTTTCCAATCTTATCTTATCGAAATTACGTAGTGTACCCACATGATGTCGAAAAAATCGTCGAGGTCAAACTCGATCGTCGACGTTGCATTCTCGACTCTACGTTTCCCCACAAATTACCATGTCTGCCAGTCAAGAAGCATCCACGTCCTCCTCTTCAAAATTCGTACCCGCAAAGTCATGGAAGCATTTTGTTGCAGGAGGGTAAGTAATTCTACCCGCAGAGGTGCAACAGAAATTATATGCATAGCTGTTCCGCATTCCGTCGCATACTGACTCGGCCATCTTTACAGACTGGGAGGAATGTGTGGTGCAATCGTGACAAGTCCGTTCGACGTCGTCAAGACTCGATTACAGTCAAGTTTGTTCAGTGAAAAGCACACGGCAGTTGGCTTTAGTGGTAATGGTAGCGTCGTTGTTGGTGCCCCGAGACCTTCAGGCGGGCTCTTGTATCACTTTGTCGAGACTGGACACATACTTCGGTGAGTAATCAAGCCGCTGGCAAATTCGCTCCACGTCTGACCGCGAACCTGCAGAAACATATACCGTGAAGAATCTCCTCGCGCCCTCTTCAAAGGTCTCAGTCCCACCCTCGTCGGTGTCATTCCCGCGCGTTCCATCAACTTTTTCACGTACGGAAACGGCAAACAAATTATCGCCAACACGTTCAACAACGGCCAAGAAAACAGTTATGTCCACCTCGCCGCTGCAGCTATAGCCGGTGTCGCAACAAGCACAGCGACAAACCCTATATGGGTCGTCAAAACGCGGTTACAGCTCGCTCGTGGAGAGTCAAGTACAAATAGGTTTACAGGTGGAAGCTGGAATATGATCAAGAAAATCATGCGGGAAGAGGGTGTTCGTGGGTTCTATAAGGGTCTCAGTGCAAGCTATCTTGGTGTTACAGAGGGAACGATACAATGGGTGCTTTATGAACGTCTAAAAAAATTATCCGCTGGAACCGAAGGTCAAGGTGGTGTGATGGAGTGGTTTGGCATGCTGGGTAGTGCAGGCACAGCGAAATGCGTAGCCAGTTTAATAACATATCCTCATGAGGTGCGTTGCGTCGCCCAGTCCGGATTGATCTCCGACTCGTATCTCATTCTCACTCTCATCCTCATTGTTACATCAGGTCATCCGAACGCGTCTCCGACAACCTAGCGTCAACGGCGTAGTCAAATATACTGGTCTCATTCAAACTCTCAAACTTGTAATCGCAGAAGAAGGCGCACGATCATTATACGGAGGGCTCAGCGCTCATTTGATGCGTGTCGTGCCAAATGCTGCTGTCATGTATTCGATATATGAGGGTATTCTTCGATGGGGAGCATAAGTTTCCAGCTCGAAACTCCCAGGTTTGCGGTCCCAAACGGCAAAGCTATAATGACCGTCGTGCAAACACCCAACAATCGACGACGCCACTTGTTCAGGGTCGAATTTTCATCTCAACCGATTATCATATGCTTGCTGCGATGGACAAGTCCCGACACAACTGGTCCATCCGACTCTCAAACTCAAAAGTACCTCACTCTTTTACGCCTAAGCCTGGACCTCTTCTCTACACCCTTGCAGAGCATATTATCTGCTGCTCGCTTCGCTCATAGACGCCATACGTACTATCTCCACCATATTCATACACTACATCTCAACTATACACATGCGGTCTCTACTTATCTTCTTGGTTCTGCTCTGCCTGATCACAATGCCGATCCTCAACTTGTATCAATAACGAATCCTCACCTTCGACGTTTTACGCTTTTATTTTTTATTGCGACCAACCTTATCCCATCTCAGCATACCACACTATATACGTACATACTCATTCGACCTAGGCCTACTAACCAAGTCATACAAGTATCTTAACATGATATTATTGACGATGAATTTGGAGTGGATAGACATGAGAGTAGGGAAAGGTCGAGTAAGTGCCTCCACATTTATATCCAAACACATTCAATGGGATCATCAAGAAGTAAAATTTAAACCAAAACATACAATGCACAACTCGTTAAAATCGTAGTCTACAACTTCAAGCCCACCTCTCAATAAAGCAGTGTGTTTTTACAACCACAACGTACAACAACCCTCTCCTATCTTGAACATCAATGCCTCGAACCCGTTCTGGTATGCTGTTCACCAGGCACTGGATCCGCCAGTGTGTCCACAACAGTCCTAACAACTATCCCACTCTCCAAATCCCTTCCTGTCCCAGGAACGATCTTGTCTGCTTCTATATCTGACCGATCAGATTGGGTTTGAGCCCATTGGTTTCCTACGTCGAGTTCGTATACACCGGTAGTGATGATACCTGCGTCTGGGTTTCGAGACTACCACAAGCAATATATGAGTTGCATAGGACAGGATATACGGAAGAGAAGCACTTACAGAGCCCCTAGAGTTGTAAGATCCACCGTATCGTGTAGCCATACCATTCCCAGAACCGGAGGAGCCTTCGTTTCCAAAGAGGACACTGTTTCCAGGCAAATTTTGACCGTTAAGATTGCCCCATCCTGCACGAGCATTGAGACTGTTCGAATATCAAGTGTTGAGATTCACATTGGAGTAAAGAAGGGCTGAAACACATACGTGCTCATCAAGGCATTCGTGTATAGTTTCGACAATGCAAAGTCCCAAACAAAGTTTCTGTCGGCGTGTTCATCCCATAGTCGTTAGCTACACTGAATATGCCCGGGACCAGAAAGAAGAGCGGGTGACGTACATTGTTGTATTCTGATGAAAAACGGATCAGTTTCTCGCCGGAAAAAAAAACATATGCTCTGGAAACTCACAGGCAACGTAACGAAAAGAATAACATCCAACGCTGCAGATACAGCGGTGATCGCTCCAGTTTGAACCGTCACTGTGAAACACGAAAAACTTTTAAGACCTTCGTGTGTTTAGAAAAGAAGTCCACTCACATCGGATGATCCTCGAGACTGCATCATCTGTGGCTCTAACGTGGGATCGAGCTTTCCACTACATCAAGAAGTGATCATGAATATACAATTGTAGAAGCACGACAATCAAAGAAGACGAGGGAATCAGCCATATTAAAAATATGTATATGACGGAAATCTCGGGGTACTCACCAAACTCCATACCAGCGAGACGGTAATCAGGATATCCGTGATGGCAGAGGCACCCAGCCAGGTTATCACAGAACCGTCAAATTGGTGCAAATGTGCAAATTCATTGATGATTGTAACGGCGATTGTGTTTGCTACACCGCCGACTGGTTGGAGATGGAAAAAAGGTAAGATGAGGGGGTTAAGACGGTCGGTGGCTTGACGCACTAAAGGAACAGATCGCAAAGAAAATGATGGTCCACATTAACAAGGAGGATTTGCTAATAACCTTGATTCTCCAGGCCATGAAGATTTGTACGGGTGTAGAAATTAGGACCGTTACAATGGGGTCTACAATTCAATAGCCATCTCAGCGACTGAAAAGTCATCATTAGATGAGAACTTACCGGCAGAAAGCACTAGCAGACATTGAAATTAAAAAAGATTCAAGAACCATTCCTGCTGACAAAAAGTCATATCGACGTACTGATTGGCACTCTCGTCAACGCCCTCTCGGTTCCTGCAGAAGGATTAGCACCCAGTTAGTACATGTTCTTGAAATAGCGCCGAAATAAGCAAATGGAGACGGCCGCTCCGCAATTCAATGTCAGCAGAGCAGAGGGGAAACGATGGAAGTCGTTGAATGAAGAAACGAGCGAAAGAAAGGTATGGAAATGAGATGAACAATAATACAGAAATCGGGACTAACCGTATCTGACGATGAGCGGCTCTAGGACCAGACCCATATCAAACCCTGTGGAGAAGAAGTGTCAGTAACTCGGGACGTGAAATGAAAACATATTAGTAGACTGCGGAAAAATCTGTGTACCTGTATTCAGAGTTTCCATGATGTAGAGATACCACACCTAGGAAATTTTCTCATCAGCTACGACAAGACGTATAGGACATGCTGCTTACAAGGGCTTTGATACGGGGGCTGTCTCTGTCGACATTCAAGAATGATTAGGGAGGTGGCAACGACTATTCACATATTGCTTACTTTTTGTACGTTTGGAAGTATATGAATGTCTGTGGGATGGTTCTAGATACCGCCATTATAGTGGTACCGTGCTTACCTGAACTGACAAGACACCTGCAAGGAGGATTATTTATCGAGCCTCGTGCATCGAGAACCTACTCACCATACAAGATGCAATTCAGAAACACACCAACCAGCAGAGGCCCGAAGCTAAAGGAATCAAAGTAAACTCAAGAACGAAGGCGAAACAAAATTAAACTTACACCATAGAGATCGGGGGAGGTCCTGACGACATGATTTGCAAGTCGGGGAAGATGAAGGGAGGAAAGAGAGCGTGGATTTCACGAGGCTTCGACAACGACTAAGAACAACCGACGGCGTTAGCGCTGTTTATGCAGTAGATCCACGAATGGCCACGTTCAGGTTCCGAGCTGTTGATTTCCCCGATGGGCTGTGGTTTAAGTGTAGCACAGACGGGGCTGTTTCAAGCTTTTATGAAGAAGATATAGGACTTATATAAAAGGCCCGTGACATCCAAGGAAATTTAGTCACCTTTGGGGATATTACCATTATGTTTATGTTTTACAGGATTACGGTTTCGGCAGGTGATTGGCAAGGGATTTTTGAAAGTCTTGGAGATCTAAATCGGTACTGATTGAAGTGGTTCGTAATATAATATTGTGGCAAGCGTATCTTCTTCGTGCGAGTAGGCTGTGAACGTCCGTAAGGTTGTCAGAACACTCCATGGAAATTACAGGAACGGGATGACGATAAATGAGAAGCAATAATCTGATGGCATATGTTATTAGATAGTCTTCGCGGGTGTGACTTGGAGAAACCGGGGAGCTATTCTTGTTGGGATCAACTCTAATATAACAGCCTGTTGGCCTCTGTCAATGCACACTGCGTACAAGGAGGCATAGGGCGCAGGCTGAGAGGGGAAAGATACCCATCAGCTGATAGGTGGAAATGATAGAGTATTTACGTGGACAGAGGTGGGAACCAATTCACCCGCACAATCATGTGTACTCGCGAGTGGCGGGCAACGGGCGTAGCTTTTTTTCTTCGCTTTGCTGTCGATCATGTCATGAATTTAGATGAGAACGAGTGGCGATAGCTAAATCTTGAGCAGCTTCAAAACGGGCCCTATCGGGATGGTCTACTCTTCCATTGTGATATTTGGAAAGTAATGAAGTTCCTACGATTGGATTATGGGGCAATGTTCTAGAATGTATCGTCAACCGAGTCTGAGATCTGAATGATTGATTATAATTGGAGCGTTCCGCTCGAGGTTTCCAGTGAGCCGGTGATGGTTGAGGTGCTTCGCAATCATTGAGCGTCGAGCTCGAACAATGATTGACAAAAACAAGCAGGTTTGGCAGAAAGAACAACAGAGGACCTGAATAACCCCCCTTGTATTGATAGATGGCATCGGTCTTGGAAACAGACTAGAAGGCGCGTTTGACGCTGTCAAAATGCGTGACAGTTCGTGACTGAGATGATGATGGCGAACCGCGGAAATCTGACTCCGACTTTCGTAAACTTCAGTTCCCCAGGATCTCGAGAACCGCAACTAATCAACTTGAAACGAATAATCCATCAGAAATATGGATATATCTGCAATTCCTGCCATACTTGGAAGATCGAATTTTTCTCTTTTTTCAATCATCTCTCTCCATGTCAGACCCCAGAGCATACTCTGTTGGCATTCTAGGTAGCGGTGCAGCTGGACTCATCACCGGTAGATACCCTCGTTCCTTCCTCATGTTCGTACGAAATCTAAAGACAGACAGCGTACACTCTTTTACAAGATGGGTTCAAGGACGTCTCAATTATTACTCGAGATTCTACTCCTGGGGGCGTTTGGGCAAATGAACGCGTATATCCAGGCTTGACTCTCAACAAGTATGTCGAGTATTGTTCTCTCTCTCATTTATCTGCCTTCTTACCCATATGCGTTGCACCAGTGTTCATGGAGAATTCAGGTTCTCTCCCCAACCCGTCCCACCTGCCAAAGACGCGACTAAACGTTTGTCTGGGTTCGAAATGCGTGATTACATGCAAAAGTTTGCGGATAACTATCTTCAAGACAAGATTCACTTTGGCTTTGAAATTCTGTCCGTCACAAGGCCAGGCAATGAGACTTCTGGATGGAATGTTCAAGTCAAGGATCTGCGAACCGGCGAACAAAAGACCTTGAAGTTTGATAGAGTTGTTCTGTGCACTGGGGTATGTTCAAGTTGTTTACCTGCCTTTTTTGTGCTCAACTCGACCAGGGTTGTAATGAACCTTTGGTTCCCGAGGAACTTTCTCCTGCTTCTGCCAAAGTAGCGTCCTTCAAAGGTCGTGTATTCCATTCTTCCAAATTTCGCTCTCAGTTGGACCAAATGCAAGTCGAGGGAATAGCTGATAATGCGCTCGGTGAAGTTGTCATTGTCGGCGGAGGCAAGTCGGCGCAAGACATGGCTGCGTACCTCGCGAATAAAGGTGTCAAAGTCACGGTAGTCTTCGAGACAGCGGATGCTTTCCTGGCCGTGACTAGTCCTCTTCCAGACTTTATTCGGAGAAGTCGGTGAGAAATCTCGTCACTTTGTCAAAGGCACCATCATTTATTCCGTGTCTACCAGCTTCTTGAGTATTCTCTCGCCACACAGTACGCTCCAATCACGTTTGGAGTAAGTAGATATCTGTATGTTGTGCCTGCTGATCAGTCATACTCTTGGCAGACGATTTCTTCACACAACATCACTGGGCACTAAGATTACTCACTTCATCTGGAACCAGATCATCGCAGGCTCGGTATGTGCATTTCTTTTTCTTGTACATCTTTTCTCATATGCTGTAGTTCGCTGCCGCCGGTGTTGCCGAGGATTCTCCCCTCCGACATACTCATGACGCTTTCTGGGGAATCAGGATTAACGATGAAGGTGTTCCTAAGCCAGATGGTTTTTACATGCTCGTCAAAGCAGGCAAAATCAACGTAGTTTCACCTGCCCGCGTGGCATCATACTCTTCCGACGGCGAATCTGTTGTTTTGAATAATGGAGGAAAGCTTCGAGCGGATACGATCATCCTCGCAACTGGTTACACTTCTTCCTGGCACCCAATCTTTGACGGTCAGTACGAACGATAGTGCCATGTAAATTTCCCGTTAAGAGAATGTTACAGAGACAACCTCAGTAAACTTGGGTCTGAATCGACATCCTCCTGATCCAAGTCTTTTAAAAACTGAAAGCGAATGGGACAATTACATCAGTCTCAAGAATCCGCCTGAAGCACACCCAAGTGCCGAGCAATGGGCATCATCCATATACCGTGGTATCGTTCCAGCAAAAAACTTGCACAACAGAGACTTTGCTATTAATGGTGCCGTGGTAAGTCATCTTTGCCATCCACTACGCTCCTTTGACTCATTCACGCCCTTTCCTTCTATGCCAGTTTACAACTAACAATGGCTATGCATACGAGGTCACAGCTCACTGGATCTCGTCTTATTTCCTTAGTGATGAGAACCTTAAACTTCCTTCCTCGCCTGAGGAGGCATTGGCGCACGCAGATAGGAACAGCGCCTGGTTAAGAAAAAGATATCCCGATATGTTACTGTGGGCGAACGAAAGCTATAGTAGCAACTTATGCTTTTGGACGTGAGTTATATACTACTACTCGTCGTTTCTTCAATCTTCTGACCGCCAATGTATTGTTTTAGATGGCCACAAACTATCGATGAGATGCTGGCGGACATGGGTTTGAAGACTTATCGAAGTGGAGGAAACTGGTTGACCTGGCCATTCAAAGTCATCGAATTGAAAGAGATTGAACATTTAAAGGAGGAGAGAGATGCGTTGAGGACACGCAAAAAGTGAAACCACAGGTTTTCATCAGTCGTTCATTAAGAGGTTTGGGGGCTCGTTGTTTATCGATATCTATTTGTATATATCTTACTGTTCTACACATCTTATCTTCCAAGGTTTCATGCAGTTATTGCTTCTGTCCACTGTTGCGATTTTCATCTTCCCTAACCACCCCAATTTATTACCTGGCATCTGCTTACTTGTATCTAAATTTTATCAAGCACTTTAGTCTGATGGCAAAGATTAAATGGACTGACCCTTTTGCCCTCCATAGTATAGTCTTGAAACGTTCGTAAGGCTGTCTCTCCACCTTCATCTGTTTTGAATCTGAACTCGATGGCGTGAACAAGGTTTGATTAGAGGTCAGAAGGAGCCAAAACTTACTCAAGAACTGCGTGATTTAATCCGGTACCACTAGAATCCTTGTGTAGGCTGATCCAATCGACTTCTCCCGCAGCGTTAAACAACTCCCGGATATTCTCAATTGTTACAATGCTTGGAAGCTTTGTCACGTAGATTCGTCTGCTCAGAGATATGGTTCAGAAATGCACATTGAGATGGGTCACATTTGTGCCTACCTATTATGATCCCGGTGTGAATCCGTCCAAACCTTCATCCTCCATCTCCGCCATCTTCTCAGGACCTCATATACGAAGAAGCCAATATCGGGGTACCATGATAAGAACAACTGCATCCATATAACAATGGATAGATTTATTTTCATCCAGGCCGACCCCTCTATTTCCACTTGGGCTCGAAAGAAGACGAGAGTAAATATATCAGCAGCGAGAAACCATATGCTGACTGCCGTACAATATACACTGAGTATGGTAAACAAGCGAACGGTGGCTTGAAAGAGATAATATATGCCAGTCCACAAGCTTATGCGAAAAGAAATCAGTCTTATACGGGGAAAGAACGCAAATCTTATCGTTGACAGGAGGAGTGAAAAGGCAACAAGTGTTAAAAACGGGCTCGGGGAAGGATTTTCTTTTCTGATGAATGATAGTACCCCGATCGCCAGCATTCCAAGTAAAGGCTGTATCGCAAGTAGCACGCGAGTCTTGCCAGAGACAATGGCATCTGTGATCGGTATCCCACCAACAGTGGCTTCAACTAGTCGGGTCCGCAAAAAGGGATCGATCATTTTCGGACGTAGAGACGGTTCAGGACACCAGCATTCAGACATCAAGTCGTATAGAGACCGTCTAACAGGAAGACTCATCGGACCAGGAGCTTCCAGGATACATGACCGACATGGCCGCAATCCATCGATGACCTTGCGCAAGACCAGTGCATCGTTATGAACGTGGTCATATGGCGTTCGACAAGTGATCAGCTGCGTGTATGCTGTGAGTAGCATCCTAAAAATCGATCTCTCAACTCACCTCCCAGAATAACACCCCAAATGCATAAACATCCACAGCTCGACTCGGTTCAGCACCTCCACCTAGAAGCTGTTCCGGTGCCGACCAACGAAGGCTACCTGCAGATATAAGGGAGTCGATTCGGGGCGTCATCGTGTTTGTGTGATGGAAAGTACTAAGCCCGAAATCGCTTAGACATGCATTATGCCATCCATCTACCAGGACGTTGCTCTACACAGATTCCGAAGTACATATTGGTTTTGCAGCCACTGATAGACGCACGGGTAACTCACACTCTTCAAATCACCGTGTACCACGCCAATAGAATGCATGAACATCAGACCATCTACCACATTGAGTGCTAATCTTTGGACATCTGCAGAAGGATGTGACGAGATATAGGATATGATGTCTCCGTATTGCATCCATAGACTTGCAATGCTCAGTTCGTGAGGGAGATTGATATACACAGCTATGAACGGAAGGATATTTGGATGTCGAAGTTGTGACCAAACAGATGTTTCGCGCATGAATAACTGTTGTACATCAATCGAAGGTAGGGTGCAGAATATGGAACACGAACCTGCCGGGCCCGTTCCTTATTTTCATACGTATGTACCCTCAATCTTTTCAGTGCAATTGTACGGGTCCTGTAAGTTCCTGAAGCCATTATCCCGCGGAAAACATCCGCATAACCTCCACGACCAACAGGATGAGGAGATTCCAGCTGGGGGTATTCTTCTACTGGCAATGTACACCATGCCGGTAGCAGCTCATACCGTTCAGAGAGATTCCGCAATCGCCTGAGTAAACGACGGTACGAGTTGATGAAAAAGTCATCCGTATCCCTTCCATCCTGAATACTTCTAATAGCGTATTGTGCTTCTCTGGAAAGGAACTGTTTAAATCAGGCGTCAATCAAACTGGGCAGGTCTTTATAGCGCTCACAATATCCAAAGCATTAATGTTGTCCTGCGCTTGTTCCGGCGAAAGGCTGTAGTTCACCTCGTTTGCAGAAACGTCTTCGGCGTCATTATCTGACCGTAGCCTCTGTTCCTCGAGTGCAGCGTCACCCATGAGACGTTGTGGTGGTGTGTGGAACATGTGTGCTATTCGCCCATTTATATACCCATTTATATGAGTGAACAGCTTGAGCGTCAAACCGAACGAAAGATTGTTCCTTTGAGAACATTCATGTGGCACGGTCAAGATGAAGAACTGGGAAGACCGTTACTTGAAGACGATGATCAAGAGCAAGAAGAGATTGAGCTGACGGCTGTGACCAATGATTTTGCTTTTGACCTTTCCCTTTCCAGCGCTGCAGCCCAAGATACAGTAGACAAACTCGACCAAGTGCGCACCTGTGTATTTCTTTGCTCATTCTGCGAAACCTAGCGATTGCCAGGTCGTCAATACAAGCGGTCACTTGAACGTTTATGAGTACGGGTGCAAACTACGACATTTGAGCAAGGCATGCGAGATATATCGATGTCTTCCTGCAGCTTGTGTTCTCCAGGAATCATCTACACTTGTAGTCGAGCCGCGGCCACTTGCCCAGGGAGGTTTTGCTGATGTCCATAAGGGTTCCTTGGAAGGTGTTGGTCAAGTAGCTGTAAAAAAATTGCGTACTGATATTCTGCAGCAACACTGTCGAGTAAGAACAGGTGTTCCTTCAACCTCGGTATCCTTGTTCATTCTTCTATTTCTCAGTCACTTTTCCGTGAGGCCGTTATCTGGAAACATTGCAACCACAAGAACATAGTGCCATTCATCGCTGCAGAGATACAAGCCCAGAATCTATGCCTCATCAGTCTTTGGATGATACACGGCAACGTTGTATCCTACCTGAGGACGCACCCCGATGCAGACATTCGACCTTTGGTGAGTTTGAAAGCATCAATAAAACTTGTTCTAATCTCGTGCCAGATTCTCAATGTCTTCGATGGGCTTGCATATCTTCATGATATGAACATTATCCACGGTGACCTCAAAGGAGTACATCTCGTTGCGATTTGTATGATGGTTCTTGCTAAGACATTTTTTGGACAGGCCAATATTCTCGTCAATGAAAAATACGAAGCTTGCCTGTCTGACTTTGGAATGTCAAGCGTGTACCGCGCTGCTGGAGACAGACACACAACTACGTGGACAACAACCACCCTAGGGGGTGGAAGCGCTCGGTGGTTAGCACCCGAACTGCTTTTTGCGCCTCTTGAGAAACCCTCTTTTGCCAGCGACGCGTATGCTTTTGGAGTCGTGATCTGGGAGGTATGTGCATACCATTTCTGTTAAACAATGATGCCGATATCCTGCTACGTAGATATTGACTTGTCAAATACCCTACAGTGACCTCGCCACTGATCAATCTGTAATGCTTCATGTATCCCAAGGATTGCGACCTTGCTCGCGTTGTGTCACGGATGTTCCTGGTCAAGTCGGTAATCTCATAGAACTCATGGATAGCCTTTGGTCTGCGCTCCCCCAATCCCGACCTCGAATCAACTCTGATTTGCGCCAAGAGATAATGAAACCCTCTTCAAATCCCCATAAACTCTTTCAAATCTCCTGGCTTGCTCGGTGCTTTCTAATCCTGCCGTCGCTCAGCGGTATCATCGTATCTTGCTGTCTCAATTACGACGGGCCAGATGCCGAGTCCCCGACTCTATCTCTGTCGATTTGTATCCCGATGATAATTACGTTTGTTGTATTTGCCATTCGTTACTTCCTACTCCGGACATTTGTTGTCCTTCCCGTCTTCTATGTCGGTCCATCTCGCTCTGGCACTCTCAACAATATCATTGTAACCAATTATCACCTAGGCTGTACATTTTCTGCAGTATTCTTATGTTGTCTGGGATCTTATCTGAGATATGCAGACATTCCAGAGACTTGGGGTCCTAAACAAGGTTTCCGGCGGCCCTCATTTGTTTTACTGTTGATTTCTTTATTGCTTTCGGTTGTTTCAACTACTTTTCACGATGTGATGCTTGGGGGCAAGCTGCTCTGGATAGCATGGTTGGGAGCCCGAGGAAAGTTGATCGAGGAAACTGATGGAGACAAAACTCGGACACAGTAAATTTCTCTGATATCTTTGTCACTACGCATTGACTTCTTTGCAGACTCCATGTATCAAATGTCGGTCCATTTGTCAGCAAAGACGATATCAAGAACATCTTTGAAGCCAGTGGGGAGGTGGAATGGGTTAGCATGCATCGTGCCGGCAATCATTGTATTGTCCAGTATGTCTCCAAGGCAAGATTTATAATTGTCGACCTCTCACAACTTGTCTTGTAGGTATTGCGACGATCTCAATGCCGAACGCATACTAGCCTCTGGAGATTTTTTGACGACTGTTAGCCCGTTCATCTATTCTCTGATTCTTCTCTGAAGGACCTTCTCAGTTCCGTATCTCTCGTCGTATGATCCGAAAGCTTCAGCTTGAGGATGAGGGGGTACTTTCCGAATGGAAGTTGCTGGGATGGCGGAATCTTTCGATAATCTTTCTCTACATGAAGTTATCTTGAGGGGCATGGTCAGATGTAACTCGGTATCTGTTTGCTGGCTTCGACTCTCTAACTTAGGGCGGCAGGCTGGGACCCATGATGCGGCTGCAGAGACATTATAACTTTGAGGTGCATTATGTGATCTTCACAGCTTTGTCGGATAGTATCAAGGTTCATTTTCGATTCATTCTTGAAGACAAAGGCACAATTGCTTGCTCTGTATGTTATGGTTTCTGATATTAATGTCCACTTCCCACGGTAATCAAATTGAGAGTGACCTGAAAAACGTGACGCCACTACTTATCCTATCCGAGTACAGAACTAACTCACAATGACATGATGCCACCGAAGTGTCCTAGAACACAAAGCTCTCTTACCAATCCGCTTTTACAGGCAGTCACCCACTTCCCAGCAAGCGATTCTTTTGCTCATGAACTACATCAGAATGCATTTATACAGAAGAATCGAGGTGCCTTTTTCAGCCCAGTTCAGGCCATCGGTGAAAATGGCCTGCCTGTCCCCGTGCTCGATGCTCAAGGCCGTGCTTACGAGCACCTGAAAGCTCCTCTTCGCCTCGAAGGACATTTACCATTATCCATTTTGGTGCTCGCTGAATATCGAGCAGTGCTGAGTGATATTGATTACTGGTTCCAACACGATGAACAGGAAACTATCCCAACCTTGGTCTCCCCGGATGACTACACTTGGGCACGTTGGATCGACTTCTCGAATCAAGTAGGAGGAAAAGACCGAGATAAAGAAAACCAAGGAAGAAGTGATCACGCCCTTTTTACGGCTACTGGTATTGAGGGTGGCCAGGTGAAAGATAATGGTGAGTCGGCTAAATCCACAGCTCAAGCTGTTATTTTCCCTATATTAAAGACGGGGCAGAGAAAAACGAGCCTCCTCGTCATCAGTCGGTCCAAGTCATTGGCATTCCAGGGATTGGTAACTCTTACTACTCACTGTGCATCAATGTGATATTCATACCTGTTACAGGCAAATCTCTTTTCCTTCTTTACATCCTCGTCGAACGACTTGTCCGTGGCCTCGACACTTGCTTGCAAACTGAATCAAATTATTTTACATTATGGTGTGCCGATGGGGCTTTCGACATTCCCTTGGGTCCTGAATTTGACGCCGCGATGGCCCCCTTGACCTCTTGCAACCTCCTTCCCGAGACCACCTGGTTTCTACTGGATTCGAACAAGGCAGTATCGGCACCCAGCTCTCGAATACAAGATTCCTATGCCCGCATCATACAAGTTTCTTTACCGAAACTGTCGCGCTTGGATTGGGTTTCAAAACAGTCGGTTTCTCTCAACTGCCGCTACATGATGAAGCCGCCGTCATTGAAAGAGGTGATCCTTATGTGAGTTATCGCTGATATCCTTCACATTCAAACTGATACCCAGAACCAGGAAAAGCTCCCAATGTAACAACGCCGCACGATCGATACCAGACGAAAAGATATCAGACTTCTTCTATAAGTATGGACCGTCTGCTCGCATGATATTTAAGTATGCTGATAAAACGCTGGCCTACGAACGAGATCTACGGGGGAAAGTGAACAAAATTGGCGCTACAATCCTTTGTAAACTCGTCAATCAGACAAGGGACTTTGTCCAAGAGCCAGAAGGGGTGTCTCAACTGATTCTTGGTGTTTACCCTGGCTCCGATCGGGAGGAGATAGTGGTCAACATCCTGACCGAGTACATCTACCAACTCGTCAAGAATGCCCACGGTGACAACTGGGACAAGGAAGCTCGCAAAATGTATAGCCTGTTTCATCGAAATGCTGAGACCCGGGCATGTGCCGGATACGTTTTTGAAGACCGCATACACGAGGTTCTACAACAGGGTAACTCTTGGAAGGCGACAAAGTTGGAAAGGTCCAATCCTAGGAAGAACGCCAAAAACGCCGTATACAACCATTCACCAACCTTTTTCAAATGGCTTCATGCCGGTCGAGATGTGGATTTCTCTGACCAGCCTCCCGCTGCCGCAGGTGCCCTGACTGCGCCTGATGTCCGTCGTTATGACGCTGATCACGCCCTTGAAGTCGAGCTGAAACAGTCAGGCTATTACCGACCCTATTTACCAAACTTTGATTCTTACATGGTCAACATGGACAAGAAGAAAGTTGTGGTTTTCGAGTTCACTGTTTCAGGGACACATGATGCAAAAGTATCGGGCCTGGAGTGGTTGCAGAGACATTATAATGACTTTGAGGTACACTATGTGGTCTTCACAGCTTTGTCGGATATCAAGGTCTACATCCCCATCGCTTTCGATTCTTTCTTGAAGACAAAGTCGCATGTGGTAGTGACAGAGGCACAATTGTTTGCTTAGGAAAATACTACGGGTTCGGCATGAGAAATGCTATTTTGAATGCGTTATTCAACCCACGCGTTAATCAAGTTTGTGTCCCCTAGTAGATGCCGCTTTGATGACAGTATGGACGAGAAGAAGATTGTAGTCTTTCATTTCAGTGTTGCAAAGACGCATGACGCAGGGTCGAGAGATTGGGCTTTGAGTAGTTGAAATGGCATCACGATGATTTTGAGGTGCACTACATATGTGATATTCACGGATGTTACGGTCTACCTATATCGATTGATCCTTTCTTCGTAGTTGTGGACGAGGCGCAGTTTCCTCAGAGAACTCGGCATGCGCAGTAGTGCATATCGAATGTATATATCATTATAGTATATTAATTATATCAACGCAAAAAAACTCTCTCAAATCTCATTCCTAATCAACACACTAAAACATCTCTCACACCACGCCTTACCCCCCCTCTCATAAAAACTCGCATCCTCATCATCATACAACGAAAACGGCTCTCCACACCCTTGACAACAAAAACATTCTCTACACCATTTACCCCCGAGAGCTTCGACGGCAGGAACAGTATCACGTAGGGCTCGACCGCATTTTTTACATTTTGGGAGACGGAGACGGACGTGGCAAGGTTCGCAGTATGGGTATCCTTTGTAGACTGTAAAAGCTGCGACTTCGCCGCCGTTGGTGGAGAGGAAGGAGCCGTCGCCTGAAAAGGAGAGTTCGCCTGAGACAGAGAGAATCAGCACCATCGGAATCTCGTAGAGAGAGAGTAGACTCACCACTCCCCCCAACACCCCCTCTCGCCTCGACAAACGGATCTCCACATTCCGAACAAAAAAAGTGTTGTTCATGATACGTCCTCCTACCCAACGCAGGATCATCCAACGATATAAACCGTTCTTCCACAATAGGCGTCTTGCAATGATAACACCGAGGCGCAAACGCTTCGTGATAACATAAATGACAAAATGGTCTTCCTCTCTTTTTACCCTCTCTATCGATCCCCAACACGTCTCCTTCTCTATCGTGCCCGTGTTCGTCCAAGAGTCCCTCAAAACTACTCACATGCTCCAACAACTCTCCACATCCTACGCATTTGAAGCATCCGGGATGCCATTTGAACCCCATGGCTCCGACTACACGACCGATGATGGGACGGTGGCAGGAGGGACAGATGAGGCCTGTTCCGGTTCGGGAGGCGAGGCCTGGGCGAGTTGGGGTGAATTGGGATGGTGATGAAGAGGAGAAGGAGGAGGAAAAGGGAGATACGGATATTTGGGAGCCTGGACGGATTGGGTCTGCAGAAAGAGAGTAATTAGATACTTGGGTAGAAAAGAAAAGAAAAAGTTGAGACGTACCACCACCGCTGAAATTCGACCCTGGATTCGAGTTCCTGGAAGGAAAGACTCCTGCACCTGCGCCTCTGGCTCTAGGTCCTCCACCGATCCGTTTATTCTTTGACAGTTCATCGTCATCTCCAGAAACAGAAATCATCGGTACACCAGGCGCAGCATCGTCCTCACTGTCGTCATCGTCGTCGTCTTGACCTCCAATCCCAGAGATTGATATACTAGGAACCGGTACATTCGGCGGTCCTGGTCCTCCTCGTCTTACTCTATTCCCAAAACTGGGCTCGTCGTCTCCAGAAACTGAGATACTCGGTACACCTCTCCTTCCTCTATCCCCAAAACTGGGTTCGTCGTCTCCAAAAACCGAAATACTCGGCACACCTCTCCTTCCTCTATCCCCAAAACTAGGTTCATCATCTCCGCCAGAAACAGATATAACCGGCACACTCGGTCCTCCTCTCCTTCCTCTCCCAAACCCAAACCCAGACTCTTCATCTCCACCAGAGATTGAAATACTCGGCACACTAGGCTGCGACTGAAAAGCCGACACAGGTGCTGGTGCAGGTGCAGGCGAAACATCTCTCGACTTGGGCGGTGTCCCCGTAGAAAACCCCTGAATCTGAATCATAGGCACCGGAGCTGGAGATTCGATTTTTGTTGGGCCTCTAACGGATGTTGGAGCTGGGTTTTGTTTCGGTGGTGTCTGCATCTGTGTATGTTGGAATTGGGTTTGGAATTGGTTGTGAGTCTGGGTTTGGGTGCGTGTTGGGGATGTTGATGGGGTGAATTGGGATTGGGATTGGGATTGGGAGTGAGAGCGAGGTGGGAGCTGCGACTGAGGCTGGGGTTGTGTGTATGGCTGGAATTGGGATTGACTTCGAGTGTATGATGAAGGCTGAGTCGTCATCGGTCGTGTCGGAGAGTGAGGTGTATGACTGTAAGATTGTGGAGGGGGAGGAGGTTGCGTTTGATACTGATACTGCTGCTGCTGAGGCTGAGAAAATTGTGAATGGTGTTTTGGAGGTGAACTCGAAGTAAACGTCGGAGTAGTCGGACTGCGTGATTGGAATTGAGACGACTGGTTCTGTGATTGAATTGCAGCACCAAATGTCCTCGAAACTGGACTCGAGCCAGATGCAGAGTACCCCGAACCGAAAACATAACCAGGAGGATAGTTTGTGTAGGAAGTAGAAGAGTTGGAACGAGATCTCGAGAGGGGAAACTGGGGAGATTTGGGTGGACTGTTGTTTGGGAAATAGCCAGATGCAGAGTATGCATTGGGACTGGGAGGAGCGTTACTTGTTCGAGTAGGACTGTGATTATAGGTAGAGCCTGAGTAATTGGGAGAAGGAGGCTGAGGATTGTGCCTGCTTATTTGTTGCTCTTGTTCCCGTTGGATCTGTCTCTGCTGCTGAAACTGTTCAAAGGCTGAAATGGGCGGAGCAGGAACCGACTTTGATCTCTGATGCATCTGCATCTGTTGGTGGTACGCCTGCTGCATGGGTGTCTGGTACATTTGCGATTGCGATTGCGGTTGTGGTTGTGGTTGCGGTTGCGGTTGGCTCCTAAGACTGGTGGCAGGTCTCGGGGGCAAATCGTCCAGATTAAGAGGTGGATTAGGGAGTCTCGGTAGATCCTGCGGCCAAGCCATGTTCATGTTTTGCATCTGATCTGTCAAATTTTCCACTGGTGCCCTCGGACCACCTCTGCTCTGCACAATTGTATTCGCCCTGCTCATGTTTGTATTCGCCTTTGACCGAGGCGGAAGATCAAGAATGCCATACTGGGGAGATGGTGGTTCTGGGATCGGAGACGGTGGCCTTTGCTGATTCTGAGGAGAAGGCAGGGGTCTTCCTCTCTGTACGGGTGCAGATTGGGTGTGCGCCATGGGAGGCATGGTTGCCCGTTTCCAATGTGGCACACTTGCACTGGGATCCAAAATGGGATTTGGTTGGAATCTGGGTGGACTCTGGCGTCGCACCTGGGGAATAGGGTGGTTCCATTGTCGTTGTGGCTGTGGACCTGGTTGGGGACGTCCAAAGGATGGTTGTCCCTGTTGGTAAGACATAACCCTAGCGGATTAGGAACCGTCTCTATTGCGTCATCGCTCATCTCTCGCCATCTGCTCATCCTCACTTCTACACACGGTTCGATGGCGTAGTTGGTTATCGCATCTGTCTAACACACAGAAGGTCCCCAGTTCGAGCCTGGGTCGAATCATTTTGAATCGTACTGCCTCCAAATTTTTGGCCCGAAACAGCAATGTTCGCGGAGACTGCACTTTTGCATCGTGTCCACATCTCCTTGTCCATCGTGTCCTATTCCATCCCGAAAAAGATCCCTTCATACAGCAATATGTTATTTCCTGCAGCCCCGGAAGAAACAGTCCGAATAACGTCGGGTCGCTGACGAGCAACCCCTTGTTATGGTCAAATTTCTGCCCAAGTGCTCAACATCATGTCTCCTTCAAGCTCCAGACTCGGCCGCCAAAATATCCTCAACCTCAAATAGGGCCTGCCTAGTCTTTCACTTTCAAATTCCATACGCCATCCGCCTCGAGCGACGCCACCATAGGACTGGAAGTTGTCTACTTACATACTGGTGTCACCAGCGTGTTCACTGGAAGGAATTCGAACCAAGCGATAGATCCAACCAGTTCAAGTTCACCTTCTTTTATTTGCTTTGCGGAGATTGCCAGAATTTGCCACATAGCCTCGACTGAAACGGATACGGAAGACTTGGATCCTTCCAACATTTCTGTCCCGAAAAGCTCGGGTTTTGACTTCAAACAGCCACTACTTTCATTCTTTCTCTCAATCACCATTTCTGTATGGTTCGATGGCGTAGTTGGTTATCGCATCTGTCTAACACCTCCAACTCTGTTGTGTCGCACAGAAGGTCCCCAGTTCGAGCGTGGGTCGAGTCATCTTGTAATATCATTCCACTTTTTGCTTACTTATAATAGTCAGTAATCGAATGCTGGGTAGCCAAGTGCTTGATAAGTAGGGTACTCTAATGGTTGTGACTCTACACCATTTGATTATACTTTGTAGACTTGTAACTTATACGTCTCAGTGCACTTACAGCTATTGGATGCACTCACGTTTCATTTTACATGGTTCGATGGCGTAGTTGGTTATCGCATCTGTCTAACAATAGAAAGTTGCACAGAAGGTCCCCAGTTCGAGCTTGGGTCGAATCATCAATTCCTGCATTTGTTCACTTTTCCTTTTCATACCGCTGGCAGACAATCAGTCCTGTAACAGAATAAGTAACATCGTGGAGAACACTCTCGGGGTTGAGGGAATGAAACCAAAAGGTTGGGAGGCGTGTATACCTCGAGGAACTTTGTCTGTGGCTAGGCACCAGTCTAGCCATATGGTCGGAATCGTATACTTACCAAGATAGAATGACTATCAATACCATCGCGTCAATACTGTGCCCAACTTGCAAATTGGAACTTTGAGGTAGCACTATCGCTAGATAGCCACGGCTAACGAAATACCAGTGGGACCGGACAAAAATCCAACGTACTCAACGTTGAAAGTTGAACTCAGGGTTGCACCTCGACGAGAAAATATGTAAAATAGCCCCTGTCATCGGATAATGAGCCCGGAAGTTAACCGGACATATACCCGTTATTTCCGGGGTAAGCCCAAAAAAAAAAAACAAATTGCTTTTTACACGATGTTTACACGCCCTACTAGCCTCTACTAGCTCCATCGATATTCACTACAATTTTGGCGACGGGATACTCGACAGGTACTAGCCCCACTGGCATCCGATAGGTAATGATTAGTGAGGTTGGGTGGGTGGCCCCAGAATCCTGGACAGAACCGGATTCATCAAGACGGATGCAAAAAGGAAATCGAGGCGGCGGAAAAAAACTCCAGTTCCAATTGGAACAACGGTACTCTTTATCCAGAAGGTACCGGTGTGTGCACACATACCTATTTCAGAGATCCTTCAAGTTCTCCGCGAATTGATGAGAGTCTTGAGACAAATATGTCCTATGTTTTCGCTTCACCGAGCCTCGAGGCAGTCTTCTCAAGATATTATCTTATATCTATGCACATCATAACTTTTTTTGGAAACTCCGAGATCTTGTTAGAAATATATTCCTATGGATGTCTTACTCTCAACGCCTCGAGGCAGCCAGCCCAGGCCCCCATCATGTAGTATCCACGATAGTCGATGTCTCAAGGCGCGTCATCGCGAGGGCTCTAAGGAACAGATAGCGCTTCCGGACCGGTCGACAGAGAACGAACGAACGGACAGACTGAGACCTGTGGTCAGGGCAACCCCGCCCAGTCTCTCCAGCTCTTTGGATCTCCTCGGGATACACCAAGAACGTCGTCGCGTAAGTTGACGGCGAGTCCAACGCCGGGTCTGATTGAAGGGATGTTGAGAATGAAATGTTTGACAAGAAAACGACGGTCGGTTGCTAGAGAAGTTAACCACTTGTGTTCAAGTTATGTCAAGTGATGCACGCTACTGAATACTCAGCGCCGAATGTCTTTATTTTTTGTCGCTACTTTAGCGTTAGTTCGTTAGTCTGAAAGGCAGAATGATAAGTATTGATTAATGCAATTATAACTTTTTCTCTCACTCTAACGCCACCTTTGATGGACAAGAGTCGCGTCAAAAAGAAGCATCCCAAGACAGATAATTCGAAGCTAGAACTTTCGATCATGATCTTCATCGTTTTAATGATTTGCGCTTCCTGGACAGAAACCGTCAATTGATAGAAGAGTTCTTGTTCTTGGCTGAGTGCTAGACAAAAGAGTGACGATGAATGGGTCCGAAACAATATACATAGGTATGAATCTATAACATTTGAAGCAAAAGATGTCGATACCGACTAGGAGTAAGATAAGGTAAGGTTTGGGGCTGGTGATACAATAAAGTAAAAGCAGAGGAAAGGGAAGAAAAGCAGTCAGTGAGATAGGAAGGGAGTGTTAAGCAAAGTTTGAAAGAACGTGAGGAAAGACCTGATGCTTTGAGAAACCGTCAAGTATGCTACAAGAACAAAGCAGAAATTGATAGCAGGAAGACTGGAGTAGTAATGTATGCGTCGCACAATAGTGCGCAGGAAGACCAGAGACAACAACGAGACGGGGTATCCATCCTGTACACCTTTTTTTTCTCTTTTGCGAAATTTCTTCCAAAGGTACGGTGTTTGGGACATTTCTTCAATGACTGTTCCCATTAACCAAGACAGCCTCTGACGCTGCAGCCTGTACTGGCTTTGCCCAATTCAACCACCACTCATCTACTGCGTCCTTTGCGTCATAGTTAAATTGCCGGAGATAATCTGCCCAAGCTCGAGCAAGAGTTTCATCGTCTGCGCCCTCGAGGTGGAGTGTCATTCTTAGAGCTTGGTTACGGGAATCTCGGTGAGGACCAGGGGGCATCCCGATCGTGCGGACAGATGCCATTTCGGATTGTTCAGTTTCATGGGTGCGTGACTGTCTGATTTGATCGTAACCAGAGAGGAGGAGATGGATTTGGGAACGATTTGTGAGGTGTGAGAAGAGGCGGCCGAGGGTGAAAGCATCTTCAACCTGAGATAGAAGTGAGAATATTGAAAAAGAGCATATTATATCTGACTCACTGCCGTTGCTCTGTAAACAGTGTGTTAGTAATATAATTAAAATAAAAAGTGAAAAAAAAACGCACGAATTGTATGAACCATTTATCTTGTATCCTCTCAGTAAAATCAGCCAAAGCATGGAAGAAATTAGAACACACCGGTGTTGAATGGGCAGCGTCTCCAATGAGAATTACTTGTTCTGTCCTATCCACATATCTCGGAAGATTATGGACTACTTGGGTATTCCAGTGAACCGAAGAGCCCAACGACATCGCCCGGCTCACCCTACACGTATAAGAAGAATCAGAAAAACGAACCACAGATAAAGTTTTGAATCTGGAGCGGAACGAGATGTATGTACCTCCGTTTAGCAGGGTCGAGTCGGCTGGTCGTGCTTTCGGGGACATAAATACTAACGGAAGCCACAACCAGAGTGCCTACCTTTGGTCATAATGCCCCATTTTCTCTATCAACAACTCTACAGGTTCACCCTTATCCCATTCCGAATCTTTCCAATCCGAAGCTGGCAGGGCATACGTTAAACCCAAAACATAGAGATCTGGCCCGTACTGAGAAGTTGTCAGGATAGTATTCAAAGTGTTTCAAAAAGACCCACTCTTCCTCCAGTTATGCTGGATCCATCCCCCATCCATATACTCAACTACACGAATATAAGTACAAAATCATGTTAAGAAATTGAGACATTACCTTGTCATCCTGTAACATCGGTGCCAAATCCGGATCCTTTTCCATGAGGGCGACAGGGACGGAAACAGTTGCTCTGAGTTCAACGCATCAGTAGAAAGACACATCCAGAGAACTAGGTGCGCACCCTGTAATTTCGGAGGGCATTTCCATCTTCGCTTCATCTCCCGCAATCTCCAGTGAGTCATCCTCAGACTGATCTTCCGCAATCAAGATGGAGCGAACAACGCTGTTTTTTCCATCGGCACCGACGACCTGTACATTGGTGAGAAATGTCTTCGGTGACGGGAAAAATGACTATTTACGATGTCGAATTCGAGGGTCTCTCCATCTACAGATAGCACCGACACCGGTAATTCTTGGCGCAGCTGTAAGTCCTTGACTTGGAAGTTATACTTGAATTCGACGCCAATCGATTCGCATAATGTGTAGAGATGATTGCAAAGTGCGGTATACTGATAGACAGAGTAAATCCGTCAAAGAAGCAAAGAAGCAGAAAATTTGTATTGAAGACGTACGGGAATCATATAGAAGTCACATCCTAAATCTGACATCACTTCATCCATGAAAATCATCTGCCCGACCAGCTTGGAAGTGTCTCCTGTTGAGGGATCGCATGAGTGGTGGAATGTCGCTTATGGGGAAAACTGACCATCACGAAGAAGTAGACTGAGGCCGGACCTTGAGCAAAACAAAAGCCGCCTAAACACCACGACTCACCCAGAGCATTTTGTCGCCATTTGTGCGAATAAGGTGTCGACTCCAGGAAATTCTTGCAAAAGTCGCGACATATTTGGTGGAATTCTTAAGCCTCCATCAGTCTGTAGAACTTGTCAGACGCGTTAGAACCAATTTCTTGAAAACCAATCACCTGGTAGCCAAAGTTGTTCATCTCCAGCACCGTCACACTATGACCTGCCTCTTGCAACAAGTAGGCACATGAGAGTCCCGCAACACTTGCGCCGACAACACCGAACCTAATGGAAGGAGTAGAACTGGACATTGTGGTGGTAGAATAAGACGCTCAGAGACCAGGGCCCCATTTTTACCTGAAATTTCACTGATCCGGTTAAGGTCAGGCCTGGTAAGCCTGGTAAGAAAACGTAACGTAACGTCTGACTGCCGATTTTTGCTCAGATCTATGTATTTCCCTTGTTTGGTAACCACCAGCTCCTTTTGTTGAACCAGGCCCAAAACCTGTCCCAAACGCAAATGCATCAAGCATCGCATCGTATTCATTTGTGTAAGTATGTGCAGACCGACCCTGCAATTGATAAAATCAGAAAATTCCCATGTTCTGGTTCCGCTTTTCTCACATAGAAAACTACGAGACCACCGACTGTCGTCCGCCTTGATGCGCATGTGGAACTAGGTGGAATTCTTCAACACGTACCTTGTACAGTCGAGTTGCTCAAAACTTAGTACGGACCAAGCTTGACCTAGTAACAACGAATGACACCTTCCATGCTCGAGTTTCTCCTACCGAAGTCAACCTTCCCTGAGGCATTTGCGTCGGGCCGAAATGTGGCAAATGAATACAGCGCAGGCATGGCAGGGCGATACACGGGGAACTTTGGTCAGTTCGAGCGAGTTGACAAGTCGTGGCAGGTTTCTTGGATTCACGATTATTCCCTGAAATCGCCCTTGGACGGTGTCAAGACCTACGGCGGACTCAAGTAACAATGCGTGTATATATAAATGCTATGTCCATCTCAAATCCACCCTCATTGTCAATCCCCTCCCACCAAGCTATGACTGTTTCACTTTTGTACTATATTCTTGCACGCTCCTACTCTTGCCCCGGTTGCTTTGCTTGGAACTCCTCAGCCTATAAAATGCTCTATGACCTGTCTTGGTGCACTGATTGTCTACACTGTCTCTCTGAACCTTCGTTTCTTCTGTCATATTATTCTTCCCCTGAGCAAGTGTGTCGCTTGGTCCCGTCCGTCAGCCTTATGAAGACAGAATGCGAATGATTCGGAGCAATATGCATATTTGAACGCCTTCTCAGTGCGCCACGCAGAAAAGATATTACTGAAGCGACCGGAGCCTTCGCGGGATTGGGATAATATGTAATCCCCCAACTCAAACCTCTCTTTTCTGAAGTCTGGTGAAACTTTGTGTGCTGCGTATACGGTCTGTGGGTAGAAATCTGTCGGGTCCGGATAAGGTTTTACTTGTCTGAATTCACGAAGTTTTTTTTTTTTCAAGGCATCTGCTTTATTCTCAATGACTGCTATATGGTCCCTGACAAAGTCCCAAGTCGAAGGCCATATGTGCTACTACCAACGCCGCTGAGCAAGTGGATATAGGTACCCTCTTTTCTTGATAGCATGCCCTTGGTTCGTCCCTGGATCGAGCCCCTGCGGAGAACTTGTTTGGGCGTAGTGCACAACCAGGCTATATAGACTTTGGAGTACGCCGCTTCACTGTCATCGACAAATCGGATTCAACAAAGTCGTTTGCCGACCCTGCTGATGTGTTCTGAATTTCAATGCAAACCCTCAGGAAAACGAGGCAGTTATCAAGCCTCTTCAATTCCACTAGTAGAAGCACGTAAAACAACAGGTTTTCTTTAGCCTCGAGCCGGTGATATAGTCTAGCTAATGTACACTTGCATCGAAGGACGTGACAGCAACCCTCTTTCTTTACGACAGAGTCGAAAGCCCTTCCTACGAATAAAGTGTTACTTGCGCTAAAACTTGGAACCCGACATCGGTTGCAAGAAGCTTCTGTCAAATACTTCTTACAAGAACTAAGGACCAACAAGAGGTCCGGTGTAGCTGTAGGACATTATATCATTACGTGCATAGGAATTTGTCGTGGATATGATACAAAATTACACAAACAAACAAAGTGACAGACCAGTACACACATCAATTACAGACGGAAAACATAAACGTCATTTATCGTGCGGGTTATCCAAAAGGGCAGAGTTTGAGCGACGCAAAGCCAGAGCTGCAAAGCATAACTGATAAATTATTCCCAACATATTCAACAATACAAAGACTTGCCATGTAATATCTCAGAGATATCTTGTCTTCTGCTTCTGTACGTCGCCAGAAAATTCGTGCTGCAATGCAGGTTCCAGACAGTGCAAAAATCGAAAAAACGACGGGTCCAAGATTCCAAAATATCCCAAGAGCAATCGACCAGAAGATCAAAAGAGCCGCAGTTAATGAACGACTTGTTTCGGGCAGCAGAGTGGGCAGCGTGATTCTTCCTTGAAGCTTGTCGCCTTCTTCATCTCGAAAGTCCTGGAAACTGGTGAGCTATTTTCTTTTTGGTTAATGCCTCAAAGGAACGCTCACCTGTACATGTATTGTCATCCAGATCAACGCGATGCTGATGTACGGCGCCAGCCACACCATTTCATTGACTGGCGGGAGTCCTGCAACTTGTCAATAAAAATCTCGGGAAAACGCTGAAAATCAAAATCACCTTGCCGGGTAATCGCTGCAGCACCGACATTCCAAGAAACAATGCCGATGGCATTCAGAAGATTCTTTGAATACCTTTGGACAGAGTAAGTACCAAGAACATAAGCATCAAGAGTCCAAAATATTTACCATCTCGAGTCTAATCCGAGTTCGTTGTATAGAATAAAGGAGACAACAAGCGACAACCCAGGATATATGACATCGAATATCCAAGACAAGCTGAGGCACACCGGGACTAACGACCACCGTAGGATGCGAGTTGTCTGTACATCAATCAGACCTGCTGGAATTGGTCGGTAGGGTTTGTTGAGTGCGTCCTCATCTTGGCTGTACGTCTGGTTCGCAGCACAAAATTGCAGAAGATGAAGCCATACCCATATTGCCAACTTCACAGTTGGACCAAAATGGATCGTCGGCGCAGCCAACAGACCATAGCAAATCTTGTTATTGAGATGTGATTACGAAAGGATGGTATTCAAGAGACATAGACATACCACTGGTCCGACGATAGTCTTGAAATCCGACTTGGTGAAAGCATATCCAATACGAATGATGTTCGGAACGAGCCCGTACACCAGACAGGAGGACAGGTAGAACCGGTAACGCAGACGGACGGAGTGGCTGTTAGTGAAAGAAATCGTCGATTTGCCCTCCGTGACCCGAACAGACATAGACACGAATATTTACAACAATAGAACGAAGAAATGGAAATGAACCTTGAAGACGAGTCTCGATCCAGATGCTTAATTATATATTGGCATGGAGTTAACGGTGTATCCGTGGACATATCCTGATGTGGTGCTTGCAGGATTCTGCACCGGTTAATCTATAGTACATAGTAGAAATTTGCCTCGCGTATTTCATGATTGACGTGAGGATAGCGTCGCCCTGCACCACCTTGGCTTCTATGATAGTCTGGGATGGTTGCTAATCAGGACTAATAGTAAACCCGGTGTATCTTGACTTTTTGCGAGAATTGTCAAAAAATCCTGCTGCGGTTTGAATTTCCGGCCTTGTTTTCCGGATTACCCATGTCAAATTTCTGGAGAGCATGCACTACAGGGATCGGCCGCATCAATATCCATATGGAATAACCATTCAAAAAACAGAGGAAGACACCAGAAGATACCGTCATAATAGGTCATAGTCCGCTAAATCTTCTTTGTTTGCAAAACCGGCGGCAGACTACAGGAATCGGGAAGAAGTCGCGCCCACAAAGACACATCTGCATGGCATGGACTGGCGCGAAAAGGCCATGATGTGCTTCTACAGGTACTCAGAGGAAAACGCTAGAATTGATGATAAGTGAGGCACCACCATGACAAACTCTAGGACGCCTTTCCTGAAAAGTCAAGGCTCGTTTTCCTTCAGGTCTATAAACTTTTAAGCCGTCTTAGTAGCTTGGGAACTCACCATTTTTTACCGGGTGCATGTTTTCATGACGTAGGAGCCGATGTCCGATGCTCGAGTGTTGGTCGAGTTTTGCCACTAGTCTGACGTTGTACTACCGTTGTACTACTTGCAAGACACGGCCGTATAGAGCGACCACCTGTCGTCAACGTTCAACAGAAAAATTGCCGCCGGTAATGAATGTCGCATTCAATTCAAGAACGCTTCAGTGGTTTTGTGGTTTTGTGCAATCCCGAATTTGCCCAATGCGGTTTAATTACACGTTTGGCGCTGTGGGTCCCTACTGATCGATAACAGCCTATAACAGCCAGGTATCTCACGAATTCCAGGTGGCAAAGACGATGAAATTGCAAGCGATAGAAAGTCGAGACAACACTTAGCATCGATTGAAAGCGACTTTATTGCTTCGGGACTCGTATGCGAGCATGCGGACTCCAGAGGACTGCTCGAGACAGATCCGGCGGCGTACAGGGATAGACAGGGATACATATTGAGGGCTGTTTATCCGGAGACCAAGTACCTGGGATCGGATTTCCATCTTGATTTCGGTTAACTTTTCCAGACCCCATAACGTTAGTTTGGCGATTGGCGAATTCGGATGCAACTCTTCTTGTCATCTCACTACTGCTACTTATGTATTCCGGATGTTGGTCTTCTTATACCGCCCTGATTCTTCTGTGCCATCTGGCTAACCCGTCATGAGCATGTCGGTCAACACTACATTTCCCGGTTCTACTGTCGGTGTCGAATTTTCTCTTTTCAGCCATCTAAACGCGAAGACGATTGGACTGGGCTTGATTCTCTTCATCCTCGTTGCTTTCAAGTTCTCTCAATCACGTCCAAAGGGAAAACTGCCCCCAGGCCCGCCGGGGCTACCTATTCTCGGAAATCTGCACCAACTGGCCAAACGACCGTGGTTGTCATTCACAGACTGGAGGAAACGCTATGGTACGATCACTCATTTCTAGAACTTTGATTCCATAACCAGAACATCAACAGGACCTCTGGTCTACGTCAACTTTGCCGGCCAAGGTGTCTTGCTCATTGGCAGCCACAAAGTTGCCGGCGACTTGTTGGACCGTCGGGCTACGTTATATTCTGACCGTCCACGATGGATCGTTGCCAGTGAACTTCTGACCGGTGGACTGGTCATTGCTTTCGCTCAACATAATGAACTTTGGAAACGTATGCGCCGGGGTGCACATGAGTAAGTCTCAGATATTTCTAATTTGTGCATCTCTCTTATGCCTGTTGGCAGAGCTCTCAATAACACGATTGCAAAAAATTACTACCCAATTCAAGAGAATGAAGCCTTTTTCCTGGTTGAAAATTTGCTCAATACTCCAGCTAATTTTGACATGCACTTGCGAAGGGCAGCCTCTTCGACAGTCATGCGCATTACTTACGGTCTCCCCCCTCTTAAAGACTCGAATGATCCTATCATTCTGCGTGTCAATGACTTTGTAGATCGTGCGTTGTCAGCGGCTCTGCCTGGAAAATTCTTAGTCGAGTATTTTACCTGGATGGAACACCTTCCTAGATGGATGGCGCCATGGCGCCGATGGGCCGAGGAGTGGTTTGCTCGCGACTCTCAATTTGTAGAAGGACTCTACAAGGATACGATAAAACGAATTCACGAGGGTGATAAGACCGATGAGACCTCATGCGTCGTCGCCAACTTGATGAGTGATCATTCAAAACAGGCGATGTCTGAGAAAGAGGCAGCCTGGCTTTCGGCCGTGATGTAGTAAGTTCAGTTTCCCTCTGAACAGTATCGATTCTGAATATTGTTGTAGTGCAGCGGGTGGCGACACTGTGAGTCGAGCTTTTGTATGGGTTTGTTTTACTTATTTGTGTTTTCAGACCTCTGCACAAATGGCCTGGTTTATGATGGCCATGATTCTACACCCCGAGGTACAAGCTTGGGCCCAAGCAGAAATTGATCGAGTAGTCGGTCGAGACCGTATGCCCAACTTTGCTGACATAGCTCGACTTCCGTGTGTGAAGGCCATCGTCAAGGAAAATATGCGGTGGCGAGGTGTAGCCCCAATGAGTTGCGTTGTCATATCCTCTTCACAACGTGTCATTGACCGGGAACACTACAGGCAATCCCCACTGCATCTATCAGGATGATTGGTATGACGGTTATTTTATTCCAAAGGGGTACGTTGACGTCGCAATATGTCAGCCCTTTGACTAAAGTCTTGCATATATACAGAACCCTTGTCATCGCCAACGTTTGGTAGGTTTTCTAACAACAGACTGTGCTTTCACTGGCAACTGATAATTTCAAGGCATATGAACCATGATCCAGATGTATATGGGCCGGATGCCGAGGAATATAGGCCGACCAGACACCTTGACTCAGAAGGAAACCTTTTACCTGCAACACCCGAGACAAAGGATGAAAGCCATCTTACTTATGGGTTCGGAAGAAGGTTCGCTCTTGATAGCTAATCCTGATTCACAGCTGAACGCTTTACATAGAATATGTGTCGGCCGTCATGTCTCCAACAATAGCATGTATATTCAAGTGGCTTCCATTTTATGGGCATTCAGAATTTCTGCTGGAAAAGACGAAAACGGAATGATCGTTTTGCCTAACCCGGAAGATTGTCGCGATGAAGGTTTAGTGGTGTAGGTCCTCTCGTTTTTGGAATGACCATGATCCGCTGATTCCCTGGCAGCCGTCCTGCACCCTTCCCAGTCACAATTGTACCACGTTGCCCCGAAGTAGTTTCAGTAATCGCTCAAGCAAAAGATTTTTGGCAGCAAAGAGCCTTTGCTTAAGTCCTAGGCATTTTTATCCTTTGTAAAACCACTTACTGTATTCTAATGTACTTTTCCCATGTTGTATGGAATGACTCATGAACTTGAACGATCTCCTTTGTCTGACCAAAAATTTACGCTTACATCAGCAACCAAGACGTAGAAAAGTTGCGCCGCGCTTTCTTTCTTGTTTCCTCACCACAACAGGCTGAAAGCTGTGACACTCGTTCCGTACAGGACATTTCTGTCTTTCATCGCGAGTGGGCTAAGGTCTGAGTAGTTGCTCCTTTAATCGTTCCTAGCAGGTTCTGGCTTTTATTAGCCAAGCGACGTATCAGAAATCCATCGACTTTTCCTTCTCGGCCCAAGACCCGTGCGCCTGCATGGAGAGGCTTGGAATCGTTGATTTGGAATCTGTCGCGGAGTCTGGGCGGTATCTTTTGGACATCTCTGTTTCTCTCTTGGACGTCAATGTGCTTTCTCTTGAAAGTGCCTGGAGGCCTTCGCATCGAGTGATCATTGACACTTCTGGTGACCTCTTTGTATGCAAGTTCACAAATCCGTGATTCTTGTAATATCAACGTTGTTATGTTCATCAAATGTACAAGTCCAATCGAGACAATCGTTCGCTACACACTACAAGCTAAAAGTCGCACACCATGACTTCGATCCTCCTCATCGACAACACCTTACTATGGTTCTCAAAGATCTACCAATGATCACTCTCATCCGAGGTACCAACCTCTGCATGTATCATATCACGCGCACACAAAGCTTTTTTACACCAGTATGGTGTTTGATGAGAGAACAGCGGCACCAACAAACGCTGGCTCGCACTACGAGTTCTGGAGGAGGATCTAGGCACCACATCAACAACAAACCGCCTGCATACCCGAATCCATACGATAGGATTGTGCAGACCGAGCACAAGAGGTCCGGCTGGGGCAATGTGGATGACCGAAACTGAACGTGAAAACACGGCCGGGACAACGTTGATCTGACGTTCAAGGAGACTTGTGTCCTTGTACGATACCGCCCTTTAGTGCACTTCGCAGCGCACGGATTTACCGTTGCATTTACTTGTAATGGTGCCGTGTAACTCGATTCAGACTACTCTTGGCCTGTTGTGCCACAATTTTTTCCTTGTTTTTGAACTCTTCGCGAGTTTGTCCCATTTATGTTTTGGACTCTGTTTCTCGTCTTGTTTTCTCTGGTGAGTTACATCCATTATTACTTCTGTCACTCCTACTGACATTTCTTTCAGAGTTGTGTCTACCACCTAAATTTATGTGAGTCTTTCATGTCAGCTAAAGTATCTAAGTAGAAGGCATGTAGTCCCCAAGTGTTGGCGAACCATTGTAGTACTAGCTATAAGTAAATTGTATGAAAAATAAAAATTTCACAAGCACTTGCTATGTTTGGACAACGTTTGACTTTTCGTAGGCTATCGACGATGTCCAGCGAACAACTTCCTGCATCTGGTGCGAGCCAGTTTGTTGTTTTTCTCCTGAAGCTGAGACTGTTCTTCAGCTGGTAATGATTTTCGTGGCCGAGGTCGTGGGATGCGCCGTGGTGGACATCGTGGAGGTAGAAGCGGTAGAGGCAGGGGCGGACGTGGAGCACATGCTACAAACGATCAACCTCGACCTACACACTGTGAGTATTGCCTATACAGGCAAACTACTTTTGCGTTCTGACATGAAAGACAGTTCTTGCTTTACCCTTGGTAAAGTCGCTTTTCTTGGATACAATCTCTGGGCTCATTTTATCTGGTAGGGCCAGCACTCAACTCTACGAAACAGAATCGGTCGGTTCCAGTCTTCACTTCTCAGCGCGACAAATGCCATACGAGGTCTTGATCCAACTATCGTCATCAATCCACGAAGGCTACACTTTACGCTAGGAGTGATGGCTTTGCAGCTAGATGAAGAAACGGCAGAACCAAGTCCAGACAATGGCCAATCGCGCAAGACAGTTCAATCTGCATTGGCCCTTTTGCAATCACTTCGGCCTCAGCTACTCTCTGAAGGGGCCCTGGACGCTCCATTGGAACTTTTGGGAGCTTTCGAGGCAAAGGAAGGAGCACGAGTGTTATGGCTCAGTCCATTACAAAGTGACAGGGAAGGAGACTCTGACGAGGTGAAGGAACGTAGAAAAAAGTTGGCTCGTTTATCTAGTGCGTTCGCTTGATGGCTCCTTTCCCGAAGAATTGCTGACCGTATCGTAGACATGGTTCACGAGAGATTCAAGGAGGCAGGGTACATCACAGACACACGTCCTCTCAAGGTACGTGCTACCTTCACAAAGTCATTCTATCCGTCTAACGGATTCCTCCTATCCTTCCAGATGCACTGCACTGTAATCAACACAAGCCATCGCAAAGGACCCCCTGCGAAACGTAGAGAACTCTTCTCGTACGACGATATCTTGGCGTCCGACGCTTTACGGGATATTCAGTTTTCCAAACCTACAGAACCAGGCGACGGCGCTATATTACCTACTTCCGAAAGCCTTTCCCCTGAAGCGCGTAGTAGAGCTGACAGGGCAGTTGAAGTCTCCTTGGGTACGTATACAGTACGGGAAATCCAACTCTGTATCATGGGAAGTCACGGTCCCGAAGGCGAATACATTAGTGTTGGTGGCGTCTCCCTGGTTTGACCGCAGAATCATTCCTTAGGAGTATCTAGGAGTATCCATGCAATGTTGTGTACGGGGATCACACTGAACGGGCAATGAAATTGGTTCAGCTCTGTGTTTTGCCGGTTCGTGCCAAAGAAACAAACTGGTTCTACCTCTCTTAGATGTCAATCATCAATGCGTAAATTCCCTCCTGTATGGTCCGGTCCCGAACCAGACGTCTGCCTTCATTTGTCAGGATACCCTGTTACTATGATCTATCTTTGGGGAGCAATAATCGATTGACACACGGCCGTTTTCTCAGCATCTAAACGCATAAACGTCTATCGGTACCGCCGCAATTATGAAGAAGAATGGGTCTTTTTTCCCTCGGGATTGAAGGAAGGCAGCCTCGTTTAGCCAATTGCATATTCACTACAAAAGCCAGTGACACTAATACGTCTTTTTCTTCGTGTTGCTTACCCTGTATCGAGGCGCAGCCGGCTAGAGGTCAACGAGGCGTTTGTCTCCAGTCGACCGCACTATGATTAACGTTGACGTTGTCTTTGCTCCGACATAGTAATAGTCTTCTCAGCTCTATCCCAGTTTGACTTAAGTATCGACACCGCAGGCCCGAAAACAACGTACATGTATCAAGAAAGTCTATCAAAGTAGGCGTTTTTGAAAGACTCTTGCTTGTTTCATTCCGTCTTTAAGACCCAGCGATATTCTGCATGCGTTTGACATGTTCCATTTTTTAAAAGATCGTTTCAAAACATAGCCCAGAGCATGGGCGGACTGGTTTGCCTGTGTGCGCAGCATATATACATCGCTAGGCGTCCGTAGCAATTCCCGTCCTTGTGGATTGCCGATATCCAATTTCTGCTATAGACTGGAACCGGTCTATTGAACGGCGTCTCAGACACTAAACAAGTAGTAGTAAGAGGATCTGCATGTCATTCTGTCTGACGAAGGCTGGTCGTCATATCTTGCGTTGATGTCCATAACGATGAGAGTGCTCGAAAAGTAGATTCATGCAGTTGTGCAATAATACATCGTGAAAAGAAAGAGATGCGAGGTGGAAAGAAAACAAATGCACTACTCAACACAACAAAAAAAAACTATCAATTGCACATGTTCGACGCAACATAAGGCGGAGAAGTCGGCGAAATGTCATAGCATGAAGAGGCGAAAGCATGGGTACAAATAGATACCGCCGCAGATACATCATACACGCACAAGTGAAAACTCTCCATCCTCGTCCTAATGGGTTTTTCTGCTCTAGTCAAGTCCTGCAGCCTTTTCTGTCTCGACATCAAAGTTTTCCACCAGATCGGGAACATCGTCGTCATCATCCTCCTCAGCATTGGCAGCTGGTCGTTGTTGGCCTTGTTGGATGGCTTGGTATGACTCGGCGAGTTTACGCAGAGAAGCGAGAGAGTCGGGGCCAAGCTGGTTCAAGATTCCAGGGACAAGTTCCGTGAGCTCCTTCACGTGTCCAGCCCCGTAGATGGCGAAGGTGTTGGCCGATACAGCTGCGTGCACTGGAGAGCAAAACACGATCGATGTGAGCGAGGAAAAGAGAGACTAGAAGGAAAGATGCGCGCCTTTCGGTGCAGTGAAATGCAATACATTTCCGTCCTCCCTGAACATGTTTACTTCCTCAACACCAGAGATTGGCTGCACGTTCAGCTTTTTGAGTGCGCCTTGGAGCTTTTTGTCATCCTGGGCTGCTGAAGCATTGGTCTTTCGGACTACTTTTCTGCGCACGGTTCCCTTTCCACCTGACACGCGCAAGAGATATGGTCGGTCAATGAACACTGCCGTGCGACGAGTAAGGGAGCTCACCAATCCTGTTGGCCGCGGCCTTTGCCTGCAGCTTGGCTAATTTTGTGGGATCCATGTCGCGAAAAGGCCTACAAAAATCGTCGAAGTCGGGATCGGTGTGTGTACGTGGGAATTTCTCCACCAACAAGGTTTCCAACGTCTCGAATCGGCACATTCGGCATTACCCGGCGTATCCGGCATCTTCATCAAGCTCGACGTTGACGGAATTTAATCAATACTGTAATAAGTGCTTGTAATCTGACTGCGATCATGTCTTTATCAGATTTCTATATTCGTCCAGCAACAGCAGACGACGTGGTAGGCAGATATCCACTTCTAGTGATATCTTCAATCTTATCAGCTCTTGCATGCAGGACGGTATCTTGCAGCTGATTATCGATCTAGTGAGTCAGTTCTTGTTGATTCGGACCTTTCCACTTATTGGCAACTTAGGCTACGTATGAGAATGCCCGAGACTCAGTGAAAGCAACCCCAGAGCTTGTAATTATACTTTGTTACGCTCAAGGCAAATCGGTGATACTGATACCTACCGCCCTTTACTTTGCGTTGAATACCAGCTTCGCCAAAATCTCTTTGAATCACAGTTTGCCCACGCCTTGCTTGCTTTTAGCAATGAGGAAAGCAATGCAAAAAAACCGATAGGCTTGGCCCTTTACTTTTTCAATTTCTCAACGTGGACAGGCCGCCCGGGATTGTATGTGCGTAGTAACCTCTGTGAAATTTCCGTCATTCTAGAGCAAGCTCCAAACCTTGTTACAGTTGGAAGATTTATATGTATCTCCGGAATACAGAAAGTTTGGAATCGGAAAAGCCCTCTTTGGCGAATTGGCAAAAGTTGCCAAAGCAAAGGTGAGCCAAGATTGTAATGGTTCTCGACCTCGCCGTGTGTACATACATGAGCTGCAATTGCAACAAGCGAGAGACCCTTGCATGATTTTCTTTTCGCAGACTCTGACTTCGTGTAATCTCAATAGAATTGCGCAAGGCTGGACTGGTCTGTTCTCAAGGTTCGTCGTCTACTTGTAAAAACGTGAAAGAGTTTAACCAACGCAACGAGCAATTGCAATTCATTTCTGCTGCCTGCTTCGTGGTCTCCCTGCTGTCTCACTCCAGTGGAACCAGCCCTCGATCGATTTTTATGAGAAAAGAGTGGGCGCAAAAGCAATGTCGGAGTGGGAGGGAATGCGACTAGAGGAGCAAGGGATCGAGAATTTGATAAGCTGGGCACCGTCAGAGCGAAACCTTCGGGGACAGTCCTTTGATGAGGACCGCTAAGAACCGGTGCAGGGTGACCGCTTGTTCTTCAATCGGTATTAGGAAAGGGCACACTGCTAGCGCGATGGGTCCCTTCTAGCATCGTGCAGTACCTATTACGACACAAAGGCGTCGTTTCAGGGTGCCAGCCGCAATGAATAAAGAGCTCGAACAGAATGTTTCCATTGGATTGTAATTGTAGACAGAGCGAGAAATAAATATGGTGCTGCAAAGTCGATACCAGATTGAAGTAAGAGTAAGCCCGAAAGTCAAACACCATCATAACTGGCGCCTCCAGCCTGCGAATTTATATTGTGAGAGTAGAGCGGAGGTCAGTACGTAGCTACAACTCGAAAGGAAGGTCCGTACCTTCCGCAGCCTCACAACTATAGGATCCTCGTTCAAGTCGTCTTTCTCTCGCGCCGCAACCTCAATAGAATAAACCCGTAGCACGGTCTTGACATCGGCAGAGTGCACCGAAATCTGTAATCCAGTGAGTCAACAGTGGATCCATGGTAGAACACTAATCTGAATCCGGTCAACGTACCTTAGCTTTCCTCATGACTTTGCATGACGGACCTATCCAAACCTGGAAGTGAAAGACGCCCAGGGCGGGCGGGGGACACGGTGGTGAATATGAGAAAGCGAAATTCGCGGAGAAGCAAGGACCCACCACAAGGATGAACTTCTCGCGAGTAGATTCCTTGTCATTGGAGTACGAGACACGGACATAGGCAAAGGACGCTTTCGAGTCATCGAGTACTTCTTTCAGCTCGGAAAGGCCACCGGTACCCGTCTTGGTAAGTACAAGCTTGTCGGAGCGGTCAGACTGTATGGAATCATCGGGCTGCGATTGGAGAGCGATCTCGGCAACTCTGAACAACATAAAACGCTACCTCATAGTCCAGAAGCAACCAGTTCGTATCAGACTTGTCGGAGCGCACATCCTGATAAGCTATGAAAGGATACGTCGCGTTTCAATTCCAAGATGGTTTACAAGAGTTGAAGAAAGTAAAGACCTTCTTGAATCTCGGTATCGGAGACGTCGGCCATGGATGACAGGAGAAACGACAGATAAAGGCGAGAAGAAACTAGGGAACGCTAACGTTGGTGGTTGCTGGGTGGTGAATGCAGAAATGATGGTTGAGCGTCTACTCAATTTCCCAAACGACTGTTTACATAATTATTTAACCAACTTTTTGACCGACCACCATGTCTCGGTCCCTGCGATTTCTCTCCCTCAAATCACCCGCTGCAGTCGCACAAGGATCACATTCCAAATGCTTCTATTCAATGTCTTCTTCTGCTGAATTCCTACGCAAGTGGCGCAGTGAATCACCAGCAGCTTCAACTTCCTCTTCCCCCAATTCACCTTCCGCCCGATCCATTTTCGACGATGATTCACCCGTTGACCTGTCCGAAGATGACGATGCCGTTAATGGTGTTAGGTCCTCACGTAGCGGCAAGACGTCTTTCCGTCGCAAACCGTCAAAAGAACCTACACCCCAACAATTTAAAGCGCATCGAACTGCGATGCAGAAAGAGTTTCCTCAAGGATGGAATCCACCGCGTAAACTCTCGCGTGAGGCCATGGAAGGTCTTCGCCAGTTATACCACTTGGACAAGGAAAAGTTTTCAACTCCCGTACTGGCAGAACGTTTCAAAATCAGTCCAGAGGCGGTAAGGAGGATACTAAAAAGCAAATGGGTTCAGCCGAGGGAAAGGCGGGAGAAGGCTATGGTGAAGGACAGGGAAGATATGACGCTGACTAGGCTGAAAGAGAGGCTAAAGGAAAGGAAAGAGATCGAACAGGTGATCGAGAATAGGACGGGACGGTCTATCGGCGCCAATGGCAAAGACGGCTTCGCCTTTCGATAGCTTAGTGTCTTTTAGTAGTCGACATGTTCACGTCTTGTTGCAATCGGTAATCTTACGTTCTTTTTCTTGAGTTATAGTGCATACACAAGTCTATTTGAGGCGTCAAATAAGTATGTGGGTATATGTACTGGTAATTATCGTATAAAGAGAATAAGTATGTACATAAAGTAGAGCGTCCCGAATTCAATTCTAGTCGCGTTGAATCTGAATATTCATACATAGGGACATAGGAATACAGCCCCGATTCTAGCGGTATTAGGATATGTTAATTGTACGGAGTCATTGAACACAAGAAATTACCCTTCCTCCTTCGTCATACAAGCCATTAACAAGACAAGAAAGTAGTTAGAGAGTGTGTCGACGTAATAGTAGATGTGTCAAGTTCGTTGCAGTCATATGGAATCATGAATAGTCTTTCACACTATAAAGCGGGTCCGGATCTTTCGTATTGCAGGCTAAACGAGCCTTGAGGTGGTCGACAAAGGAGAATGTCATTCCAATTCGGAGTTGGCGGTGAATCCGCTATTTTGCCGTCCCGGTCAACAACCCAGTGGTTGAATCCCATTAGGAACATTGCGGCGATGAGTTTCATCTCCACTTTGGCAAGACGCTGCCCTAGACAGATAGTTTTCCCTGTACCAAGCGATTATAGTCAGTCCCATGAATGCGTAAAGGGGGAACTCAGTCACTCACCTCCTCCCCAGCCTACATAGCCATATCCAGTCTCCTTCTCGAAGTTGCGGCTAGGATCGAATTTCCAAGGGTCGGGGTACAAATCTGGATTGAGATGCACATCACTGAAAGGGTATACCACGTAAGCCCCAGACGGAATGAGCTTCCCATCGATATACGTCTCGGGGCCGAGGTTCTTGCGCATGGCAGTATGAGGCTGGGCAACCCTGAGAGTCTCTTTTATTATCGCATCGAGAACAGGAGTCTCTGCCTCTAATGCTTCGAGAGATAGAGTACCGAGGCGGCTTGAGAGCGACCCAGAAGTAGCGGAAGGCGAATGTGAGCTAAGAAGACTCTCGACCTCACTCTTCGCCTTTGCTCGCCAATCTGGGTTACTAGCCAAGAAGGTGAGCAACCAACACGCTGCAGAAAAAAGATTGTCAGAAAATAAGCGGATAACGTGTACTAACCGAATACTCACTAGTCGTGCCTGTGGCTCGGGCGCCAGCAATCAACAAGCCCATAATGAACTATTCATTTCAACGTGAGCGATGAGTCACAGAACATCAGGTAATGAAAACATACCCCGACAATTGTAAGCTTTTCATCCCCAGAATCAAGCAGCATTTGTAAGGTATCATCCCTAGATACCCCACTTTGCTCGCGAGACTTGACGGCCCCAACGACGATATCATAGATTTCCTTCGTCGCCCATAGTTTGCGGATCATGGAAGGCAAAGGTAGCCAAGGAAGCAGAACCGTAGAAGGAGTGGTACCGGAGTCGAGAGTATCGTAGAGCTTCTTGAGACGAGATACCAAAGCGGCATCGTCAGAGATCTCAGAACACGATAGCGAGCGAACCGTGATCTGAAAAACGAGCTGCAAGGTCCTTTGAGCGGATGATTCAGAAAGGAAGAGTTCATTCATACTAACCTCGTATACTTTCTCAAAGGGATCAAAGGATCCTGAAGTCCCCCAATGTTCCATGGCGTTTCGAGAGTCCTCCACAATCACAGGAATAACTGTAATTTGATGGTTAAGATTTTGGGAAGTACTGAGTATCAAATCACTTACGAGAATTTAGATTCTCTTCCCTTTGAACGGAAGCAAGACGCTTGTGTATCAAAGCAATCCTCTTGGTTTGCAGGTCGGACGTGACACCACGGACCATTGGGATCTGCAGAGGAAAATAAGTGAGGCATTCAAGGAAAAAACAGGGCGCGACTTACGGCCCCAGAAAGCATTTTGAAGCCTTCGGTCAAATCAAAGCCTTTGGCAGAGAAAAATGCCTGTCTCGCAGACTCGCCCGAAACGACAATCACGGTATTCTAAAGTCAAAGTTAGTATTAGAGTCGGGATGCAGTTTCTGTAGATGACCTACTCGTAGCAGATTGAATTGAAAGATAGAATTGCCAGTCACTTGAAAGCCCCAGTTCAAGAAGTCGAATCTTTGTCGAAAGAAAGGGGTAATAGCGAAAAGAGAATAAGTAGGAAGGTATGCAGGAGAATCAACTCCGTCCTTTTGCAGAGAAGAGATAATAGATATGATCATGAGAAACATAACAATGGCCATCGTGAAAATAGACGGGAGGCCAGCAGAAAGTAAAGCTGCGGAAGCAGCTTGGAGACCAACGGCGTATGGCATGATTGATGGAGCAGTGGGCTCGAGCCAGGAAAGGTACACCGAGGGAAGAAAAGATGAGCAGTGGCGAAACTCCTAACGGTTTTGAGGCAACATTTTTATACCTAAGGCATGCTGTACGCCGGGATTCAAAGCAGATCTGGATGGAAACAAACAGGTGGCTCGGTTCCGAAATGAACTTCAAGGGCCTGCGTTGCCAATGCAGTAAACACATGGACTTATGCGTTTCGGGTCGGTTCTGTTCTGCGGATCGTCGCTGCAGTGGGCATTCACCCTTGGACTGGTTCGATTTTGAATCGGTTGAAAAGGAAACAAAAATTGGACACGTGGGAATACACTGTTGCCCTGCAAAATCGGCAAGAATTTTCGGTGTCTTCGAGTTGTTCTTGCTTTGCATCGGTGGCGATGACAGATTTATCGTCGACGCGTGCCTTCAATATGCACAGAAGACAGCTTAAAAACAGGTCTATGGCGTTGCTGAGTCACTCATAACTATATTGTACACATTCCAGTATGATGTCAGAGCTTGATGGCATCTCGAGGGAGATATGTAGATGTACTCTAGACGCGCCCTAGGCTCTGCCTATACTGATCTGAAGAAAACAAATCTATTTGAGGTAGATACTTGCAGCGTTACAGCAATAGTGCGCAGGTGGCGCGTGTATATGCATGATCGAGCGCAATTTTTATCGACGTGAAGTGAGCGAGAGCGGCAAGAACTACACAGACATGGAATACTTGGTGCGAGGCAAAAAAGTAGTCAAAAGTACCCGGATAAAAGCGTTCTGGAACGCGGTTGGCGCTGGCAGATCATCGAACAGTGGTTAATTTTTTGCTGAGTCGAAGAGGACTTGGACCTTACTATAGCAGAGCCCCAAAAATGTAGAGGCCACCGGAGACGACCAACCACTGCAAACCCATTTCGGTGACCATCTTATTTACACCATGGGCCACGGCCCAATGAGTTACCGGCACAACAGCACTCAGACCAAGGGCAATGAAAACTAGTGTACGGGCCCCGCGATGTGTTGGTTTCGCATATTCAGGGTTGAGAACTATGTAAGCTGCAACTGAAGGAAGCCGCTTGACCGCTCGAAATCTCTAGATTTTAAGGAAAAACGCTTACCGAACCCAACGACAGTTATCGCAAATATGTACATGATTTGGAAATGTGGTTCGCAATAAAAGCCGTAGTATAAGCACGGATAGAATGATCCAACTGTCAGCACTACAATTCCCGAATAGTCATAAGCATGGCACCGTGTCGCGACCTGGCCAAATCAAATTTAGGGATGCAAAGCAGTTGAATGGTTGTTCAGGACTCGAACCTCCTGTGAATGACAAGTAGATGTGTGGTAAAGGGCACTCGCAAGGAGGCAAAAAACCGCTGACAGCAGGAATATTGAAAACATGACAGAATCTGCCCATGTAGTGGGGTACGATATCAAAGACGTCGAGTTTACTGTTGCAAGCAAGTACAGAAAGAGGACTCCACCCCACAGATGACTGTGAATATTCACTGGTATGAAGCATGAATGAAGACGACAGAAATTAGAGTGCCAGAGACTCAGACCTGTTTCGTTATGAAGATCTGAGGTATTGTGGATCAGCTAGGTCCCCGGACAATTCAATTTTCACAACTTACACGCATATACCGAACGGAAACAGCCCCTCCAGTTGTTTTGCACTCTATTTGATATGAGAAAGATGCGTATTGATACCCAAAATAGCATACTACCTCCGATATCCTGAAACTATGTACTCGTTGTCCTTTTGCCACTCTGGAAGCTCAAGCCAATGGATTGTATTCAATTTGACACCTTTGGAAGCCCTTGGTGAAGCTACTTCAGAGTTCGTGCTCCTTTTGCGAAGGGAAGACATAGCAGACAAACGAAGGATGAAGCTGAAGACAAACGAAGGTGTACGTTTACAAAAGACATTTCTCGTTCATAATCATGTGAAAAATTAATTTCTTGGGGATCAAAAACGTGACTACTACGGATCTCTCGGCATTGTCTCCTCAGCTTTGCCCCATACTCTTCCGATTCGAGGTCACACTATGTCTTATGCATGCTTGCACAAACCGATTGACTTACGAGCCTTGTTCACGCAATCTGAACATGCTTTATACCCTATGCCCTCGGATATATTTATCACCATACAGAAAACTCGAGCGCTTTCCTTTGAAGTAATCGGCATCGAGGCCTGCAACTAGTTCAGTGTCGTGTGTTGGAGATGGCTATTCCGGGGATTGATTACGCGCACGCACAATTCTATAGGATGATGTATCTAAGTTCAAATACACGGTATCTTTGAATGTTTGTTTCTTGTCTGTTGTACGCACTTGTGGCTAAGAACGCGAACGTCCTCAGGTTTTGCTCGGCATCTGAAACCTCAGGGTCACCGTCGTTGCCACCGGCGGGGCTTTATCCAAGATGGGGTCAAATTAGGGTTGTAAGAGCACCCAGTCCCCAGAAATGGTTATTGGCGCATAAACCGCGAAGGAAGAATCTTCCAAAACGAGTATAGAGGAAGACAGCCTGGTAAATTTATTTCCGTTAGGACTTCCTGGTTCCTGCTGTGCTCTAGTGACTACTCGAAGTTTAGCAATACCAAATGCATTTCTGGTACTCACGGAGAGACAGAATGTTGAGCATGTTTAACAGTCGGGGACTCATGAAAATCATGAGCACTCAGCGAGGCAAGGTCCCGTCCGCACCTCGAGTCATTTGCATCTATGATGAGGAGCATTTTCATGATCACCTTCAAGCAGCCAAGGACCAGGCTGGTCGATGTTTAGAGCTTCGGAGATTGCTATTCATGTTATTTAGGCATTCAAGACAGGTTCTGTCATGGACGTGGTCTAGTTACGAGTTCAATTGCAACGGGCTTTAGTGGCCTAAAGGTAAAAGAAAATGCATCGATCTCGTTAGCCACCTGATGCATATGATCGAGAAAACTCGTCACGACTTACAATCAAACACGAGAATCCCAAGGGTTATCAAACGCTGGACGGTGCCGCCGGTAGCTCTGACCTGACTGCCTGGACGATGCTATTGAACGACCTTGTTCTCAAAAAGGTATCGGCCCTAGAATATCATTCTGCCTGCTATATCCATGCCGTGCCCCTGCTTTCGCGACGCAATCGCCCCAAATAACAAAAATGGTTCATAAAATGAACTGTATCCGTCGCAGTAAATATGTAGCAAGCTGAGAGTGTCTGAGACAGATGAGGGGCCACCTGCTTTGCAGCGCTCGGTTCTGCATGCCCAGACCGCATTTTGTGGCGCGATAATTCTCTAGTGGGCGGAAAAAAAATCCGAAAAGGCCGGGCAAAAGGCAGATAATCTATGAGAACCCAGTCAGCCTAACAGAACGAACCAGTGTGAATGAGATGTATCGGTGTTAATTTAGACAAGTTCACCGCGACGACGAAAAGCTGTTCGAACTTGAAAGTGTAGGGTGAAAGGGAGGGAGTCGCGCTGCGTTCACGTCTGAATCAATGATGCAGAGATAAAAACCTCGTTGCGAGCAGAAGAGAGTGGCGGTTGTTGTCAACGAAAGGTCTGATATGCCATAACATGAAAGAGCTGTAGAAATTGTTATTAAATTGTTGTGCAATGGTAGCTCTCATTTCCAGGCTATGTTTGAGTGGATTTACGACCTTCGGCGCTGGACAAGGCCAATATATCAAATGACCCAGACCAATGCTGCGTGTACAAGACACAAGAGTGAATGATAATCAATGCACGATGGAATTGAGAAAGACGTCCATGGTTGAATAGTCCTCGTGTTGATGACGATGACATAGCATGCGCAGTGTTTGGCAAGACCTGTATTGCAAACATTCATCTTCGGTAGTACGTGAACCTTGAAATCCACGAGTACGCCGTGCAAAAATATCAGTGTCGAATCGTCTGATGTTCTAAATGGTGAAGTTGGCTCAGAGAAAGGTCGGATACCGATACCTACTGAACGAAGAATTGACTTCCGTAAAATAGATGACGCGCATAGAAATTCGGCATCCGGTATCGACCCCTCTTCCGATGTTTAAATATGAAAAGAGTTACAACGTTCTAATCTGTACTTACCTTGAGTTATGTCTCAACTGCAGGAGATGACATCGGGCATAACGCCAGCGCTGGCGTTTGCAACGGCTGGGGCACTTATCTTACTCGTCAATTTCTTTAATGCATACCGTCGGGCTCGCCGAGTAAGTCGCTGCTCTTTACCATGTGTTAATGTATCCCTGAAAATTTTCAGCTCGATGCGATTCCTGCTATAGGTCCTTCAGGCATGCTCACCTCTTACTTTGGAGCTTTTAGGCTGTTCCGTGAAGGCCGAGCAATGATTCAAGAAGGCTATGACAAGGTGTGTTAATCAAACGCTTAAAGTCTTTTGTACTCATTCCCAAGTCTTACTATAACAGTACTATGGCGGCGCTTTCAAAATTCCGATGTTGAACCACTGGCAGGTCGTTATTTCAAGTCCAGAGATGATCAGCGATATACGGAAAGCGTCAACCGAAGAATTATCATTCATGGGTGCTATACAGGAAGTATGTATCTCAAATGATCACTTTTTTGCTGTTCTGATATGAAAAACACCTTGCAGTTGATGCAGATAGAAGATATGATGGGCAAAGTAATCAACACTGACCCCTATCACGTCGATGTCATCAAGAATACGTTGACTCGACACATTAGCTCTCAATTCACGAATATACAAGAGGAAGTTTTGGCTACATTCAAAGACGAACTTCCTAACGACGGTCAGTATTACTTGAGGTCTCGAATTTCTTTCTGAACTTGCAAATGTCCAGATTGGGTGAAGGTTCCAGCTACTGATTTCATCAGGAAAGTCGTTTGTAGAGCCAGTAATCGAGTTTTCGTGGGGGTGCCGCTATGTGAATCTGATACCCTTTAACGCACCTTTATACCTGTACTAACATATTGTCCCAGGCCGCAATCCTGACTGGATGGTAGTTAAATTTGACGTTCTCTGCTGACAAATATTAAAAGTGATTTGTACAATCTCAGGATTTGAACATCAGATTTGCCATAGACGTCGCCTTTTCATCCCTGTTATTGAACCTCTTTCCTGGATTCATGAGACCGTGAGGCTCATTTTCATCAATTGTAAAGCAAACTCAACATAGGAAACAGTTCGGTTGCCAAATGGTTATCTCCCGCTTCGAGGACCATAAAGCGTGCGGTAAAGCACTTAGGTCCTGTCATCCAAGAGCGACGTGACAAGGAGGAAGAATATGGCGGGGAATGGCCAGGAAAACCAGTACGTAACTAGCCTTGCAGTCTCTGGGACCCGACCAGATCATTCCAATCTAGGATGATTTTCTGTCCTGGTTGATGGCTCAAGCCCAAGGTTATCAGCGGTCCATTGAAGACCTCACACTACGAGTTATTTCAACGAATTTTGCCAGTTTACATACTACTGTCGGTTCTCTATTAGCTTGTCATAACCGTCTTACTGATGAATTTTCACTATAGAGCATGGTAGGAAACTCTTTCGTCAATTGTTCAAAACATGAATCAACCGCGTTTACAGGCATTATCATACGGTCTTTATGCCCTCGCTGCCCACCCAGAGTACCTACAACCATTGCGAGAAGAAATAGAAACCGTCATCAGTGACTATGGCTGGAACAAGGTCGCCATGCAAAAAATGCGCAAGTTGGATAGTTTCCTCAAAGAATCAGAGAGACTTCTGGGCAGCGGTGCACGTGAATACATCTCCCAGTCATGAAGGTTTTGGATCTAACGATTTCCATTGGTAGTGGGCGTGAATCGTCTGACTCTCAAAGACTTCACCTTCTCCGATGGGACGGTATGTCATGTCATGACTTTTAATTTATGAATGCCCTACTAATAATTTCGGACTATAGCAAGTTCCTGCTGGAACAATCATCACTGCTACCCCTCATGCTGTCCATCACGACAAGGTGAGTCTTCCAAACTTCGATCTGTTCGCGAAACATATCTGATCACGTGTGAAAGAACGTATATTCCAACCCGGACCAGTTCGATGGCTTCCGGTTCGCTGCAAAGCGAGACGAAGAGGGCGAAAGCATCAAGCATCAGATGACGACGCCGGATGAGAAGAATTGGTTACTGTTTGGTACTGGCCATCATGCATGGTGGGTCTATTCTTTGATAACGAAGATGCCTGTTTGACCGAATGTCTTCGGCAGCCCGGGTCGATTCTTCGCTGTAAACGAGCTGAAGCTCATCGTCGGTTTGCTGATACTAAACTACGACCTCAAATTTGAAAACGAGGGCGTCATTCCGCCCAACCAATGGTTTGCCATTAACAACATCCCAAACCAAAGTGCAGAAATCATGTTCAGGAAAAGGGTCAAGAACTGAAAATGCTTGCTCTACCTAGTTTGCTTATTGCTCATTCAATACACGCCGTTCAGCAGTATACCACTTAAATGTTATTTAAAAGTACTCGGCGATACATATGTAGAATCACACGTGCAGACAATACTTTACAAGAAACGAAGAGCTGAGGAAGGATGGATAAAGAAAGATATGGACATTTTGTGCTATCATGCTTCTCCTTGAATAGGAGCAATCTGACCTCCCTTGGCCGCTGTAGGAGTGAATGTATGCCAACGATCGTTGAAGCGAACATCTAGAAACTAATCAGAGTTTTTTTTTAGAAAGCGAGCCAAATAAACTCACCCAATGGCCGACCGCCGTATACGTATTGCTGGAATTTGGCTAAGGAAACGGAAATTAGGTCAGTGTATATGGATGATGATGAACTATCATACCAATTGCAGTCTCAGCCTCTGGAACTTGCGAAAACTGTACAACGCCGCATCCTTTAGACCTAGTTCCATCGAACAGAATTTCAGCCAGTTCAACTTGGCCTGTAGTTTCAAATAGTTCGACGAGATCTTCGTTGGCAGTAGACCAAGGTAGCTAGAGAGCAAAATGAGTAACAAAGGACGACTCGACCGAGGGTCAAACTTACATTCCGAACCATAATTTGTTGACTGGGCTCTGGCTCTGCACCATATCCCCCTCCTCCAAAGCCCATGCCACCGCCGCTGTTGTACCCATAACCGTTCATGGCACCTCCAGCTTGTTGATCGGGGCCAGAATAGTCTGCATACAAATCCCGGTTCGAGAAGTCACGCCCGGCACCACCACCACCACTTCCTCCTCCTCCTCCTCCACCTCCTCCGAATCCACCACGAAATCCTCCTCTGAAACCACCTCGGAAGCCTCCGCGGAAGCCACCACCACGCGGGGCTCCTCTGAACCCTCCGCGGAACCCACTGGGACCAGAGAGGCCAGCATAGCGATCCTGAAACACGATGGTAAGCGGAAATGAGATAACGAGAAAGTTTACAAAATACCTCTCGGACTTCGAGTTGACGTCCGTACCAGTCGAAGCCATGATACATAGCTAAAGGTAAGAGAAATAAGCTCGCCGTGATCAAGAAGGTAAAATTGTGACCTACTGATAGCTTGCTGAGCATCTTTCGCAGTCTCGAAAACTACTGTACCAGATCCCTTGGGACGTCCATCCATGCCGATGTTGATGTCAGCACGGATAATATTACCAGCGGTACGGAACAAATCTTTCAGATCTTGCCAACCAGCTTGGTATGGAAGCTGCGTATAGAAGCGTTGTGAACACAAAAGCGTCTCGCATAGTGCAAAAACTCACATTTCCGACATATAATTGATTGCCAGGGTTTTGGTGTCCATAAAAGTTATGGGACGGCGGCCGAGGTGGCGGTTGGGCATTGAAGCCTTGTCCAGCCATAGCCATACCCATCTTTCCTGGTACAGGAGTGGCACCAAACCGAGATTCATTTTCACGGTCCTGCAACTAGTTTTCATGACCGAGCCTACAAGATACACGCAACAACTTACCTCCCGAATGTATACTGGCCGTCCTAGAAGTGTCATTTCGGATAATTCACGAACAGCTCTTTGTGCGTCTTCGGGATTCCCGAATTCGACAATACTAAGAATTAATGAAACTATCAGTGCACGGCCCCTCGCAAAGCTAGAGAAGACTTGAAAACTTACCCGCATCCTTTTGAAACACCCATGGGAGTGACCAAGACTTCGGCGAACAAAACTTCTCCAGCTGCCAACCCCAAAAAGAAAATCCCATCAATATCCTCACAACTCAAAACCATTCCAAGAAACTAAGAAACAGCTCATCCCCTCCACAAGCTCAAAGAAAACAAAGAAATCTCCAAAGCCACCATAACCTGCAATGGACTCGGCCTCACTATGGTCCTACGTCCGAGAGGGAGCTCCTGAGCACCAATATAGCGGCCACTCGCATCACAGCCTCTGCAACTGATTTCTGCATCTCCACTCTCATAGAAACAACAACTCGAAAATAAAAACTTGAATATCCCCAACCCACCTCCCCTCATGAATTCCATAAGATCACGGTACTTGACGTCGTAACTGAGATTGCCAACATAGACCCGATTTTCTCTCTTGCTGATTTTTGCAAACTCGACAGCCTCTTCATGAGGAGCATTCATAGGTCCACCCAAAGAGCGGGCAAACGACTCCGAGGCTTTGCGGTCCCTGCTCCTGCTTCGACTACGAGAACGGGGGCTCCTCGATCTCGAACGGCTTCTCGAGCGACGAGAACGACGACGAGGCGAGGCCGAACGTCTCCTGGAGCGCGAGCGAGAACGGGACCGCTTTCGGCGCTTGAAAAAAAAGTGCGTATTAGCATACTACTGAAATTTTTGCAGACAACTTACATCGCCATTCCGGCGTTCTTCAGGTTCCCAATGGTCACCTCCGCCTCTCCTAGAGCGGCCTAGAGGTGACGGATGAGAGTGAGACGTTGTTCTTTGCCTTCTAGCTAATACGATTACGCACCGCCCTCGCGCCTCTCGCGGTCTCTATCCTTGTCACGGTCCCTCCTGTCTCGATCTCTGTCTCTGTCCCGCTCACGGTCTCTGTCCCTGTCGTAGTCACGATCCCTGTCTCGTTCTCTGTCTCTGTCTCTACCAGAAGTCTTGTGGTCTTCAATGTCATCTTTGCTATTGGTCTTCATGTCGATGTCCATGACGGTCCCTGTGTTACGTAGCTGCTCGCCCGAGCAGATTTGTCGAAAAAGGCAAGATGGAGGTCAAGTCAGAAAGTGAGACCGACTTGTTTGGCAATGCTTTGTCACGAATTCAAACCCCGCTGACACCAAACAAAAAACTGGAGCTCAAGCCCAGCTCACAAATGTAAGAACGAAAAATCTATTGGAGCCATACTATTCGACTATACACTGTAGCTAAGCTTCGAAGAAAGCAGTCTAAAACCCAAAACCAATCATAAAGAAACTCCAAGTGAAAGGAAAGACAGTAAACGGGAAAAATACATATTAGCAGCCAGAAGATCTAGTATAAGTCTATATCAATCTGAATTCTATACTTCTCTCTTGTCGTCATCGTTTGCTTTGGTGGGGGTATCCGTGTTTACATCTCAACGCGCCTCGTCAGCGCTGGAATTGAAAAACGACACGCTCAACATCATAGGTGGCTCGGAGGAGTTCCAGGCTGAGAGGCGACTTCCACCATCTCCAACATGTGCTCGACGACCTCTTGAGGAGTGGTGACGTGCCAGCTAGCCAAGGTCCTCTTGCTACTATGACCGACAGCCGTAGTGAAAATGGCATCAGGTGAAATGGCAAGGTCAACAGGAGGAGCATTCTTGGACTCGGGCTCGATGAGGGTAACAGATAAAGGTGCCTCCATGCTGGTCTTTGTCACACCAGGCGGGAAAAAGTTGAGAGCGCGGAACATGTCTTCGTCAGTCTGTGCCAAAGGCGAATACGTTAACAACGACAAGTTAGGATCATCACTAAAACCAACCTTGTCATCACCAGCACAGAAAATGAACTCTGCATCGGGATTGTGGTACAAGATACGCTTCACAATCTCACCCTGTGTACAGAAATTAATTAACACTTTTTCGAGAATCTGATGCAGCAACTCACCTTGTTCACGGCAATGGGTCTGACTTCCAAATTCTTCTTACCGACGAGCACTGGTTTGAAAAGCACGTAAGAAGGGACGCCGTACCCAATAAAAAAAAGTACCAACCCTCAATCGGTCTCTTGTGCGCCAAATTATTTTCAAGGAGATCTTGACACTGACGGCATTGGAATTGTCTACAAGGAAAAAAAGTGGGTTAGTTTAGCCACCATCCACGATCCATAGACAGATCCTGAAACGTACCCCCATTCTGGGTCTGCAGAGCGATAATGCCATGTAATTGAGCTTTTCTTGACTTCGATCTGACTACCTGTGGTCCTCTGGAAACCGACGGCAGCGGTAACGTGAGCACAGGAACGCAGAAAAACGATCAGACACAAACCTCGGTGTAGTATCTAAAGATCTCGTGCACTTCAGTCATCCAACTCATATCCAATGCCTCGGTAAAGTTCATCCATTGGTCGTTACCCGGCTCTCGCACAAATCCACCATGTTCGGCCGAAAAGCCCAAGTTTTTCAAGTGACCTAAATGCTGTTCGAGGAATTCGCCATCACGTCCAGAAATGATGTATACAATATTCTTGGGGTCGTCGCAAAGCTGCTTCAATGCTGTTAGAGTTTCTTCAGATGGCACGGCCATAGACGGAACTTTGACGATAGGCGCAAGCGTTCCCTAAAATGGTAGACGGACATTGTAGGCGAAATAACAACGAAACAAAAACAATGACTTACATCATAATCAAACAGGAACAATCTCTTCTTTGCATCAATATATTTCTTTTGCAATAGTTCTTTGGGAATATATGGCGTCCTTCTCGCAGTATTGGCACCGCCAACTTGACCCAGCAACATCTTGACCAGAACCGCAGCCCATGAATGCGAGGTGTGCGTTGTTACGACCTTGTGCAGTTTTGCATGTCTTGACTCCTTTTCAGACTCGGGCATTAACAATCCACGGTTCATAGCAGCTGCGACATCCTAGTCACCGTGAAAAAAGAAAATCCGTCAGTCAATGTTTTGGAGACAAAAATAACAAGCTTTGGGCGTACTCACCCCAAGATTCCAGGGGTTGACTTGCAATGCATCCTCCATGTGTTTGCTGATCCCCATGAACTCGCTCAAAACGCTTGGGCTCTTCTTTGTCTTCTCCTGGGCAATGACAAATTCCATCGAGGTGGTGTTCATACCATCTCTGAGTGGAGTGATAACAGCGAGATCCGCAACCGAGAGAAGAGCATAGAATTCATCCTTCTTGAGAGTTTGGTGACTGTAGAAAGAAACTCGGTCAACAGCATTCTTTTGGTAAGAGATAAGAAAGAAGACTCACTAGTGGTGACAAGGAATGAAATCCAGGCTTCCATATTCTCCGTTAATGTGGGCTACCAACTCGCTAACCTGTCTCTCCAACTTGGGTGAATCCGAAAGTGCAGGTGATGTGACTTGGATCATCACGACGTTTCCAATCCATTCTGGGTAGTCTTGCAAAAGTTTCTCAAAAGCACGAAGCTAAAACGACACGGTTGATCACAATGTTAAATCCGTCAACGGAAAAACTCTAACCTTTTGCAAAACACCCTTGACAACATCGAGCTTGTCCCGGCCAACGATGATCTTCTTGCCTTCATACAAAGTTCGCAGAGCATCAAATTTGGGTTTAATTCCGGGTCTTGTTCTGTTTTCATGAAAGAAGACAAAAGTCAGCAACAGCTTTCACGGAACTGGAAATCGATGAGATAAGCGAAGAAGGTGATGATAATCTCAGAATAGGCGATGAGATTTGGAAGTATATGAAAAGACACCGATAGCAAATCATAGAAGCAAGGGAAGCCGGAGAGAACCGAGAACTTACAGGTCTCTGGAAACCCTCTCTGCATCAACGCCTACAGGACAGTGCAACACAGAAGTGACATGTCCCTCAACATCGATTCCACGAGAGCTGGCTTCGTATCCACATACACGAATGCAGGTCGAGATAAAGTGGCGAGAGTAAGAGTAAGTCTAGAAAACGGTCAATACAAGAGAACCGGCCGAGACGCAAAATTGCTCACCTGGAAACAGACGAGGTTTGCTCCTAGCATTCCGTCCAAAATTTCCTTGCGTCCTGTAACACGTTCATACCGATAGAACAACAAAAGAGGAAATATATTCACTTGGCAGACATCTAAACACCTCACTGCTCGGGAAAGGCGTGTGCACGAAAAGGCCGAGGATCACTTCGGGAATGTGTTCTCGCACCATCTTGGGCAACAAGAGCAAGTGGTAATCGTGAATCCAAATCAAGTCACCAGGTCGGTAAACTTCACAGATTCTGCGAGCAAAGGCAGCGTTGGCAGCTTCGTAGAAAGGGTAGTGAGAGTCGGCAGAGGCGTATTCTGTAGCGACATCCTGCCAGAGAAGATAGTGGAAGAGAGGCCATAAAACTAGAATAACTGGTTAGATAACAATGCAGGGGAACAAATTGGACAACCTACTTTGCTTGCAGTATCCATCGTAATGACCATGAGCAACCTTTCCAGGCATCCACACTGGCACATAGACGGTCTTCTTCTCGTCCTTTTCATCGTCCAGATCCGCACTTCCAGTTTCTTTGGGCTGGTATCCTCGCAGCGCCTCTTCGAGTTCTTTCTTGTCCTCCTCTGAGATGTTTTCTTCCGGTATATTTTCACCGGGTGTGGTTGACTGAACGTCACCGGTCCAACCGATGATCAGTTGTTCGTGGGTTGTAGACAGGGAGCGGATGCCGGATATCATGGCAGCGTGGCCATATCTGGGAGAGAGTGTCCATATGGACGAGATAGGTTGGGAAGGTTCCGGTGTGATAGGAGAGGATGGTTCACCGGGAACTTCTGAGGGCTTGGAAGGCGGAGTAGCTGGTGGACTGATGACGCCGATGCCTCCTGACTTGCTGGGCTTGGTCAAAGTAGAGGTGATGGGTAGATAATGGCAGACATGGAGAATACGACCGGAAAGGGTGACGCCGTTTGCACGATGCTCGTTTTCGAGGACACGGACTCGTTCACGGACTTCTTCGAGGGAAACATCGTCTCCGAGACGAGTGTAGGGTTCTGTAAAGCTGTCTACTGGAACAGAGGTTTGAGGCATTTGGGATATGTGGTTTGTTGCAGTAGTTGGAGCTTATATAGTATTGTGTGGTGACAGGCTGTCAGAGGGGGTGGAGAGTGGGAGTGCCCCGGGTCGTGGAGAGGAGGAGGAGGGATTATTGTAATCGACTAGGTTATAAAGAAATTGAAGTAAGTGTAAGAACCGTTTCAAGCCTGCAGACCTAGATATCGCTGATAGAGTCTATAAATGGCAAGACTCTGTCATCGAGTACGTTTTGAATTCCAGAATTTTCGTCACGTTTGCTGCAATCCATGCGCGATTGGCTGCATCATCCTCATTCCAGAACTGACCAGATTCACCGTTCTCTATATCTCTACCCCGATGTCGAACCGGTCTCCGAGGTTTCAACGAATGTTTTTCGCAGGTAAAAATTCAGGCATCAGGTCCCAGTATGTAAAGGCTGTCTTTCACCTCTTGATGGCTCTGCACCTGTGGCGGCAGAAAAAAGGCACCGCCGAAATGTCCATCCTCTCGCAGTTTTTTTGCGTAAAACCACAAGCGAGTCTGCTTTAAACATCCATAACACTAAAGATATCGAAGAGACTTCCACGATGGGGAAGAACTTCTCCAATCAATGAATCTATGATCCTATCCTCCTGGATTCGCTTGCCGACCAGCCTGATGATGGCGTCGCGTTGATCCTGATACTCTGAGGGCTAGAACATCCATTACGGTCAGGTGAAAGACGTCTGGAATACAACTTGGAAAATCTTGTTCCTGTTTTGGCACCGACACGTTCACCGTTTGTGTAAATGAAAGATAAGTAGTGAAAGATTTCATTTGTTCCTGCCCTTTTCCCAATTTCCTGCTACCTACTGACGTACATCATTCAAAAATTTAACCATTCCCCTCGACAAAACTTGCACTCTCAGCCAAATCCGGTTTATTGCAGTCTTCTCTTCTTCCCAAGCGAAACGAGAAGAAGCCCAAGATCCTTTCCGAAACCTTACAAGAATATACCGATTGCGCTCTCTGATGCAGCCATGCAGATGGACGATAGGCCAAAAACGCCCGATACTAGACGATACTCTGACATGATGTCCTAATCAGGATACTCTTACCCTTTCCGGGTCCGGTCCAGCGACAGATTCATAGCGACGTCGCCTTTGGGAAAGCAGTCTCGTGGTTTGGGATTCGGAACTCCGCTGCGCCAAAGCAAGGTGTTCTGCCTTTTCCCTGTTGTGAAAATATCGCTCCCACTGGCACTCGTGTTCTGGTGGATACTGATCGCCAACTGCTGCAAGCCCACTCGTGGTTACTCTTTGTTCGGGTCCTTTGTCCTCTCGAAGATGATCGTATTCACCCGAAAACCCGAGTGGCAGGTCAAAACTTTTGACTTTATGTACTCCATATTCGACTCGTCAAAGACACCACTCGATGACTTCAAGTTTAGCCGATACTCCGTATGTTACACATACGGCGCCGTCTGTGTAGCTGAGACACGGAGATGAGTGGTGTTGTAGAACCCGAGTTTGAGGGCCCCAATTATGCTGCAAGACGCCAGAACCAGAGAACAGACTCCAGCGCAAGTGACGATCTAGACGCCGCATAACCCAGAGTTGGACTGACCGCAGCTTTGTGGAGATCACGGACCTTCTCAGTCAAGATGAGGTGAATCAAAAGGCGGTTCTCAAAGAGCTATAGAGTACGGATGTTCTGTAACAAGGGCTTGAGCCTAAATTATAATATATCACATGTATAGCTGTGTTCAAGAATATGGTCCATTGCGACGAAAATCTACTTGAAGAAAAAGTACAAAGATGAAGTTTTGAATGAAATAGATCCTGCCCTCAAAGTAATCAACAGGGTATTAGAATACTATCCAATAGGAAATAGTCCGAATCGTAGATTGCAAGTAATTTTAGAACGCTCGCTCTAATGCGTCAACGGCTTCTTCCTCCTGCCACCTTCTCCATCAACTCTTGCTACAATAACCATCCCAGTCATCACTGCCGAGAGTGATAGCATCACAGCGCTGGCAGCCAACACCGCATATCTCGCCGAGGACACTCCGGTCAATAAAGAAACGACTACAAAGATATTTAGGGGAACGCGGAAGAGGGCGGAGAGCTATGGCATCCAGAATCAAAAATGTATCAGAACTATAGACCGTTACCAAACCATAGAAATTACATACCGTCGCCCGATGTTCATTCGAAATCAAAGACCCTCTCAACATCCCTTGTACAGGATAATACATACCAACACATGCCTCGAACGCACAAAACGCCCAGAATCTCAGCTTTTCAGTCTCGGGCGAACGTACCGAGATGCTTGCGGCCAAGGACAGAGCGCTTACTGCGCACACGCAAGATGAGAGCTTGGCGTGGAGCGTCAGAGACTGGACATTTGCCGAGTCTGTTGTTTCCAGCGAGGAAATGGTGGCTCCAGTTCCATTACCAGTTTGTCCATTGCCGTTGCCTGGGTGAGTTTTGGAGTTGGGAGATGAGAAGACAGAAGGGAGAGTTTGGGTAATGAATGTGTAAAGTACGGAGCCAAGCATCATGCTGACCATGAACGAAGAGAAGATGTAGCCCAAAGGTAATTGATCAGAGTCCGAAGCTTCTTGCAAGAAAGGGACCCAGAGGAAGACAAAGAGGTACATTGAGCCCTCGAAGCAGGTTTGTGTCAATCCCAAGGTTAGAAGCAAGGGATCATGACGGACGATCCTCCAGGCTTGTCCCAATCTCTTGGTCTGGAAAGGGTCCGAACTAGCGTTGTTATCCGTCGTCCCAAAGTTTTCTGACCACGAATTTTTGATCACAAAGTAGCTCAGTACGAGTAACAGTCCACTGGCGACAAAAGGCGACGTAAAGGTCGATGTCGACGCTACAAGTTGGTTGGACACAATGCCCGCTCCTGCAGCCACGAAACCATTGGCTAGTGTTGCGCGACCGAATATCAGGGATAGGTCAGTCGACGGAAGACCAGCATTTGTTGATGAAGAAACGAGCCACGATTCAAAGGCAGAGAAGAGGATGGAAGTCGATATACCACCAAGGACACGGCCGAGCAGGAGAATGGGCGCATAAGGGAATTGAAGACATATACAAGTGAGAGTGTAGGTGATGCAGAATATTTGACAGATCCTCTTTCGGCCGCTGGATTGAATTATTACGCGTTACAATTGCGCCATGATTGTCTAGAAGCTGATACGTACTGTTGATCAGCCCATACACCAACGAGGGGGCCAGCTACGGCAGCAGAGAGGAACCCAGTCACAAAAAGTACAGCTACGAAACGTTCTGGGAAGCCATACTCTTCATGGTATAATGAGTATACGTAGGGACCTTGAAGCCAGTCGGCGCCTTTGACAACACCATATTAGCATTAGTACTACCTCTACAGCTAGCTACTCACCCATGACCAGGGCATAGACGACAAGGTATTTCCGTGTCAACGCCGCCAGCGAGTTGACGTCTCCTTTGGGACCCAGACCATTTTCTAGTCGTGCTTCGGGCGAATGTTTCGGAAGCTGTCTAGGTTTCGATAGAAATCTCTCTAGAGCAAGTGAAAGAAGGCAGAGGGATGTAAGGATGATAAGCTGACGTTCGTAAAAGTTGGTGATCATGGTCACCGTCAAGAAGATGTCGTGTACTAGGCGTTGGAGCCACTCTTGAATTGCTTGAATGATGGATTTCAAAATTGAATTCAGTCGTGTATCTACAGCTTGAGCTTTGCAATTGGACAACGCCCTTTTCTTAACATTCTACTACTACCAGAGCGCTCGCATGGGATCCAGAACAGTGAACGTTTGAAAAGATTTCATGTTACAATACACTCAGTCTGGGGTCTAGTTTCCTTGAGATTCTGGACTTGACAGATCATTTGGACAGGCGCCGAGGAAGTGCCTGGAAATGCATTTGTTCAGATATGAATTTCGCACTAGTTCAAATGTCGTAGTAGAGTAGAGTATAATATGTAATGTATTGACGCGCGCACTGCAACGTCTAAAAATAAACTGAAATCGCAGATAAACAATCTTATCCTCCACAACACACCAACCCAAAACCCACTGATGTAGGAGTGTTTCATCGTCAACCAGATGCTGTTCATTGGGAAGGCACAACTATGCCCTGAGCAGACCAGGTCCTCTGCCGTATACCTCTCGTAACCGTTCGCCAACTCATCTCGTCTACAATGGCCTTGGGGCTCCTTCTGCGTTCCACCGTACGCCTGACACGCCGCTGAGACGAGGTTTGATTGGACAGGGGCAAAGGTTTCGGTGGTACAGAACGAGATTTAGGTTGGGCAACGTTCTGAAGCTGAGTGAACACAGCGGACCTTGGACTCGTTGATACATGTTGGTCCTTCTGCTCCTGCCATTGTGCATGCTTCCTCAGGCTCCGAGAGAAAGGCAAAGAAGACTGGTACTCTGCTGCGTCGACATTTCGACCAACAACATTCGACCTGGAGTTGAATTGATTATATGTAGACTGTGTCTCCTTCACAGCTCTCGCCTGTCTCTGTTTCCGGTTCATGTAGATTTCAGGAACGGAGTTTCTGATTTCTTCTCGTTTCTTCGGGGAAAGAGAGACGAGAGGTGATCGAGAGATGGTAAAAAGCTCGCTGATAGTGTATATGGGTGCAGAACGAGAGGGCGAGCCTACATACAGAAGAATCGTCAATAAATGAGTTTTGTATTGCTATCGACGGTATCTACTTACCGAGACTTTCACCATCCGAGACAACAGCGCCTCCGAAGGTGGCAGAACGCGGAGATAACGACGACAATGATGATGTTGACGACAGCGAAGACGGCATACCATTGTCGGTGACGCCACCAGGAGATAGAATTTCCATTGAACTGCGACTGCCACCTCTTTTGTGTATGGGGATATACACATTGCCGGAAGCTCGAGATTCTTGCATGCTAACACTTGAATTCATCGCAGAGGACATTCTGGGGGCTGAATCAATGAATAGGATGTGAGGGAGGAGCAGTGCTCTAGATGTGTTCCGAGGACTGTTGGTAGATGACCTACGATACCATGCTTTTTTATAGCAAGTTACGGAACCGCAGCGGCTAAAAGATGCGTATGGGACAATGCCACATCATTGTAATCGTGTAGGGTCGTCAGTGTGATTATGCATTCAACAGCATCAAGAGCCTTTGAGAACAAGCAGGAACATTGTAGAAGGTCGGCTGTGCGGATGATGGCCTGCGCTCCGGAACCTACCAAAAATATTCAATTTGTCAGCGGATCCGACTTACTAAACGGGTGTGATTCAGCACAAAATTGACGTTGGTGAGCAGTGGTAATCGCATTATGAATGATTATACTAGTACTAGACCGGTTCCACAATGATGGACAGTAGTTGTCCTTTTTGTAATGTAAGATGTAAGGGGACATCAAAAAATCATTGTTCGAGGCGTAAGCGCTTAAGCATCAACAAATCCTTTGACACTCTCCAACCACTTCACGTATTCCTGTTATTAAGGTAAGATCATCAGAAGCCAATACGGTCAGCAACAATAAAACGCACAGCCTGCTCTTTCCATTCTGCATATTCGGGAATGAACAAAGCGACCGACTCGTTGATGCCACGTTCTTGCAAGAATTTCTCAAACTCTTCTTGTAAACCAATATCTAGAGTTTCAAACTGTCCACAAGCGTAAGCCGTTTAACTTTCTGAAGAAAACGCGTAACAACGTACCTGGGGACCCATGTAAAGACCACGTCGCTTCCAGTCGGCCTCAGCGGTCAACTCAGTAGCCAGCTTGCCGTCACGGTAGAAAGAGACGTTGTCCATCATGAACTGGCCTTCTTGACAAGACATGTCGACGGTCAGAGCACCAGGAACGCTGTCCTGGATAACAATAAAAATCAGAACCGAATTGTGTCTTGGACGCAATAGCATACCTTGGTGATAGACAAGGAGGCACGAATAGGATACACATCAAGAGCATCGTGTTCTTGTTCTTCGTTTTCCTCCGCTACAGCTTCCTCATTCTCAAAGTCCTCTGCCTCTTCCGCTCGAATATCAACAATGGAGAACATCAAACGCAAGCTAAGACACGACAAATATAAGAATATGAAGACAGTTAAAGCTAAACAGACATGTTTGACGAACTTTTCATTACCGAACTTGCGACTGAGTGTGACTTCGTCGTGGTAAGGAAGGTCCTCGATCTAGTATACGGAAAAACAGTTTTAGTTTTATATCACTAGTACAAAGAGGGTATAGGTATAGTCAAAACTTACTTCCCAGACACCCTGTTCCTTGAACTTCTTCAAGAATTCGGGTACAGCTGGTGCACCCTCTACTGCCTGCGTCTCATATTTCAGCTCCTCCGAGAGCTTGTTAGACAAGGAACCATCAGCTGTGAAAGATGCAAGGTCATAATTAAGTGAACAGCCAACAACGCGCTACAAACTACACACTGGTTCCTTGACCAAGAGACCGTGACGAGACTGAGAAAGCTCTGGAAGCAGCGACCGGCACAGTTGCAGAGACCAAACGACTGCGCGCAGAGAGACTAGCTGCTCGCACGCAGGAAACACGCGAGGAAACAGCGGAAAGTTGACGAAGAGCACGGACAGCAGACATAGAAGAAAGCTGAAGGTCAGTCCTTAGCCGGAGGCAAATTTTTTGGTAGTGTTGTAGGATATTTGTCAACAGCTTCTCGACACTCTCAGCGAATAGGGGCTTTCCATGAACGTGGCGGGGGATAAAGAGACGCGAACAGCGCCACCATCTAACACAGTGGATTTATCCTAAGCAAATGCTTTTGGGTCAGTGTTTCATAGTCCCTCTTTTTATATCTTCAAAAATAACGCATCAATGAGCCTTTGCAGTTTTTAGACCTCGAAAGTGTCACAGTATCCCGAATCACTGGAATCCGAAAACACCGAACAAAATGTCTACTCGCCGTATCCTTATTCCGTGACTTGAGAGAACTAGTTTGAATCTAGTTTACTTGAAACTCAGTACACGGAACTTGCCCCTGAGAATGTATACAATAAGTGAGATTTATACGTTCATGCTCGACATGGAAACGGTAGATAAATGAAATCTCTTACGGTACATAGTACACGGATTGCGTTCAGTCATGATACTTCACTTGTTCCAGACAAACATCGATTCGGACAGCAACAAGACTGACCCACTTCTCGTGTAGTATAGTAAAACAATTCATTGATGTACCCATCTTCTTGCACAGCTTACAACCAAGAAAAAAATTCCCTTCCGTAAGTAAATAATTAACTGACGAGTAATGATGTATACACCTGACGGGGCATCAATCTGAACGACCAATGCATGGCAGGTTTTCAGGTCTCAAGTCATCAAACAAGCAGTCAGCAATGGACTTTTTCAAACGTTTGACATAAAAGCCTACAGTCGGACACAGCAAAGTAGATAAATGATGGTTATATTTGTTCCATTCTATTGTCCGTGAGTAACTGAAGTATAGTACAATGTTGAAGGATTTCACCGCCAGTAGGTATTGCACGATAGTAATCAGAATTTATCTCTATGCGCCACAAGTGTGCGTCCCAATTGCGCCAAGTACAGATCTATGGAATGCTAATGCTACAGACTCGTCATCGCTTGCGGCCATCAAGGTCGGAAGATGGAAGGCTAGGGGGAATGAAAGACATCGTCTCCAGAATAAGAAATACAGTTCTATTCTTCCATATATACTCTTTAAACCACGAGTGAAGAGATCTTGAAAGAGATCTACTTCAAAACAAATGTCTGAGAACTGATGCAGGTTCAAGGGTTTGTGTAAACTTACTATGATGCCGAGAAAGGGTCCAGAGTACAGAAATAAACCACCCCAGGTATCCGTTGACAACACCAGAGGTCGCCACAGCTGCTAGAAAGCGGGCCAATAAGATGTCCTGTGTGCACAACGTCACTTCTAAACTCAAAGTTGGAACCTGCAATAGCAACTTACCGACGCCTTCCACATGTACATTGCATCCCAATGCAGTGGCATTCACTGGAGTAGTCAAACAGATCAATAACGATCAAACACTGGCGATGTCACATAGGGACGTACCCTGAATAGTACGAGTGTTCCTGAGATATACTGTCTTGAAACGGAATGTTCCAGTCGACATATGTCTGGTCAAAGTATTGCCCAGAACGCTGCGTTACTTCGGGCACAGAAAAGTTCGCATTTCGCGGTACAGCTGAATGCGACCTGACTCCTGCATTCGTGTTCGACACGTGCGGCGTTGCGGACATGTTGATTGTACTAGGATCATAGTCTCCTGCGGAATAATATGTATCGTAAAAGGCTGGTGAACTCGTTTCTCGAGACGCGTAGCTGAATCGCGGCGAAACGATCGAAGGGTAAGGACTTTGTGTGCGCGAGATATAGTCCATGTCAGGTCTTGGGCTTCGGGAGGCGGATGTATATGAAATTGGAGAGTAACGCAACGGCGGTGATATGGATTGAGCACTTGGCGCTTGTGTATGTGGTTGTCGCGCTGCGAAAGACGATGCAGCAGGTGTCGAAGAAGTTCTATGGTGTTCATTGGGAGTAGGTGGAGGTGGATGCGAGATTGCGACGTATTCGCAGCGTAGTTTTCTATTCGTACAACGCTGGCAAGGTCGGTCAGGATATTGTCGGTTGGACTCGCACTGAAAACAATCTTAACGACCAGGTAACAGAGTCATTTTAATTCGTTACACACCTTGATCTTCCGCGCCCTGCAGTTCGTGCAAGCCATCTTTTGGAACTAATTAGACCTGTCAAAGACGGAGTATGATTACCTTCTTACCGGATTTCTCGTATGGTGGTGACCGCCTGACTTCTTGGATGAGGTCGAGTTTTGCTGAGAGGACATGGTGGGGTTGAGTGGGCATGGAGCTCTCACGACACTGACTTAATATACCTGTACTCCGTGCAATAAAGTTCTGAGGTGTAATATCTTCCATAAAGAGAGATACATGAAACGAGTTTATCTAGCTCACATGTCAAGATGATGAGTATAGAATATAACGCTTGACGAACGATAAAATTCCCTACCACCGCATGGTATCCTCGACTTTCACTACATCCCGAAAAAGGTCAAACGTAGATGGATCTAATTCAGATGGAGTCAGTAAACAATTCGTCGATGAATTTGTCTTTGGACGACCAACATCACTGCATAGGTTTGAGCTGTTGGACCTGTTAAGATTTAGTCAGCGAGCGCTCTTCTCAAAGAATACTCACACAAACGTACATAGTAACATCTTTACTACCGATTCTTTGAGACGATTAGATGCGAGTGATATAAGCATTAATAGGAAAAAATTAAACAGTGAGAGACTGCGCTGGACATCCGTCGGATTCCTAGGACGGATGTGAGCAAGATATGCGAGGGGTGTGATGGCAACGGAAGGTAGCAAAGATGCTAGATCTTGGAGTTCAGCGGAACATTGTCACGGTTGTTGTATAGAATAGATAATCGGATATTTGAAAACAAATGACAGTAAAACAACTAATTTGAGAACGAGCATTCACCCGTCTCGACAGATTTGGAGAAGATCAAACACACTAATAGACAAGGGCCCGGAATTTCGAAATATGCGAGTGACGCATTGCAAGGATCAACAGGAACGGTCGCAATTGACAATCTAGTGCATTTTCGGAAACGCTTTGACCGGAAGACATCTTCGAAAAGTAGCTATAGAGCATAAGATATGGAGACTCGAAAGTGCACTGCTGGTGATCTGCCGCAGTTATCATGTCAGCGTGAGCGCCGCACGTCGGTAAAGAGAGACCCGGCACGTGGGGTTTTCAAAGATCGTGACCATCAAGTTAACGAGACTCATCTTCAACCTTACGACGGACAGTGCATTAATCGACTCCAAACACGAGGCTAACGCATTAGCATCATATGCTGCGCAGTCCAACTGTCATTCAAAGTGTCAGAAAGACTTCCAACCCCAGTCCTATAATTCGAAGGGTTCAGCGTCGAAACACGTGTTGTGCGCGAGGCACACTTTCTGGTCGGCGCCGTAATACATTGGATGTTAATTAATCACCCAAGACCATCACTTCAACAAATGATTCTGTCGCTGAAAGATATGATTTTGAATTTTGACTTCCAAGAATATGATGTTCTCAGAGATAGATTCGCAGTTCACAATGGATCAAAATATGAATATGCAGCTTCTTGTGACCCGGATACTAAAAGAACTCGAGATAAATTAGAATGGCCCAATTTTAGTAAAAGTTAAGGCAAAATAGTAGGTAGTTGTCAGCACAGCATATCACTTCCAAAATCAATGGACAATTTATTGAGATAGTCTTGTGCACCTGCAGCAGGTTTTTTGGAGGCTCCACTGATAAAAACAAAAAGGGACTGTGGAGATATGACAGTGGGGCTGTGAAAAGTGAGAAAGAAATGAGGACATACCCAAGTTCATTGGTTGTATATAAGGTGTCTATCAATGCAACTTGAAATGCACAACAAAACTCTTCTTCATGCTACCTGCCAATCTCCATCAGTTTCCCAGCAGTTTTTGGCTTTGGTCCTCAATGTAGCAGTACTCAGTGAGCTCATTGAATGGTCTATCTGCCATGAACTATTTCATCATTCTAAAATTTTGATTGGTGGGGCTTAAGAAAAAATGGGCCATTTCTAAGCTAAATAGAATGACATTTATCTTCCAGTAGATGCACCCTAGTGAGTACTAGAAAATATGGAACATACTCCACTCTTAGATAGATCCAGACTAGTTTTTTTACAAAGCAACACTATTCATCAAGGCAAATATAAAGAGGCTAATACAACTGTTGCCCAATGACAGAGTCCCAGTAGATATTGAGGCTCAGTCTAAGGACAAAAGAGGCTAGTCCATGTATGAAAAATCAGAAAATCTCTTCAAAAACATGTATGAAAAACTATCCTCACAGAGGACTTTTGCCCAACAACAGAGTCCTGGTACTGCCCAAGGCTCTATTTAAGGATAAAAGACCAATGGCTATGAGAATGGATCAGAATAATTTTTTTGTGTGTAATATGGATGGATTAACTTGAAATCCCAATAAATAAAATTTAAGGCAGACTGGGAAAAATTGCAAAACTTATAAGGGTTCAATAGAAGGTTAGATCTTAGCACTATCTCCAGAATCAGCTCTGGAGGCAGTATTTCCTGTTTCATCCTTGCTCTGAGGCTCTGTACTGGTACTCAAGTCTCCTTCAGCTGATTGGGTTTGGTTGGAAGCTTTTTCAGCCTTGTCTTCTGCCTGTGGTGCTGACCCAGCCTCAGCTGTCAGAGCTTGTGCAACTGGCAGAGGAAGAGGGTGAGATGATGAGGGAGGCAGCTGAAAGATGGTCCCAGGTGGTGGGAGAGGGAAGGGATAGGGAGGAAAGCTGCCAACATAGAATGGCACCATTGGAGGAGGAGGACCATTTGGAGGAGGACCATCAGGTCCTGGTTGTCCATCTGGTGGAGTGTAAGCACCAAGGGGTGGATAATAGATGGAATAGTAGCCTTCAGGAGGAAGTGGAAGATGGGAAAGAGGGTGTGCAGGGGTAGATGCAGTTGAAGATGGTTCACCTTCACCTGACTGAGGATTGTTATCTAGTCAATTATAGGTTAATATATTTTTTTGAAATAAGATAAAGAAATTTCATACCACTACCATTGGCTGAATCAGATGTTTGTTTATTCTTACGCTTATAAGGCCCCCTTTTGATTCCCTTCTTACGTTCTTTCCTCTGACCATCAACACAAGAGTCAGTTATACCATATTTCTGACACCGTTCACAAGGTCGAGCATTATCACAACGTTTGCATGCTGCAGCACAGTTTGTACACTAGAACATAGTTTAACAGTTAAGCAGATATAACTTCATAGGCAGACCCAGATGACTAGCTTACTGCCATCTTGACTTGTTTCCGTTTGGGACGTACAGTTGTACCAAGAGCTGGTAATGCAGCAGGGGGCACTACAGTAGAATAAGAATATGTATGTTTATCAAGGCATAGTGATTACTCACTGTGTGGAGGAAATGCATAAAGCATGCCAGGTGGGTAAACTATAGGGTAAGGAGCACCATTTGTGTCAGGCTGCTGCCCATCAACAGGTGGTGGATATGCAAATAATGGATATCCAGGTGGAGGAGGAGGGTATGTAAATGTTCCCGTTGTCGAAGGATACGTGGTAGGTTGTTCAGAGTTGGTAGCAGGTTTTGGTTGTTCGGTCGTCATCTTGGAACTGACAACCGAGAGAACGGGTATGGGACATGCAGCCTGAGGCTGGAGAACTTTGTTAAGAACATGATTAAATCGTGGTACGGTGGTTTTCAACGAGAGCTAGGCATTAGTTGAAGTCTCGCTCACCTTCGTATTCCGATCCCAGCGCCGCTCAGAATAGCCCGAGCCAGCCGATATTCGAGCTCAGACCAAAAAGTAAGTTCGCAAACTCAAGGCTCAAGGCTCCTACTTTCCCTTCTACAATCACCAAACACAGTATAGACCGATTACTCTAACCAGCAATGCAACTGAGTGATAGCGAGGAACAGGTGAGACAGCGGCGAGCGCTGGCTGTACGTGCGAAAAGTTGGGCCCTACAGCAGGTGCCGTCAAATCCAAGCCATTCTCGTACCGAAGATGTGAACAAGGATGGGGAATCAGACGCAGTAACATTGCTGCCGGTTTATGATGGAGTTCCGATTTGCAAGCTCTGATTCCACCTTTAGGCTTAGAATCCCAAACCGCCAAGTTCTCTGACACTTTCATTCGGCGACGACTTCTGGACAACTCTTACTTGAAGTCAAATGCACTATAATTCAAAGGGACCCGGAAATCAACGCCACAAATTCTTCTATAATATCGAGCTATTATCCCATCCACTGTTGAGTGCTAGCACTAAACCAGAATGATAACCCACTCCCCGTTCCGAGTATGACTACAAGTCCTCACATCTCACCTACCATTGCGAGGTACAGAATAAGCCAGCGCTGCAGAAACACGGTCTGACGTCCCTATCACAACGGGAGCTGTTAACGTTTCTATCCTCACACACGATCTCCGGCACCGGCCACCGATCCAGTACTCACTAGTCTGTATGTGCCCAACACCCCTTCTTGCAGATGTGCCAATTTATTTGCTATATGTGGTTTCGTCAAGCTGAATAAATCTTTGGTTCACGCCATTGTATCACGATGTTGATGCTCCATGTCACTTATACTATCTAGGCATCATTAAATGCCGTTAGATCACACAAGCCCAGCTCTGTTCAATGCTACTTCAAAAAAAAAGCTGGCGCATGACGATTGTTTGAACGTCAATTTGCAAACGGTCTGCGTGTTGTTCACTGGTCCAGTCAGGCCGAGGTCGCGGTACGTTGTCTAGTCACATTGATTATTGACTCAACTTTCATGGTTTGAATTCCCTTATATCAGTTTCAAAAATATATATTGTAACCAAGTCCGGTACCGAAGCCACTCCTGTACTCTTGTGTTTGCATATTAGAGAACCGATACGAGAAAAATGACTCGTTGGGACCTGAGAAAGCACGAGATAGGCTCAAACCTTGATAGAGCCACCAGCCAGCCCTAAAATTGTAACGAAAATACAGTTAGCTCTGTTTAAAGTGGCGGACGATGAATGTACTCACAATACAGAGAAGTATATTTCACTGTAATGGGGTTCGATCCAGGAATACACTAAGAAAAGAGATTAGTACAACCATCTCAAACCATAAGTGAGAACATATTACCGAAGCCGGAGGTTGTCCTCCTCTGGTGTCGGTACGATATATTTCATCAGCAAGGGAACCAGCAACATTGCTCAATTGCAGCCAATCGACATCTGAGGGTCCCGTTGGTGCTGCAAGCGAAGATACTTTGGCGCCGACCATAAAAGCATCTGGATTGCCTGAGAACGCATGCGACGTGAAGTCCCACTTAGGGCTTGTGCCGGTGCCAGTTACAGGGTTGACAATAAAGTAGTGCTCGCCTAAAACAGCCGGATTTTTGAAGGTGTGAAGGAATTCAACGACACTGGGAGCAGAAATGGAAGGAGGCGCAGCATGCCACAATGCGAATGCATCTGAAGTGATGCCACTGAAAAATTTGGTTCCGTAGAGACAGGATACATCGAAAAGTTCCGCAAGAGCACCGACAGAGCTGTAAAGGTTTGTGAGAGCTCGAAAATATAAATTCGGTATAAACTTACGTGTAGGTGCCAGTATCAGAACAGGTATAGTTTTGAGTTCCAACGCCGAGTGCTATGAAAGACACTGGATGGGTTGGTGGAGCCAACGAGCTGCCAGGAGGAGCATCGACGACAGCATAAGATACATCGCAGCTCGTTGGCGCTGCAAAGGAAGCAGCAGCGAAAAAAAGAGGTACCAACAATTTGAACATATCAGCTGATACCCTAATAAACGAGTGGACGAGAGAAGCTTTTGGAAAGCTAAGGGAGCAGGAAGACCCTGGACGACTTATATGCGTCCTCAGGGCATCTTTTTTTAACTCGGATATCGCGAGCAGGGCCTTTCGCGACACCAAATTGAACGCTCGCTGTAGACAATAATTGAAAATATTGAAATGGTCAATTCAACTGGCAAGGGGTTTAGATAGACGGATATCAACTCGCTTCAAAGTGACAGGCATGGATAACGAGAAGAACAGAAGCCCGAACCGTGAATAGGAAGTCAGATAGGTATCGCCCAGTCTTAGAAGCATTTTGTTATTTTGTACGCCTTAACCCTAAGTTCTGAAGCTTGAGAAGTTGAGCAGCAGTAGCTTAGCTTCTGTTACTTAGCCAACGATGCATCCGCAACCGGTTTCAAAACAGATGCAGGCTCGCGGTGATGGTGAAACGGAGATTTTGAGTTATGTCGGATTTGACAGTCTTTCTTGAGAGTAAACGACCCTGTGAAACAATTTGCGAACAAGAGAAAAGTTCTGAGGGGTGATTGGTGATTCAAACGTCAAATCCAGAAGTTTGACTCGAGTTGATCAAGACAGAGAGAATGACCGAACGTTGAAGGTATGAACAACAGAATCGTTTGATCTATGGGCTCGGCCGAGGTGGGAGTTAGGCACGACAACCTCCAGAGTCCAGTAGCTGTCGTAAGAAGGGAAGAATGTCGATAATCATATTGAGCTGTGAGTTGCTGTACTCGGGTCTTTCAGCTACTATGCATTTTTACACCTCCTAAGAGTAGTAAGAGACGCGAAGTACATACAGGAGATCATAGGGAGGTCTAGATAACATGTTGTGCGGGTCTTTCGTTGTATAGAGAAAGTTGCTGAGCAGGTCAAAGACGTTCAGAAGCTTCAGACAGGTCTTCGAGGCAGTTGGAGAAAGTCAAAGTGCAGGCACATGAAACACGTAATAGATGGCCAAGTCTTCTCTGTATTAAGGCGACTCTAATAGTGTCAGTAAATACATGTCTACATAGAAAATCGTCCGAGCGCCGCTTCAATCACAACATTTACTACACATCAAGCCTCAAATTTTCAGTACTCGCGGGATTGCATGACTTCGAAGAACGCCGTGTACTCTTCAGGTGTCATCAAGTCATGATCCTCCTCTGTAACCTGTGAGAATGGTTTTGGATTGCCGTTGACTACGCGAGAAAAGGGTTACAACACAAATTTTGATAGGAAAAGAAACAACGCTTACCATGCACGATAGGATCCTCTGCCGCTGTGGTTCCGTCATTAGCCAAAGCTTCTGTTGTGCTCGATGTTGGCTCGTCTTTCGAGGAACCGTTGGGAGCATGACCATTCCCGTTGACCTCCTCCGTCTTCGCGATCTTGTTCCTGCCCGCAGATCCTTCATCTTCCTGGGAGCGAGATCTCTTTCTGTAGTCATTCAGAGAATTCAAGTACTCGATTGATGGTTTGCGCTCTTCTTCCTCTTCCCCAAACTCATCAAAGTCGGAACTTCCTGGAGCGCTAAGTCCTGATGGTGTGGCCTGAGCAGAGGCAGCAGCTGAGGCCGCTAGAGAAGCATAATATTGATCGTAATCTGGGGTATTAAACGAATAAATGAGCTCGACCCAGGAACACTAATTTTGAAACTCACAGTCTGCTTCATGATTGATGACTGGCTTGACATCAGTCTCCACTTGCATGGGCGCTGGCTGCTGTTGCGCCGGTTTCGTACCAACTACTCCCAAGCCTCGTAAAAGATCATCATTTGACTGCATTGTTCCATTCGCCGCAGCAGCTTCCGCTCTCGCATTCTCTTTGACACCCAGCGCTGTGAGATCGCCTGTGATAGTACTCTTCAAGTGCCAAGCAGGAAGGGCATTTTGTTGTCGTTTGATCTCCGCCTCTGCATCACGTTCCATTTTCCTTGTTGCTTCGTCCTTGTCCGAGGCAATAACCACACCAATACCATCATCTTCCGTCTGCTTGCCATCAGAGCCCGCAATTTTGAGACCTGCTCCAGGTTGTGCAGAGCTCTTATCATCGCTACCAGTGAGGTTGGTCTTGATCCATGTCGCTGCGTCGAACCTAGACAAAAGAGTCCTCAGCCACGATTAGTAGGGGGAGAAACTGAACACGCACGGAGGGAGCACCATGGACTCGCTTTGTTGCAACCCAGAACGAATGAAACGCATCTGGTGGTTGAAGCGAGACATTCGGTCCTTGCTTCCTTGTACACTCTCCGCATTCTCGTTGTCCACGACCTCTGCACGACATATCTCACAAACGAGAACTCCTAAGTTAAAGTCCATCAACCTGTCCACATCTAGCGGCGAGTAGGATGTCTTGCATTGAGGGCAGATATAACCTTTATTGTCCAACTCCTGCAAAGACAATTGAACATATCCATAAGGCAAACTATAGAGAAAACGTACATTTCGCAATGTAGAATCGATCTTGAGCCGCATCTTGGCAATGCGCCACTTGACAACGTTGCAAAAGTTCGCATAGTCGATATAGTAGTATTGCCTTCCTACGGCTCGCTGGGCACCTTCTTTGAGCTCATTTTGACGGTAGCTAGAGAACATTAGCACCCAGCAATCACTTGGAGTTATACCCAAAACAGACACTCACATTTTAACTAGAGAATCACCTGCCAATACCGCAATAATTTTGTTCAGCTCTTTCGGCTGTAGTCCCATCCGTCCCGCTAAGTCATCGTCTTTAAGACTAGGAAGATGTGAGCATTCTGTCATAGACGAAGATTTAAAAAGATTGTTATTTCAAACGAAGGCACAAAAGTGCATCTCGTCCCAGCGAAATGTACAAAACATCGCCGACACTTACACCGGGTGACGTGCAAGCTGATCCATGATAATGGTGAACTTGGCTTCATAGAATGCCCGAGAGACATGTTGGACGAGTTTACGAAGGATTTCTTTCTCTTCTTGGGTTGCCATTCCCCCCAGTCAAGGGTATTCACGTCGTTGTTGATCCGAAAATTGAGCTTCTGCTTGAAGCCCGCTCAGAGAGCCGATGCAGGAAGGGATAGCCAAATGGCCAAGTAAAGTGCTTGCTATTGCCGTGTACCAGAAATACTAGGTTTCTATGCCTCTTGAAAAGACCGTGGTGGTGAAGAGAAAAGAAGGCCGAAAAAAATGATTCGAAGTCAGCCATGGTCGGAACCGCGCCTTATGCTCGTGACGCTGTTTGTTCTTTCCTCACGCGTCGAACAACACAGCACGGTTTAGACATAGGATAGTATTCTAGTGTTTTTCTAAAGATATGTCTAAATTAAAGAATCCATTCCGAACCCAACCACTTTCTAGATTGTTCGTCTAACTCCTCGGTGTGCTCGTACCGCTCTCCTGCAATCCCTTCTCCTTATCGTTCAGCGTCTTCCTCATGTTCTTCGAAGCTCTCTTGCTCTTCGCTCTAATCTTATCGCCCCACCAGAAAAATACAAAAGGAATAGGTGCAATGACCACTCCTATAAGCGCCAGTAGCAACCCAGCATACTGGAAACCCATATTGTGAAACATTTGATTGATGTATAATGGGACCATGGCTCCTATCTCAGAACGCACAAGCGTCTTGGCTGCGATAGCAGAGGCGGCATAGTCGCTGTAACTGTCAACGATGTAGGAGTTGCCAGAGATGTAGATAATAATAAGGGCAAATCCAAAGAGGTAACCGGCTACGCAGGGTCCTATGGGTAGGGTCAATTTTGGAACCCTAACAAAGGGGCGTAACTACGCACCAATCCAATGTACCCAACTGTAGGCACCAGTGAATGCAAAGATCATCAGGGCTGACGGAAGACAGCTGAAGATCGCTCGTTAATGACAAGTTTGACAACGACACTGCATAACACTCACATAGCTCCTAGCATCATAGGATATAACCGAGCTTCAGGATATGTTCCGTTTACAGTAACACGAGCATATATCCGTTCTTGTATTGGCATCACGAGCATGGCAGTAGATATTCCAAGCTATAACGAATTGAGTGGATGAATCGAAGTCTAGATAGATTGCGCTCACCAGGACACTAATAAAAGTGACACCGGTCATGCCGATACTAAATCCACGGACTTCTTGAAATGCGAGTGGGAAAGCAAAGAATAGTAGATCTGTTCATTGTTCAGCCAGGACAAATATCAGAACGGGATGAAGACATACATAGAATACTGTAAATGAAGGATAGATCTGCAAATTACATGGTCAGTATACTCTAGCCAAGTTGGGTACGGATGCAAGTTCGTACAAAAGGTCATAAACGCAAGGATGGGTTCTGTGAATAACATGACTAGTGGGCGCGAAAGTGCGACTTTCATTATTTCAATGAATGGTGGCCTTTCCAATTCATCCAGTGACCGGTACGACGAATCTCCCGTCGACTTTCGAAGGTTTTTTGCCTTCTTAGTAAGCAGAGCAGTTGCGAGAGTCTCAGGCATGAAAAGGGTGAGGACGAAGCAGGCTCCCGTAAAAATAAACAGAACCCAGTCTGCGAGCGTCAGCCAATATACATTTGGGGCTGAGAAGAAAAGCACTCACATATCCATCTCCATCCAGCCTCCTGTCCAATCCAACCACCGATTAACGGTCCAATGACTAGTACAGGTGAGAGTCGGTTTGGCGGATAAGCATGCACAAATCTTACCTGGTCCCATACTAAACAAGGCACTTTAGTGATATCTCATAGCCGCGGCGAGATAGCACTCACAATATAGCAAAAGAGAAAGTAGCCATGGCAAGCCCACGTTCTTCCACCGCCCATATATCGGCGACACTGAATAAGAGCTCAAAATTACAAGCTGACCGACATATGACTAGAGCACACCTTCCACCAACATTACATATAGGTGCCGATGCTGCTAACCCTGCTAGCTGTCTTCCAACAACCAAGGTCGCGGCGTTTTTTGCCAGTGCACTTGGTAGCGTAAATATGAAGAAAAAGAAAATACTGAGGCAGTAAGGGAGTTGTCGACCCGAGACCTCAGACATCGGGGCAAAGAACAAAGGACTGAGGAGTAGTCAAAATCTTTAACTCTAGGATAACAAAGGTAGCAACACCCACCCGATGCCAAACCCAATAACAAAGCAAGTCACGGTGAGATTGACTATCTCTTGAGAAGTATGCAGGTCGGAGACTGGCCCTTCCATACTGAAAAACTTTAGCCAAGATAAAGACGCGTATAAATGATCTCACTAACTCTCCGGTCACGATAGAACTTCCAAGAGCAGCCGCCGTGCACAAAAATGCCGTAGTAAGGGTCACATACCTGGAAGAGGTCAGAAATTATCGATATACCGGGACATTTGACGCACCACTTCTTCCCCTTACTCCATTCTCTTGGGTCCTCTCCGCTGCCTTTCTCGAACTCTACGACTTTGTATCCTTGACGCGTATATGCGTGTTTGAGGTCGTCTAGGGTTTGAGAAAATGGTTGTGTGATTGTTGCAGAGCGAGATAAAGGTCCCTCTTGAGCCAATTCACGATATTCATCCTCTTGTTCCCGCGTTAGAGCTGGGGGATGCGCGAATTCAGCTTCTACAGGTTCAGAGGCCATCAGAGCAATGGGAAAATGATGTTAATAAGATACACTGACCGTCCTAGTACTTATATGCTGGGGCATTCGGCATGCTTGCTTGTAGGATACACCGAAATCAGCAATTCTAGGGAAATATGGAAGTATTTTGTCGAGAGAGAGAACCGAACGGCAAAGCGGCACAAAAAGTAATTGCCGGCGCAAATGCCGAGCTACTTTTTTCTTCCCCCGACTACCTGCACAGGCTACATTTGGAGAACAACCTGCTGTTTCATCCTAGAGCCTCGGCTGACTGTCTACCGTGCTGGAATGGTTATGGTGTGTAGATTAGCAAAAGGACGTTCTTGAAGATGATAGCGCGGAGGGATGTGCTTTGAAATACTTACCAAGCTTCAGTCAGCTACCGGTTAGTTCTTCCCGAGCTCGTTGCAGGAATTCCAACAATGCACAAAGCCCAAAGAATAGAACATCCCTCATGACCATATGGCCGCCCGTCAATCACGTCTGGAAAGGAGTCCATACTCGAATAATCTCGATAAATATTCATATACCAGCTGCAATATTTATACTATCGTCATCGCATTCGCTCCAAAAGGTCACTCATCTATTCCTGAAACGACGCTGCTCAATGACATGGACCTTGAAGCAACGAAGTACTTTGTCAATCTCCACCCTGATGTGATGGTATAACTTCCTTCAAGTCGATGATATTGGCAGGCACACCCTCGTTTCTCCCAGGACGACAGAGATCGACACACTAGACATGGGACATATACGATCATCTTACGAGGTCGAGACCGGGCAAGGACTTGCAATTAGTCATTTCGATTTTACTACAACGGTCTGCCTCTCATTTTGGACCGGGTCGTTGGATAGCTATGCAATATTATACACAGAATTGGTTCGAATAACGAGTTATACTGAAAACTCCGATTCTTCAACCCACCAATCCAATTCTTTCTTACCTTCTTCGTTGCCCTTGATCCTACATCTCGAGCTGCCGAAACCAACTTCATTGAGTCTTTTACACCTACCTCCAATCTCTCCCAGAAGCATCCTTGCAAGTCTGTCCTCGATCTCTCTTCGTTGCATTGATAGTTTACTTGGCTCCGCTCCCTCGGACCCCAGATGTGGATCATAGCCCACACCGAGACCAGTGATGCCAGGGAGGGAAAGAATCTGAAGCGACTGGAATTTGATGATGTGGTCAAGTAATTCCTATGTGTAATAGATTAATCCATATTGACCACCGAAACAAGGACGAATTACTTCAAACTTCATCCCAAAGTATCGCGAATTGGATTGAAGAACAATGGTCGAGATATTAGGAACAGCATCGTATAGAGCTAATCAAGAATGGACCGTCAAGCCGAATATGTAGGATGCTCGTAGTCTCACCTTCCATCAACTCTGCTGTCACCGTATCATAGAGTGTCAAAGACGTCAACTGTTTCAGGCTCCTCGCCCTAGAGAGTAGAATATATGGAGTTTCGCTATAAGTTTTGCCCGGTCGACTGTGCGAGAAGTTGAACCCTGACAAGTTTGTTGTGTTCGGACAGCAATCTATGATGAAATCGTTATATGGATAGACAGTAACGCGTTCTACAGTCGGAAAAACAGCAGGCTGAAATGTCTGAAATGAAAGCGCCTCGGCAAATCGTTTGGCGTAAGTTTCTTCGATTTGCATGCTTATCGAGGACAACTTGGACTCTGGGACAGCAAGTGAACTCAATGTTTTAGCCAACGCTTGCGGAAGTTCATCGACGAAGGGATGAGTATAAAAAAAGCACAGAGAAACACGGACATCTCTACGCTGTAGTTAGGTACAGGAGAAGATACAATAGAGGAGCCGCATACCTGACGTGTCTAGCAAAGTCTGAATTCCATCTCCCTAGTTTATTTAAAGCACTGCGCCAAAGGTCAGGCCTATGGAAGATCAGATCGAACCTTTCAAACAGGTATGGGATACAGAGCGCGCGAAAGTGCTTGCATGTTAGCGAAAGAGGTTTTAACGAATTCTGTAATAGTTGTCAGAGTATTGAAATATGTACTTGAAGAGGGAATCATTAGAACCTCGTTAACGGTTTTTGGCAATATCTTGGATTTGGATTCAGTTTCGAGCTTGCCCGCAGCACGTACAATCCGGCATATCAGGTCAAGGACGTCGTCGCTGAAAATTTCCAAGATCGGAGTAGAATACTGACAAGCCATGGATATCAGTAAACAAGGTTGCTTTAACTATGGTATCATGATAGGAATCATGGGTCCAGTCACAGTGACGTTGACAATGAAGACACAACTATATAAATAAATCCTCGTCTTTCAATTCTGACTCGATACGGCAAAGGATGGTCTTGCAAGTCATACTCAGACACTGTTGCTTTGACTTGTAGTTTATCAAAAAAAAATTCGACGTTCATATTTCCATATGAATACTCAACGATACAGATTCAGATCTGACACGAATGAGCTGGGTCTGACTACTATTACTCAGTCCACCAGTCCAACTCTTTCTTACCTTCCTCGTTGACTTTGATCCGACACCTCGAACTGCCGAAACCAACCTCCCTGACTCGCTTACACCTACCACCTATCTCTCCTAGAATCATCCTTGCGAGTCTGTCTTCAATTTCTTTTCGCTGCTTTGCTAGTTTTCTTGAGAGTTCTGCACCCCCAGGGCCCATGTATGCATTCCCGCACCGAGGTGGATTATAGCCTACATGCAGACAAGCCATTCTAGGAAAACTAAGAAATTGAAGTGACTGGAATTTGACGATGTGATCAATTAATTCCTGTGTAGAATATGAATTATTTGGACAGTAAATTTGGGAGGTAGGATTAATACTTCAAATTTCATGCCAAGCCGATAGCTGGAAAGAGAAATGTTCGAGATGTTAGGGACTGCTCCATGCAAAGCTAATCAAAAAGATTTAGCCTTCAATTTTTGCAACAATTGACTAACGATCACTCCCTACCTTCCATTAACTCGGATGTCACAGAATCATCGAGCATCAAAGATGTCAGTTGTTCTAGTTTCGTCGCCTTAAGCAGTAAACTGTAAGAATGTTCGTTTATTGAAGTTCTGGTTCCCCGACTTTTCGAGAACTCATGTCCCGATAGATTCTTCGTGTTGGGGCAAGAAGCTATGATGAAGTCATTGTGCGGAAAGACATTAACATGAGTGATGGTCGGAAAGACAGGTTGAGGCATTTGAACTGTAAATGCCTCAGCGAATAGAGTAGCGCGAGTCTTGTCAATTTGCATCGTAATCGAAGACAACTTGGATTCCGGGATGGCGAGAGAGCCCAATACTTTTGCCAGTTCTTGGGGAAGTTCGGCGACAAAGGGCTCAGGATCTGCATTGTACGAGAGGAGGAGAGAAATGTGTATATTTCTGCGTCTAAAATCAAGTATGATAAAGTGTACAGCAAAGGGTCTGCGTACCTAACATGTCTGGCGAACTCTGGATTCCATCCCCTCAGTTTCTCCATGGCCTTAATCCAAGGATCACTCTCGTAAAAAATCAGGTTGAACTTATCAAATAGATAAGGGATGCAAAGTGCACGCAAGTGCTTGGATGTCAATGAGAGCGGTTTCAATGAGTTCTGCAACTGAGTAGACCGAGTCAGTATAGAACGTATCAAGTAGAATTACTGGAACCTCGTTAGCGGTTCTCTGAAATCTCTTAGATTCGGCTTCCAGCTCCCCTGCATCACGTACAGTTTGGCATATCAGGTCAAGGACCTCATCGCTGAATTTCTCCAAGATCGGGGTAGAGTGCTGACGAGTCATGGATAACTCGAAAGTCGAAAGTCAACAAGCAGTGACGCAGTTGCAGCTTTTGGAGACAGAGGAAGAGGAGTCATGAGACCAGATGAACAGGAAAGCATCGCCTTGCGGGCATCAAAAGATAGAGATTATAGAACGTACTCTTCAGATAGACAGACAAGCTTAAAAGGGGTCGCGCATTACGTACACAGACAATCAAACTATACGAGGATTGTAATTAACCGTCGTGGTATAGGTACTTCTCCACAGGATCTACAAATACACGAAAATTTCTAGACTCCAAGACTAATGTGTGCATAACTTTACATTCCCGTTATCACTTGGTACGAGGGTCTGTATTCGTGTCTTTTGTCCGACCCTTGGTTACAACCTCGCTGACGGCTGCCGGACTAAGATGCTCGTCCCCTCCAGCACCTATGGTACTTTGGTGCGGCCCCGGGTCTAATGCCAAGTTTTGTTCAGTAAACCTCTCTTGCATTTGGAGCCACGCCAAACTTACTCATCGGATGGGTCAAATCGTTCGTCGACTTTTTCTTCTCTCTTGACATGGAATACATTGCACCCGCTGAAAGCGCTATAGCAGTAACGGTTCCAATAGCCTTGGAATAAGAGCGTCATCTGTGAACTGCAACGCGGTGAATGTGCAAAAAGACTCACAAGAGTACGTCCTTTATTCGAAGCTGCCATTTTTCTGAGTAGGAGGGGTTAAGAGAGGTGAATACGGGTTCGATGTCTCGATTACAAGCCTCAGACACTCTTATATACTTCACCGCTTAAGATGTTCGCTGGTGCATTGCTCAAACATGACATCATGAACATTGTCGGCCAAAGCAGATCTACTCCAACGGTCAATTCGAATGAAACAACATCGGTCGATTCCATGCATGGAGATATCGGTGACATCGACGATGCTTAAGTCGATTCATACATAAACGTGGAGAAATCGAAATGCATGTTCTTTAATTGAGGTATATCCTATCCTAAATGTACATCCGTTTACCATCTAGTGAGTATAATTATATCCATAAAAACTTCGACAGGATCAAATATCTTCTGAACCTTTTACTAAACCAGGATCAAATGCCGTGCAATCTACAGCCTCTAACCACCTTGCACGCTCCTGTTCCCTGCGACAATACAGACTAGAAGAACCAATGCAGTGGCCAGAGGAGCAACCATAGGGGGCGTTGCGATTTTCAATAGACCATACCGTAGTCTTCGACGTCATTGCACCAAGACTCGGATTTACAGTAGACGGATCAGGGATACAGACTGCTCTAGGGGTTTCTTGCTTCAGGGATGGTAGAAGCGACGGAAGGGTAGAGGATGACGAGGCATAGGTAAAGATTCTGACACGCTGAGCTGTAGACAGAGTTGGTACGAGGAATGAAAGGATATGAAGTTGCAGCTCGATAGGAAGCTCGGTATATTGGAATCCAGCAGCAGAGGTCAAGCCAGACTGACCAGTCTCCAGATTCGGCGTGTTCTGAGGTCGCAGTAGAAGCGTTCGTGAATAGACCAAGAGTTCTAAAGCCTCCTTCTCGACCTCTTTCTTCAGATGAGCGTTCCTGGCTAAGATTCCTTTGAGTAGAGTTTCGCCGCTTTTCCATGCATCAAGGCCGATATGGCGTTCTTCGTCGCCATCCTCGTCTTCAGTATCGCTTCCTGGGTCATTCGGAACAACTGCAATTTGATTCGCATGTAGTTCCACCCTTAACAGAGTGAAGTTGCTAGCCTCGATAGCACCGATAACATTCCTGACTCCACGGAAGCCAAGTGAATTCCCGTTGCATTTGAAAGTGTGAAGGCGACAGCGCGGAGATCTCAAGAAATCACTGATGCAGGGTACAGAGTGGCGAGTGATTCCAACAGCAGACAAGTGTAATTCACCAAGAGTGGCCGAGTCAAGTTCCGGAAAGAAGACGTGGGCAAAGGTATCGGAGAGTGATTGGTTGGTGGTCAGAGACAGTAATCGGAGACGGGAAGTGTTGAGGGCTCTAGTAAACGAAAGAATAGTGTTTGGGTTGCAGGAGAATCGGTTCTGCGCCGATATCAGTTATCAAGGTAGAGATATAGAAGATACAAACTCACATTCTGCAGAAACAGCTCTTTTAGACAAGTATTATCGGTCATATACATGGATATGGCCATCAGTCCTCTATCACCAATTTCATTGGAGTTCAGGCTGATTTCGGTGATGCGGTACTTGCGCCCAACGGCGGCACGCAAGAACGTAAATAAAACAACACATCCTTCGTCTGATAGCTCATTGTGTCCGAGGATTAGTTTGGTGACCAACGGTCGGCGATTCATCATATTAATTATCTCTCGTGCACCTGGACGAGGAACTTCTTGAACACGGTATGATATGAAAGCATGTGGTACTTACCAGCAGCCCCGGACAGACCTGCGTCCATGCAATCGACTTGGTTGCGGTTAGCTAGGGGCTTCCCCGAGTTTAAAGACCGAGTGCGTTCACCGCCAAAAGCACTCAACCTTGAATAAAAGCCAAACATTGTGAAAGACAGCTACTTAGCTATAGCAAGTTGATAGTCAAGAAGGAACGGTCCGTGCACAGCTCGGCAGGCGCACCTATTTCGGATCATCCGTCATTTCTCCTCTGTTCAGTCATGACGACGCTTCCGTGTGTTTTGCTCTGCTCTTCCGCTATAAATGTACCTTTGTTCAGGACCATTTTTCCGTAAGATGTCATATGCTCGACCTTGTGGTTCATCCGGAAAACCGTAACCTGAGCATTTTCCGTACTTAAAAAGCCCGGCTTTGGCGATTTCCAAGGTCCAATTACTATGCGTCTATTCACTTCCAGTCTGCTCTCAGTCGCATTAGCGCTGCTTCCTTGGACTTTTGCACTCCAATTCCATGGTGCTGACTATTCTTCCTTGGTCAATCTCGAGAACTCTGGTAAAAGATTTACTGACGGTGGTTCCTGTACGCGACGTTTTAGTACTTGGCACGTCTTCAAAACCTGACCGTCACCATCTTTAGCGTCTGCTTTTGATGCAATTCTAGCAAAACACGGCTGTAATCTTGCTCGTATTCGTATCTGGACCAGCACCGACAACTCTCAGTACAGTCTCAACTATGGATTGGCATTAGCCAAGCGTGCTGTCGCGAATCATATGTCAATTCTGGTCGATCTTCATTATAGGTATGCTCTTTCTCATTATTGTGTTTCGTCGTGTCAATACGATTGTTCTTCATTACAGCGACACTTGTGAGTGACTGCAGTCTACTGACATCACCGTGAAAACTTATTGACACGGTTTGGAGAAGGGGCCGATCCGGGCCACCAAGCTATTCCTCGTAGTTGGCCAACGGATCTCAACGGACTGAACACTCAAATTTACACGTAAGGCTATTGGTTCCGATTTTCGTGCACCTTGGTGCTTAAAGTTCTCTCAGCTATACAAACAATGTGGTGAAAGCTTTCGCAGCCCAAGGAACGCCAATCACCTTTATTCAGGTACTTTAAGAATATCGATAGTGAAACGGTTTCTCACTCGAAATTTCCCAGCTCGGAAATGAGATCAACGATGGAATGCTCTGGCCAACTGGTCAGATTTCAAAGAACGGCTACTCTCCTCTTTCCCAGCTCCTTCACTCGGCCGCTAATGGCGTACGGGACGCAGACCGTAATGTCAAGACCATGGTCCATCTTGCCAATGGATGGGATTCTTCTGGCGTTAGCGGATTCTACAACCAAATCTTTATTCCCGGACAACTTGCCACCTCTGATGTTGACACTTTGGGGTTCTCGTTCTACCCGTTCTACGATACCCGAGCCACTTTGAACAGCCTAAAGTCAAGCTTGAACAGCATAGTATCCAAGTTGAACAAGGTGGGCTGAACATCGAAATATCATTAAATCAATCTAAATATATAAATCAAGGATGTCATGGTGGTGGAAACCGACTGGCCAACGCAATGTTCTGGTGTCCAGATGAGTGAGCCATCGATCCCTATCTCAGCAGCAGGACAGGGAACTTGGGTTCGTTGCTATCTGTATCTCGCAGACTGTCGCTGACTACCCGCCATCTAGGTCTCTGATATCAGAAATGTATTGTCTGGATTATCGGGTAGTCATGGATTAGGTATCGTTTACTGGGAGCCTGGCTGGATTGGAAACGACGGTGAGCTTCTGAATGATCCCGATGAAGACTTCGCTGATGGCATAGAACTGCAGGCCTGGGTTCAAGCTGCGCTGTGAGTGCTTCTAAAAAGTTACATCTCTTTGCCGTTACTTATCAGTGTTTAGAAAAACTTGCTTGTGGACGACAACGGAAATACATTGAGCTCTATTAATATGTTCTCAGCCGACATGTAGGTCATTGAGGGAGCTACGAAATGACAATATCGAATATCCCTCACCCGAAATTGAAGTCCACGTACAGACTGTCAGAAGTGTAATAATACGTGATCAATGTTGAGCGGTATGATATACAGATTGTGCGATTGTACAGTATACAAGTGAAATAGTGCAATAGTGAATGGTTTCTCGTGCCAAAAAGTGACGTTGATCAGCTGAAAGATAAAGGCGAAAAAGGCATTTCTAGAAGTTCTTAGAGCCGGTTTCGTTTCCTTTGTGGTTTGAGAATGTCGGCCTGAGGAGCTCTGAGAGAACGAAGGAAACATAATTAATAGGAGAACGGGACGGGACTCCAAATTGAATACGCACTTGCGATTTTTACCCTTGACTGGCTCCATAGGCTCATCAACATCCATACGATCAACGTTCGCATTATCCAAAACTCTCCTTGATCCAGATCCACCACCAGACCCAGAACCTCCACTCTGATTGCTCTTTTGTTTTTCTACAATGTCACCCAGTGTTATCTGGACAATTTCTTCGTGTTCTTTCGACGCATTCTTGGCAGCAGCAGATTCATTAGCAACGGCGACAATCTTTTCGTCCAATGTGGCCAGGACGGCGGAGGTGGTCGAGGCCCTGTGGAATAGTTAGGCTACACAACTGAAGGCGAAAAACCAGGACTCACCAATCTTTGAGCGCGAACAACAGTTGCTCGAGTTTTCCAGGCTCCAGATCCCTTCCCATAGTGTACTCCACCTCCAGCTGCTCCTCCTTCTGGTCGAGTTTTCCGCGAAGGATGTCAAGGTAGATAGCATCGATGATAAGATCTTCGAGTTCCCTGACCGTCGGCATGTCAAGTGCTTGTAACAGCTCTGAGTAGGGCAAAATCTGGAAAGGTAGCCACAATCAGCTTGAGCTATCACGCGAGAAGAAAGGTACTTGCGCGTCTGTCTGCTGCCATCGTCACGATTGAGAGATATTTCAATTTTGTCATTTGAGCTTGGTTAAGTGGAGGTAACTGGTCCTTGTGCTCTGTAAAAGTTCTCATTTCTGGTCATTTCCCCTTGAAGCCAAATCAACCTACGCAGATAATCTCGGAATGTTTTGTACGCGAACAGCTGCAATAAAGATAGATATTTCTCGTGTTGTTCTGACTTCCCTAACTATGAGTCAAAGACGCGTTCGTCAACAGGCAGATACTCAGAAATGACAGCTACTCACTTCCCGAATGTTAGGCAACTCTAAAAGCTCCGAGAACACAAAAACTCCTGGTGCTGAAGTAGCGTCTTGAATGAGTTTGGCGGCTGCGGCTCCTTTCATAGTCTTGCCCATCAAAAGGAATGGTTCAAGTTTCTGAGCAAAGTTTGACCCCAATTCCATATCTTCGTTATTCTAATAAGCCTAGATACTGATGGAGAAGGTCGAGTCGATGATGGAGTAGAACGAGACAAATCCTGCTTGTGTAATCAGAGAGTCAATCGTCTGCGCCGCCAATACCACGGAAGGTCTGGATAGTTCAACGCACTCTTCGACTACCTTTGACAGTCAACAACCCATAGGAACATGAAGGATGCTGTGACTTAATTCTTAGGCTTCAAGACTTGCCAGATCTGAAGCGAACTAGTATACAAAAAATCTCACTGCTTCTGCATCTGCTTTTGTAACAACCCTCCAGAGGCTTTCTTTCTGATGCTAGGGTACTAGGTGTGTGTAGCCTCCCGATCGAAGCCACCAAGAAGCGGTACTTCATCGCCTTTCAAAAATGGACTTGCATTATACATTTCAGTGGTGACAAACCTCCAGAACTGCCTTCTGCAACGGCAGCTGGTATCAGGATCTATGAGATGGGATCCCGCAAACCAATTCTTTGAGCCCATTCTCCCCGAGTTATGCAGTACGATCGCAAAAGGTTGCATTCAAAATGCCTCGCTTCGCTGGCGTTTATTCCTGGAAGCTGGACTAGACAGGTACTGCCGCGACTAGCAACTTTTCAGCCTCACCAAGGACTATAAAGAGGGGCAGAAGCAAATTCGGTCCCCAGAGCAAGTTCTCGCAAACAAGGTCCGCTGGTACGGTACCACTCACATCTATACTCGTTGACCGAGTCTCGTATCTCCACATTACGACTACTACAACCCAAACTTCTTCATTCGCCTACGCATATCCTCATACCTAGAGCCATGTCCAGGATGATTAGCGCAACTTCTTTCGTTACTTTTGTGACCCTCGGTGCCCTCGCCGTCGCCCTTCCTGCTACCCAAAGCACAAATCATATCTCGTCCTTGGCGACCAGACAATTCGACTGGACAGGCGGAACTGGGGAAGGTAAGCCTCCGACTTCCTGCCGCCGATTCAAAGCTGAACCGCTCGACTTGCAGGCACATACTATACGCCTGGTTTGGGTGCTTGTGGTGTGACCAGCACCGAATCAGACTTGATATGTGCCGTGGCTAAAGACTTTTTCGATGGCTATGCGTAGGTCTATTACTTGAATTTCTTGACGATTTATGACTGACAGTTGCTCTTCAGTACCAAGGGTGGGCAGAGCGCAGGGTAAGTGGAATTGTAACATCTTCATTTTTTCTCATTTCCGACTCATTGTTATTCTGAATCTCAGAGCAAATCCCAACAAGTACGCAAACGATTTCTTGAAATGATCCAAGTCTTTATTCTAAGACTAATATTCCTGCCACAGCAACCCTATCTGTAACAAGAAGATAGAAGTAACTTGTACGTTGCCCAATAGTTCAGACTGACTTCCTCGCACTCATATTCTTCCAATCTAGACCAAGGCAAATCCGTTACTGTCACCGCTGTCGATCGCTGCGAGGGCTGCAAAGGCTACGATCTTGACTTTTCTCCTGCCGCATTCAATAAGCTGGCTGACCCCTCAGTGGGAAGAATCCAGGGTATAAAGTGGAACTTTGTCGGAGAAGGTGGTGGTTCAAAAGGCGGTTCTGGAGGTCAGAAGGGAGGCAAAGGAGGTAAGAATGGGAAAGGAGGCAAGGAGGGCAAATACGGTCAACACAATGGCAATGGTAAGAAAGCTCTGCATCGCTGTAATCTTCTTGCTCAATCTCATCAGCATGATTCTTTTGCCCTAGCGGAAAACTCTACGGAGTCAACCGCTCCTAATAGCTCCTCTACCATTCCTTCGTCATCTTCCACCAACGTTACTGATAACACTTCGTCTCCCACAGCCTCCAGTCCTAGTACCCCCGAAACTTCCACTAATTCTTCCGTCACTACGAACAGTGCGCCTGAGGACGAGCCAAAGAATGCAGCCACTGTGATTCAAGCTAGCAGTTTGTTGATCGTTACTTTCCTGTGTAGTATCTACGTATTTGGAATATTCGTATCATGAACACTTTTCGGGTGATTGAGAGATCGCACGGCACATATTGGCGCTCAAAATTCCTTGGTTGTAAAGGGGAGATACAACTGATGTCAGCTTATCAGTATTTTATTGTTGTTTTCCTCAAGTTCAACAAGTCGAATGGCTTTTCAACCTCCTGCAATGTCGAGGAAAGTCAGTCTTCTGTCTCGCAAGTTACATCAAGCTAACGATATCTTCCAGGAACGTCCATCCCGAAACTAGACCACTTAGTGATTTTCCACCTGTTGTTAATACAATAATCGAAAACAAAATTACACCTTATTATGTGCTAGGGTGGCATATTCCTTCGAGGTCAGCATTCTATAAACATTATAATGTAGGAAAGCACTGGACCGACCCTGGAGGTTACTTCCGAAAGGATATTCTCAAAACTTGGAAGCCCGAATGGTAAGTCGTATGTTTAACTAACGTCCTTTTGCGAACTGAACACTACTCACAGGAACGAGGTTCGACCGTTTTGCATAGTTTTAAGCAACGGAGGTCGACTCGTTGGCATTTGCTTCAATATCCCAAATGCTCCAATGACTCTCGCGACGGACCCTCAAGTTCTCGAATTCGCCAAGGCTATCCTCAAGTTTGACGAGGATCCTCAGTGGTTCCGTCGCGATTGCCGTCGTTTCCGCGGTCCACCAGTCCTAGCAGAAGGCTCTACGATAATTCGCAGAAAGGACCTCGTTGCGCTTCGTCGTGAAAAGACTGGGACGGAATCAACAGATACTCGCATTGGTCTCTGACAACTGTCTTAATATCGTTATAAATGTGTAGTACTGGCAAATTTTAAGGATGACTCGAATTCAGGACTTGAAAGAACCGTAAAGGATGTCAATGCTCGCAATACTCGATCTTGAAAGCCCACGCATCCTTCACCATCTGCATCTTTTCATCAAGGTCACCAACAAACATCTCAAAGATTCCATCCTCCGTCCAGTGCCAATCGAGTGCTTCGCTGTCGCCTTCAACACCCAAGAACACTGCTTTGTCGCCCGGTTTGATTGGAAGAGGGGATGTCGACCTGATAATCCCATCCTTGGGGTAGGCAAGTGAAATAATATAAAATGCGTCCTTTTTGGTTGTCTATTGTTATGCAACGTCAGCAGAGATTAAGAGTGAGGGACGGAAGAGAAAACTACACACGAATCTCAGGTTACCATCCTCCGCAGTTACGAACCAGTACTGAGTATCATAGATCGCATCACCGCTTCATTTTTGTGAAGATCATCAGTCGCAAGATATGGGGCCAAAAGCCGTAGACCCACGAAGCATTCAACCATCTGCCAACACCCAACAAGCTCTCTCGCGAAGGAGGAACAATAGTCCCATTCGCTGTCGGTCCTATGTCAAGCAGATAGTTCCCGTTCTTTGACACGATATCAACCAAGGAATGAACCAGGTACGAGGTGTTGCGATAGTTTTCATAGGATGTGTTTCGATTATAACCGTAGCTGTAAGGATCTGAGCCTTCGTTTGATTCCCACTTTCGGGTTTCTTTATGCAAGAATGAACGTGTGAAGAGGAAAAGCGACTTGGGCAACTCACTAAGGCTGCTATAAACCGAGTATTCGGGTGTCTGGTCAGGAGGTCAGCTTGATTATGATTTGGGTTCTCTGAACACGCACATCAAAGTCAGAGTAATTTGTCCCGCAACGAGCATTCATCACCACTTGTCTGTTGCTTGCTTTTGCCCAGTTATACCACGCGGGGGCTGTCAACAATGCGCTCAGCAAGTCGTAGACATGGTATATAGTTACTCACCAATTTCGGACACGATGGATGGTCCACCAACATCACACCAAAGGATATCAGCTTCGTACTGGTAAAACAATTTTTCGACCTGGGGCTTCATCAAATCCTCCAAGAAGTCGTCGACTTCGACGTAGCCAGTGTAAGGCTCTGGTGGGGCGCTCGAGTTGTATGCGTTCCTGACGAAGTAGTAGGATGGTTAGGCGAGTATAACAATACAGAAAGTTGCAGGATTTACAGTGCTAGACCACCAGCCATTCCTGTTCTTTGCAGGATATTATAGCCAGGCTGTCCACGTTAGCTTGTCAAAAATTTGAATGCAATCCGACGGGCTGATATACATACGTTGTTAGGATCGTCACTCCTTCGATGATATATCCCATCACTAAAGTCTGCGTGTCCATATTTTGCATATGCAGGGTTAAACCATTCCGGAAGAGAAAAATAAAGCTATTGAAATGGGGTGTTAAGTATGTCACCTAAGAATACAGACGAGTTCACATACCCCATTGTACAGCTGTGGTTGATTGGCTTTCGTTGCGTTCAAGATTTCACCAAGTAGGTCGCGTCTAACCGGAAGTCAAGGTCAAGTTTGATGTGTTTTGCCTTCAGCACATACTTTGGACCATAGTTTAACGAGTTCCTATTGGATGAGTTGCCTGTATCGAAGAGCGCAAATCCATCGTGGTGTTTTGTTGTTATGACCTACACATATCACATTAGTAAGATGCTAAAGTGCGTACCAAGAAGGCTTACATAGTATTTGGCCCCAATGTCCGCAACAAATTGCACAAATTCGTTTGCATTGAAAACAGATGCGGTAAAGTCAGGGAAAAAGTCATCGTAAAGAAAGTCCTCCTCATAAACTTCTTTGTGATGAAGCCAAACAGCCGAGGAAGCGTTAGCTGGGTTGTGCTGCCAGTACCAATACCATTCAGCATACTGCGTGCCAGAAATTGTCCAAGCTGGGACAGAGTAGATACCTGCAAGTAAGATGTCATGAGAATTTTATAATTGTTGAGAAGTTCGCAAACACACCCCAGTGAACGAATAGCCCGAATTTCGCCCCATCAAACCACTCGGGACTCTCGTGTGTTTGCAAACTTTCGTCTCCGACAAAATAATCCGGAATACCAGCAACAATCCTCCATTGATTTGCCAACGGACTTCCGTTTATAACAACTTGCACATCATCAATCTCTGTCCCAGGTTTCACACCATCCTCATTGACGATTCCTACAACCACACGGACTTGATCACCTCCACGTAGACGTTTAACTTCGCCCGGAATAACGGTGTGAATGGCGCCTGATGATGAATGGAGAGCGATTGTCTGCTTAGAAGTGATCCAAGATGAAACAGGTGCGTCGCTTGAAGCAAAATTGCCCAAGGTCACTTCGACTAATTGTATTTGTGTATCGTTCTGGGCGCGGAACCTGTAACACTTCAACGAAGAGTTCAAGACACTTGAAGACATGACAAACATACTTAGTTGTGCTACGAACATCCTGGATAGCTAGATGAGGCTTCTCAGTTTGCCCCGAGCTATTGGCGGACACTAATGTCATAGCAAACACATGTATACTCATTACTCCTGTAAAACGTGCAGAACCGGTAATACTAGCACGGTATGAGTATAATGAATTTAGAATACGGTAATGCATACTTTGCCAGCTGAATTCCAGTCAGGTTCTTCGAGTTGTCGAGGTGATGCTGGAACGTGAAAATGCGCGAGATATTGTCTATTGACGCGTCAAGCAAAATAAAAAATATAAGAAATTAGACTCGCGATTCTGGTACGTCGTTCCGTTTGATAAACCCCAATTGAAGAAAGGTGCAGTAATGGGTCTGCAACCATGTCAATTATTCCCATTGATTTAGAAACAGAATTCTACTTACCCAACAGAAGGATTACTCAACCACCACGGTGCAACAACATATCCTAAGCTCTCTGTAGAGTTATCTTCGTAGATTGCGGTGAAATTTGCATTCAGGTAACCAAACCCATCCGTAGCTCCAAGCCAACCAAACGAGTGATATTTGCCAACAGGAACCGGAATAACTTGACCTGAGCAATTAACGTTATCTAGAACAGACATGTCGGAAAAGTTGGGGAGTTTGTACTAGAACAAAAGTCAGGTCTAGTACATGAATTCGTAACAATTCTTCGAAACGCACCATAATCGAAGCATCTTCCAATATGCCTGTGGGCAAATACTCTGCAGGATAAGACCCATTGTGTCCATCAAAGTTGGCTATAGACCCTTCAACAGCAGCGGCCTTGTTATTGAGAAACGACGAGAGATCAACTTGAGTTTGAGCGATGCCCTCTCCTACAGTGTGCATAGGAAGTGCTGCTACCAGAAACGCGATGCACTGGGACCAACGCATGGTCGACCAAGGAGAAGATCCCACTGAAGTGATAAGAAATATAGATCACATTATATAGTCTGAACTTATCACCAGGACATAAGATGTCGGAAATGCCGCGATGAAATATTGGCACCCGACGGTCCGGTGGTTTATCTGGTGGCCACTACGGGTGGTACAGACCGGTTGGTGACCATGTCGACTTTGATTATCGGGCATTGAAAGTTTGCAGGTTTCAGACAGAAGGATTCGAAGATGCTGAAGAAGTGTATTGTGCAGAAGCAGACACAATCAGGACAGTTGAACAACAAGAATCGTGGAAATTTTTTGGATCACGCGTCGACGCGTTTTTTGCAAGCGTATTTCCCGCACTTGCCGCTGGACACGATCTACGACATGACTACGATATCTCAGGACCACTCTGGCCCAGGTTTACCAACCCACCACTCAATCTCCTTTTTCCCTTTTTCGTCCAGTCTCACTCTTGCCCTCTTTACATCATGACACGTCCGAAAACCAAACCAAACCTCCTGCACGTTCTTGCACCTTCCTCCTATTCCTCCCAATATCATTCTTGCAATCCTATCTTCCGCATCCTCGACTTGCTGCTGCCATTCCTCATAGTCATCTCGGGAAAAGTAAGGCTGGACGCTCTCATTCAGATATGGAACACTGGCCACGCCAAGTTTTTCGAGATTCTCAAACTTGGAAATGTATTCGAGGAACAGCTGGGGGCCATCGTTATCATAAGCTTTAATAAGAGGGATGATAGATCCTCTTACCTCGAAAGACATCGAAGTGTGTGGTCCCTCTTCGAGCCAGAGCATGCGGAGACGAGGAACTGCTTCGTATAAAGCTTCAAAGGAGCAGGTCAGCAATTTTGGGACTTTATGACAGAATCATTCAGCTTTACATTTCATTAAATCTTCTGTCCATGATTCCCTCATCACCAGACATTTCAATCTCTCCAATTTACCTGCTTCCCGGATGATACTGAACGATTGATCGGCGTCTATTCTTTTCCTTACACAAAGTGACCGATTTTCCTCCATGATCAACACTTCAGTGTTGGGACAGTGTTTTAAGAAAAACTCGTTATTTGGTCCTACGGTGAGACGTCGAATACCCGGAAACTCGAGTTTTGTCGGTTGCTCGGCTTGGAGGACCGAGATGGCCTCTTTTAGTAGGTGCGCTCGATCCTCGTCAATGGACATCGTCAACGAGTTCAATCTGGGTCTAGTAGTCTGGGAGCCCGATATGAAAAAGAAAACTTCTGCCAAAGTCCTGGGAAGTTCGCGAATGTGATCTGGTTCTTCTTGGAAACCCATATGGAGAGATATGTCCATTGTTCTGTGCAACGGGAGATTAGAATAGACCAGAAAATAAAGATTTTGCACAAACCTGACGTGCACACGGGGTTTCCATACGGTCAATTTCTTTAGCAGCTGATCGCATGGTCTAGAGATTGTGAATTTTCGAAAAAGATAGGGGACACAGAACGCGCGAACACGTTTAGATGTGAGAGACATTGGTTTCAAGGAAAACTATACCGCAAAAAAGGTTAGAACGAAAGGATGGCTCCAGTTGAATGGATCCAGTGGAATGACTCCAGCAGCATACTCACCGGAGGCCAAGACCAATATTCGGCCTGTGCGTCTGACTCGCTGGAACACTCTGTCTCGAAATCCGAGTCTGTGTCCGAGTCCGAGTCTCCGTTGAAGAGACCCGTAGCGCAGCCAAAATCGCTCGAAGATAGCCATTCGGCATTGGCTTTTGTGAGTTCGTACACCGTCTGGCATATTAACCCGAGTACGTCATCGTTCAAATTCTCTAAACTCGAAAGAGAGCTGGTTGACTTCATAGCTGGCGGTGGGAAGTAGATAGGGCGGTTGGTCCTGCGGCAGGCATCCGACAATCCACGGTCTTTATAGACTAGGATGATTCTCCATGGAGCATATTAACAACGCAACGGTTCCAATTATAAGTGAAGATGCTGGCACACTAGCGCGAGACGACGTTTCGTACTGGCAGGATCTATTAAAGGAGTTGCGTCTTCCGATCAGTGCCTGAAGATTTGCTAAACTTTGCATCAAAACTTGGGCTCCGAGTTGGGGCGAGCCTGTCGTGAGATGGTCAATTCAGAGTACAAGGAAATTAGATTGATTTCTTGAATACAAGTTGAGAGTTTCAGACGCAACAATCGGACATATCATGACGGCGTCTGCCCAGAGCCTAAAAGACCCCTCACCCACTTCCGTAGCCAACCGACACCCAGACCTTCTTGCAGCGACCTCCGTCTCTCAACGACGCTCCGTCCCAATTGTGATGCGATTGGAGAAAGGTAGACACTAAGGACTGCCCTGCAAGTGAAACCCAAGTCAGAGAGTGCTGAGAATAAGATGTACAGTAAACTCACCATACGCATCCTTGTACTAGAGGACTCAAAACCTGGTCCCGGACAGTAACCCATAATAAAGGTGCCCACTGTACCGTTATGATTTCTGAAGGTCCTGCAGGCGACCGTCCAACTGCAATGACATCTGTTTTCTCTCTTTGCCTCGACTTTTCATAGAGATCTTCTGTTTCTGCATCCTCCGAAGATACATGAGAATGTGAGGGATGTGAAGGACCTAGATTCTTCTCGACATGGATGTATCGTCGTACACCCCTCAGATAGCTATATTCATAACGCAAATCTGGAATGGGAGGTAGACTAGGCCGTCGTGGGCGGTGAAACTTGGTGGAATGGGAGTGATGGCGGTCGAGAGCAGACATGATGCAGTCTTTACGCAATTCCTGGCACGTTTCCTTTCTTCATGTTTAGAAGCAGACCCCTCGTCTTTTCTCCTTCTCTCAAGCAAATGTCTAGTGTCCTTAGTCCGGCATACATAGAAGCTTCCACAAAGCCTTCATCATTGTCTTCCAATGCTCCTCGCAAACTACTAGTACTCGACCTGAACGGCTCCCTTCTTTTGCGCACAAAACGCGTCAAAAAACATGCCAAAGATGGTCCTACCTTGCGTACAGTTCATCCGAGGCCTTATATGCAATCTTTCCGAGAGTACATCTTCCACGCACGCGTCAAAGAATGGTTGGACACCTTGGTCTGGAGTTCCGCACAACCCCATTCCGTGAAAGACATGGTCGATAGATGTTTCGGAGGCAAGAAGACTGATTTTAAGGCTATTTGGGCAAGAGACACATTTGGGTTGGATACAGACCAATATCGTTAGTCTTTCATTGTTGTACGACTACAATTGTTAGGCGTTGACATTTTACGCGTTACTTGTTCAGATCAGAAATCACAGACAACCAAAGACCTGGAGAAAATATGGAACGCGTTTCCTTCTCACTCTGCATACACGACTTGTCTGGTCGATGATTCGCCTCGTAAAGCGCGTTTACAGCCATGGAACCATCTTTGCATCGAGGAGTACGACGCGAGGTTGCGGACGAGAGATTTGGAGATTTGGCAAAGATTGCACTCTACTGCTGGAGAATCCAAGAACGCGAAAAAGAAGGAGGAAAAAAAGGAAAGGAGAAGAAGGCAAAGGAATGATGCCGAAGTCGACCCAGTGAACTCTTCTCTCGATACTCATGAGTCACAACCAGCTGCTCCGTTACCGCCCTCTCACGAAAAGACTGCAGACGCTGATCCCGACAGTGCTGGTTACGATAAGACCCTGCTGGCAATCATCGGTATCCTCAATGAAATCAAATCCCAAACCAACATTGCGGCTTGGATACGTGCTGGAGGGCTCGGTCGAGTCAAATCCATGCTACAAGCTTCCCCCCGGCTTCCTCGACCTGTGCTTGATACACAAGATAGCAAGACGCTGTGCGAGGACCAAAACGAGAAGGAAGTTAAGGACAGTGATGAGATCGAGGAGAATAAGGTGGCGAAGCTTCTAGAGACACATGATAAATGGTTTGAACACCCTGACATTGTCGATGCCTGGGCACAGAAGGGAAAAGTTGCATTGGGAGAACTCGGGATTGACGTTGTTCCTGGAGTGCATTGACCTCAGCGTTGCAGGGTGAACGGCTGTTGACGGTTTTCTCTTGGGTTCCTTGCAATCACTATTTTTGACATCTGGACTTACTTTTTGACATGCATTATACCATAATCGTACTCATATTGTATCCGTAGTAGATTCACCCTAGATTTCCAGCGTAGAAATAGAACATTATAAATTATAATGTTGGCGACTGCAACTTGCTGATGGTACATTTACAGCGACTTCTACATCTTTACCTCGACCCATTCGTTCACCCACATATACCTTGAAAACATCACATTCAACCATCTAAACCAAACCAACTGACTCCAGTGTTCCTTCATTGCTTTAAGCGCAATAAAATACTCCCTGGTTCCAGACACAAATACCGGCATCGGGTTTGGATTCCGATTCCTTGAGCCATCAGCTGGCCTAGTTTCAGTTGCCTGGCTTGACACAGAGTCAAAAGTGTTGGCAACAGCTAGTGAGCGGAAGGATCGGACGAGCCCGACCAGACGGACAAGCTGATCCTCGAAATAGTGCAAAACCTCCGCACTGTACAAGTCGTATTTTGCTAGCAGAGGAGCCAGAACTGAAATGTATTTTATAGAGAGCGGGACGGTGATTAGTGTAAATAGACGCGGTTTCGTCTGCAGGGACTCTGAATCAGAGGGCCAAGTCGAAATAAGATGTCGTATTCCGTATGGTATGGATTGATGGTTAGGATGCTGAGATATGCCTTCCCGGTCAAAAGTTAGGATCTATGTGGCCGTGCGTAAAGCTTGAGTGAAGGAATAGAGAAACGGTGACTGACGGTAGTTATTCTATGCTCTTGTGCAAAGGGCTTGACGGCTTCTGCAATGACTTCGGGTTTCCAACGCGTACGGATGTCATCGCGTAAATCACTGAGATATTCAGCACGAGAAGGTAATATGGCCTGGAGCGACATACGGGTGATCTAGAACCATTCTATTTCCCTTGGGTACACCCAGGATATCCAAACTCTTCTCGTATTCTTCTCGTCGCACAGGTCCCAGTCCATCTGCGTCACCGACCGAGAGACAGAAAGAGAAGATCTCGGGTATGTTTGCCCGTTCATTTTCGCCATTTTGTAGATTGGAAGCATTGGAAGTCAATCCCAACAATGTCGGTCCGAAGAAGAGGCATTCGTCGTCTGGGTGAGCGGTTACAAGTAGAATCCTTTCTTTGTCTGGATTAGATGTCGTCACATCATTTGGTTGACTGTAGTAATTGCGTTTTAAGCCATTGAAGGTGTACTCAGACCGAGCAGGACCGCGCAGGACAGCAACAAGAATAGACAGAAGGAGGACGAAAAATGCAAGGCGCGTCGCGGTCACGGTCATTTGTCAAAGGTTTTATGGCCGTTTTCGTAATTCCACTTGTACTCTACTCTCAGCATAAGCGTCTATCAATGCAATACTGTGTTCTTCAGCTTCAACCAAAGAACCTTGTCCTGAAACTGTAAGTACGTACTTGATCTTGACTAAAAACACCGACGAATTCACGATGTAAAGGCGTTCCAAAATTATCACTCCAAGGAAGCATCGAATCAACAGACGGATGAGACCGACGTCTAGTGATCAAGGTAACCTGGCCAGCATAGTCATATGCTTAGTTAGAAAAGTCACCTCGGGGAGACGACGGAGCACTTCATCGGAAAAAAGTCGTTAAAAGGTATTGATATGGTCTGGGATTCTCTTGACTCGGAAGCTGAGGGAGTATAAAGTGACCGCGAATCCAACAAATTTTCCCCTCAGATGTAAATGTCTCTCACTAGTCGACTCTTTCTTGGGATATGGTTGCCTTCTCTTGTAGGGAGGCTGGTCTCAGCTTTTGTGATGCCGGTAGGTGTTTTTCGTTTGGTCGTGTGTCCTAAACCAACTCCATTTCTTTTTCCAATAAGCAAACTGGCTCGGGTATTAGCCACCGTCAAGACAGTAGCAACTTCACGAATCCAGTCGTATGGGAAGATCTCGCTGACGTCGACCTTTTGCGTGTAAACGATACATTCTACTACAGCGCGTCGAGTGATTATTCTTTTTCCTCATGGATATCATCCAGTAGTGACTTCTTCTTTTTTCCCCTCCAGCTATGCACTTCTCTCCCGGTGCTCCCATCCTCCGTTCTTACGACCTCGCCAATTGGGAATATATTGGACATTCGGTTCCTAGTCTCGACTTTGGAGACTCCAAATATAGCATGGATAATGGCACGGCTTACATTCGTGGTATCTGGGCGTCTACCCTGAGGTATCGTCCTAGTAACCAGAAATACTACTGGGTCGGTTGCATCGACTTTTGGCATTCCTATGTCTATACCGCAGATGCCATCGACGGAGAATGGACTCAATCTTCTCAAATTTTCAACTGTTACTATGACTGTGGAATGCTAGTGGACGATGATGATACACTCTATGTAGTGTACGGTGGTGGAACAGACATTAGCGTGGCCCAACTTTCAGCCGATGGACTGACTGAAGTCAGTAATCAGGTGGTGTACAGTTCGGAGATCAGTAGGGAGGGTAATAGGATGTACAAGAAGGACGGAAACTATTATCTTATCACAGACGACCCCAGCTCGGGAATAGAATACATCCTCAAGTCGACTTCTGGGCCTTTTGGACCTTACGAACGCCGTACACTTGTCGACGGTGTAGGATCTCCGATCATCGGCGGTGGTTCTCTTGCACAGGGTGCTCTTGTAGATACTCCTGATGGTTCGTGGTACTACATGGCATTCAGGTCAGAAGTTTTTTTCTGTACAAATTCAGCAGTTGACAGACTCTTTACAGTTGGTCTTATCCTGGAGGCCGTATCCCCGTCCTCGCTCCAATAACCTGGGATGAAGATGGCTGGCCTGTCGCCAACTTTGACAACAACCAATGGGGCGCTTCGTACCCTTATCCGCTCCCTGCACAAACCCTCCAATCCTTTACGGGCACTGACAATTTCACTGCTATCGGCCCAGAATGGGAATGGAACCATAACCCAGACAATTCAGCTTGGGAAATTAATAACGGCTTGGTCCTCCGCACTGCTTCTGTAACAACAGATCTGTACTCTGCAAAGAACACCATTACCCATAGGATCCTGGGACCCAAGGCTTCGGGAACGATTCTTCTCGATTTCAGCGGAATGCAAGATGGAGACCGTGCAGGTATCTCCATGTTCCGCACACTTTCTGCTTTCATTGCCGTCAAGCAGACTGGAGACACGAGGGAGTTGACTATGGTTAATGGACTCACCATGATTTCATCTGATGGCGGTACTTCGAATTGGGTTACTTCCTCTGAGGGCGAGGAAGTAGCTACGGCGCCTTTGGACGGAACGCAGGTCTATTTGAGGGTAACAGCGGATATCCAACCTGCCGCTACTGGGACGACCTCTGCGACCTTCTCGTATAGCACAGACGGTTCAATCTTTACCGATCTAGGCGATACGCTCAAGCTTGATACAGACTGGGAGTTCTTCATGGGGTACAGGTTTGGTATTTTCAACTTTGCGACGGCTTCGCTAGGAGGTTCAGTCACTGTCAAATCGTTTGAACATCAGTCTGCTTGATCTTTCACTTTACTGCAAGCAAAGAACATGGGGAGGATTTGACAAATTATTACAAAATGTAGCACACAGACTCGAAGTTCATAAAGTTGAGACAAGTAGGATACTATTAAATCTTCATTAAATCAGTTCCGTATTCGTTACATGTTGTAAGTGACTTGGCTATGGTACGTTGAACGTAGCACCTTAAAAAAAAAGAAGTTTTTTCAGAGTATACAAACAGGCAAAAACATGGGTCCATGAGCAGGTAAAGAGAGAACGTTATTCTACTTCAAAATCGGGTGTATGGTATATTGTGTTGCCAAGCGAAAAGTAGTTCTGTTGGTGATAAACTACCCCCGGCATGCAGAACGGCCTCGTTCAACGAACTCCTACAGTCGCGGACAACCAAAGTCGACAAAAATTTCTCACCCTATTTTCTAGGGAAACTTTCTTGGTGGAATCGACAGGAAATCATCTCTACAGCTTATTTGCACCATTGGAATAAGATTTTAACGAGCCAATTCCTCAAGAAAGTGAGTTGAAAAATTTACCCCCAAAATATTGGCCGTTCCCCATGTCTCGTGGGAAAATTTTCGGAAGGGCATATTTCGACGTATTTTGATGTGCTGAGTCTGAATCCGATATTATTTTTGCGGAAAAGTCCGCCGTTGAAGCTGGGCGAGCTGTTTACTGGAAGTTCCCACCTGCCAACAAGGGTGTGAATCTCGGCTAAGACGAGGCCGGTGACTCCTCGCTGTACAAAGAGTTGATGAAAAGTGTCAAAGGGACCTCAAATTACTGTACCATTTCAAAGTAATGTTCATCAGGTGTGATCTGTGACCAATGAACTCCACCAGAAAACCAGCTCATTCATCAGGATTGTGTGTGACAGCCAAAATTTTAGTTCATTTTGACTAACTCATCTACAAAATTTCCTTGCTTTTAGACTGCAGGATAGACCTTTTGGTTGGAAAGGGTATCTCAAGCCATTAGAAAGGCAAAGGAAGTCTAAAGTGGCAGAAAAAATGAATTTTTTGATTATTTTAACAAAAAGTACTTGGTTGGTCACACAGTTCAAAGTTCACTGTGATGTGTGACACTGACCTTATAATTCCTAGTTCAGACCTTTGTGTGACACGTGACTGAACATTACTTCGAAATGATACAGTAGTCAACTAACCTACAGCGAGGCTTCAAGAATAGTCTCTGAGTCCAGCACTTAATGTAAGTGGTGCATGAAGACACTGACCACTATTTTGAATTTGTGATGCATTACTAAGGCCTGTTTGGTGGTCCCGGAACACTCAAAAGGAGTCAAAAAGTTTCAAAAAAAATCGCCAAAAATTTGGCCGTTCCCAAAAAACCGTGGGAAAAACTTCGGAGGTGTGTTTTTCAACGTATTTCGTCTCTATTTTGGTCTCAAACCCTCAGATTTCGCTGCCATCAGCCAATTACAAATTTGTTGACTTTGGTTGTCTGCGACTGTAGAGCCGCAGGTGTTGTCGTCATCGTCACTGCCACCTTCTTCGGTACTGCTATTACCGTCGGATTCATCAGGGCATGAGCGTTTTGGCTTCCGTTCGCTTTCAGTTACGGACTCGGGGTTCCTCCTTTTACTTGGCTTCGCCATCCACGGTGTGTTCGGCTCGTGATCAATCATTCTCCAGGATAGACAACCTTTCAGTTTCTCAGAAAGAGCTGATATTTCATCCTTTTTCCTTGCCAAAAATGGCGTAATAACATGTCCCATCCACCACTTGCAGTGACTTTCAAGTAGATCATGAAAGCGTACGAGGGTTTCAACGTTACAAAAGGGATGAAAGGTTTCACGAGAGCGCTTCACGTCGCATCGTACTTGGCCCTTGTCATCCTGCACCACCATTAGCAGAGAAATCAGGAAAGCCATGTAGGAAACATACCTCCCACACAAAGGCACAGTATATAGTGACACCCGAGGTGGAAATCAACGCCCCGAACTGAGGTTGCTTGATCCCAATATAATGGTTTCGGATTGCTACGGCACTAAGGCCCATGCAAAGCTGGCGAAACCCCTCATTTGTAAAATCTTTGTTGCATTTGAACAACCACGGAAGGAACTCTAAGTGGCTACCGGCATCGCTAGTGTTCATCAGTGCGTTTGCAACAGGGCATTCGGCTAATTCGGAAGCTTCGACTCGAACTACAATCGACGCGTCCATGTCAATGGTCAAGCTGGGCCTATTCCCGGCGATATACTTGTGGAATGGGAGATATATCGAGGTTTCCGCCCTTTAACAAAACGATCAGAAATTAATTCCAGCAAAAGGCGGAATACTCACCTGAACCTAGTTAGCTCAGCATAAAATTTCCTCAACTCGCTGAGTTGCTTGTTGTCTTCAGCTTTGAGGGCGCGGTCCCTCCATACTGAACGGAATAGCTCCATGTATTGACTCGTGATTTGGTATTCAGCGTCAACGGCAGTAACACCTCGAATATTCAACGAAAAGGTATCCCAAGCGCGCTGGAGATGGTAGGCAACGTATTTGACGCAAGGGATCTCGAAACCTTCAAGCTGCAAATCCGAAAATTTGTTCATGTACTCGTTGAGGTCTTCGTTCAATTGACTACCTTTATGCTCGAGGTTTAGGGTGGCAGATAAAGCCTGGAAGTCTTTTAGTACAACCTTGCTAGCCCAGGAAGAGAGGATGTCACCTTGGCAAAGTACAACGGATTATTGGATTCCTTCAGAATCGCTTTTATGTTGTCCGAGCGATATACCTCATATTCCACGGGAACACCAGTGAGTCGATTATCCACCAAACAAACGTTGGCTGCAAGCAACCATTGACCAAATCTCGCCGAATCTGTCACGAATCTACTCATAGGTGTCGAGTACCAGTATCCTTAACGTGACGATGGAAGAAGGGATCGCCTGAGTGGAAATGGGAATAGGAGACATCGGCATCACATGACACAAAAAGTTGTGGATTGGAAGCTTGACTATACCACTGATGCAGTACATACTGATGACCGACTCTGAACGTGAACCCTCCCTCCTCACCCTAAGCGATCCGGAGTTCTATTCAGAATTTCTCTATTATCTACACCGTGATGCCGAAAGAAGATGGACTCATACTGAAGGCTCGACGCTCGAACCCAACATGACCCTGCCTATCCGCTCTCTTGATGAAGCAGTCCTCAAACGACTATACTCTGTTCTGGACATTTTTGCCTTAATATCTGTCTCTGAACCTGGAAATGTTGCGGCAGTAACTGCGTCGATTACACAAGATCATAACGGGACTCTTTCTACAATCATCTACATTGTTTTCAGCCGCGAACTGTCCCCTACCGACGCCGAACGTGTTGTTAGCCATTTCGGCGATATTTTCTCCATCCTTAGAGATATATCAATCCCTGGATCCGAGGAATCCTCCAAGGTCTTACGGCCTGAATCACAGGACGCCTTTGGTAGACTCCTCACTTCCCTTTACAACTTTAGTTGGGAACAGTTTGCGCGACGCGTTCGGAAAAGACACGCATCTTTCCTGCAGCTTAGAGCAGATGTCATGGAAGCTCGCCAGGGTAATCATTCACATTTTTTGGATTCCGACTACCCCACGCTTGATAAGCTATTCAACTATATCGAGATCGTTTTGGAAATTTTGGACCAGGCAGACGCCAGCGACACCGCTACTACAATCCATGACATATACAAGAGATGTATAGAGCTGCACATCTTATCAAATGATGTAAATGCTTGCGATCCCGGACCGTTACTTGGAAAGCTGGACAGATTCATGAGCGGTATGTCACTGATTGCTCACCCATGTCGTCGCGGTGTACTTAACGTTCATAGGCAAGAATTATTCCTTTAGTATGCAACGCTGGCTTTCAAAGATCATGTCGTACCACCTTGGCGCACTGAAACTCTCAGGCCTGGCGTTGTCCAAGCGTCTCCGGGTATTGTTGAGTGGAACACTCGACGTTAAGATTTTACCAACGATACAAGCTGAACCTTATACCTGTGAACTCACTTCAGATAATATCAAGTCAGCGCTCACCCAAGCCTTGGAAGCAACAGGAAACTCTGACCTCGGTGACAGAGATTGGCAAGATGAATTTGCCAGCACTGTCCTTGATCATGTTTCCCGGTCAGGAGCTCATGCCATTCATCGGGCATCAACTACAGTCCACAGTGAAATTGCAATGATTCGTCATATAAAGGAGCAAGAAATTGGTGTTCTTCGATATATTGGGAGATCCAAGCTTTCCTGCGGTGCTTGTTATGCATACATGCGTGCTGATCCTGAACGATTCGTTACACGGGGCAGTCATGGTAAATTTTATCCATCTTGGCGCCTACCATCTTGTAGCTCTGAAGAAGACAAGGATATTCGTCTGCGGTTGGTCAAGCTACTGCAGGAGCTCTTGGTGAAGGATTTCACCCGTTGGGTTAGTTATCAAAAGGCTGAGCGTCGAAAGTCGGACAGTTCAGCTGGATCTGACGGCGGGATAAACACGAGTTATTGGTTTGGCAATCTGGAGGCAAAGGAGAAGGCGAGAGAGGAGGCTAGACTAAGAGCAAAACGAACAACATCAGAGTCATCTTTGGATTCGAGTATATCATCAGAATAGTTAGAACAGTACAATCTTGTCCGGATAACATCTCCTATACTAGGGTTGTTCTCATTTTTTTCCATTCCAGTATAGTTGATTCTAGGATAATTCTCGCAAATTCCCTTGTCAATCCCCAGTTGAGGCTGGACGTCGTGCCGAATCACTAAGTATAGACAAAGTCCTCGACTACGTGCTAGTCTATGGTCCCGTCCATCAAATTGACTTGTTGACAATCCTCAAAGGCAAGACTTGAAACAGTCCCTGAAAGCGATTATGCGCAGTCCCACATTCATCAACCATTTGCTACAAGTGATTAGAATCAGTGAAACTTCTTGACGCAAATCCTCCCATAAATAACCTTAAATATATTCTACAGCCCCGTAGGTGTCTAAAATACATTTTTTTACAGTCCAGAGCTCGCGTAGACCTCCGGTAGCTATCGTACAAATAAAAGTAACAAGTTAATCAATTTTTGCATTGCACTGGAGCAGAAAAGTTGCAACAATAGTCGCGTCTAATAAACCCAAATTCAACGTTTCACCGGCGATATCCAGAAACATTGTGCTTTTCCCCTTTGATAGGCGCGCAAGGAATTTCGGTTCGGATGATTCCTCGCTGGAATAGAGCTAAAATTATAACATTCAGTGCCTTGCAGCAACGGTTGCAGAAAGGCTGAAAACGCACATCAAAGCACATATTTTTAGGTGACCAGGTGTAACTCGAACCTCCGCAAAACATGATTCGAGACCTAGGCAACGAGGGTAAAATCTTTAGTATTGAGCCGTTGAGATCCAAGCAGTGAACCCACTTTCTATCAGCTGCAAGGCTCAGCCAGTCTGCGACTCTGCACTTTGATACCACGTCACGAATTTCCACCAGAGGATGGTCCTGCCATTCGATAAAGGCAATTATTTCCCCTTGTACATCTTGGAAGATCGTGTAGGTTGGCCATCGCAAATCCGTGGTGATATACATATAAGGTTGTTGATGGGGACCCATCACCACACAGTTATTGAGATCGGGACTGAAGGATGTGAAAGAGAACGTGACGAGTTCAGATGGGCTAGCTTGGAACTTTGTCGGCGACAACTGGACGACTTCTTGGCAATAAAAGTAGTCGTCCTGACTGGTCCCCCAAAGCGCCGCCAAAGCATTTTCATCAAGCCAGTGATGATCCATTTGTGTCCAGCTACTGCTAGGCATTGGACTGATGATGTCGATCATGGAGGGACAATAAATATAGAAATAATAAAGAGGAGGGGAGGAGGGCGGGGCGAGAAAACGTGGAATGGTGTAGACTCAAGAGATCAAGCCGCTCGACTATTTATCAGGTCCCGGGGTACCATTTTTGATATTTATCCGAATTTACTTGTTGGAAGGCGGGCAGCTGAGACGATGACGGCGCCTTGCTGGCAGTTTCTTTTTTAGAGTAAATGGAGTAGAGCGCTTTTTGATGGCGCTGTACTGACTGCGTACAATGATAGGGTTGTATCAGCGAATTTTGTCAAATACCAAAGTCCTTCCCATCCGCTCAAAGATACGGGGTAAAATCTTTAGAATTTGGTATCGATCGTCGGGACTCTATATGAAAATTAGTCTCGTCATGATTAGAGGGAAGCCACAAAACAGGTATGATCCACTGGTAACGTCCGCAGCAGCCTGAACCCAGCCAAGAATAATCAAAATCAGCAAGGGAGGAAACCAGCACAGACCTAATAGTAATAGTGCGTCGAAGATAACACGGATATAGAGGGATATTCAATTCATACCTGACCCGGCGGTTTCATAAGTATGACTGCTTGCATTTTACGCAGCGTACAGAGGTTCAAGTTGCGGTCTTCAGATCGTTGTCTATGCAAAAAAAGTCGACCAAGAGACGCTCGCCAGGTCAGCACTAGTATGATTAGCTATAGGAAGACGGGTTGGGCGTAAACATGATTTCGATTTCTCTGCACCGACGGATATCACTACCAAACTACTGGACAAATCTCCACACCGTCGGATAAAGCCTGTACCAAGTACCCGTCCCCAGTCGTGCCCTACTACTCAGTAAATTATAATATCTTTGTCTGGTCTGTTCAGATTCCATGAACCGATAGAACCATTGCCAACCATCAATCAAAAAACCATCATGTGAGCAGCGCATGTTTACACGAATAGAACCCTAGGCTCAAGTGCTCGCTCAAAGTCTTCTGGAAGCAGCCCAGAACGAACAACTCGAGGCAATTGTATACAACACATCCCAAAAGCGCATGCGAGCCTCGAGGCTCCCAAGCTCGCCCCCAGGACAGGCGAGGTCAAAGCTATGTCCGAGGCTGTTGTACTGATTGCGCCCGAATATCCGATTCTATGTACTGTAGTACACCATGAACCATCATATATCTGTCATCTCACGCACAGCACGGAGTTTTTACATTATTTCTTGGTGGGATGGATTGCTTGCAGTGTATAATGAGGTGATTGAGATACAGGGAGAGAAAACATCATGGAAGAAACCAGCTTAGACAACGAGAAATTATACAAAGTACACATTCTGCCACCGCCCGAAAACTGTACTCATCCGACGACGACAACCGGTCTATCCGTGATGTCATTCGTGTCTACATGGCGTACCTGTGAAAATTGAAATACAAGTGGAACAAGACAAGACAAGGAATGAGTCATAGTCGGCATCGATAAGTGACCAACTTACTTCCTCGTCCACTCCCGAGCGGTCGCCTCGTACCGAGTGCGATCCGTCTTGTACAAGTGAGCAATATCAGGCACAAGGGGGTCATCGGGGTTGGGGTCGGTCAACATCGAGCAAATCGAAAGTAGTACTAGAATAGATAGATAAACATCAGGCACCCAGTCCATGGCAGTAATAGATAACCACGCACCTTTCGAAATAGTCAACGCCGGAGACCACTGGTCCCTCAAGATGTCCAAGCAAATCGATCCATTGGCATTAATGTTGGGGTGGTAAATCTTGGTCGTAAAGCTGACTTTGGGAGGCTTGAAAGGATAGTCGGTGGGGAAACTGATGGAGAGGAAAAAGACGCCGCCAGCATAGGGAGAGTCACCCTTGAAGAGAGAAGGAAGAGAAAGATTACGTTTTAGATACTGGATCAGGCGCTGATAACACGAGGCGACGGTACTCACCGGCCCCATTATCGTTGCTTGCCATTGGAACATGTTGTCGCCTGTAGGACCGGCGCTGCAGGAAGAGGGCGGGTCCCGTCCGAGATCAATCAATTCCTAGGGAGAAGGATGGGTAGGTCAGCCCCTGTGACGCCCAACAACCCACGACTGCAGCCGCCTGCCTCAAAGAGACAGAGACAGACGGGCGTAGCAAGACAAAGAACGCACCTTGTTAATACGCTTCAAAGCCATTGCAGTTTAAAGTCGGTCTCGAAACAAACTGTATCATCGGATACGAAATCGTACAAGATCAATGAAAATGGCAAGATACAACGTCCCAAGCCAAATTGGGGTGTACAACAAAGGAGAGATGCACAGGTCAGTGCTGTGGATGCTGTAGAAAAAACGAGGGCACGCACGATAAGAAAAACTGGAGAGAGGTGACTGGTCAGGAAGAGCTGGTGGTAGTGAAGGGTAAGCCGTGTGTGGCGGGCGTTTGGGGCTTATTACTGGTTGTTTGTCACGCGCTTTATAAGTAAGGCGCTTTTTCTTTCTTTTGTGCCGATGTTGGTCCAAGCTTTCGCAACCTTATATTATTGTCTCTCGGACATCATATAGAGCAAGAAGAAATGCATTTGTCAAAGAAAAAAAGGTACAATAACGATAACAACGGATAAATCGCATTGGAGCAACGACACGAGAACGCTCGTTGACAACACCCAAGGCGCCCAAAGAACATCGTGGAACATTTCGTCCGAAAAAAGCAAAAAGACTGAATTGAAAACCTCGTAATTGACTGACCAAGATTCGAGTCAATTTACGGAGAGTAATCAAGTCCAGCTTCCGCAGACCCTCTGGAAATAGATCCGAGAACAGCAATGTTCCTTCTTCAACACAGGTCCAGGACCCATGCTGTGGCCGAGCAGTACGACTCACAGACACAGACACAAATTCTTGGACCTGCCTCTTATCAGCTCAGAGATATCACAGTTGAGTGCAGATGGAGTATGTGTATTGTTCTGGGAAAAGTCACCATTTTCCGTGCGACACAAGACGGGATAGTCCACTCACCTGGAGGTATAGACATGGACATGGACATATTGCACCAGTCCTAAACCATACTTTAGACCTAAAACGGGTAGAATGAAACGAGGAAATATACGTGTACTTCAGACTTCATGCCGACCATGTTCGGTTCCAATAACTTGGTATTCAGATGCACAAATCGAGGTTTGAGTGCGCAAGACGAGAAATAAAGAAATAAAAACAAAATAAACAGGAAAGAGAAACGAATACCTGTAGGCCGCTGTACGGTCACGAACCATCCTCTACACCATCCTCGTCATCGTCATCCTCGTCGTCACTGAGTATCAAAATCCCTCCACCCAAAACACTATCAGGCCACGGACTCTTCACACTTGCAGTCAAGAAAGAAGGATACGAAATAGGCGCAGGCGCCGGAGTCGAAGGTGCCGAACCAGGACGGGAACCCGAATTGTTATCCTCGCCAGTAGTATTCCTAAATACGCATAAAAAAGAAAAACCAAAACTCTAGCCTTTAGTCTCTTCTTCTTGAACAGCTGCCGACTCGAGCAATGCCGAAAATGGAGGAAGGAATCGACCACGCACCGGCTAATCTCTCGGATTCTCGCAAGGGTACTATCTCTCTCTTGTTTTGTCGTAGCCTTGGATAGTTTCTCCATAAGTCTCTTCGTTTCTGCAATGTTCTGCTCTAGCTGCAGCCGTTTTGCAGCTAGAGAGGTAGAAGTCGAAGTCGGATTTGATGGCAATGGAGGCTTGACAGGAGCTGATACTGGAACTGGTAGCGATGCTGATGCTGGTATAGGCTTGGGCGCTTGAACTGATACAGGTGTTGATACTGACAATGTCGATGTCGGTGTCGGTGGCTTTGGTGACGCTGATGAAGGACCAGGCTGCAAAGTTTGAAAAGTCTCGTTTATGAAAGAAACTGCAAGATCGTCCAACGAAGATTTCGGAACCTCGACGATGGGAGACTGTGTCAAAGATGCCTCTGCTGAAGGAGGCCTTGCCATCGGCGGCACTGTACTTGTCGATAGCACCGGCGGAGATGCACTATTCGCCGCTGCTGCTGCCGCCGCCGCCTTTCTTCGCTTCTGACTCGCCAGCACTAGTTGCCGTAGATTTTCTTCCATTTCCTTTTTACTAGGAGAATCATCCACAGCTTGTGCATCAGGAAGATCAGAAACTGATGAAGACGAAGGTACGCTGGCTATAGGATCAGGCACCCCCCCCAAACCCACATCAGAAACTGATGAAGACGAAGGTACGCTGGCTATAGGATCAGGCACCAGCTCTGGCTGTGGCTCAGACTGAGATTGAGCAGAAGCAGGTCTGATGACACTAGTCACGGCCTGCTTACGCTCAAGCTCAAGTTTCGACTTCAAAATCCGTTCCTCCAGTTCTTTCTGTCGAGCAAGAAGTGAGCGTTTAGCAAAGCTGGGTTCTCGAGGAGCATTTTTCATAGCACGAGGTTCGGAAGGAGCCGTGATCGCAGATGATGATGACAAAGTTGGGGCTGAAGGACAGGTAGCCGAAGATTTACCAACACCTGAAACCATTGACATTGGTTCATTCGGAGGCGTAGGCGTAGGTGTAGGAAGAACACGGTATGGCTCTGAAGGTGTTATCACATTGACTCTCGCGAACGGTTTAGGAGGAAGCAATGGTGAATCTTCTGGAAGGTCGACTGGGTCGCTAGGGTCTGGGGGCTGGGATATGATAGAGCGTGTCGTTTCCACAGGAGAAGACAGATCCATGTCGAGGTCGTCAATGTCCATTGTATCATCGTCGACATTGATAGGATCGTCATAATCTCCCATGCCAACGTCAAAGTACGGATCGCCGGGAGGTGAATGCCAGTGTGAATGAGATTCAGGTAGCGGCGGAGGAAGAGGTGGAGGTAGTGAGGAAGGCATTGGAGGAACGAACCAAGTAGGCTGTAAAGGAGGTGGCGGCGGCGGCGGATTGGGAGGATACTGTAAAGGCATATACATAGGCGGCATCATGATTGGCATACTGGGATCGTAGGGATCAGAATAGAGACTAGGAAGTGAATATGTCGATGTTGAAGAAGTACTAGGCGTTATCGTTCGAGTCTGTGCCTGAGCTTGAGCCTTTTCTTTTTGCAACGCCTCTGCAGCAGCCCGGGCCTTTTCTCGCTTCTTTGCCTTTTCCTCCTTCTGGGCCTTTGCTAGACGTGCTTTTCTCTCCTTCTTTGTCTCTCTGGGAGTGACATCGTCAACCGCAGCTTCATCTTCAATCTCGCCTTCCTCGAGCTCTTTACGCACGAAAACGGGCTCGGGAGACGGCGGTTGATACCACCAAACCCTAATCAAGTCCTCCCTCGGTTTGCCCTTTAACTGGACAGAATTCAATCCTGAGAGCCCTTTGCCTAACTTCGGGCTGCCCCAGGCCTTCTTTGCCAGTGCAACCGAAGGAAGCTCCACCAGTGCTTTAGCAGCACTGGCTTCGATAGCATAAAAGCTGGGAGATGATCCGCAAGCTTTCTCACACCATGATTGGACAAAAGAGAACGTGCGATGAGTCTTTGGAAGCTGCTCCATAATAAGAGTTTTGGGAGGATGAGGCACATGAGGAAAGGTTACACTGGGTTGAGCTTCGAAAATAGTAGACTGTGTGATCTTGAAACTTCCACGTTTTCCATCTGGGTCTCTTTCAATTGGCATGCCGATGACATTGCTAGGAGGAGGTTTCTTGGGAGAAGGTGTCTCGGAAGAAAGAGATGTGGAAGCTTCAAGAGTCACTGCTGAAGTGGACGCAGAGGGCCCTGGTTCGACAGGCATGGGATCAGGGGTATGTTCGGAAACGTAGCCCCGAGGAGGTGGTGATGTGTACGCAAAGTCCTCTATCGGTGGTTTCGCAGCTCGTACCATGGAGTTTACCCACTCTGACGAAGACAGCAAAGGGGAATCGTCGTCGTTGTAATCGTCGTGGTCATTGGTAGATGGGAAAGAATAATAAGGAATGTCTTCCGTAGCATATGTAAAAGGACGAGGAGGTAGAGAAGCCATGTAGGGGTCGCCGCTGTATGGCACATCGCTGGGCTCATAGCGAAGATTGTTCTTGGGTCTGTCCTGCTTAGCTCTCTTATTTTTATGTGAGCTCGGACCAGGACCTCCATTATGAGCCTGACGGTGACCTGGTGCATTAGACTGTTCACGTTTACGTTTTCGCTTCTTGGAAGAGGCTTTGAAAGAGATCGACAGAGTCAATCTTTGAGATAGATTTCCGAGTGACAATCGACACTCACTCTCCGGGGTTGGTTGTTGTTTAGTGACTTGATGAGTAGGGGCCTTTTTTGGTTTCGCAGGGCGACCCTGAGTGTGTAGAGTTTTGGATCTAGTTGGAGGAGACAGAATCTCAATGTCTGGGGAGTAAGAGTCGTCTTCGTCGTCTGAAATGAATATTGGAGAGCTTCTTGAACCTGCGCCCAAGGGCATTGTGATAAGAGAGACGAAAGCAGAAATATTGCGGATTTGAGTGAGCAATAGGTGGGGTTAGGGTTAGGATCTGGACATGCAAAGGACTGTGTGGTCGGTCCAGAAATTATGTCGCTCGTTCAGCACACGTCCAGATAGCAAAACCTTTTCAAAATCACTCTTGTTGCCAAAAACTTCCTTTCCCTTATGGTCAGAACCATCGAAGAGCGAAGTTCCATTTCGGTCCCGGACTTGCGAGGATCTCTACCGCTGGCAGGTCCGTGTATTCACTGAAGTCATGTGTACTTTTCTAAGTCAACTATAGTGGAAGAATGCAGATGGACATGTCTTTGTATTGCACGATGGACCACCCTATGCAAACGGCAATCTGCACATGGGTACGCGCACAAGTCCCAACTCGAGACACGGTCTGACTCTTTTCAAGGACACGCGTTGAACAAGATTCTAAAGGATATTATCAATCGGTTTCACGTTTTACAGGGCAGAAAAGTACAGTACGTTGCATTTCATGTCGCGTTTATCCATACTGACAGCATTAGCTATATTCCTGGCTGGGATTGTCATGGTCTACCTATTGAGAATAAAGCGCTTCAGGAACTAGGAGTATGTCCTTTTATCTTGCAAACGAGTTGTATTAACATTGTCAAAGCAAGACTCTGTCTCTGTCCCGCCATCTGCTATTCGGTCTGCTGCTCACAATACTGCTGTCAGAGAAGTCGCGTCTCAAAAGGAGCAGTTCCATCAATTCGGTATAATGGCTGACTGGAGCAACGAGTCGACTTATCGTACTTTGGGTATGTGTGTCAATTCGTGTCTGAGGACTCTCTGACACGTCAACTAGACCATGACTATGAAATGCGACAGTTGCGTATATTCCAAACCATGGTCGAAAAAGGTGCTCTCATCTGCTCCTCCATTAAACACCACTTGACAAGTTCTAGGTCTTATATATCGTCACTACCGCCCGGTCCATTACTCTCCCTCTTCCCGGTCTGCATTAGCTGAAGCCGAGCTGGTCTATAAAGATGACCACGTCTCTCATTCGGTCTTTATTGCTTTTGATTTGGATACACAGTCTGTCAATGAACACCATTTGCTTCGGACGTTGGGTGCTGAAAAGATTCAACTAATGGTTTGGACTACGACACCATGGACTTTGACTGCAAACATGGTGACTATTTTCATCACTTGGTCTTTGCATTTGTTAATATGACATATAGGGTATCGCCGTTCATCCCGATCTAGTCTACTCTGTCCTCCGCCGTGTCGACGACAAATCACTGATCATCATTGCCAAAGAACGTATCGAAGCTCTTCAAAGTACTCTCGGCCAAATTGAATCTGTTTTAGAGATAACAGGTACCACTCTAGACTCCTCATATACATTTAACCCTAACAACTCGGCCCAGGATCTGACTTACTCGACCTGACCTATCTCCCCATCTTCTGCAGCCTCCACCAAAATCAGTCCCAGTCCCTCCTCAAAATCATCCCAGCATCCCACGTTACTTCCGATTCCGGAACTGGTCTTGTCCACTGTGCACCTGCACACGGTGCAGAAGACTACAATGCCTTCCGAAGTCTTGGTCTCCTAGCCCAAGCCGATTCCATCGTCTGCCATGTCGATGCAGCTGGGAGCTTTAGCGAAGAAGTCATAAAAGTTGTTGGAGAAAACGCTGGGAAAAGTTTGATTGGTCAGCCAGTGTTAGATGGAGGATCGAGAGCAGTGGTAGAGTTGTTGAAACGGACGGGTTCATTAATTGCGATCAAGAGGTTTAAGCATCGATATCCGTACGATTGGAAGACGGATAAGCCGATTATTGTTACGTGAGTAATTTTTTTGGGGGCCAATGGAGAACTTGACCCTGAACATTCGAACAACAGCGCTACATCCCAATGGTTTGCCAACCTAGATAATATCAAGGATAATGCACTGGCTGCTCTTCGTGATGTCAAGTTTTTCCCTCCTGCATGTACGTTCTCTTGTTTTCTCGTCAATACCAATCTAACCAATTCTTTAGCTCGCAACAGACTCGAATCCTTCATTCGCTCCCGTTCAGAATGGTGCATTTCTCGTCAACGTGTCTGGGGCGTCCCAATCCCTGCGATATACCATGTTCCTACCGACCGTGCGATTCTGGACTCTAAATCGCTCGATCACATCTTGTCTATTCTAGATAAGAAGGGTACCGCGTATTGGTGGGAAGGACCCGTCGAAGAATTCATCCATCCTGATCTCCTCCAATCCAAAACCAAAACTGAGGACTTGTCAAACGTATGGAGAAAAGGTACAGATACTATGGACGTTTGGTTTGATTCCGGAACATCTTGGTCCATGTTGAATGAGATGGGTGTCGGGCGTAATTCGGATTCTAACAGAGAATGGGATGCAGATGTTTGTTTGGAAGGGTCTGACCAACACCGTGGATGGTTCCAAAGCCAGCTTTTGACTGCTGTTAGCTCTTCTACGTCCCCACAAGGTCAAATCCAAAGTCAAAGTCCCTATGGAACCCTAATAACTCACGGCATGGTCCTTGACGAAAAAGGCAAAAAGATGAGCAAGTCACTAGGAAACATCATCTCTCCACTTACTATCGTTCACGGTGGAAAGGATAAGAAAAAGGAACCTGCGTATGGGGCGGATATTCTTAGGCTTTGGGCTGCGACGGTGGAGTATTGGAACGATATGTCTATTGGGCCGACGGTATTGAGTCAGACGGCGGAGAGTATGAGGAAGGTTAGGAATTCGGCAAGGTTTTTGCTGGGAAATTTGAATGTGGATGTTGGGGATGGAAGGGTTGAGAGGGTAGGAAGGGAAGAATTGGGATTGGTGAGTCGAGAGAATCTTTTCGTTGCTTGCTCATGACACCACACTGTCCAGGCTGAACGATATGTTATGCACGAGCTGTTCCAGTTGGAAAAGATTGCTCTAGAGAATTACGCTTCGTATAATTTCCCAAAAGGTGGGCTGGACTCGTTCAAACCCTAATCAAAAACTATTTACTAAGTATCATGACGCAGTAATGAACGCCCTCGTTAATTTCGCCAATATAACACTCTCCTCTCTATACTTTGATATTACCAAGGATTGCTTATATGCTAATGATATACATAGTGTTGAACGCAGAGCGGTCGTTACGGTGTTGGAAAAGGTTGGACTTCTTCATCTCATCTGTTCCGCAATAATTTGGTTTATCCGACACTTCTTGTCTGGAACAGATCCTCGAAACTATGACCCCCGTCTTGGCGCCTGTCATACCTCATCTGGCGGAGGAAATCCACCAGTCGTACTATGGGTCTGAAACGTCGTTTTTCCAGAAAAAATGGATGCCTTTGGTGAGAGATCTTTCGTACTGCCGAATTAAATCCCTTACTTTGTTCAACGTAAATAGGGTCATGAATGGGAAGATTTCAAAGCCCACAAAGAGATGAACGAGCTGCTCAAGATTCGAAAGACGGTACTGGCGTTGTTGGAGAATGCTCGTGGCCAAAAGTAGGTTTCTGAACTTGCGGAAGAACCGCCACTCGTCACTGATTGCCCCTACGCGACGACAGGCAGTTGAAAAGTTCACTAGAGGCTGAAGTTGATATCATTATTCCTGATGATATAGGAGCAAATGATGTAGTCGATCTGCTGCGGAGAGAAGGTGCAACTCCTTTCCAAACATACGCTCGAAATCTGCTTATGCGACCCTCCTCTTGACGCACAGAATCTTTCCTCAAGACTCTATTCATCGTCTCGGACGCAAGCTTGACGGATGAAGGGTCGCTAGGGACAGTATCTCCTGCTTGGGTGTATTCGGATTCAGTATCCATTCCAGGTATGTGAACGAACTCTGTATACTATAATTGACAGACAGACAATCGGGTTTTCTGACTATTCGTCTTTCTCTTTCGTTAGGTACGGATTCTACGTTGGGCATACGCGTCCGCCCTGCAACGTTGGAAAAGTGCCCTCGATGCTGGACATTCACCCGTGTCGAGTCTGAGAGTGTTTGTGGGAGGTGTCGCGGGGTTTTGAAGTTGTGATTTGATTTTGCCAGTAGAGGGGGTAGTAAGGACTATATTATTGTTTAAATTTTCACTTAATTCTAGAGTTAACACCCGTTTTTTGATACGTGTAGAGCCTGCTATGCGCATACCAGTAATGATCCCATTTCCAAGCGGACTTTGAGCGGACTGATAGGGTTTGTGCCAACACCTGTCAAGCTCGCCATGATCGTTTCTTGATACTTCCAAGCTTGCGGCGGTCAAATAGTGCTAAATTGAACATCAAAGGCTCGTGCTCTAGTAAGTACGAATGTTTATGTCTTAAGTTCATTGCGGTAACTACCGATAGGCGCACAAGTGCCGGCGTGAGCTAAGTAAGATTCTGTTTCTCAAACCTCAAGCGGCAAATCCCTATATACGCTCCTATATGGAAGACGCACGTCCATAACCCCAAGATATCATCTGCCCTTCAGTGACCGCAAACCCCTATATACGCTCCTATATGGAAGATGTACGTTCATGACCCCAATATATAGTCTGTCCTTCAACTAGATTCGTGTCCGGATAATGTCTGCACTCGGCGGCACCTTTGGATGCCTACTGGTTTCCCTGTATTTGTCTCTTTCGTAAGTCTAGCATTTCTTCGAACGAGACTATCCAGCTCACAATCAGCTTTCAGATTATATGGAGTAGTTATGGTGAGCTCTCCGAGCTATTACTGAAGCGTCAGACCCACTGTTCCTATCCAGGTTCTTTGCGTTCGATATTTCTATGAATATCCAAAAGACTTTATCCTTGTCAAACTGCACGTAAGCCTCAGCCTTTTCTGAATATTTCTAAATCTATCACCTTGTTTGTCTTTGAACCACTAGGTGCTTCTGATAATGTGAGCCCGAGTCACCTTTGAGTGGTCAACATTAAGCTGGATCTTAACAGAGTATTGACAACACTCCATACAATTACCATTTGTTGGTGGCTCTACGAGTCTCTTATTAATCGCTTTGGGGCAGTTGCAACCCTAGATTTGATTCCTGTGTATGTTCACTACTGCCTTTTCGTGATTCTTGACTCTTCTTACAGTAGTTACAACAGGGCAGGTAGTATGCAACTCTATACCGTGGTAAGATTTCAACCTGTAGAGGCAGATTACAGTGTATAACCGCGCGTTACTAGTATATAATGGCTCTGCTCAACGAATTGTGCGTGTGCCACTATGTCAGCTACTGATTCAAACTGAAATTGTCTGTACTTGAAGCTTCTTGATATCTCGGATTCATATACGTAAGTCTTGACATCAATTTGTATTTTCACATGCATAGTATCATGATTCGTTCCATACATTGCAGTGTCTCGAGGAAACCGTTGGCTTACGGTGCCTCCGGTAGGGCTTGGACCGGCTATTCTGTTTTCAGGACTAATCTACTACCGTTCTCCAGATCATCGTTTCACTGGCCATATTCGGTAGGCACCACGTCATTTTATGGTCTCTATTGACCAAAATACCATTCTAATAGGAATGAGCTTATGTGAGCAATGAATTCGGTCCTCTATACTTACTCTGACTTTTGTTACCCTCGTTCAGATACTACTGCCCTGCTTCAAATGAGCGGTCATTTTTTGAGGCTCAATTTACTGAGGGTGTGTATTAATCATTGATGTAAGAGATTAGATGCCTAGCTGATTAATCTTGTCTTTTTATAACTATCAGAACTACGTTCTTGCATGTATATCGCTCGTATTTGTTTGCGATGGACTTGTCACGGGCAGCCTAAGTTATCTGCTTTACAAGAAACGATCTGGAATCAAGGCCACAAATCAGATGGTTCAAAGTATTCTTGTGGGGATTATTAATCGAGGTGGCCTGAATCTCATACTTACAGTTTTTCTCTTGGTTGTGGTGGGTATTTTTATTTAATTGCCTTCATTGATCTCACCAGCCTGTTCTTCGCTCAGTACATCCGCAGTACAAGAATTATGTTATTGTAAGTAAACCGGACCTTTATTTGAACAGAAAACCAGTAAAAACTAATCTATACAGCATTATTCCTCTTCACGCAGGAAGTGAAAGTCAGCATCATGCCGCATTCGTTAATTTGCTCACTGATGATTTTGTGATTTCAGTAACAAGCATTTCAGTATTGATAATGTAGCTCGCACAACCTCTGTACCGTCAGCTGACTAAATACTTTATTACAGATTAATCTCTCGAAAAGCGGTCCGTGAAAAGTATTCTAAAGATGCACATTCATTCTTGCATATTTCGAACGGAAGTCATATCTTACAAAGAGCAAAATTTATGTCACATCATCCGGACGAAGAACTTGTTCACCAGAACCAATGTTGATGCGACGGAGATAAGGAAAGAAGTTCATTGACTGTGGTATAGGAAGGCCTTTTAATCAGGACAGTGACAAAGTCAGTGGGGACCGAGGCTTTTTGCTGAATATCCAAGTACAAAGTAGTATATAATCTATTTGCTTCTAGTCTTCTATGTTGCTGAGTGATTATCCTGACTCCAGTCACTGAATGCTTTTACAGCACCTTCAAAATGTACTTTGGGAGTCGGGGAGGTAGTAAGGATGATATTATTGTTTAAATTTCCAGTTGACTCTAGAGTTAACACCCCGTTTTGTGTTACGTGTAGAGCCTACCGGTAATGACCCTATTTCCAAGCTATCGATTGTCGTTGGCTAATAGGGGCTATCTGCAATGTATAAATGACAACTTGGACTTGAATAAACAAAACATCATTGTTTCAGGACGATATGGTAAGGACGGAAGACCTTAAAATTCGTTCTTTAATGCTCGAGGAGGCTCGACAAGCTACAGTGGCCGATATAGTTCGGAAGAAACAACAGGGGTTATCAATTACCACCACCGAACTCGAGTTCGTTGCGAAGGTTATGGTCGACACCATGAAACAACGCTTTCCTGATTATCCACCCATTTCGTTGTCCTGGCTTGAAAATGCTCCTGACCGGGGTCCAGTGCTTGGAGTATGTGATTATTCTCCTGTATCATGATTGCTACTACTAAACTGTCAATAGATGTCCTATCGAGAGACATTTGGCCCTTACCGTGATCATGTTTTTGGCTGGTTGAAGCTCGTCTACTGGGATAATTTTCCGCAACGTCCAGAACACACACTCTACAACTTTGCGCTGCCGAGGACCCATCCATGCACCCTTTGGACCTTCAAGAGGAAGGTGTAAAACTTTATATGGCCACACTTCTCACAGGCGACTGGGAACTGTGCACCCCTGATCATGACCTTGTCTCTCCCCCGGGCATTTCAATTCGTGTCCAATACCCCAGACAACGTGGTGTCCATACCAGCCCTCTCGAGACTTTGGTCATTACCTTTCCCGGCGACGAAAACCGTGTTCAATTGTAATTGTAGCTATGTATGCGTTCTTTGAGAACATAGTACTGAGCGCTGAGCTCTGAAAGCAGAATTAATTAGCATTAGTACCTTAAGGCACACTGTTATTAGTCCACCAATTGCTAGTAATTTCGAGAGTGTGATGAAAGTTAATGTTTGGGTTTAGAATATTGCTCCTGGCCGATACGAACGCCAGCCTGATATTTGTAGTAAGCGAGGTACGCACCGAGTCCGAGTCTGCCAGTCTAATATTTTGACTCGGATCACCTGACACTTTCTGATGTTCTAACTTCGTCAATCCGGATGCTACTGGACACCCTTCGATATGCGTTTCGTATAGCAAAGCCTTACAAGTACTGGTACTCGTCCCCAATTCTTGTCACCTTTGGCAAAGCCAGGAGCTTCTCGACATCTGGTTTCACTAGGCAGGATGAGAAAAGATTTGTGTATGTGTCGGACCTCCCGACGGAATCTTTTCGCCTCATAGAGCTTAAACAGAAAGCAGAGCAATATGGGCCACTTGTGAGGATAAGCATGCGTGCGCTTTTTTTGGCGTATATCAATTTCTGTATTGACTTTGTTTGCTAGCCCATGGTGTGGAAGGCAAATTTCTAGGCTTTGCCAATATCGAGTTTGTTAAAGCTGAAGATGCCGCACTGTTTGTCCAAAGCTCTCGCCAAGACCCCCTCTACTTCTCGCCCAAACCATCTACCCTCCTACTTCAAAAGCATGCTCGCGACACTCCTCTCAAAATTGGCAGGGTTGGTTCCTGGCGTGTGCTATACAAAAACCCCACTTCATTATTCGTCGCAAACCTTCCTTCCGACTGCAAGGAAAGTGAGATCCACGAAGTATTCGCAAAGTTTGGGCAGATTCGACAGATCAATATTGGCTCAGGTATGGTGCTGATATTTTAGATCTAAATCTCCGTTTTGAAGGCTTTCTTAGCTACGAAAGGTTCCTCCGCTCCATGGGCCAATGTTGCATTTTCTAGTCGAGAGGAGGCAATTGCAGCTCTTGAAGCGCACATAGAAAGTGCTATTGTCATTCGAAACTACGATCTCACAGTGGACCTGACGCTGAAGGAACGTCCGGAATCTGGTTGCTGTCTGTTCTTCAGGTTCTTCCGCGGTTCAGAAGAAGAATTTCACCGAAAGATTCAACAATACAATCCACAACAAGTCAAATTCTGTACGTCCGTCTGCATGTCACGGTAAAATTGTTCAAACTAACTGTTCATGTAACTTGATGGGACCTAGTAAATAACGCAGACGGTTCTCTTTCTGGGTACATCAGGTTCCCAACGAATATGCTTGCAACGTCTGCATTCAAACTCATGTGCCGAAGAACGGATTTTAGAGTGGTGTTCGCCAAAAGCCTTAGCTTTGACGAGTTGGCTAGCTACAAAACACTGGAGAAACGCCGTTTACATGCGATGAAACCATACCTATCAAATCGAAGTTCAAGACCTCCACGCCCTGTTATTAATATATACACCGATGCCAGTATAAAGGGTGCTGGAGGGATATTCGGCTCGAACTGGTTTTCAATTCCTATTCCTGAATGCTGGTCAGGCAATCGAAGCCATATTTCTTTCAAGGAATTCTTTGCAGTTCTCTACGCTGCCTATTGCTGGGGACCCGAACTTCAGGGCTCTCATGTTTGGTTCAACACCGACAATCTCAATGTTTATAGCACTATCCGTAATCTCACGATCCATCCTGCGCCTACCATGCAACTCTATCGGCAGTTGTTGGGCCTTGCATCTCAGTATAATTTCACTTTTGACTCGCAACTGATCGCATCAGGAGAGAATAAGCTAGCGGATGCTGCTTCACGTTTGATTCATACCGAATTGCTCTCCCTAGGGCCACACCTTGACCCCGTACCTTCCCATAAACCCAAGATAATCGACATGATCACCACGTCGCTCCAAGAGGCTGATCTCACAGTGACTTGGTTTTGATTTACGCTTAAAGGAGTACTCGTAACTTGCACTAATGTATTTACTAGTTTTGCGGTGACTACACATCGGTTTAAAAGCAGCTATAATTTATCCTCCAGTTGTTAATTTGTACGGCAATAGAAGTCTACAAGTCCTTGCTGATTATATCTATGAATGAGATATTCGTATGTTGTACATTGTGATTGCAAATGCCAGAATTAGTTTGTGTTGGCTCGGCGCCCAATACCCATGCCCACTCGAACAAGAGTTTCCAACGAGGCTCGGCCGTTGATGAGAAGGTCTTCGTCCCATTCTACAACACCGTTTTCGAATAACAGTACGATGGTAGAACCACCTAGCGTTAAAGGTGAGTATACATCTTGCACGATACCAAATTTAACGACGTACCGAAAGCGAAATAACCAAACTCGTCACCTCGCTTGATAGTCTGGCCTTCTTCGACGGTAGTGATGATACTGCCGACCATCATAGCACCAACGCACACTGCCATTACTCTACCGAACTGTGGGCTGTCGATAGGTACAATCTTACGAGCGTTTTCTCCGTAAACGTCCAGAGCTGTCCGAATAGCTTGAGGCTGATATATGATTAGTGATAGCAGCATAAAAGCCAAGGGCAGTACTCACGTTCACAGTATAGTATTCTCCCGAGATATAGGTCATCGGTCCAATGGTGCCGTCGACAGGAGAATGGAAGCGATGATAATCTTGGGGAGCCAGACGGAAAATACACAGCGCTCCACTGCTATATCGTTCAGCTTGATCCTTGTATGCGTCACCGAGCAGCCTAGAGACAGTGAATTCACGACCTTTGATCCACAGCCGCGTTGCCTCGTTGACTGATTCGAATGCCATGAAACGACAGTCTGCAGCGCTGACAAGGCGATAAGGATCATCAGGCTTTTCAACGGGACGAGCAGTTGGCTTGAGTTTGCTGTAAAATACAAGTCAGAATTGTGACGGCCAACGAAAGACATGGACCACTTACCGATAAAAGAATTGATTGAAGGTCTCTGTACAACGGAGAGGCTGATCAGCTTTGCTGGTAGATGAGATAACGCAGAACTTACTGAAGTTCTCCAGAGGCTCCAACACTTCATCCATATTGAGACCATGGAATTGGATGAAAGCAGGTATATCTCGTGCAGACTCGGGATCATCGTACTTGATACCTTGTTTGATAGACAGAGACTTTAAGAGACGCCGGGCTTTTACAGTCTTAGTATAGCTGTTTAGAACGATATTAAAGCGCTAAACTCACCTCGACCGCCTTCCATACGACTCTTCATTCCCTGTAGACACGTGAACAACATGAACAGGATGATGCTCAACGACCTTACCTTGTACAAGAGTCGAATACCCAATCTGACATAAACCTGCATTTTCTCTTCCTCCAATTGACCAGTCATCCTGTTCTGGACGATGATGTTTGCCGAATTCTACAGCAGATGTCAACACCGCATCAATGGAGCTTGTGGTTAAAATAGCACATACAGCACCCAGTTTATAATCACCACTAGAAACCTTTGAAATGATTTTAGTGTACCACTTCCTCTGGGCTTGGCTCGCGGTCACGAAATTGCCAACAACGATCCTGTCCACTTTGTTCCAATCCTGACTAGCGCAAATCGCAAGGTGCGTTACAATGTCCACTTCAGCTTTGGAGTTGAGCCTAGGTCTGTGACACAGTGGGCAATTCTTGACGTTGATTACACGCTCGACAGTGTCATCCACAACGTTGGTGGAGGAAGACGAGGCAGAGGCCGCCTTCTTCTTGTTCTTGTTCCTCCGGAATTTACTCTTCTTCGTCTTGGGCGAGCTTCCAGGCACCACTAGTTCGTTGGTCCCAGAAGCCCAAGGTGAAGAACCAGAAGAATCTTCTTCGGCATCGGATGTCGACGAGGATGAGTAAGTCACCTGCTTCTTTGTTACAGCAGCGGTACTCTCTGAATATTCGATGGCAGGCGTAGAAGCTGAACTGTTGGAAGGACTCCAGGAGCCCTGTTGAGAATGATATGGTGCCGGGTGTGGTGCTGGAGCAGGAACATCACCTTCACCACCGGCAATAGATCTCAACGATGGACCGGAAAAGTCGAGTCTATCCAGAGAAACCTCATTGCCCTTCCCATCAGCGGCCATTAATACAGGTGTCGCGCTTATGCTGTCTTCAGAATGTTCCTGGTCAAGCCTCTTCTTTTCGCTATCCGGTCGCCCGAGTTCGGTCTCGAGACAATGAATTGCTTCTTCGTATGTAAGCTCATCTTTGAGAGGGTCCTTGCCGAATCGAGCAAAGAATGAACTGATAGTAGCACTGGTCAGTGTAGAGCCCAGGGAATCGAGCATAGACGTCAGTTCGAGATGTGACACGGCTCCGGTATCATCGGTATCATATTGCTTGATGTACTGACGCCAGAAACGTTGACGAAGGGCAGCATAAGGTTGATATTTTGCCCTAAAGATAAGATGGAAAGGATGAAGTAATCAGCACCAAATAGTTAAACAGACGACCTAGGCTCACTTGAACTTGATGGTTGGCTTATGCTTCGACTCCCACCCCACTTCTTTCTCCGTCTTCAACGATAACTCAAACTCCAACATCTCGTTCTTCTGTGCATCATCGTCAAGGGGATAAAGACCGGTCTCTGGGTTGGGCTGAGGTGCTCGTTCTATGAGGTCCTTTACATCGAACATGGTATCGCAAATGTGATCATTTGAGCTAAGCTTATCCCAATCAAGGACGGAGAGCTGTACTTTGAAGGTAGTCTCGTATCTTCGCACATGGAACAAGAGCTTCTCATCCCAGACAGGGTTTAGTGAGTGTCGAATGACACGAGTACGGAAAACTTTCTTCCCAAAGGAAATAACGACAAATGGATCCATGTCCCAACCGGTCCTGGTCACTATAGACTTGTCAAAATTCAGAAAGCAACATTTTTCCAAACTACTCACTGTTCCTTAATTTCGGTAAATCGCTTGCACTCTGGATTTCCAGCATTACAATGCCCACAATATCATTGTTGCTGCTCCCTGCAAAACTATACGCCCCCCTATCTCCCCTCTTCTTCAATCCTGGTCGTCTCTTCTTCGAAGCTACGTCCTGGTTCACACCTGGAGGAGGAGTCGCGGGAGCAGAAGGAATCGCTGGGCTAGCACTGATACTCCTTCCTTCCGAAGCCAATGAAATGGGTTTAGGCGAGACAATCCCAGAGGTTTGCTCAGCGATGGTCTTCCCCGAAATCGGCGAACTCGAACCAGAACTAGTTCGTTTGCCAGCACCCCAACTCTTTCTGAAACGACTCTTCTTCTCCTTTTCTTCAGCAGAGGAACTCTGGGGAGAGGTTTGGATGTCTTCCGTCAGGTCATACATGGCCTGACCTTGTTCACCTGGAGTTGAAACGGTCGGCGAAGATGAGCTGGACATCGACCGGCGTGGGAACATTCTTGGTAGAATACCCTTTGCAGATTTTGTCGGCGGAGCTGACGCAGGCGGAGCGCCTGTAAGCGAAGGCGAAGGCAACGGTGACTCGGCCTTCTTGGAAGAGGGCGAGGCGGGAGTCAAATTCAATTCTGGGGGTGGTGGAGCCCTACCTCCTTCCCCAGGAGTAGGGGAAGATGACGGGGTATACAATGAAGAAAATGAAGCTGGGACCTTCCCAGTAAAGCTTGATTGAGTAGATGATGCAGTAGGGGTCGTCATGTCCTCTCCGCCAGAGGGTGATGCAGTGGGTGTAACTAGCATTTCAGGATCTTCTCCTTCCGAAACTTCGTCACCCTCGTCCTCGTCGTCCGTTTCAGTGTCAGTAGTCTCGCCTTCTTCGTCTTCAGACTCTGACGAAAGCCCTCCGTCGTCTTCAAAACCGTACTCGTGAGTGGAAACGTTTCCGACAGCGTTTGAGTGGCGCGAACGAACGGTACCAACACCTTCGGTCTACAAGAGCAAGATGTTAGTGAAGAAGTAAAGAGAGGAGAACGAGACATGTAGTGAACGGCAAAGTTATATAAGTAAACAGCATAAAATTAGACAAAATAAGCGAGTGACACGCGTACGACCACAACACTCACAGCACTGACAACAAAACGCGAGGTAATGGACAACAGAGGAAAGGAGTCTTTAGAAGAAAATGATACAGAAAACCAAGATATGAAAAGGGGGCTAAGGGTATGAGAAATGAGAAAAGAAGGGAGCTCGAGTGCTGCCACCAGTGTCAGCTTAGGTTCAAGCGTCGATAAAGCTCCCGAATGACTGGTTCATTCCCAGAATGATACGAGTGCAAAATGACGAGAGTGAAGCTTGCGCTTGAGAGGTCAAATTGGTTCGTGGCCATTCTCGGCTCTCCAGGGACACTTCATTGACTAGATTGTGACTAAACGATGTCACGATGCGGTCAAAAGAAATGAAGGGCACGGGTGTTCCGTGACGAAAGTGAATGAAAGAGCGATAATCTTCGCTGATTCAAGAGAAACCAAAGCTTCATGAAGAAAGTATTTCCGCAGGACAAAGATGGTGGAGGTGGATTATAAGGTCCTCGACACCCTCGACATGTTGAATATGCCCGTAGGCAAAAATAGAAACCACGACAAGTGTCAAGAAACAACAGGAGAAAGAACTCACGGCGGGGCCATTGACTAGTGATGGGCGGGAGTTGCTCCTTCGTACAAGCTCAGTGTATATCTCTCGAAGGGCATTCTCCTCGGATTCCGCAGCTTTAAACGACTGGTGTCAGGTTCACTGTTCAAATGAAGAATCGAGACTCACCATTTGAAGTAAAGACCGTGCCTCCGGATGGTGCTAGGAAACCCATTCGCAGCTGCACAGATCCTTGATTTGGTGTGTTTGACCGTGAAGATACCAAAGGGATAGAAATGACGTCGCTGTCGGGATCCCACTGCAACTTCTGGCCCTCTCGGAACCAGTCACTGACGAGTATGCCGCCCTCTCCGAGATAATCCTTCTTCAACAAATCCTTGTCCCAGACAACCAATTCCAAGACGCCCAGACGATCAGCAAGACTGAGGTATATCGGAAATTCAAAGGTACTCTCTTCCACTGGAAAGAATGGATTGAGTGTGCGTTTAACCACCGGGGTCTGGTGCCTTTCGGGGATGAGAGTTACATGCAAGAAGCTATTCGAATGTTAGTCGTGGAAGAGGTGTCAAGAGAGCCAGGTACACTCACGGGTCACTAAAACCGTTTCTGTCCTTTGATAACAGGTCCTTACAGCCAACAACTTGTACCTTGAGCTTGACAATGGGTTGCTCGCCTTCCATGGGTTGCAGCCTCTTCCTCCTAAACTTTTTTGTTCCTCGAGCCGGACCTGTATTTCCCATCAACCTGCGCATTTTCCTCTTCTTAGGGAGGGATCTAGGACCGCCGCCAGGAGCACCTTCATCGTTGGACGCGTTCACGTCGCTGCCTGCACGCCTCCCAGAGACATATTTCAGTATTTTGGAAGCGTTAGGAGACATGAATGCACGTTAGTGCAGAGGATGAAATAGAATTGAAGGGTAAGATATTCTTGGGTGTCGAATAGAATGTTTGAAGTAGGAGAGAACGATTGGGATAGGGCAATGATGAAGGCAACCGGAAGATTGAAGACCGTCGAAATCAGCGCCCGGGGTGTGCCTGTGGTGAACTCCAACAGAGCGTCATCGGCATGACAAAGTGTATATCACTTGAGATGTTTACCAGATCGTCTTACGTTCTTCGGCCCCTGCTTCAAGTTGCTCTTGGTTTTTTCTCCTGGCATTTCCATCTTTCAAGGAAAGATACCAACGATTGATCCATGTACATATCATTGATCTCATGAACTCGGTTTGATCCAGCGCAACAGGCTCATTATCATGCGCAAATTTTCCTCAGGTCTCCTAAGTAAGTATTTGATCAACTCGTCATTGGTGAGTCAGCCAAGGATTCTCTTACTTTGCCACTCTGGCTTGGACGTAAGAAACCTGGCAGATATTGGGAAAAGACAATCGACAAAACCCAAAACAGGCTTGCTTTCCTGCGCATTTTTAGCGTAAAACCTTCTTAATTTGGATTCTATTTTTACTGTCTCACTTCACGTTTCACGTTTTCACTGTCTAGCTATACGCCATGAGTTCTTCTGCAGATCTTCCTAGCCCCTTTTTCTCTCAGCCAATACCTTCCTCTACGTGAGTATCATGTTAAGGTTGGTACTTGTGTACGCTGACATCCTATGAGCAGATTCGTAACAGACTCGAGGAGATTCAGTGAATGGTTACTTGCGGCCAATATCTGTTTGGTAGGCGCAGACGATCGACCCATTGATGTTCCTGCTGGATATGAGATGTATCGTTCACACAACATTGAAACGATTTTGCAAAAAACCTCGAATCCACTGCATTTCGCCAAGGTAATACCGTCCCTTCTTTGGTTAGCACGAGGTTGCACTAAGAGACCTCTAGGCTCTGTCTATCACGTTAAATGTTGAGCATAAAGGTAGCCAACTAAACGAGGACCTAAACCAATACTTGAACCGATTCTCCGACGATCAGCTCCAGTTATCCAAAGATTTCGAGATTCCCTGCGTCAAACATGCCGCCTACCATCTCCAGCTCGCTTGGGACAATTTCTCGCAGAATACTCGAGATATTACTACCGTTGACGCCGAGTACCAAATCATCAGTCAGTACGTTCAGCTATTCCGCTCGGTATGGAGAGATCCCGCCTTCAAACCCGAACACAATCAGCAGCTCGATGACTTGAGGAAAAAATGTGCCAAGCGAACCAGGTTCAGGTAGTGTTCCAGCTTTTTCTCGCTCGAAATCAATTTCCGACTATTTTTTTTCTAAAGGGCGGTGAGCTCGATATATCTCCCGTACCACAAGTATATTCCAGTTGACAGGCCCAGTTTGACCATTGACATGGACTCGTCAATTGTGGTCCGAGTCCAGGCACGAGAACTAGCAAGATGCCCTGTTGCAAACGTACTAATGAACACGAGCGAAGCTGGTAGTCATTTGGAGCTCCTTCCATGGTTGTTCAAATACGAGAAAGACGCCACAAATAAGGGGTTTCGCCAGCTTTGCATGGGTCTCGGTTCTGTAGCAATCCGAAATCATTTCCTCGGCATCAAACAACCTCAGTTCGGAGCGCTGATTTCAACAAGGGATGTCGCTATATACTATGCTTTTGCATGGGAGGTAAGCTTTCTGTATAGCCTTTCCCCAATCGTTCTACTGATGTTGGTGTAGGATGACAGCGGTCAAGTTCAGTGTGATGTGAAAGACTCCGGGAAAATCTTCAATCCTTTCAGTGACATTGCTAGCTTCCTAAGTTTTCACGATTTACTCGAAAATCACTGCAACTGGTGGATGGGAAGCGTTATTAGCCCCTTCTTGGAGAGGAAACAGGATGAGATCTCGGCTCTTGCTGAGAAGCTCACAGGCTGTTCATCCTGGAGAATGATAGATCATGAACCAAACACACCATGGATGGCAAAGCCAAGCAATAGGGAGAATACTGAGTCCATAGCTGGAATCGAACAGAATACGAAACGCCCACGCTCTGAATCTGATGATGACCACAAGGCTGGAAATTTGTTGAACGAGACTGGAAAGCACATTTTGGATGCCAAGGGTAGCTTATCGCCATCAGAATTACTTTTTGCTTGGCGGTACAACATACCCTTCACCCGATTCTGAAGCAGAACAACGCCATGTACTATATGTTTATTAGTTAAAGATACTTACTGTACTCAGAGCAGAAAATACTCGCCTCCATACTCAGCTACGTATACGTTTGTTCGTAGTAATTGTTCCGCTGCATCAAAGCTGCTTGGTACCTGTCCTCGAAACCTTTGTTCATTCTTGGAGGAGGCAGGTAACATCGAAAGGATTTATTACATAACCGATTTTGGAAGTTGCAACGTGTTTGTATTGCTTACTACTTGCTTCAAGCGTCTCAGCACGAACCCTGCTAATATGTTTGTTTCATTACCATCTCGATCTTCTCGTCCAACCAGCCCCAAGTCCTGTTCGAGGCTCCTCGGGACCTTGGCTGAACTTGTGTCAATCATTAATTTGACCCCACTATCGATCATTTTCACCGAAAAGTCTTGGTTCTACTTCGCTGACAATGGTGGGTAAAGTGCAGCCACCGATTTAATCGATTCCAGTCGAAACTGCTTCAAATCTGCACGTTTCTCCACCATCACTTCTCAATTCAGTCATTCACAGGAAAGTCATATGGACTCTATACAAACGGTGGTTTTTATAAACTCTAATTTGTAACTATCCCCATGCAACGTATGCCTAATGTTGCCAGTCTTGTTCTATTCTCATCCTAACACCTTCATCCAGACAGTGACTACTGACCGGTACAATGAGAACAGACATCCGTTGGCGGCCACTTCTCTTCGGGTACCTTGCTGAATGTATCTCTATTCAACATTCTATGACGAGCTTGCCCAGGACTTAACCTGTCGGTGTCAAATAGCATGCAAAGCCTCTACCAAGCATTCAGCAACTTGCTGCGCCCTACCCCTTGGTCGTCCATTCTCAGTTTAGACTTTTCAAAATTTCCAACTTTCGGCGACTCTCGGTACCTGATTCCACGAGGTCTTTACCAAGTTAGCACACGGTCCGGTATGCTACAACCACGAACACTTCCGTTCCCGGCGCCGCAGCCAGGAATCAAGGCACTATCTTGGGATCAGCGTTTACGGTCTTACTACGAGATTTCCTTTGCATCATAGGATGACCTAGGGCACATACTGACGCGTGTCCTTATACTCCGCGTCCAGTGAGAACAAAAGTATCAATCTCCGAGGTGTGTTCACACTAGCGGTCATCTGAGGGGATAATGTGTTTCCATATACCCATGTATCCTACTACATTCTACTTTTCTGGATTGCTTGCAAACCAGATTCACCCACATGCAACGCTGGGATTGATTACAATGGAAGCTCTGCGTCACATCTGGTCTAAAAATTTGCTTTGAAGACACCGTCGGACAGTAAGACAGGTGAGCACATTGTCCAAGTTGATTCTTGCCGCCATTTATCAAATCATGACTGTAGATGCAGACGGAATTACGAGCTTTGAAACACAACAGCTACCATTTCTAAAATATGGATATGAATGGCTAGACTTTAAAACCTACGTCTATTTTAGTTTCTCACTAATTCCGTTTCCCCGGATTTTATATGTCTGGACGCACTCACGGGTTGTATTATCTCCTCAGACGCCTCGAAAAAATCTTTCCAAACTAGACCAGGAATCGTTTCACGGAATCTGGGATTTTAATTGCTGAGATTACCCCAACCTCCCTTCCAACCAGTGATCAATACAGCCTTCCTAATTCGTGTCTTGAAGGTTGCTTTCTGTTATTCAAACACTGCATGCTCCGCGCTTCTCTTACTACCAGACAATCTTCGGCCTAAAAACAGAATGTTGTATCACACTGCTTGGCCAGCGCCATTGCTATTAACTCTCAAGGTATACAGATACGGAATCGTTTCCATATGTTTTCCGGAACTACCCTGCAGATAACTATTGTCGAGAAGTTGGCGAGCGAACAATAACGCGAAATTCCTGCGAGATATCTATCTGTTCAGAGGTATATAAGGCTGAAGTTTTTATCTGATACTAAAGCAGGCGCAGTGCACCCTCCCTTGATCCCTTTGTTCGACATGGCTACGCGTTTGGTTTCACTCCTCTGTCTCGCACTCGGATTTCACCAGGTCTTTGCCGCCTCATATTCCCAAACCTCTAGTCATCAAGGGACACAGTTCTTGGACACATTTACATGGCAGGCCATTGCTGACCCCACTCACGGACGAGTGTAAGTTCCTTTGCAGGTCTTTCTCTTCGCGTCACTAACACCGTAGTGTACATCTAGGCGATACGTCGACCAAACCTCTGCTCTCAATCAAAACTTGACGTTCGCATCAGGCGACCATTTCATTCTCCGGTCTGATTTCACGAACAAGCTCGACCCCAACGGTGCCGGAAGAGATTCGGTTCGAATCCAATCTAACCACCAATATACGACCGCAGTCATGGTGTTAGTTATGATGTATACCTCCCAATTTTACCTTTCGCTGATATCTCGCGTGTTCTGTCAGATTCAATATCCGTCATATGCCTCAAGGTTGTGGGTAAGTCACTAAATGCTTCTGTTAGGCTGCAAAGCCTATCTTTGGCTCTTTTACTCATTATTGCGTGAACTGCCGACTCGACACTTTCGTTTCCATCTTGCTCCACTTCCTAATCCGCCTTGGTCTGTGTTCTTGCCTTGATTCAAATCAGTACTTGGCCCGCTGGTAAGCCATCATTCAGTATACTGCGTCATCGTCTCTCTAAACTGTCATGTCTGTCATGTCTATAGTCTGGACCCTGGGAGCGAACTGGCCAAATCAGGTGTTTATGGTATTCATTATTCCCAAGTTCGTTGCTGACGTTCAGAAAAAGGGTGAAGTCGATATTTTAGAGGGTGTTAATGACCAAGGCTCCAATGCGGCCACCTTGCATACAAGTTCAGGTAAGATTAATGTGGAGTACACGTGTTGTTCTTATGATATCTGATATATGCTGCGCCTTGTGCAAAAGGGTGTACTATGCCGGCATCTCGTTCGCAGACTGGGTGAGTCTACTGAAAACTATCTGTCTGACTTGTTTCTGACAATGGAATAGCACCTCTCTCGCAAGCAACTGTGATGCAAATGTGAACAGCAATTCAGGGTGCGGTGTGAGGTTCTCTGATTCTAGGAGCTATGGGCCGACTTTCAATGCAAACGGCGGAGGATGGTACGCTTTTTTCGTTACACTAAGAATTTGGAAGCACATGCTCACGCATAGAAACATAAGGTACGCCATGGAACGAAGAAACACCGGTATCAAAGTCTGGTTTTGGTCTCGCAATGACGGAAGTGTCCCAGCGGAGGTCCGTAATGGTGCAACCACAATCAATACCTCAAACTGGGTGCGAGAACTTTGAAGCCTTTTGGTGTTGTGTTTGATTAAGACGCTGATGCTTGAGCTAGGGTACACCGTCTGCGTCCTTCCCGAGTACCAACTGTGATATCGCGTCTAAATTTGGGCCTCATCACATCGTCATCAATTGTGAGTATCATATGCTCAGGCTCCGAAACAAGATGTACTGATAACTTTGGTGTCTCTAGTAACCTTTTGTAAGTGAATCTCACTTTATATTGCTCACAGCAGTGTAACCCATTTACTGCAGGCGGTGACTTTGCTGGTGCCGTCTACGGTCAATCTGGTTGCCCGAGCACTTGCAACGGTCAGTTTGAACAATATTCCCAGTGGATCAATAGCACTAACATCGTCTCGATTCGTCCAGATTTCGTTAACAATAACCCCGGTGCCTTTAACAACGCATTCTTCGACTTCCAATGGCTCAAGATCTACCAGTAGATGAAACATTAACGACCATTACGAGTGTATCTTTCTAGGGTTTCATTTTGTATTATATCAGCTGGTCTTTTGCTTTTGACAAGCAATGTGGGGCTGTAGATTTTGCTGTATCATGGTATTAGCTTCGAGGTTTTCAAGGGTGTCTGTATGACTACGATATTGGATGTAACTTGTTTAAAATGACGAAATTTATGATAACTTAACGTGGTTCCGAGTTCCATGAATGACCTATTTACAGTTTTCAAACCTTCTTTGGACCGTCATGATTCCAACTCAAAGGAAAATGCCCCCCTCTTATTGTTTTTCACAAGCTAACGCTCAAGAAACCGGTCTTTATCTGGAAAATCTTCGGAAACCAAATTAGTCTCGTCTAGTGCTCTGCCATTCGAGTAAGACCAGACGTACTTATCTAGTAGATAAGTACGTCCAGTGTCTACTTTATCATACAATAAAGCAGGTATTCGAATCGATCAACCAAAGCCAGCACTATGTATGTAAGTATGCAGGTAGTAGTAGATCACGACTGAAACCATAAAATACTAGACTTCCTTGAACAACACACTTGCACGAATACTTTTCATAAACCTCGATGCGGCAGAAGCGCGAATATGGCTCAATTTAGTCGTCATTGAAAGAGGTTGGACTTGGGACTATCATTCCAAAACGCGGCTTGTTAGCGCCAGAGAAGAGAAAAAGGAAAATTCTGCCCTTTCCACCGGCCGATGTCATCTCGTGGTGTTTTATATCAGTCCGACTGGCAAGGGCTCGTCTGGTGACAAATCCGCAAGTTTCGGTACACGAGTTCCGTCCATGGAGCGAGTCTTCGAGGAATATAAGAAGTGGGTCATTAATTTGACGTAGCCAAGGGTCGAGAAAGATCCGATAGGACAAGGTTTTAAGTTGATCATGAAGAAAGTGAGGCGTACTTTCTGAAAGTGAAGCCAATTATGTAGAAGCATTTCCTGATCCAGTGGTACATGAAACTACAAGATCCTGGTTTTGGTCGTCTCTTTTTGAGGCATCGGGCTGGTTTCCGTATGATGACTATGAATTTTGAGAGAACTATATTTGAGCAGTTTTATCAAAATTCGCGTTCTGTGGAGGGGTTCCAGTGAACTAGCAGGTGATCCTCCAAACTTCAGAGCTCCTGGACCTGCAATATTCATCCAACGGCCCTCGGCCATTCGACGAGTACTACATTAGAACTACTACAAATGAGTAAGTAACGTCTATCTACTTTACTACGCAATAGTCGAAAGTAGGTATTCAATCAATCAATCAACCAAGTATAAAGTCAGTTAATCAGAGCCAATACTCAATACTACTTATGTTTGTAGTAACAGCATAAGAATATTACAAAAACAAACTCGAATCAAAACCACTTGAATATTAATCCACACGAATACTTTTCATAAACCTCGACGCGGCAGAGGCGCGAAGATGGTTCAACTTTGTCGCTTCGTCCATTAAATGGGGTTGGACTTGGGACTACGCAACTTGTCAGCGCCAGAGGGAAAGAATAAAACAACAAGAAAACTCACAACAACTTCCGGCTTTACCCTATCCACCATCCCCACCAACCGACTCGTCATCTCGTGCAAGGCAACCTTGTGCCTTGAATCCGTCCGACTAGCAAGAACGTCTGGTAACAAACCCACGAGTTTTGGCACGCTTCGTACGAGTTCATCCATTTCTTGAGCACTCGATGCGTCGGGGATAGCATCGAGCGAGTCTTCTTCGAGGAGTATGGGGAGTCGGGTCATTACTTTGACGTAGTCGAGGAAGGTCTGATACGAGAAATTTCGTTGGCACGAGGATACAAAGCATAAGATAAGACATACCTTTCCTCTGACATACCACCCATCAACCTGGTTCCTTCCAAACCTCTCGAAAAGCTCCTTCAGCAGCTCATAATCATGCCTCAACACTGCATCAGGTGCCAGTTCGATAACAGCAATCTCATGCGCTTGATTATACAAGCCAGCAGCAAGATATAACTCAAAGGCTTCGTATAGATGACCGGTATTCACGGCGTAGATTGCCTTGGCTTCCTGAACCCATTTCATCGGAACTTTCAAGCTGCCTACAATACCCCTCGTCATCCACTCGTCTAGTCTGTCTGCTGAACGGGCCAAGAGGTCTTTAATGGCTTTTCTTCGTCTGTTCAGAAATACATTAAGGGAAAGCAAAAGAAAATACAAAAGGCAACTCACCCAGCAGAACCCTCTATATGTAACAACACAAACACCGCTTCCTGAATCATCCCTAGCTGCTCTAGCTGAAGCGCATACGAGCTTGCCAATAAATCCGCACTCGGACTGTGCCCAGAGACTTGCTCGTCCTCACTTTGGTCTAAATCCATTTCAGCTTCATGAATCCCGTTAGGCTTGGGTTTAGGATCTCCTCTATCTCCTAGATCCCTAACACCCATACACCTCGAAAGGATGATATACAAATGCCATGGAATCGCATAATCCACCGGGGACTGTCCAAACGATAGAGGTTTCAGGACCTGGGAGAGCGAACACGCAGGGTCCGAGTATAATCTGATGAGCGAAAACATCCCGTCTTGTATGTCAGACGGTTTGGGTAGGTTCCATCTCGACCTAGACGTCTCCTTCTCCTCGTACCAAGGTGCAGGCCTCGCCACCTTTCTCTCGAGCCCCGAACTCGACATTAGCTGATGATACGCCTCGTATACTTGCGAAATCGGCGCATCCACAGGTTCCGAGTACCATAGATGTAATCCAAATACCCTCTTCCAATCCAAAGACTGAACGACGTCTACATTCTTGCCCTTTTCCTTTTCTACTCCAGTCCCTTTAGAACATTCCACAACTTCATCAACAATGCCAGCCAACAACGCATAAACCTTTCTTATTTGCTCATCAATATGAACATCAATCTTTTCCTCTCTCCAAATATTCAACTGCTCCCTCAAATCCTCACGAAACTCGAAATCACCCCCTGCCTGCGAAATAAGTGTAGCAAGCTTCATGTTCCCACCATCCATAGCAGCTTCGCAGGCCTTTTCGATTTGGTTGCCCGTTAAAAGCGTAAACACAATTCCAGCAGCATTGGCAGCGGGATTCGATCGGAGATCAGATTCTACGCTGGAAGCGACGACTTGTTCGAGCCATGACGAAAGAGCGGCTTTACGGGCGACTAGAGAGATGCGGTTTCGTATGTCTACGGAGACGCTAGGACCGAGGTGGAGGTCGATAGAGTCAAAGAGGGCGTGGCCGAGGCGGAAGAGGTTGGCTTCGTAGGAAGAGTCGGTAGGTGGGAAGAGAGCGGTGAAAGAGGCGAAATGGAGAGAGGATGGGTTTGGGTTGGCAAATGGAACGCCGTCATCGTCGGATTCGATGGGAGAGTGGGAAAGTTGGTGTTGTAAGAGTTTTGAGGAAAGTTCGGTAGACGGTGAAGAGGTGGTAGAGTTGGGTATTGGATGTATGGGGACTCTTGTTTTGTAGATTGTGGATGAGTTTGAGGATACTTTTCTGTAAAAAGCGATGAGAGTAGTGTAAAATAAAGCATTGAGCACATACGAAGAACCCGTTGGATTGGTTAATGTGCCAGCATGGACTAGTGTGCCTCCGGGGCCCCAACCAACGCGGAACGACCTCCCAAATGTTAAACCAGCGTCTATTAATGCATCTTCTGTCTCCTTGACCACCGAAGCAGAGTTTTCAACGCGAGCATATTTTCGTGACGGTCGATGTGATGGGAGTTCAATGTCATAGGCAAATGACGCGCGCTGCAATGAAAGGAAAAATAGTAAAGACCTAGAAATGATCTTAAAGGACAGAAACACACCTCTTTTGAATCAACACGCAGCCCGTCTCCGTCTGAATCACGACTATGTTTCCGGTTCAATGGTTGGTCGGATATCCGTAGCGAAGTTCTTGATGGTTTGTTCATGGCCTTGAGTGCAGCAGCCTCTTCTGGCATACGGAACAGCGAAGTCTGCATAACATGCATCCTTTGCGCGTCTATGCCGACTGTATGAGCCCGGGGAATAATGGTGGGGTCGCGATTCGATGCTGGGGGAGATTTTGCATGGTTCAACTCATGGCCATATCTGTACTCTCCATCCTCATCCTCAACCAGGGCATTCGAGGCCACCATGAGCTCGTCCTCATCCATTTCCGAAGAGGAACTGGGGCTGGGACTGGAGTCGGACTCGTCCTCGCTGTCTTCGTCCGAGTATTCCGCGTCTGCAGAGACATTTTGGGGTGCCCTGTGCTGTTGAAGGACTTGGTCATCGTCTTCGTCGCTGCTGTCGCTGGTGTACGCGCGGAACCGGGCCATCAGGACAGTCGACAAGAGTCCGCAAATTGTCCAAACTTTTGTGACGCTCCCAATTGTGGTTTTGTCACATGATCTCTGTCACTCAACCTGCAGCACTGAGCAAACGCATGTACATGAGATTCGAAAAGCCACCGATCCACAATGACTCGAATCGATAGAATTGTCTACAACGCATTGTCATGAGTCTCTGTCAGGATTGCATCAAAGGTCTCTACAGTTTTCTTCAAATATTACCCTTCCAACATTACTTCTATAGGTGTGAGGCATGAAGGAACACCCTCTGGCGAGTTCAAGAAGATCAACGGCGTCGACTGTTACATTTCTACTCCCCAAGGAGAATACGCAAAGGACAAAGTGCTCTTGTTCTTGCTAGATGCTTATGGTATGCAGACAGTCAATGGCCAGGTGCATTATGGTCACTTTAACTTCAAGGTCGTTAACCTGACTAACTATCGTTCAGCTCCTCGCAGACGACTTTGCGGTTAATGGCTATAAGGTAAGAATCTTTGCATCAATTATAAGGAACCAAACCTACTTTCGCTTCCAGACCGTCATGATGGACTACTTCAACGGAGATCCAGTTCCTGAAGGTACTCTTGACGATCCCAATGTACGCCTTTGAACTATCCAACCTCCGCACGGACTGATCTTGCTCCATGTTTTCTCAGCATAATTTCAACCTCGTAGAATGGGTAGGCAAACACAATCAACGGGTGGTCCGACCTCTCATCGACAAGGTTATCACGGCTCTGAAAGAAGAGGGTGTTACGCAGTTTGCAGCGACTGGTTATTGTTTTGGAGGCAAGTATCGGAGCTCGTAACTTATAAAAACGCCGTTCTGACAGACTACTTCTAGGACGATACTGCTTCGATCTCGCTCTCGATAACATCATACAAGTCACAATCGTCTCGCACCCTTCCTTGCTGAAGATCCCTGAAGACCTCGAGGTACGCCAAACTCATCCTTACAACACGGCATGTCCTCATCATGTTCTCTCTAGAGATACGCCTCGATATCTAAAGCACCCCTCCTCATCAACAGCTGCACCTTTGACCAACAACTCCCACTCGAAGCTCAAGCAACCGCCGATAAGATTTTCGGTGATGGCAAATTCGCTCCTGGATACAGACGTGAATACTTTGAAGGCTGCACGCATGGGTTTGCAGTTCGTGGGGATTTGAATGATCCAAAGGTCAAAGCGGGCAAAGAAGGAGCGTTCAAAGCGGCCGTGGAGTGGCTGAACAAGTATTTCTAAGTCAAATGTCTTTTTACCCTCAATACGTTCGATATTGTATAATCTTAGCATTTGTAGGGCTCCGGCATATATACACAGTACCAAGTTAAGCACCAAAAGTGACAGGAGTACTGATCGCTATCTCAAGACTCAAAAAACGGAAAGACCGGCTGAGGTTCAAGTAGGCTAGTAGCTGGTAGAAGCTAGCTAGCTGTAATGCTAGCAGTGAATTGAGACTCACCCAAGCATTCTTCTTGTTGAACCCCAATTGAATCATGTTCTCCTTGCCTTCATCGCACTCTCTAAGACTGCCAGTCAATTGTACACCTAAATAATATCTGTCCAAGGGTGCGATTCTACAATTAGATGCGCGCCGAATTAGTGAGTCGTCGCGTTCTTTGTGTTTGGTACTGCTAATTGACTTTTTTGTTTTTTCTAGATCTGATTCTGGTCGGCCAATTCTTAACTTGATAGGCAGCTGAAACTTGAAGAATACCCAACGCTACAGATGAAATGGGTCGATGGAGCATCAAACTTTAGGGATTGACATCCTGCAACAGCATTAGCTATCCATTGGTCCAGAGTATCTGCAGGCATGATTGACCTCTGTAAGTGGCCTGTCTACTATTTATGATATTTTTGAATAAGCTACGGATGTATATAAGATGTTCTCGAAGAAGGTCAACCAGCGAGTACTCTACTGAGTGTTCATCTGTCACTCATGGCGCGGTCATTTATTGCATTGCTTCTCGTTGCGTTCGCGTACAACTCAAACGCCCAGTCTAGCCCACCGGTAATAGACTTGGGCTATGCTTCATACCAAGGATCCTTCGATTCTACCAACAACGTAACGAACTTCCTCGGTATCCGTTATGCAAGTCCCCCGCTTGGTGAGATTCGTTTTCAAGTTAGTCAAGAAACACCGCGAGTAACACATCATTAAATTCAGGCAATCTTCGTTTCAGGGCTCCTCAGCCTCCCGCCAATGTTTCTGGTATCCAGCAAGCCCGTACCTTCTCTCCCACCTGCCTTCAAACTTCCAGAGGCGGATCTCCGACAAATCCTTTCTCCAATAAAACTGCGACCTCGAAAAGACAAGCTGGAGGTTCTAGTGAAGATTGTCTCTTTCTCAAGTAGGTTTGAGCTTCCCTAGAGTGCTGATTGTTCTTGACACATCTTAGTGTATACTTTCCTGGGTCAGCCGTTCCGAAGAAAGGGCTACCAACAATTGTATGGATTCATGGAGGAGGGTATGTTTCTGTTATCTCAGTTGCAGTGATAATAATCTAAGGTGGAATATAGATACGTCGGTGGAGGTGCTTCAAGTTTTCCTGGGTCTGATCTCATAAAGGGAGCAAACAATGGAGTTGTAGTAGTTACCATACAATATAGGCTTGGTCTTTTCGGTAAGTCTGACTTCAGCTTCATGAAACACATACTTACGTTTATGCCACCGCTCTAGGTTTCCTCGCAGGTACCAAAGTCAAGGAGAATGGTGATTTGAATGCTGGTCTCCGTAAGCTGAATAGCGTTGCTCGTTTTACCGATCCGTAATAAAATTTCTTCACAGTTGATCAACATCTCGCTCTTCGTTGGGTTCACGACCATGTGTGTCTCTAGTCTTAAATAGAGCTATATCTGACTGTTTTTGATAACAGATATCTAAATTCGGAGGAGATCCTACGCAAGTCACAATCTGGGGACAGAGCGCAGGTAGGCTCAAGTTTCCCGCAAAAACGAATCACACTTATCCTTCGGTTGCAGGTGCCGGGTCTGTCCTTCAGCATGTTATCGCTCAAGACGGAAGAACGTTCCCTCCGCTTTTTAGGGCTGCTATCACCAGTTCCACTTTCTTACCCCCGCAATACAAGTATAATGACAGGATCCCAGAAGTGAGTAACTTGAGGATCTGCTAATCATTCTAAAAATCATATCGCGCCAGGCTGTATATAACGAGGTCGTCGACCGAACAAAGTGAGCCTGCTCTATTTCGATAGTAGTTTGTGTAGGACTGAGCGATGTTATTTAGCTGTGGTTCTGATTCTGATACTCTTTCCTGCTTGCGGAAGGCTAATACCAACGCACTTGAGACGGCTAACACCCAAATCGCTCCTAGTGCCTTTTTCGGAACCTATTTGTTTGATCCTGTGGTTGATGGAACCTTTATCACTCAGCGCGCAACACAAGCACTGAGAGAATTCAAAGTTAATGGGGTATGTAATTAAGGTCCACCTGTACTTCTTTGGACGAACTTTTCTTCATGTAGCAAGCCTACCTGGCAATCACGAATACAAACGAAGGCGTCAGCTTTGTCGACCAAAGTACAGGTCCCACAGTCAACACCACTGTCTACGCTGGACAGCTTTTCCCGAATTTTGAGCTCGAACAGCAACAAGAGGCCGCAAGACTATACGCTGGGCTAGGTACACCATTAGACCAGGTCAACCGGATGATGGGAGAAGGTATGGTGTTCATTCACGACTGAAGCTCTGCTGCAAACTCACAGGCGTAGCTATCTTCATCTGTCCGACTTACTATGTATTGGATGCTTTCCCCCTCCGCTCGTTCAAGGTTCGTTTCCTTTCGTTGGAGATTATACATAAAAGACGCAGTGTTCTGTCAGGGAGAGTTTGCGGTCCCTCCAGCTCTGCATGGCACTGATGCAACGTACATTTGGCCATCGTAAGTGTCGTAGTTCAGGAATTAGATCGGGACCTGCGCGCTGACAATTTTTGATCAGGCTTGGGACCCCAGGCTTCCGAAACGCAGATTTCATCAAAGCATTTTCCCAAGGATTCCTCGCATTCGCCATGTCCTTGGATCCCAATATCAAATACGATCGCACGAACATCCTGCCTCGATGGGACAGATACACATTGGGCCGTCCAGAGATGATATTCAACAGAACGGAGGATGGGACTGCTCCAGATTTACATGAAAAATCGACGGACAGCGGGCTCCTGGAAAGGTGTAGGTATGTGATTGGTCATCGCTGTTTGGTATCGACTTGAATGAATCTGATGTTCGGAGAAGATTCTGGCAAAGCGTCGGTGCCCTGACGGGACAGTGATCGTGCCAGATATTGAACCGCAGTTTCGAACATGGCACGGAGGATAGGGAGATTTGGCTTCATGTCAATAGTAGGATATAGTATAGTATATGAGTACGTGTTGTCTAATCTTGAATTGGAATAAGAGGTCGAGACGCGTGTCAAACTTCGTAATCATCAAACGGAAACCAAAGGTCCTCTAAAAGGGAAGGAGGCAGTCCACAGTCCCATAGTTCCACAAATAACTGGTCGTTCTCAGGGAATGCCTCGACAAATTTTGTCTCCCCTAGACGCAGATGCGTAAACGCAAAATCTAGGAAAACAACAGAAAAGTCATGTTTTTGGTTGTCCGCTAAGGGTTCCCAATCAGAGAGGTTTATTAGCATGATTTGATCGAGATGCCAGTCCCCTTGAAGGACGCCGCCGTACAAGATGGATCGCACGCCATGGCGAATTTGGCGAATCTGACAAGCAGTATAAATTTTTTGAATTTGGTGAGAAGTATTGATATGGTACCAAGCTACGTTGTGGTTCCTCGGGCCAGCTGTGAATGGCTAAGGAAGACAGTGGAGATCCCTCTATAATTTCCATGAAAAATCCATACAGAGCTCGACCACCGGGGACAGTGAACTAAAGCCGTGGGGAGGATGATTAAGCTATACGGTAAAAGCACAATTAGATAGAATCATTACCTGATGAAACCCATAGACATGGGGCAATAAGGTTCCCTGCAGATACTTAAGCCGCCCATACACAGCCAGTTCCCTGCGTATCATATCATTAGCAATGTTGAGGGACAGTAACCGCTGATGAGGTAGGTATGCTTCGAATTGTCGAAGACACTCTTCCGCGTCGAGAGTTGGGAAAAAAACTTCGTCGAACATCTTGAGACAAAGACGAGTCTTGCATATCATTAGCTTCTCATCAGTAGACTCCCATTCCAAGTGACCAAACAACACTCGCGAATATTTGCCCAACTCGGAACGTACGACTTGCGAAATCTTGAAACGCAGATGTCCATCTTCGCTTCGACAGGCGAGCATCAGAAGGTCATCGATTTCGGACTGACGATTCCTTGGGTGCTTCATGACTAGGTCTAATGTTTCTGTAGGTGGTCGTTCCAGTGGGAGTAAAAAACGCAAAAGAGGTTCTCTTTTCGAGAAATTGTCCACGTGGACCTCTAAAACATCTCCAACTGTAAGCGCTTCAGCTTCGTGTTGGGCACTTTGCTGCCATTCGCAAAAACGAGCGAGATCCGGCCAATGGCGCTGCATCGTGTACACATCAAAATCCGCGTAACTGGTAGGGTTTTGGTTTACTGCGACCGGATAATCGAGTTTGTTTCTTGTATCGTTCAAGGCTCCATGTACAGCTTGAAAGGGCAATTCGGACCTGAAAGGCTGTTCGGATGCATTATTGAGCAGTAAGCCAATCATGTTGCGTAGTGACATTTGCTCGCCAAGTGAGAAGACCAGTCCACATACAAAGAGGCCAATTTCGGATGGTTCGATGGTGTTGATAATTATGGCATGTCGTTCGTCAGTGAGAAGAATATACTTCATTTTCGGAGAATAGGAATCCCAGAGATCACGGAGCCAACGCAGAAAAGACACATTCTTCGAACATTTGATAACGAATTCACGGTCTCCCCTTGAGATTGTAAGATCTTTCCAGCAAATTTTTCCAGGGGGCTTTGGGAAGAACGATTTCAGTCACCGAATTGCAGATTGGCGTTTTATACACACCACAAAGACTACAGAAATCAACGCCTTTTTTGTGACCGCAGATTCGGATTCAGGAGATTCCGTTGACGTCCAATAGATAGCCTCAGTGATTTCTGTATCCAATCTAGTGACGTTGCTTGTCGTGGAAGATTCACATACCGTTTTCAGTTTTTAATTCAAACCAGATTTCTGACCTAAAAACAAATCTCCGTACGACTTCGAGAACTGGTTTCAGATACTTTGAATCCACACCATCACTGATGTTGCATATTCAGGTACATCACTAGACAAACGGCTTGGACGAATAACTTGCCTATTGGTTGCATGAGAAATTGAAATGGTGTGGTACCGAAGGCTTGCCATCGCCGAACGAAACTCTTGAATGTCATATCTTTGAATGACCTCTTCATTGGTACATTTTAAGATACGTTCTTCTTCAGACTTGTAGAAGGCTTCCCCGCAATTTTTGCACGATACCGTTGCATCAGCATCAGCAGATTCCAACGGTATCAGAGTGTTGTGTTCAAGAAAGACTTTATAGACTGAAGTTGTCGTGTCAGAGCCAGTCATTGTAGGTGAGTGAAGTCAGAGGTCGTGAGAAACAATGAACCAGAATCCCGACGCCAGTGTACTGGATCCGGAAGAGGCATCAATCGGCCGGTGCTCAAACGCTCAAGTGACAAAACGCTCGGTCATAAACAAAAAGTAGGATACATGACGACCTTTCATGGTGGATGTATGGGATACAATATTACTACTTCAGCGGCGATCAAGTACAACCTCTTCTCGTTCTTTCACATCAAGTACTTTCCATGAGTGAAGCACATTCTGGCCTAGGATATTCACAGCATACTGCTATTCTCCAATGACGAGCAAGCCCTTGTTTATGAGAAGTGAAGGTAGGAAGTCGCTAGGCCAAATGTATTTCAACTGCCGCTGAATTCGTGGCCTCTATTGAAGAGAGGCCGTTTGGTAGCCGCCAAAAAAAAGAATCTCATTCTGTCGATTCACACTGGTCGACAATTATTTTAGGCGGTCCAAATCTAAACTCAATATACCGTGCCTTAGTCTGCCACCTGCGACCAAACTAATCCGAGTCAACTCAGGTCAACTCCGGCCCCAATGCTTTGCTGGCATCCTACGTAGCTACCGTCGACCAGGATACAACCTTTCCTATACCGATGCACCATCGCCCCTCTGGCCTTCAAGCGCCCTGACGCAACCCGCACAGGTCCCTCAAACCCAGTATAAAAGCCCTCTAGAATCTTGGTAGATCCTCACTAGTAGCTGGCCTATTCAGTCCCCAAACTCTCACAACACAACTACCAACGAACACTTTCACGACTCGTAACGACCCTTGACGACCTTTTTTTGTGTCTCATTGACGTCCGTCTTTCGTTCGTCGTTTCACCCAACTCCGAGTCTCACTGCAAACTTGTTCTCTAAAGCAAGCACATTGCTTCTTGACTACTTTTCGACTACAACAACTCTTCTCTTCTCATCTCGCTTTCACACTCGCACCCACCCAATATGCCATACATCTCCAGTTCCGGCATGGCCTACCCTTCCTATGGGTACTCTCGACACTATAGCCACCACAGCGTTCCTGTGCAATACTATGCTCCATCTGTACCTTCATACGTGGCTGCACCGAGTTATCATCACCACCGTAGCTCGTACTCTGTTCCTTATGGGTATGGGTCGCCGTACTATACGTCTCATAGTACACCTGTTGTTATGCACAGCAGTCGTCACTACCGGAGACGCTCGAGAGGGTTCATGGGCTTTTATTGATTGACTGATTGAATGGACGTGGAGTTGGGGATGGGAGAGTTATGGGGAAAAAGTTCAAATGATATGATATTTATGCTCAGTGTCGATGTCTGCTTTCTGTAGTGGTTTCGGAGTGGAATGAAAAGATTGACTTTGAGCACAATTTCTTGGCTATGATTCTCGACAAAGACTATCTTCTATTCTGCACATTACAATTCCGAATCAAAGGTATACATCATCACAGTACATTACCCATTATAAGTGAAAAAAATAAAAAATAAAAAACCATTAACCACATCATGTATCGTATGTATCGTGTCGTGTCGTTCCTAGAAAAGAGTGCAGCCGCGTCATTGTATCGTGAGGATCATACGCGCAAATCAACGAGAGCCCATAAAGTAATTCCACAAGCCGCCCACAATTCCTCTGCTCTTGCGCTTCTCCATCTTCTCCGTCTTGACCTCATTGTCAGCGCTCTTGCCTCCCGCTGGATCAGATAACTCGTTGGCCTTGACAACATCTTCCTTGTTAGTGACTTGCTCGCTTGGCGTTTCTTCTTGGTCCTTGAACTTGATAGTGCTACTCTTCTTGACTTGTTTCCCCTCGGCACTTGCAGAAACATCCTCTTCGACAACCGGAGTAGACGTAGATTCTTCGACTTCAACATCAGCTTCGGTCACCTTCTCTTCACCATTCTCAACTTGGACAATCTGCTCCTCCATCTCATTCTGCATCGGTTCAACCGGGATTTGAGGAAGCTTCATCCCGCCAACAGTCACACTCCCAGATGATGGACTAGTGACGGGAGGAGCGATGGGAGGGTCTGCGGGAACTGCAGGACTAGTCTTGTCAGGTGTACCGGGAGCAGGCGTAGGCGTAGGAGAATCTCCCGTAGAAGGCAAAGGAGTGGTCCCAGTACCAGGAGTACCAGGAGTGACCTCGGGGAAATCATACTTTTGCCAAGTTCCAGGAATCAAGGCAATCGGAAGCAACCAGGTCGCACTGAGCACGACTCCGTATCCTACATCGTAGCTCTTGATCTGACCCCAGCTCCACGAGATGAATGTACCGATGTAGCCCACGAATGGGACAATCTTGCGAAGTAACAGCAGAGCAGGCTGCATGGGCGCAGGGAGCACGGTGATGGGAAGGTTGTTGAAGAACCAAGTGAGGGCGGTGGTGATGAGGGCGGCTCTTTTGGCTGCTTCGATGGACTCGTCCGAGAGAACTGCGAGGACGGGTGGAGGGAGATAGCTAAAATAAATTGTTAGAGAGTAGGAACACGTAGGCTACCGAAATGACTTACATCCTGTATCCCCACCAAAGTGCGTGAATCGACATCTTTGTCGTGGATGGCAACCATACCTTGACTACCTTGTCGCCTGGAACCGGGGCAGAAGGAGAAGGCGTAGTCGGTTTACTAGGAGTATCGCCATCACTAGGAGCAGTCGGCTCAGTAGGAGTGGCAGGAGTAGTGACAGACGGTTTGTTCTTCTTATGGAAAGGCCACTGTAGCTTCCAGGCAGCCTGCAGACTGGGCTGCAACTTCTTCCCAGAAGCGTCACTGCTACCATAAGAAATCTCGGAGAGAGGGACATATTGATACTGAGCCAGCTCGACCTTGTCGTTGCTAGTAGGCTCCAAGGGCACATACATCATAATGCTAGAGTCGTGAAGGATATCGTGAGGGATATCATGAGGGGCAGGCAAAGGCGAGGTCCCAGTATCATCATCATTCCGAGGCTCATCCGCGTCCTTGTCGTCGCCCGGGTTCACACTTCCACCATCATCAGGTCCCATCTCCTGCAAAACGCTCCAAACGCTAGGTTCATCCTCCTTGCCGTTCATGATGACGGGGTCGCGCATCTTTTTAATCAAATCGCCGTCTTTCAGGAAGATGGCAGAAGGAGGAGTAATGGGACGACCGCTCTTGTCACATTTGGGAGGTGGGAGTTGTGAAAGCCTAGGCGGTTTGGGGAAAGGCGAGTCGGCATCCGGGGCGGGGAGAGCGGCGATGAGTTTGCGAATGTGCTCGGCGAGCTGCTGGCTTTGGTACTGGGCTTGGAGCGGGACAATCTCCGCCTCGGTACCGCTCGTAGGAATAGCAGAAGCAGAGGCAGGGATCGACGCCATGGATGTGGCGGGCGAAAAAGTAGCAGAGTCGCGGTTCTTGCGACTCTTGAGCTTGTCCTTGAGCTGCTTGAATGGGCCGGACTTGGGCTTGCTCGGGGTAAGATCGACCATCGGTGCGATGACTTCAGAGTCTGCTGCATCTGCGACGACCTCTTGGTCATCATCTCGAGGTTCGTGGAGCGCGGTAGCAGACTCGTTTGCATCGGCGGGGGTCTCTTGGTCTGCGTCCGAGTCCTCGATGACAGCGTCGTTCGCGACGGGCTGAGTAGACTCTTTGGAGTTGGCAACCTTCTGGAGACTCATCTTGCGAGCAAGACGACGAAAGACGCCTTCCTTGGCAGCTGGAGAAGGAGGCACAGAAGGCATGTCTACAACATCAGCTACTCGGCCGTCTTCCGTCTCTAGCGTCTCGCCCATGGCAGTCTGCTCGACATTGGGTTCAGACTGTTCAGGACTTGTGGCCGCGACCTTCTCATCAAGTTCCGGGACAGTACCGTCGAGAACAAGGGCATGTTCTTCGGCAAAGTCGTGGACACCCAATTTGCTGACAGTGGGGAGGATAGGAGTGTCCCCTGCCTGCAATGCTACGATTTCGGTAGTCGACATCAAGGGCGAGAACAAGGAAAGAGGAAGATGATGGATGTAAGAGAACAAGAGGCGACTTACGAGCGTGACTGTCGATCGCGTTTGGATTAGCTTCTTCAAATATTTGGCACCTGTCATGATCAGGTCTTTCTACCATCCTGCTCGAAATGCAGTTTACACTTGAGGGACTTGCTCTCGCCGTTAACTTGACTGCATCCACACCTTACAACTCGGAAAGAAGGAGAAAGGTTGGACATTCAATTAGAAGCTTCGGCGGCTGTGGGGATTCAAGATTTCCATTCCGGAGAAAACTCACGTTCCCAAGGTGGTCGACAAGCAAAATGCATTAGAGAAGGACCATAAGAAGCTACTCCAGAAAGGCATTTCCCTTCCAAATACTCAGAAAGTGGATGCCTCTGTGGTAGATGAGTGGTTTATAGAGATGGAATAGGGGCATAACAGAAACAATATTCAATTGACTAGACTATATATTTTGTGGATTCGTGTATATAAGTTTTAGCCCAAAATGAGCTCAAACGATGACGAGACCAGCAAAAACGGGGAAGAAAGACGCAAACGTACGTTTGCGCCGTCAGCTTCTCTTTCTCTTCTACCATGACTGGCAGCGGTGAATCTCCGTTTGTTACCAAATCTGCATTCACTCCTATAATCCATTATACTCTATTTGAATTTGACAAGGTCCCCTTCGTTCTAGAGATTCCTACCGAGCATTTACTAGAATATTCGTTCAAACCTGTCCGGTGGTTGCGTTATGTTGGATGGGCTTTTCTTGGCGTACCTGGCAAACTAGTTGAAGTTATTGATCGTCCAGTTTACACTATTCGGGACGTCGGCGATGAGGAGGTTGATTTAGCCAGTTCGGATCCTGGACTTACAAGGGAATATCGGTTCGAACCAGGTGTGTCCCACAGAAACTGGTTGAATGAGTTTCTCATTGATAGCTTTTTTTTTTTAGAATCGCCCATTGAATGGGATGATGAAAACAATCCCATCATTAACCTCGAATCTCTTGCCTCGATTTCGCAGTTCGATGGCACTGATCCTCGCAGAAAAGACTTTGGATCTGAGGTCATAATACGCGATGGTGCATGTGTCTTGACTAGCCAGTGTGGTGACGCCGTACAAGGCTGCCATCTATTTCAGCATGCAAGAGGCGACGAGGTATGTTCTTGTGCTATAATTTGTAACTTTTAATTTGTAGTAACTCTGCCTTACAGTGGATTCGCCTCGTCCTCCGCAGACGACATGGCGCCCTCACAGCTGAGATAACTAGTATTGATGATGTTAGGAACGCCGTGACTCTGAGTGGAAGTATCCACCCATGGTTTGAAAAGTTGCGTGCGGCATTTCTGGTGGTGAGTATTTTACCTGTGGTTATCAATTCTCGCCAACTTGTGAATTTACAGAAAGAATCTGAGTTCGGAATTACAGCTCCGGTCGATTACAACTTGTACATAGCGTGACAAAGCGTGACAAACGGCAATTCTATGGCACCGACGGCACTTTGGGCACCTTGCACCCTTCACATACCTTCAGGCTTCAGGCTTCGAACACGTCCATATCTTGTAGCTCGTAAGAAACATGTAGTACTTTGCTTGCACTTCTCTGTGTCAATTGTGTGTCAAAACCATGGACTGTTACTCAGGGCAATAATTAAGGACTGCGTGATACTTGTGAATTTTGGATTTGATATCTTTGTCTTCACAAGATAAAGCGACACTGATATATACATACGTTAATATGAAGTGAGACTGGCAAGTTTTTAGCGTTTCCGGCAACAGAAACCAAGCCCCTATTAGATGGGCATCGTCGATGCATCATCATGGGTATCAGATGAGATATTTTCTACAGAGATAAAAAGCTTACTCTCGTATTTTAGCTGTCTCTATGCATATGACAATAGCCACAGGCAATGAGAGACAGGCTGCAGCCGTGCAGCGCCGCGAAATGTTTCAAGTTCCGCCAGTGTGACTTATGTGACAGGGGATTACAACTTGTAATTTTGTACTTGTAATTTCGGTTTCCCGACCGATCTCTGAATTTAGACCCCTAACCTGTATCTCTCGACTGCGGATGTGCCAAAAGCGTCCCATCTTGATCCCCAAGGATTCACAGACCTACAGAATTTTCGTAGAGGAAGGTTTGGCACTCCTAAACAGCACCTCCCTCGGAATCGGCGTTACACTTTTCAGTATCTTGTCCACAATGCTGACACGTTCCGTTTCAAGAACTTTGATGTTCGGGAAAACACAGACGCTGCCTTCTTGAGCTATGATTCTGAACGTCTTCCTTCCCCAGCGATCTGCCACTATATCTATGCTGCTGCTGTAGTGAAGGCTTACGCGCGACACGCTTCTTGGCCAGCCTGGGGACGTATTTTCAATGATTCCATGCGTCCGCCCCCCAATAAGAGAAGGAAGACCCGCTCTGACAACAACGATCCTGATTCCAAGAACAATTATCTGAGGCCCTCTACAGGAGGATCTGGGGAATTATCCGGAGGTGGAGGTTCTGCTGGCCAAGGCCCTGTGGACTCGGGCGCTATCGCAGAAGATGGTGATGTCCCAGAGTCTGATTTCGAGGTCGTAGATTGTGTAGATGATGCTACACAGCGTGTATTTGATGTAATGGACTTTATCACACTATCCCGCAAAAAGCAATCTCCGGTGTCGGATGAGAGCAAAAGCGAATTCCTACATGGATGGCTTGAAGCCCAGCGGAGTGGCCAGAATGAGGAGGACGGTAGGGGGTAGGGATGGTGTGTATCCGAGTCTCCCTAATTCTTGTAGTTTTGTAAGTACTGTCTCCCTAATTCTAGAATAGTGTTGTACTGGCTTTTCCAAGTCACAATCTATGTATCATTGTGTTGGTTCAGAACAACGCATAACTCCATTCGCACATTCCGTTTTTATCTCGCTTGTCCCATCACGCACCCGGTGCCTTGGGTAAGAAATTCCAAGTCGAAACTCCAACTCTGGGCAGGGCATTAGCCTCTTTCTCTGACAGTGACAGACACTCCCGACTCACCAAGCCCGTCGTCTCTATTTCCATCGTCTAGGCCAAGCTACGTATCATCAAGTCTACTCTACCGTGGTTATTATAGCTACGCCGGGATGATATCACTCTATAGCCGAAAGATTCTAGTCTCACACGACGTCTTGTCAAACAATTCAAGTCTCTTTGATTCGCACTAGTCTTCCCACCCCAGAATAGAAGAACCACCTTGTCCCCGTCACCCCATCGACTACATAGCAGACGCCGACTCTGCCCTTCTATCTGACTCCATCTTCATCTGCTCTGACCTAGAGACAAAGAGGAAGAATCTCAAGAAACAATGCCCATACCCTCTCTGTGAAATCCCAGCAATCACACTCGTATCATATCTCACATCTCACAAAATGTCCTCAACAACATCTTCCTCCCCATCTCCATCCCCAACAAACACCAACAACGACGGTAACGGCGTCGATAACAACAGCTTCTTCACCCCAGGCTCCTCACCTCCTCTCATCCTCGCTTTTCTCGCCATAGGCCTCTTCTCCGCGGCAATGGTAGCCGTATTCGGATGGAGACGAGTTCATTTTGGTCGAGCGACGACACCTTTTCTCATGATGGACCCTCTTGGGCGTCAGGTGGGAGGTGCTACCCTAAATGGGAGGAGAAGACCTGTGGATTATGGAGAACCACCGAAATTGTGGGATCTGTGGACGGAGAGTCCGAGAGATGGGATTGGGATTTCTCATTCTACTTTTATCACTACTACTAGAGACAGAGAGGATGAGTCGGATCTAGGGTTAGGTGTCGGTAGAGACGCGGGGTCAGAGCTTCGGAAGGACTGGAGGCTGGAAGACAAGGGTGAGGAGGTTCGATGGGATAATGTGATGGTGAGTACTGCTCTAGCCGCTGTATCTCTTTCCAATGTGGAAAAGCTCATTTTGTCTTTTTACGTGTGTTACTCTATTACATGTATTCTAGCCCTTGGCCGTCACTTCCATCCGCGACCCAAACGCCTCTAATAATAACGATTCCATGACGAATGATACCCACGACCACAACAATCGGAACATATCAACTCCCCCATCTATACCTTCTCCATCGCCTCTCCATCGACGTCTAGTACTCAACCTCCAAAGAACATTCCGAAATCGTATTTTTAGCCGAAATCGAGGTCGAGAAGGAGATCATCCGAGTGCGTCCAATGATACCCGACCAGACGAATCACAAGACCCAGAAAAAGGCCATATACACCAGTCGTCGTCATCTTCCTCCTCGTCGTCCAACACGACACCAGTACAAATGCAAATCGCAATAGCGATCATGATGCCTACGCCTCCAAAGAAAGGAAAGAGGATGAGCGTTGATTCTACTTTTGATGATGAGGATAGGTTGGAGTATGCATTGGGCTTTTGTCAAGTTCCGTGTCTTGAGGAGGGCAAGGAAGGGAAGGAACGTGAGATGGGGTAGGATGTAAGATTCTTTGTAGTTTTCTTTGGACTGGTGACGCCCGTTAGGGGCGTAGGACGATCGTTGTTGTATGGAGGATGGATGTACTGCTCCGAGTTATGCTTGTATTTCTACTTGCTGCTTATACGACTACTTATCTTCACTGAATAGCTGCTGGAGAAACGAGCTCGATTGATATGCAATTGTAAAGTACTATACAAAAACTGATACAGATGGAGATGATCATCCAAATCCTTGACACTAATCCCTCCTCCGAATCCCAACCCTACAAGCCAAAGGCTTCCTCAAAAAGCCCTCCCTAGTCTCCAACTGTTGCCCCTCCTTCTCCAACACAAACTCAAACCTTCTCAAAATACTCCCAACAATAATCTGCAACTCCAAATACGCCAAATTCTTCCCAACACAACCTCTAGGACCGACCGAAAACGGATTAAACGTCCTATTCCTCAGTTCCTTTGCCTCTTTATCACCCTCAAACCACCTCTCTGGCCGGAACGCTTCGACATCTTCTCCCCAGACGGCTGGGTCGCGATGAATAGTGAATGAAGGTACCGAAACGACCGTGCCAGATTCGAAAAAGTGAGATTTACCGGTAAGAGGATCTTCAATGGTCATACCACCTTCAGGAACGATACGTGGGAGACCGAGAGCGGAAGTAGAGTGAATACGGAGACCTTCGTCGATGCAGGCGTCGAGGTAGGGGAGTTTATTGTTCTTGACGTTTTCGACGGTGGCGGGGGCGGTAGGGTCGAGAGCAGCGTCGAGTTCGGCGTGAAGCTTGGCTTGTGCGGTAGGATTGGAGGCGAGGTAGTAAATGATAGCGCAGGTTGAACTTTCGGGTTTATTGATTAGCCTGAGACTGGAAAGAAGGAATGCAAGAACGCTTACTTGGACGTAGTATCAGACCCGGCAATAAGCAATGTTAAAGCCTCGGCAGTGAGTTCCTCACGACCCATAAGATTACCCTGGTCATCTTTTCCTTCCTGGAGTTTCCTCAAAAGGTCATTCCTTCCACCTGCTCTGTACGAAGCACCATCTCCACCAGCCATCTTTTCCTTTTCCAAATCCACACCAGCATCGGCCGCGAGCCGCCTCCTGACAGCCATAATAGCAATACCAGCTAGAGCCTTGACATCCTTGCCACCCTGTCTAAACCAAGGAAGCTTCTTCGCGACCGGACGCCAGTATGCAGGAAGAGCACCCATCGACATGGAATATTCGCCTCGGCCATTGAGAATCTTGACTGCTGGAATCTCTCGTGTCTCAATATCTCCCGAAGCCGTTCCGTATGACTCGATAGCGGCTTTCTGAGACACGGGAACGGGTGCCTTGTCCTGACATGCAGAAAGCATACCAAACGGTGCACCAAAAGCAAGATCACCAATCACGTCGAATGCGAGATAATTGCACCATGGAAGACAATCCAACCATAACCTTCCGTCGTGACCTTCCCAACCACCTTCACCCTCGTCTCCACTTTTGCCTTGAAGAGCCAAGTCGTACAGACGAGACCATTGGTCCAAGAGTTGACTGACGTATAGCCTTATTTGAGGTTCGAATTCGATAACAGACTTTTGGGAAAAGATGTGTGAGATGATCTTGCGTTTGCGAGTGTGCTCGTTACGGTCACGGGTGTTGAAGACACCTCGTTGGATAGAGACGAATGCGTCGTAGAATTCGGATTTGAGAGCACCGTTGCCGTGGGCGTAGATGATACCGAGGGCGTCGGGTGCAGCGACGGAAATGTGGTTTGGGGCAATACGAACAAAGGTACCTATGGTGATGTCAGAAAGAAGTAACCGGGTACTAAGAATAGGTGTTACCGTATTTCTCATGCAGTTTGTGGACATTCTCTGAACGATGGCCTTGAAGAGAGACGACGCCCAGCCAAATGTCGGAGAACTTGGCAATGAGTGGACCTGGATAGGATCTAATACCACGAAAGTCGACGAGCCATGGGATGAAGTGAACAAGGAAGAATGTAGCAAGGGCGAAGCCTGCTACGTTCACTGGAGTGAAGTGGAAGTTGGACAAGTGGGTTTTGAGGTAGTCCATCGTGGTGAAGGACAGGGATGACGCCTTGGCCTTTTTGTATGGGCGGATCTCACTTTTGGGTTCCTACTAGAGCGGACCAATCACGGGACTGGCGTTGCGACTCTAATTCAGACTCAGAGATCGGTTGACATAGCTTGTCTTGTCAGTTAGTAGTCCTATTCTTCCGTACCCGCTGATAGAGGCTGAAGAACGGAAAGAATGACCAAGTACTAACTGGTCTTCACTAATGAAGCAAGAATGGACGAGGAATTTTTAACTGGATGCATGGGCGATGGAATCGGGCGCTTGGGAAACCAATCGCAGGGCAAAGTTGTCGCTACGCCCAAATTCCTTCCCCAGAACCCCGCATTCCATTGCAAATAATAATATCGATCCGTTTCCTTTGCGTCAGAAAGATTGACATCCACAAGATTATCCGCCACGGTGCAGTACGGTGCCTACTTCAAGAAATAACTCCGAGTAACTCGGAAAAGCCAAAATTTGATCAACCACATCTTATCTTTATAGACAGACTGCTCAAGCGCTCAAGGGTCGATGTTAACCCGCTGCATCAATCTATAAATCGCCCCGAAACACACGTTAGCAAGACTGTTGCCTGCGCGCCAGGACCCATGTCAATCTGAGCGCGCCTTCACCGAATCAAGGGTATCGGTGAGTCACAAAAGGGTCTATTCGTTGGCAATGCAGATTTCCTTCTTAACCTGAGGACGCCCAAAAAAAGTCGCGGCTTTTTCTCCTCACTTTTCTGACTCAATTTCGAACTCACTATACATCCCTATCACCGGATGCTTTGATTCAATCTTATATCTGAAAGCCGTTGATTCCCATCAACCTTCGTTCATACATTCCACGTTCTCCACCTAAAAACCACTGTATACAACACCGCATGTTTTGCGCAGCCACTCGACAGGAAATAAATGTCCCATAGAAAACAAAATGGCTCATTGACATGAGATCCAGATGAACGAAAACTGACTCGGACCGGCTTCATGGCAGCAACCTATAAAGACCCCACCAAAGTACCAGTACTGCGCGGTACACGGGATGTCCAAACTTCCCGAAAGCTCTGCTGTTGACGGCGCCAAACCCCTCGACAAGTCTCCCGACGTAGAAACTCTTCAACTCGGCGTCTACTCTATCCACCGATTCAAACCTCGTCGCGATCCAATCGAACTATACAAGAAATGGAAAGAACATTTTGTTGCTTTATCCCAGCTAATGTGGGACGTCTACACCTTGGCGCCCATGTTGGTTCTCGTTTTGGTTTTCATAGAGATGGTGAAGAGGTCGGAAGATGTGATTTTGTTGGGTTTCGAGATGAGGATTTTGAGAATTGTGCGTCAATCTTTCATACAAAGACGCGCCGTTGATCGCTGGATTTTGTCAGATGGAAATTGGCATACATGAAGGAAGAGTGGATTCAAGTGCGCTGATAAAAGCTGTCGCGGCGCGTCTATTGTGTGTGATGGTTGCGGGTGGAGTTTCTACCTTTGCGTACGAAATCTTCTTCTCTCTTTTGAATGTCTTATTCATTCGCTCCGCAGGGCTCGACTTCGACGTCGTCTCCGAGCAAGAGTCGTTCAGTACTTTGATAATTATTTGCTCAACTGTAAGTTTTATAACTCGAATCTTCAACCACAAACATTAAAGCTTTTGGTAGATAAACTCGAGTTGGATCTCTCCATGCTAGCAGGTACGAACGTATCCCTTACAGACAAGATGTTCCTGACACCCCACGAACAGACAATATGAATGACGACCTCGAACCCACGGGTATCTGGCACTCTGTACAATCGACTGTCGAGATCTTCACCCGACTTTTCAGTGTACTCGGTCAACTGAGCTTTATCTATCACCTCGGCCGTTCAAGTAACTACGGAGTCTTCTTCGTTTTGCTGTGCCTGTTTAGACCCGTCCTATCGTTGGTGATGTTTCCGGCGAATTTGAACGAACGTGAGTCCTGTCTTGAGTTCGGAAGCCAGTTGTGAGAGTATGCATGTATCGTTTCTAGCAAGGGTCGTCGAAGCCACCAATCCTCATTATCTACGTATGCAAGCTTTAAAAGCATTGGCGGAAAAGAAGTTTAGGTCGGATATACTTGGCGGGAATATAGTGGGGTATATCAAAGATCGTGAGTTTCTTTCAAGTCTGGTAGAAACAACTATTCACCTTTGATTCAACAGAATTTCAGAAGGCACGAACCGCATTGGGGGATGTCAGTTCCGAACATCCAGAGCTCTTGTTGTGGTCTATGGTAGAAGAATCACCGTTTAGTGTGTTTGCAGAGGCTACGAATGATCTTCCTACGGTGTGTCTTTCTCTAATGTTTTTTCTTTAAAAATCTTATTTCAATCCCGCAGATATTCTGCGCTGCCCTTGTCATACTCAATCCAACAGCCACCAACCTGTCTACGGTCTTTTCGTTAAGACAATCAGTCGATTCGCTCAGGATAACGTTTATGACTATCTTTTGGGAGGTAGAGTCGTTGAGCAGACAGGCTGATATTATCTCAAGGCTGTATCATCTCAAGGATAAGCTAGCGCAGACGCAGGTTAAAGATGGGGATTTGGTTTATAATGCGAGATCTGAAGAAGAGAAGTCTGATTTTTCTCGAGGAATGGGTATCGATGTTCGGTAAGAACCTTTAATAAGATGCTATAACGGTCATTAACTCGATCTTCTATACAGGGACGTCGTCTTCTCGTACCCAGGCGGCGATACCAACGCTAGTGCTCTGGACCATGCATCTTTTGCTATTTCTCCCGGTCAACTGGTCGTTATCGTGGGCGCTAATGGCAGTGGAAAATCCACTTTGATTAAGCTTCTAGGCCGACTATTCAATCCTACCTCTGGGACTATCCTTGTTGATGGTGAAGATATCACTCAATACCAATTAGCAAGTCTTCGTCAAGCAATAGCTATGTTGACCCAAGATCATCACCTCTACCCTCTTTCCATCAAAGAAAACATCGGGCTAGGTTTCATAGAAAAGATGGACGACGAAACCTTGATCTGGGATGCGGCGAGAAAAGGAGGAGCAGAAGGAGTAATCAAGGGATTGAGTAACGGGATAGAGACAGTTTTAGATCCGAAAGGATATCAATTTGCGCACCGGGTGATGCCAGATGATAAGACTGGGTTAGGTGACAAATTAAGAGGGTTGAATAAGACGGGAGATGTATCTGGTGAGCTGTCTAAACCGGGATGTCGTTAGTGCTGAGGGCTGATGATCTATTTACTATGAAGGTGGGGAAAGACAGCGGTTGGTAGCGTGCGTTCTTTACCTGTTTTCGACAAATTTCTGGCTCTGACATCCTTCTAGTGCGCGAACATTCATGCGTTTCAATTCAGACAGTGTCAAGCTTATTGCAGTCGACGAACCTAGTTCTGCTTTGGATCCCGAGGCAGAGTTGGAACTGTTCGAAAATATACGGAGCATGAGGAAAGGAAAGACGGTTATCTTTGTTACGCATAGATTTGGGCATCTGACGAAGCACGCTGATGTTATTTTGTAAGTGCAATGCTCCATTTTGACTGTAAAAGAGGTTTGTTCAAGTTGATGACACTGAAATGCTAGGTGTATGGACAAGGGCCGAGTAATAGAATCGGGTACGCATTCGGAATTGATGAAGATGGAAGGCCAGTACTGTAAGATGTATAGTGTACAAGCACAAGCGTTTGAAGAAAACTAGATTTTCAAAGTACTAAATTAGTAATTAGCAGGCGTAATTGACTCAATTGGCAATCGCGATGACGTATCAGAAAAATTCTGACCTCTCTGAATCATTTCTCTCCCGCTTGAAGCTTGAATACTCCACAGAACCGTTGACTCGACTGAGCTGATGCCGTGCCTTGGATGCCTAGTTTGTCCTTGACGCTGGTACGTGCTATTTAAGTCTTCAAAACGCAGTTGATGACGATGTAGGTGCAGGCATCTTTCACGGTCGGACCGCGGATAAGAATCAGCATTGAGAAAGTGACGCTCATGAGACAGCTTTATGACTAGGACCGGTTTTTTCAGCCTATAAAAGAGACCAGTTCAATCCTTTTCGCCGCAGCATCATCCCTTGACAAGCATGGATAAATCCCCGGAAGACTCCAAGCCCCCAGGAGAAGCTGAAGCCTCGAAAAATCCTGATGCAGACATACAGACTCTGAACATTGGCGTTTATTCGGTACATCTAGAAAAGAAAACCTACGAGCCTCTCTTTGCCAAATACACTAGATTCTACAAGAAGTGGAAAGACTATTTTACGGCGTTAACTCAACTCATATGGGATGTGTACACGATAGCCCCTGCACTAGTTATGATGCTGCTTCTCGTAGAAATGTTCAAGAGCACAGAGGGTGTATTTCTGCTGCATTATGAAACTAAGATTATGCGTATTGTGCGTATCATGATACTTGAAGCTTGGAGTTAGCATTGATCCTAATACTCATCAGATGGAAGTCGGTTTATATGAAGGAATTATTGATTCAAACGCTTTGATAAAAGCTGTTGGAGCACGTCTTCTATGTGTTGTGATCAAGAACATAGTTTCAGTTATCTCGTACGGGTCTTTCTTCTATTCCTGGCGTTGACTGACAAGCGCCTGAACTAGATCTCGTCTGGCACGTCGTGTTGAATCAAGATTGTTCCGACATTTTGATGATTATCTGCTCAATTGTGAGGACCCTCTACTTTAACCGGGAATCCTTGCTGAAGTTGGCTTCTGTCAGGTCGACTCGGATTCGATCTTTCCATGCTTGCCAGTAAGTTGACGTGAGGTCATAACTTGAGCTTGTCAATTCAAAATTGGATTAGATAACATGAACGACGAAGTAGGCGCCTCTGGCGTTTGGACTTGCGTGAGCTCTCTCCTTGGAATAGGCTGTGGGCTATTTGGCCTCCTCAGTCAACTTGGCTTTGTCTACCACCTCGGTCGCTCTAGCAACTACGGAGCTTTGTTTGTTTTGTCATGTCTTGTTAGACCAGTTCTAGTACGAAGGATTTACCCCTCGATTATGGAAGAACGTTTGTGCCGTCTTACCCTTCTTTTCGATTTCTGAAGTTTCTTACAGCTCGTATTATCGAGACCACTAACCCACATTATCTTCGTATACAAGCTCTTAAAGGTCTTGTAGAAAAACAGTTCAGATCAGACATTCTCAGTGGAAATATCGTGCAGTATATCATTGACCGTTAGTCTTTTCTCTCCTCGACTCAGTGACATCTATAACCATCCTTGGACCACATACCCAGAATTTCGAGCATCTCAAGTTGCTTTAGGTGACACAAGTACTGATCGACCAGAATTCTATATGATGTCAGCGAAAGAAGAGTCACCTTGGATGATAGTAATAGAAGCCTTAGATGATCTGCCTATGGTTTGTTTCTCTTCATCAGTATGATGGAAAATGGAACCTATTGCATAAACAGGTATTCTGTGCAGCTCTTGCCATCCTTAAGCCAACGCGCACAAATCTATCAACCATATTCTCGTTACGACAATCGGCTCAATCACTGAAACTATCATTTGCGCGTATGTTTTGGCAAATACAGACATTTGAAAGACGAGCAGACATCATATATCGACTGTACGAGATGAGGACCAAACTTTCGCAGACCACGGTCAAGGACGGCGATCTGTCATACCAAACATTGAATACTGAACCGGAAGCATCAGAGAAGACGTCTAGTTCTCAAGGGATGAAAATAGAAGTTCGGTAAGATCTGTTCCTCGTGTTGGGTTCCTAATTTGGATTGACAATATTTTTAGGGACGTTGTTTTCTCGTATCCGGGCGGCGAAACGAATGCCAGCGCTCTGGACCATGCATCTTTCTCTATATCCCCCGGTCAACTAGTCGTTATCGTGGGCGCAAATGGCAGTGGAAAATCGACTTTGATCAAGCTTCTCGGCCGATTGTACAATCCCACCTCCGGTAGTATCCTTGTCGATGGCGAAGATATTACCAAATACAAGCTGAGCAGTCTTCGACGAGCAGCTGCTATGCTAACTCAAGACCATCATCTCTATCCTTTGTCCATTAAGGAGAATATTGGGTTGGGTTTTGCGGAGAAAATGAATGACGAGGACATGATTATGGACGCGGCCAGAAAAGGTGGAGCGGAAGATGTAATTAAGAGGCTGGGGAGTGGTATGGACACCGTACTAGATCCCAAAGGGTACCAATTTGCCTACAAGGTCTTGACTACCGATAAAACGGCTTTGGCAGAAAAATTGAAAAGTCTGAAGAAAACCGGAGATGTTTCTGGTAAACTCTCAAAAACTGCGTCTTGCGTTGCTTACTGATTCAAATTTTATAGGCGGAGAAAGACAACGCCTGGTAGCGTACGTCCATCCGCGTATGAGTATCTACCAAGTTGATATTTATGCCGATCTTTAGCGCTCGAACGTTCATGCGTTTCAATTCTGGTGATGTAAAGCTCGTCGCAGTCGATGAACCTAGTTCCGCCTTGGATCCTCAAGCTGAATTGGACTTGTTCGAGAATATCCGAAATGCAAGAGAGGGCAAGACAGTCATTTTCGTAACACATAGATTTGGGCACCTCACAAAACACGCTGATTTGATTTTGTGAGTATTTCTTTGAACGTCAAGGCCAATAGTTGACTATGGCGCTCTAGGTGTATGGACAAGGGCCGAGTGATTGAGTCGGGAACCCATTCAGAACTGATGGAGATGGGAGGTCAATATTGTAAATTGTACAACGTGCAAGCCCAGGCATTTGAAACCAAACCTGCAGAAGAATGATGTGGTATTTGGGATAGTAGAAGTAGAGTAAGGAGTACTTACATCAATACACGAAAATCGGTGTTAAACCAGGAAAGACCAGGAGATCACGTTTCCGAGGCTCAACTTGAACTTCAACCTCTGATTTCGAGGATGTCGACTAGGGTTTCTCTTCGGAAGCTCAAACGCTCAACGTACCTCGTCCGTTACCCGAGATGGATGGCTGGAAAACCGCTGCTCTACATGTCCTGTGCACTCGCCTCTCTTGGAGATGCTCTTTTTGGTTACAGTCAAGGCATAACATCCTCTCTAGAAGTTCAAGCATCGTTTCTTCACCGCATGTATCACAAGGACGTCTCTCCACATGATATACAACTAGGTCACACTGGAATTGATCCATTTCTTACAGGTATAACACCTATATCTCTGTATTGCCTTATTCTGATTTGTCTGTAGCTATCACAGTTTCATGCCTCAATGTCACAGCCCTAGTCTCTTCTCTTTGCGCCGCCTACGTCAACGATATTCTAGGCCGCAGGATGTCTATACGTGTTGGAGGAATTATTTACTTTATAGCTGGTGCGTCTTCCCGTTCTTGTTATTACGCGACATGGCTAATATGTAAACAGCCTTTATTCAATTATTCTCGCGAAATCTTATCTGGCTGATTGCGGGAAGGTCTCTCCAAGGCGTCGGTGGTAAGTCGTTGTGTGTCATTCCTACTTCCTGTCTTGATTGTGCCTTCAGTGGGTTTCTTATCGATGACTGTCCCTGTATTCCAAGCTGAAATTTCGCCTGAACATTCTCGCGGCCGATTCATTTCCATTGAATTCTTCTTCCTCAACTGCGGGTATCTCCTTGCTGCTTGGGTTGGCTATACGTTTTACTTTATGCATTCCGAGATATCGTGGCGTGGTCCGTTTGCCGTTCAAGCAGCTATCGCATTTCTTCTCGTCGTTCTTTCTTTCTGGCTTCCGGAAACGCCTCGCTGGCTCATCAAGAATGGCTTCAAGACAGACGGTCTTTGGACTCTTGCAGATCTCCATGGGCACGGCGACATTACCGATGCGAAGATAAACGCAACATACGTAGATATCGTTGACGCTCTAGAACATGAAGAGCTTGAAGGTTCCAATGCTGCATGGAAGGAACTATTCACAAGATACGGTCGTAGAACCTTTGTCGCAGTGTCATCCCAAATGTTTGCACAGCTCAATGGTATCAATGTTATCCTTCACTTCCTTCCCGAACATCTTGATCGTGCTGGCTTCACTGTCCCTCTCTCCCTATTTCACTCTGGTATATGCGCTGTGCTTTTCTGCGCCGGAACGATTCCGACGATTTTTTACATCGATAAAATTGGACGAAGACCTTTTCTCTTGTTTGGGAGCGCATCTCTAGCCATATGCCTCGCCGTCGCCGCAGGTGTACAGTTCTATCTAAGCAAGATGTCAGAAGGTACCAAGAAATTACAAGCAGCAGAAGGACTTTTCGCTGGTGTCGCATTGTATCTATTCTTCTTTGGGGCTACATGGGGACCAACGCCTTGGCTTCTAGGTGCCGAGATCTTTCCTACGGTAGTAACTCTTTTATACCCATATCAATCAAGCTGATTATATTATTCAATACTTGCAGCGGGCAAGAGCAAAAGGCATGGCACTGGCCAACATTTCCGATTGGGGCTTCAACTTCCTGACCGCTTTTGTCACGCCGGCTTTGTTTGAAGTGTTGAAAGGCGGTTTCTACGTTCTTCTCGTCAGCTCTTGTGTATTCTCGTTCGTCGTGGTGTACTTTGTCTATCCTGAGACGGCACACAAATCTTTGGAAGATCTTGGAGAGGTATTTGGTGAGGTCTTACCTCCGAGAAGAAACCACAAGATTGAGGAGCCGAAGGTCGAAAGTGACACATTGGTACAAGACTCTGGAAGTATACTGCAACTTGACGGGAATAATATTGTAGAAGACTGTCGGAATGAGCGAAGAGAGAAGGATCATACTTAGCAACAGGACTTTTTACTTGTCTCATTACTTTGTTTTTTATCTTTCTAAAAAAGCGCCTGTAGGTATCGAAAACATGTACTTCAAAAATCGCTCCAGTCAATAGACATTCATGGACAATATGTTAAACCATTCGAGAAAATCAAAAACGACTGTAGAACTAAGCTGTCCCATGCACCATAGCATACAGATGTTCCTTATCTGCTGACTCGTCGACCAAACTACGCAATCGTCCTTGGTCCATCTTCAGTAATTCTTCTGGTGAATCAAATTCAACCTGGAAATAATGGTTAGCAAAACCGGGTCGACTTTCACATTGGAGCAAACTCACAATACTCCCGGCGTCCAAGACCATCTTCGAGGCAAATCAGCATTCGGTGGATAAATCCGAAATGAAGCCACGTACGATCTTATCAGCATCCATAATAGTTTGCAGACGATGTGCAACTATCAGTAAAGTTACGTCTTTACCCAACTCATTCCGCAAGGACGACTGGATGACAGAGTCGGTTTTGTAATCTGATATCGGTCAGCTCACAGCGTCTTTGGGACGAACTGTCACACACCGATAGCAGACGTAGCTTCGTCAAGGATGAGTAACTTGCTTCCTCTAACCATAGCCCTGGCTAATGCAAGAATCTGTCGTTGGCCAACTGAAAGGTTATTTCCACTACTGGCAATTGCAGAATCCAGAGTAATCCTGTTGTCTTCGTCTTCGGTTTGAATCGAGTGCAGCCCAGCCGACCTCAACGCGTTGTTCAGTGTAGCATCGTCGTATTGCCCAAATGGATCTAGATTGTTTCTGACAGTTCCACTCAGAAGCTCCGGCTGCGAATGTCATTAGTCTTCAGGCAAGCTAGATAACAGAGGGGATGCACCACTTGAGGAATGATTGTGACGTTGGTCCGAAGAGCTTCGAGATTAAGAGATTTGACAGGTAGTCCGTCATAATAAACATCTCCCTCTGTGAATATGAGACGTAGCAAAGACAGCATCAAAGAACTCTGTTGTTAATCCGGTCAGCACCGTACTCAACAATGCGATAACCGAATGCACTTTTCCGGATCCAGTTCGTCCAACTAAAATCGTCATCAGAAAGGATCTTTCAACAGAACAGTTCTCAACTCACCGACTCCAATTCGCTCTCCAGCGTTGACAGCAAAAGACAGATCTCGCAACACCTTTGGGCCATCTGGAGAGTAACTTGCACTCAACTTCTCCACTCGCAATTCCCCACTAGATGGCCAATACGCGGGAGGATTTCCTGCTGGCGTTGATTCCGGCTCCTGCTCAATTTCAATGTAGCGGTTGATTCGTTCCAAGCTGTTCGCTGTAGCATCGTAATGAAACACGGGAATTCACGGCATCCAAGAAATCAGCCTTACCTGATACCTCCAGCATATTTGCGATGCGGACCCAATACAGCACTACAGTGCTAAAAGCAACTATCATTTGGCATTAGAATGGAAACAAAGTCAAGAAATTTTAATGCATGCACCAGCCATATTCAACGAGAATCCAGTGATTGACGCATTCTGATTGCCCACATATGTGAGGTACGCCGCCAGGCTTGCTTGGAACACGCTACCCAGTGCATCAATCCGGATACTCACCCATCTGTTCAAATTGTACATCACACGAGAAGGTCTTGAATAATAATTTATGTGTGCCATTGACTTGGCTTTGAAAATTTCCTCAACACCATAGGCACGAATGGAAGCTATAGAACTTCTTGTTTAGATGATTGCCAATTGAATATGTACAATTGACTCACTGAGACCAGCGATAGCAGCCCCGAAACTACAAAAACGCTGTGATCAGTATCCTCCAAAAACGTAAAAGTAAGCACATACTGGCCAATGACAGGTGCTTTCGCATTTGATTGGATGCTATATTGGAAGAAATTCCTGTTAGCTTGATGTCATTGTGTTGATGCCTTCTCGTCCCACCGTTTGATAGGTAACTGGGCCCTGACATATATATTTCCACAAAAGAATCCAAAGAAAGCGATGATCAAGCCAGGACCGAGGAATGCAGGGGTGTAAATAACCACGGCCAAGAAGCTGCCCGCCATTATAAGAGTCAACGAAACTAAAGTTGAGAAGTAAGAAGGGACAGGGACATCGACTACAATATTATAGTCAATGACGTATCGCGCAAAGAAGTGCTTCAGAAAGCGTACTGGCTCGTACATCCTTGGTGCATCGAGTCAAAACACGAGACGTTGGAGTCATATCCAACCATCTGTCATGCAGATGAGTATGCACAAAACATATCCAAAGCATGTCTCACCTGAGTGTCGTTCCGAGTATCGAGTTGATAAGTTTGTTGTGAATTATTTTAGAAGCTCGTATAGAACCGAACAAAAACACTATGAAGGCCATCGAGTAATTAAAGGTACTGAGGCCGAGGATGCAAGCTAGGAAACACTTTAACACAACCTCCCTTGAATTTATTGTAACCGACACACCATAGAGAACTATGTAACTGACGACAAATTTTGAACGTGAGTCCCAAGAATTAGGTTGATCACTCACTACACAACGTTGACAGCGGATGGATCATCTCGATGTAATTCATACTGCTCAGCCCAGTGACCCAAAAACCAAGGTTGAATGATCTGAGAGGCATCGGACACCAGTTTTATTCCTAGGAAGGCGATGAAAAACAAAACAGGATGATCGCCTCCTAAACTGCTTAAAAAGAGTTTGACTTTATTTCGCGTCAGTCATGGTTATTTTATCGCAAAATTTCTTACCAGCAGGCCAACCCACGCGACCCAATTCCACCTCCTCAGCGAGAATGAGTTTGCCATCGGAATTCTTAGGCGTAGGTTCATCCCTGTCGACACGCTCTTCCGTGAACTTCAATTCTTGCTCTTCAATTTTGACTTCTGCAGCGAGGGCTTGATCTTGATACGAGGCGTCTGAAACCGAAGCTCGGCTAACGATCTTGCCTCCTTTTAGAGAAACAACGAATGACGCTACGGGTTTTGTCAAGACAACGTTATGAGACTAAGATTGCATGGTGAGAAGCGAATGTGTCCTGAAGTCATATTGTTAAGCTTACCACAAGTATCACGGTTCGGCCCTTGATCAGATCGCCTTTGAAGCACTTGTCGACTATCCATTTTGAAGTGTGGACACTGGTAAGCCATGTTCATCGAATAAGCCGAATCACATTGATGATTCACTCACTCCAAGGCAGCGAATACATCGTCCAAAAGAATGGTCTCGGCCTTTGAATAGATCGCCCTTGCCAACGTGACCCTAGCTTTCTGTCCGCCGCTGAGGGTCAAACCTTTTTCTCCTACTTCCGTTTCATCCCCAGCATCAAACAAGGACAAATCTCTTTCCAGTGCACACTGATGGATAACCCTTTTATACCGCTCCTCGTCAAAATCGGACTCGAAGACAATGTTCTCTTTGATAGTTGCATTTTGGACCCAAGATTCTTGGGCCGCATATGCAACACCGCCCCCTCTGGGAAGGTTGTACCATGAATCCGGACCCGACGGTATGAAATGCATTTCCGATAGCAAAGCTAGTATTAATGACGTTTTCCCGGAGCCGGTAGGTCCTACAACGAGATTGATGCGACCTTTCTCAAAGACGAGTTCGTCAATCCTGAGCAAAAATTGGTGTTTTGAAGGTGTAGTAGTCCCATTAGCCGAGTCCCTAGACCAAGAAAACGTAGCGTTGCGGAAACCAATCTCATCTCTGGCCGATAGGGATTGCGATTCGTCTTGAGAATAAGCGTCTAAAAGTTCAGTCTATTCGCAAAAGTAAGTTTGACATTTCTTCGGTCATCTTTCGCGACGATATACCTCGTATAAGAAATCTGTTAAACGATTCAAAGAGACCTTAGCCGTGACCGATGAATTGATCTGGTTAAGAATGATTTGCAATTGACTGCAGAGTGTTAGAATGGACGGTATCAATAACTTTTGGGCTTACTGCCTGAATTTATCAAAGACTACTATACTGCTGAAGACTTTTGATGCAGTCAGGGGTTGCTTCATGATCAAAGTCTAGACAATATTCTCAGCTTGAATAAAAATACTAGACGGTAAAATACTGACGCTATTGAGGTATATTAGATTAAGAATCGTCAAGAGAGAACGCCGAACTCACTAAGTGGTAAACGTGGCCAGCATAGTAAAGAAAGGGATGACATAGCTAAGAAAAGTAGGTCAGCGCATCTTCCAGAACACGACGCTAATTAAAGACTCACTTTACGACATAGGTAGACAGATCAACCATCTTCATCCACTTGACATAAACGAGTTCTTCCTCTCTCTTTTCCTTGATCCTCTCATTCATCATGTGTTCCCATCCAAACATCTTTACCATTCGCAGCACATTCAATACTAGCATTGAATTGATTAGACAAGGGATTCAAATTGCGAATGTGGTGAAAACGCACCTTCGCTCACAGTCTGTATGCGAGCATCGGTCTTTTTCATTTTGCGCTTTGAAAATATCTGCGTCATTTTGGCAAGGGCACCAGGTAGAGGAAAGCACAGAATTATGACTGCCAAGCCTACGAAAGCGCTCCAATCGAGTACAGCATATAAGAAGGCTATACACAGTGTAATATTTAAAGGCATAAAAACCTGTAAAAATTTACACACAATGCAATTGTCAATAGGATAAATACCCACCACGACACGAAGGAAGTCTTTGGCGTCCACTATATTCTGTAAATCGATGCTGACGAGGTTGTTGATCTTCCCAATCATGTTACTCGAATCTGGTTTCCCTTTTTGGGATGGCGCAGTTGTAGATCCAGAGGAAGAGTCAGAATCCTTGTCTTTGCCTTTGTCTGCCTCTGGTTTCAAATTTTCAGTATTAGAAGGAGCAGTACTTATTTCCGAAGGTCCTGCAGAATGTAAAGTAGTGTTTTCCACACTCTCGTCATCTTCAGGGGTTATCGCCGGGAGTGGCGTTGCTGGTGTACTTTCGAGGGTTTCTTCTCTCTTCTCAACCTCAGCCTTGAGACGGATGCGCAGAGCATGTTCAAAGACAACTTGTGTCAGTACTGCTTCAATCCTGATGCCAGTTCTGGTCTTTGATTGAGAGACTCAGTAGAATGTCCAAACTGTAATTTGACGCTGTGACATACCGTGAAATACATATACAGAATCCAAGTGATTGAAGTGATTTCCGGACCTAACAATAGCCAGGCAATCCAGACCCAGGGTCGGATAGTGGCCCCGCGACTCGATTGTTCAATATTACTACGAAGATTTGATAAGGAAGTGGATGCTACAAAAAACTTGGCATGGCATACCTGAGCAATTTGTTCACACCAAGAGGTGTAGCAAAAGACACAATTGCATGCACAATGAGCAAAATGCTCACTATTATGCATTCCGACCAGAAAATGCGCAACAAAGACCAAAATAGACTTCTCCTTTTAGTGCTCAACATCGGGTCTACGTGCTAGGAAACAATGAGTTTAACATTGTTTTCAGGGAGTATTTACATACACGGAAGTGTTTAGCTTTGAGGTACCCAATGTCATCAGTGTCGAGTAGAGGAGGAAGATCTTTATACGATAGCTGAGGGGTACGGTATGCTTTGACAACAAGAGGGTCTAGATACGTGTACAAGCAGAAAGAAAGTAGAGATGCTGTTTGTTCTGGGCTAGATCCTTTTGGATTCTTGAGAATGATGAGTACTTGGGTACTAAACGTATGACACTATAGATATAAGGCATGAACGTACCAAAGGATCAACAGGTGAATATCTTCTGGGAATGGCAAGAGGAAATACAATAGCAGTCAAAGCAAGTATCGAGACTTTTGCCCATATGAGCCATCCCTGTGCCTCATCCAAAGGACTTGCGGTAAACGTTCCGAAGGGAACAAGGTCACGGTAACCATAAACCAAAAAAGTAATTAAAGAAACTGTGTTGAAGTGTCTGGTGACCAGTTGGCTCCATCTCAAGGACGAATAAATAGAGATGATGGCCAAAATAGCCAGATACAACTACGGTGGAATTAACGAGGAGATATGAAAACGGATATTGGTAAACATACGGAGGTCATGCCCAACGCTAGCTCTCCCCATCTTCGTTCTTTTTCCAGATCTTTCGATAATAAGGGAATGATGGACAAGACAAGAAGGATTGAAGACGCCAGAACCCTGGCAGCCATAAAAGCAAATATGGTCGGCCCTCCAAGTCTTGAGATAATTGCCTTGAGATTCTGAATTTGCGGTCGTGTCAAAGGATTTTCGAATGCGTTCGGAACGTTTGAAGACCACCTTCGCCGCACAAAAAGGATGAGGACATGTAGAAGGAGAATAGCAACAGAGATCAACGCGCCATATAGCGGGTATAGCGCGTTATTCCAAATCCTAGAATTTCTTTAGACAGGACAAGCGCGGATGGAAGGAGGCTCACAAATTCCCATTCGCGTGTACTGATTCTACTTCTGCACTACTCCAACTGAAGACGATCTGTGGGTTTATCATCCCCAACGATACCTATATGACGAAGCTGGGAAGAGTTCGGGTTGTTGGTGACTAAAAAAAGCTGCATCGTTGATCTTTTAAGGAGACATGTATTGATTAATAGCATCTGTCCTTCCCGTCAGTCCCATGCATACGACAGAGGTGAGTACTCACCTCTTATCATTCCCATTGAGTTGTGTTTCCATCGGATGGCCTGCGATGACGCATTTCAGTTTTAAATGAAGAATTTGGTGGTCTCCTCTAAGCAAACGGGAATAAAAAGATGATTTTAAATAAGCCGTCTGCGCAAATCAACCACCGACGTGGGAATTCAACGTTTCAGTGTTAACTAAGACGTATTAGACGCTGGATCTATGGACAATGACTAAAACAGCTGTGGAATCAAGCCCGCCCATGCGCCATAGCATACAAATGTTCTTTATCTGCCGACTCTTCAACCAAACTACGTAATCGACCATGGTCCATCTTCAATAATTCCTTGGGCGAATCAAACTCAACCTAGAAAGTACAGTCAACAAAAAATTCAAGGGTCACTTTGAAGGAAACTCACAATACTCCCGGCGTCCAAGACCATCTTCGAGGCAGATTAGCATCCAGCGGATAAGTCACAAACTAGAGCCACATACGATCTTATCAGCATCCATAATGGTTTGCAGACGATGTGCAACTATCAGTAAAGTTACGTCTTTACCCAACTCATTCCGCAAGGACGACTGGATGACAGAGTCGGTTTTGTAATCTGATATCGGTCAGCTCACAGCGTCTTTAGGACGAACTGTCACACACCGATAGCAGACGTAGCTTCGTCAAGAATGAGTAACTTGCTTCCTCTAACCATAGCTCTGGCTAATGCAAGAATCTGTCGTTGGCCGACTGAAAGGTTATTTCCACTACTGGCAATTGCAGAATCCAAAGTAATCCTGTTATCTTCGTTTTCGGTTTGAATCGAGTACAGCCCAGCAGATCTCAACGCGTCGTTCAATGCAGCATCGTCGTATTGCCCAAATGGATCTAGATTGTCTCGGACGGTTCCACTTAGAAGCTCCGGCTGCGCATGTCATTAGTCTTCAGGCAAGTTGGACAAAAAAGGCGACGCACTACTTGAGGAATAATTGTGACGTTGGACCGAAGAGCCTCGAGATTAAGAGATTTGACCGGTAGCCCGTCGTAATAAACATCTCCCTCTGTGAATATGAGACGCAGCAGAGACAGCATCAAAGAGCTCTGTCGTTAATCCGGTCAGCACCGTACTCAACAATGTGATAGCCGAACGCACTTTTCCAGACCCAGTCCGTCCAACTTGATATTGTTGTCAGATCATCTCCCAACCGAGTAAGGTTTTCAACTCACCGACTCCGATTCGCTCTCCTGAATTGACGGCAAAAGACAAATCTCGCAAGACCTTTGGGCCATCTAGAGAATAACTCGCACTCAACTTCTCCACTCGCAGCTCACCGCTGGATGGCCAATATGCAGGAGGGTTTCCTTCTGATGTCGGCTTTGGTTCTTGTTCGATGTTAATGTAGCGATCGACTCGCTCCAAGCTGTTTGCTGTAACACCGTAAGAGAATCAGAAACTCGTACTATCTGGGGAACACCTATTACCTGATAACTCAAGCATATTTCCAAGTCGAACCCAGTACAGAACTACTCCGCTGAAGGCGGCTGTCATCCAGTATTAGACGTATGGCAGATCAGAGAATGTTTCGTGTGCGCACCGGCCATGTTCAATGAGAATCCAGTAGTAGACGCTCGCTGGTTTCCTAGATACACAAGGTAAGCCGCTAGACCAGCTTGGAATACGCTCCCCAATGCATCAATACGAATGTCGACCCATCGATTCAAGTTGTAGAAGACGCGAGAAAGCCTTGCATAGTGGTTTATATGAATGAAAGATTTCGTCTTGAAGGTCTCTTCCACACCGTAGGCACGAATAGATGCTGCGAAGTCGTATGTTGTCAGATAGTAAGATATTTACATCGGAGAAATAGCCTACTGAGGCCGGCAATAGCAGCTCCAAAACTGTACATCGCAGTGATTAGCATCCTCACAAGGGGCAATACCAGACACATACTGGCCGAGTACAGGTGCCTTCGCGTTTGCCTGAATACTACATAGAGCGAAATTGTCAGGCTGAAATCGCGAGGGAATGCTCGCTACCGCACCGTTTGATAGGCAATTGAGCCCTGATATAGACATTCCCACAGAAGAATCCGAGGGCCGCAATGACCAAGCCTGGACCGAGGAATGCAGGAGTGTAAATGACGACAGCCAGAAAGCTGCCGACCATCATGAAGGTCATTGAGACAACAGTTGAGAACAAGGACGGTATGGGACCATCAACTACAATTTTACAGTCAAATACGCTGTAGTAAAAGAAAAACAGGAAAACATACCATCCCGCATGTCCTTTGTGCATCGAGTTATAATACGGGAAGTCGGGGTAGTATCCAGCCATCTTTGAGCAAATTAAAACACGCTTGAAGGTGCGAAGAGGTTGACTCACCTGAGCGTCGTTCCGAGTATTGATTCCACAAGTTTCTTGTGAATTATTTTTGAGGCTCTTATAGATCCAAACAAAAACACTATGAAAGCAGCCGAAAAGGCGAAGGTGCTGAAGCCAAGGATACAGGCTAGAAGAAACTTGAGCGCAACGTCCCGGAACCTTACTATCAGACACATACCGTAGATAGTTATGTAACTAACAACAAAAGTCGGAGGTTAGTCATTTCCTCCTAGGAATTAAGCTAATCACGCACTATACAACGTTAACAGCAGACGGGTCATCTTGATGCAATTCATATTGTTCTGCCCAGTGGCCCAAGAACCAGGGTTGAATGAGCTGGGAGACTTCGGACACCAAGGTCATTCCCAAGTATGCAATGAAAAACAAAATGGGATGATTGCCCCCTAAACTACTCAAAAAGAGCTTGACTTGATTCCAGTTCAGCCGAGGTCGTTTTGACTATAAAGTTTCTTACCAGCAGGCCAGCCCAAACGACCCAATTCTACTTCCTCGGCAAGTATGAGCTTACCGTCGGATTTCTTCCCAGGCGTGGGTTCATCCATGTCGACACGTTCTTCAGCAATCTTCAGTTCTTGTTCTTCAATCTTAACCTCGGCAGCGAGAGCTTTATCTTGGGACAAGGCGTCTGAAACCGAACCTTGACTGGCGACCTTGCCTCCTTTCAGTGAAACAACGAATGATGCGACGGGCTTTGTCAAGACTATATTGTGAGACTGTCGCACAGTACGATAAGCATCCTCAGTGAACAGAGTAGTATCACTGAACGTACCACAAGGATCACAGTTCTGCCTTTGATTAGATCGCCTTTCAAACACTTGTCAACTATCCATTTCGAGGTGTGGACACTGATAATTTATGTTCACTGAGTACTAAAAATCGCATCAATGATTCTTCACTCACTCCAAGGCAGCGAAAACATCGTCCAAAAGGATGATCTCAGCTTGTGAATAGATAGCTCTTGCCAACGTAACCCTCGCTTTCTGTCCACCACTGAGCGTCAAGCCTCTTTCTCCTACTTCTGTCTCGTCACCAGCATCAAACAAAGCCAGATCTCTTTCCAACGCGCTCTGGTGAATAACCTTTTTATACCGCTCCTCATCAAATTCGGACCCGAAAACAATGTTTTCTTTGATTGTCGTATTTTGCACCCAAGATTCTTGAGCTGCATATGCAACACCTCCTTCTCGAGGAAGATTGTACCACGAATCCGGACCTGATGGTATGAAATGCATTTCTGATAGCAAACCTAGTATCAACGACGTTTTCCCGGAGCCGGTAGGTCCTACAATGAGATTGATGCAACCTTTCTTGAACAAGAGCTCGTCAATTTGAAGTAGGAATTGGCGTTGCGAGGGAGTAGCGGTCCCATCTGCAGAGTCCTTGGACCAAGAGAACGTAGCGTTGCGGAAACCAATCTTGTCGCTAGCATCGGGTGGTCGGACAGATAATGAGCGTAATCCATCTTTTTCTTGATAATAAGCGTCCAAAAGTTCAGTCTGTCCGCGAGAGTGAATTTAGTGTTTTGAAGTCAACCTTGGACCAAAACATACCTCGTACAGAAAATCGGTAATGCGATCCAAGGAGACCTTGCCCGTAATTGATTGGGTCATTTCATAGAGGAGCATATGCAATTGCCTGGAGGAAGATTGAAGCCTGAGATCAACAACTTCCGGAATGCTTACCTGCTAAACTTGTCAAACACCACCATACTGCTGAAAACTTTTGAAGCAGTCAGAGGTTGCTTCATGACCAAAGTCTGGCGTGATATTCAGCATTGTCTTTGCGAAAAGAAAAGGTACCAACACTGGAGGGAGATGAGAATTCGGATGATTCTGAATCGATTCGGAACTCACTATGTTGTAAAAGTGGCCAGCATGGTCAAGAAAGGTATGATGTAGCTAAGAGAAAGGATTATCAGTACACCTGTTTGACTATGTGCATTCTAATGTGAACTCACTTTACAATGAAGGTAGACAAATCAATAATCTTCATCCGCTTGACGTAAACGAGCTCCTCCTCTCGTTTTTCCTTTATCTTTTCATTCATCCTTCGTTCCCATCCAAACATTTTGATCATCCGCAATACATTCATAACTACAAACAAGATCCGTCAGATGGAATAGAATCAAACAGGCAAGTAAATCGCACGTTCGCTCACAACCTGTACACGGGCATCCGTTCTCTTCATCTTGCGTTGCGAGAACGTCTGTGTCATTTTTGCGAGGACACCGGGTAGCGGGAAGCACAAAATTATGACCGCTAGACCAACAAAAGCACTCCAATCGAGCACAGCAAATAAGAAAATCACACATAGTGCAACTTCCAGCGGGGCAAAGATTACGAGGCGAATCCATTCCCAGGCATCAACAATGTTCTGTAGATCGGTGCTGACGAGATTGTTAATTTTCCCGATCATATTACTGGTGTCCGACTTGCTTTCTGGAGAAGGTACAGTGACTTGTGTTGTGGTGGAGTCAGAAGAAGAGTCAGCGTCTCTGTCTTTGCCTTTGGCTGCCTCCGGCTTCAGCATTTCAGTAGCGGAAAGGGCAGTACTTGCTTCTGAGGGACCCGCAGAGTGTAAGGTAGTATTTTCGGTACCCGCATTGTCTTCCGAACCCATCTCTGGAACTGGAGTTGGTGGAACACTTTCAGAGGCTTTGTCTTTCTTCTCTGTGTCGGCTTTGAGGCGAATGCGTAATGCATGTTCGAAAACGAGCTGCGTGAGAATAGCTTCTGTTTTGACAATAACCCAACTCTTAAAAAATCCGATGAGACTCAAAGTGATGCATGGGGCTCAGCTACATACCCCGAGAAAGAGATGTAAATCGTAACTTATCGACATTATCTCTGGGCCTAAGAAAAGCCAGGCAACCCACACCCAAGGTCGGACAACGGTATTCTGATTAGGCTCCTCAATATGACTAGGTAGATTTGATGAGTTACTCGCGGGAATGAATGTGACAGAAGATTCAACATGACATACCTGAGCAGTTTGTTAACACCCAAAGGTGTAGCGAAGGATGCGACAACGTGTATGACGAGCAGAATACTCATTACCGTGTATTCCGACCAAAAAATACGCAGTAGTGACCAAAAGAGATTTCTCTTCCTGACAACAGATGTTGGGTCGATGTGCTGGGAGTGGATGAGCTTGAATCTTGTCGGTGAAAAGATACACGTACACGAAAATGCCTAGTCTTCAGGTAGCTGATATCATCGACATCCAAGAGAGGCGGAATGTCTTCTATCGGCAATTGAGGAGTGCGGTATGCTTTGACAACGAGAGGATCTAGAAACATAAATAAACCAAAGGAAAGCAGAGACGCCGTCTGTTCGGGACTAGGTCTTCCCGGATTCTTTGCAAAGGTTAGCAGTGGGATACAAATATAACCTGAATAAACTCACCAAGGGATCGACAGGCACATACATTCTTGGAATGACGAGAGGGATAACAACAGCAATCAAAGCGAGTACTGAGATCTTTGCCCATATAAGCCATCCCTGTGCTCTATCCAGGGGACTCAACGTGAAGGTTCCGAGGGGAGCAAGGTCACGATAGGCATAAACTAAAAAGGTAATCAAGGACACTGTATTGAAATGCCTGGTGACCACCCTGTTCCATTTCGACGACGAGACAGAGACGATAGCTAGGACGTTCAGATATAACTTTCAGGGAGATGGTCAGTCAACATAAGCACTTGCATATGATCAAACATACGGATGTTATCCCCAAGGCCAATTCTCCCTCTCTTCGGTCTCTTTCCCAGTCACTTGAAACCAACGTTATGATCGACAAGACAAGGAGAACAAAGGAAGCCAAAACCCTGGCAAGCATGAAACTAAAGATAGTCGGACCTCCGAATATGGAAATACGCGCTTTGAAACCATTGTCACTTTCTGACCGTGTCAAGGTTGGATTATCGAATGCATTCGGGACGTCAGAGATCTGTTTGTGTCGTACAAAGGAGATAGCGACGTGTAGAAAGAGACCAAACGCAGAAAGTAGCGCGCCATACAACGGATACACGAGCGTGTCCTTCCAGATTCTGGAACTGCTCAGACGCGTAACGAGTGTGCCGGTGAAAACGAAAAACTCACATATTCTCACGTGCCGATGATAAGACTCCGACACCGACACCAGCACCCCAGCTCAAGACGATCTGTGAGTTTGGCATTGGGAATGCCCTCGTTTCGCAAGCTCAAGCCTTAAAGATAGTCTAGGGTCAAGGGGACTTCGTGTCACTTTCCGACGCACATGGGATGGATTGGGTAGTAATTGATGCGTATCCGGTCCCGTACTATTCTATGAATGAGTCAACTCCGAGTCATCTTCGAATTCGCATTGAGTTTGGTGCATCTGTGGAGGTACCAATGATTTGGCTGGCTTTCTAAGAAAAAAACTCGGATAGTAGTATTGAAGTGTCTAGCTCCATATCAAGGACGAATAAACGGAGATGATGGCCAAAACAGTCAGGTACAACTACAGTGGAATCAACGAAGAGATAAAAGGACGGATGCAGGCAAACATAGTACGGAGGTGATGCCCAGCACTAGCTCTTCCCAGCTTTGTTCCTTTTCCGGGTCTTTCAATAGCAAGGGAATAATAATGGACAAGACAAGAAGGATTGAAGACGCCGAAACCCTGGCAGGCATGAAAACAAATATGGTCGGCCCTCCAAGTCTTGAGATAATTGCCTTGGGGCCATTTCCCGATCGTGTCAAAGGATTTTCGAAGATGTTTAGAACGTTAGAAAACCGCTTTTGCCGTACAAAAGAGATGGGGACACGTAGAAGGGGACTAACAGATAGTGATGCGCCATATAGGTAATAGCGGATATAGTGCATTGTTCCAGATCTCATTTACATGTATGTACTGATTTTACTTTTCCACTACTCCAACCGAAGACGATCTGTGCGAGACGACAAGGCTGAGAAGACTTTGAATCGCTAGTAACTAGAAAAAGCTGCATCGATGATCTATTAAAGAGACAGGTATTGATTAGTGCCTCTGAGCCTCCTGCTCCACCATTAGAAAACGAATTTTGTACAAAAGCCACCACTCACCATGGTGTGAAAAGAAACTGCGAGTTCGTCTGAAAAGGGGCTACTGGCTTCTTTTCATGGCAAGCGGCAACCTCCTCTTTCTAACACTGGTGCAGGGGCGCTTTACTCCTCTAATGTCGGAGCAAGAGACTCAGAGAACAAAAGGTGATGAATATAACCCAAAAGGGTTCGACAATTTCCGTTGCTATTACTGACGCCGCTAAACAGGGCTTAGTTTTTGGACTGTCATCTTTATCCACTTGTCGTGGTCATTGCTAATTATCAATAGATGTCCTACCGAGAGTCATTCGGCCCTTACCATGAGTTTGTGTGCGAGACACGAGGAGCAGGAAAATACGTTTACAGTTTTCAGCTTTCTGCTACTTGTCGAACTCGCCACGGGCAAACTTGATTCTCATCCATGGCCCATGGGGAGTAAGACCGTTCCCGGGTAACTACCTATAAGAAGCTGGTCAGTAATTGCATCTAACGGCTCGATAATGAATGGGAAATCACCAAGCTCTCGATGGCATACTCTGAAAGGCGACTGCTCCTCCCACCCTTCTGGTTGTCCCTGAGGGCGCCTCAATTCGTTTGTGGTACCCTACACAGCGCAGAAAACGATGCGTTCAACTGCATCTGTAGTTTCAGTCTCCCGTAAATCTAATCCGGACTGCACCAAGTACTAAAAGAATGGTGGAATTCGTTTTGTCGACCAAGTACCGGACCGCGAGTTGAGCACGTCAGGCTGTAAAAGCACTTCGCCCCTGCTCTGTTGTAATGTTTGGGTAGCCAACTGTTTCTGAACTCCAAGTAAGAAGCAAGCCGAACAGGGCGCGCTGATTAGTATCTGATGTATAGCACTCGATGAAACCATGTAGAATCTGAATAGAAACAGTGTGTGAGCTGACGACACGCGCCGAGGGGATAACATGCTTGAAACGGAACCATCACGGTCCCAGAGTCGCAAAATCACTCTTTTGCCAGCTGCGCAACCTAATAGACGTATCAAATCCTATGGCCTATTCAGGTGGACTTTTGGTCGCGGTTCAGTGGTGAGTATCAACTTTCTCGAGTCGTAAGATGCTAAGTCCTCGAAAGATTCGGAAAATATGGCCATCAGTCTTGATGCACACACTCTTTGCAGCAGGCAAGTGTTCCCTTCCCATTTATACATAGTCTGACAGAGTTACTTTAGTTGTAACTGCCATCACAATGGAAACTAGTTTTGAACTTGCCATTCCAAATGTCATGATGATCGTCCTAGGTGATTAAGGTTTTCATAGAGAAGTACAATGTGTATTGATGTTCCCCACAAGGTGTCATTCTCGGCTTCGTTATATCTTATCGAGCCGCGAGCGGGTGAGCTAGGCTGTACCGCCCTACTCTAGAAGACTGACTGTTATCCTAGGTATGACCGCTACTATATGGGCCGCACCAGCTGGGGAGATATAATCAAGAATGCGCGCATTTTGGGTACCCTAATCTGGTTTCATGTACCACCATGTTTGACCCCTCGTACTCCTGAAGAAAAAGAGCATGGAACGTGGAAGAGGCCCAAAGATGAGCTACGGAAGGTGATGAGAGAGAAGAAGGTGGCATTGAAGCTCATTGAAGGGTGCGTCTCGTGAATTTCGCTTTTGAAGCAGATTGACATCTGTGCCATTAGATTCGCTGTTGCTGTCAAGCATCACATCAGAGGCGAGCCAGGAATTTACTATTCTGACCTATACGACCTCGTTCTGCCCCTACAGCCCGTACGCATATCGTCCTATGTCCCCTGATTCTGGCTTATTCGTGCATGAAGCAATTCCAAGTTCCCGAAAACCCCGACGTGCCTTTTGTGACCATCCATGATACCAGTACATCTTCTCTCGGTTTGGCGCTCGATGACGAAGCCCAAAATGGCGACTCTTCCACTGCTCCACACGTACCACAGCCCGTCTCCACGTCCATCTCTGGTCATGTAGCCAACAAGTCCAAGGCCAAACTCAAGCAGCCAGGACCTCGTCCTGTTCTTAAAGTCACACCCAGTGCCTCCGTTCAAGCCGACTATTGGCTTGATTCTGCTGGTCCGTGGCAGGGCCAGTGGAAGGCAACTACAGCAAAGCCTCAAGTATCGTCGTCAAAATACCGACCGAGGGTGGCAGGCGAGGGTTTGAACTTACCTTTGGAAATTCTCAGGTGTATGAGCGAATGGTTTAGCGTTTTGGAAGATCGAGGAACTGTGCCAGGGACCAGCATGGGTTCTCTTATGGGCTGTGTCTCTTCATTTGAGGATAGTTTGACGAGTGCGTCACTTTCAATTTCCGTATCAGAGTTTGTTCTCACCCTGCCTAGCCCTCGAAAAGATCCTTACAACGCCTTTACCATAGTCTGTGCTTTCTGTATTCTTAGTTACCGCGGAACTAATGTGTCTTATTGCTCACAGTGCCTACAATGTTCATATCAAGTATGATTCCTTCCTATGAAATTTCGGTGCAGTACTAATCAAACTTCCTTTGCAGACAGTCTGTGTAGATCCCTTTCTACATTCTATGTGACTTGACCTTGTTAACAGTACCGTTTGGATATATCTGGCCTTCCTTCCCTTTCAGCTTGTAGACCTATTCGAGTGGTATGCTATAATTGGGGTAATGATTGCTTCCTTCATCTACTTGGGTTTTGTTGCTGCGGGTGAAGAGATTGAACAACCGTTTGGTATGTCCTTCTGTAAAGGTGTGTTCATCCACTGACCTGACGTCTCCACACTTAGGGTACGACAGTGTAAGTGTCTCTTCCGAGCCCTATCACTTTTCGCCAGCGCTTATCACCGTGACCAGAACGATCTGGCCCTGGACGTATTCTGTCGCGAAATAATCCATGCAGACCTTCATCAGTTGCAGAAGACACCGAGTATGAACGTGTATATGAGCGCGCAGCGAAGAGGAAAGCTACGTCATCGTACTCGAACGATCTCAGAGACAGTCGGTTTCGACGAGAAACATGCTCAAGTCGAAAATGCCGGAGAAGGGACTGATAGTAGCGATAGTGACGACAGTTATTCTGATAGTGAAGATGGTCAAGTGAATGGAAGATTACAAGTACTTGTGCAGACTACTAGGACTACATCTTCATCGAATGTGTGATTGTGAGTTTCTTTCCTTTACAGGTTTTCTGTCGCTGACTTCTTTCAGTATTAAGATACCCCTAGGACAACTTGATATCGTATCTAGATTTGTTAATGTTAATTTGAAGCATCTGCTGAATCCAATGAAGAGCTTGAACGATTGCCGCCCTCAATTTTCCCGAGGCAAGTTCGGTATTTGTTCAAGCTATTCTGGTCAAGTTGTTGTCGACTTTTTATTCATGCTATCTCGAGGATACTGGATCCTGCGCTGCTGTTCTGCTTTGATTTCAGCATTTACCGAGTTGACACTGGTCTAGTGATTCACCTTGCATTCCGCGACGAAACTCCGACTCCAAAAAACTGATGCTCCACACCACGACAGCCGAAGTAGCAAACTCTCTGGCATGCAATCTCTTCTTCGTTCTCGTGCAAAGCTCCACTCGACCAGAAAGACTACTCTCGGAGAATACGCGGCAACAATTCTCTACCACATTACGCGTAGCTTCCTTACCGGATATTATCCGTTCATTGCAGTCCTTCACCAGATATTCGACTCACGCCTCTGTAGCGTCTAGGTATAAAAGCTAGCTTGCAATGCTCGTATCCAGCATCGTCTTCGATCCCGGTTACAAGTCACAGGCGACATGTTCCGCTCAGCATCTCTCGTCACTTTTACTCTCCTCGCTGTTGCTTACGGCCAGCAGGTTGGAACTCAAACTCCAGAGACTCACCCTCCCTTGACCTGTATGTCTCTTGTGATGTTTGAGAAATTGCCGACTAAGACGATTTGCTACAGGGCAACAATGCACCTCTTCCGGTTGCGAGGCGCAATCTGCATCTGTTGTGTTGGACAGGTCAGTTTTCCATCTTTGAACACTTGAAAAAACAACTCATTTATCAAAATCTGAACAGTAACTGGAGGTCTGTTATGTATCATTGTAAAGGTAGAAAACAAAACTCACTGATACGAAAGATGGACGCACTCTACCGAGGACACCACCAACTGCTACACTGGAAACACTTGGGATGCTACTCTATGCCCCGATGCCGAAACTTGCGCGCAGAACTGTGCTCTGGACGGCGCTGACTATGAGTGGGTTGTGGCTTTCTCCTGTGTTTGTGTTTCTTACCGTGATTTCAGGGGTACCTATGGTATCACCACCTCTTCGGACTCGCTCACTCTCAAGTTTGTGACTCAATCCCAACAAGCCAACGTTGGCTCTCGTGTCTACCTCATGGCAACAGACGATAGCAGCTATCAAGTTTTTAGCCCACTCAATCAGGTTTTTTCGTAGTTTTTGCATTGATTGACAGAGTACTAACCCCCGGGCAGGAATTCACCTTTGACGTTGACGTTTCTGGCCTTCCTTGCGGTCTCAACGGAGCTCTCTACTTTGTCGAGATGTCTGCTGACGGTGGTTCGTCGCAATACGCTAGCAACACAGCTGGTGCTCCATACGGTACTGGATACTGTGATGCTCAGTGCCCCCGCGACATCAAGTTCATCAACGGAATGGTGTGTCCTGTAAATGTCTTGGTTCTTTAACCTTGATTCACGTGCCTTTTTCAGGCCAACGTCGAAGGTTGGGCCCCCTCCGACAGTGACCCCAACGCTGGAAGTGGTACCATGGGTACCTGCTGTAACGAGATGGACATTTGGGAAGCCAACTCGATTTCGACCGCCGTCACACCCCACGCTTGCTCCAGCGAGGGTTTGTTATTTTCATGGCTTTTCTACCTCAAAACTGACAATTATTTATCACAGGTCAGACAATGTGTGAGGGCGACGACTGCTCTGCTCCCAACTCTACCGCTGGTATCTGTGACCAAGCTGGTTGCGACTTCAACTCTTTCCGTATGGGGGACACTTCTTTCTACGGCCCCGGTATGACCGTCGACACCAACTCTGTCTTCACCGTCGTCACCCAATTCATCACTGCCGACAACACCACCACCGGTGCACTCTCAGCCATTCGCAGGCTCTACGTCCAGAACGGTGAAGTCATCCAACAAAGCATGTCCCAGATCGACGGTATCGACCCCACCAACGAAATCACAGAAGACTTTTGCACTCAACAAAAGGAAGCCTTTGGAGACGAAAACACCTTTGCCGAAAAGGGAGGCATGTCCGGTATGGGTGAAGCCTTTTCCCGTGGTATGGTCCTCGTCATGAGTATCTGGGATGACCACGCAGCCGAGATGCTCTGGCTCGACTCTGACTACCCACCCAACGCCTCTGGACCTGGTGTTTCTCGTGGAACTTGCGACACTAGCTCTGGTCAGCCTGATGATATCGAGAGTCAGAGCCCGGATGCTCAGGTTATCTTTTCCAACATTCGCTTTGGTGATATTGGTAGCACTTTCGAGTCTGGTGCTGCTGCCCGCCGCAAGTAGATGCGTGTGGAGAAGAGAAAAGTTTTTATATGAGCCAACTTTTCCTTACTTAGTTGTATACTAATATGTCGCTTACTGTGTAAATTGACCAATGAATGATAACCAATCTTTATTTCATTTCAATGATACAGGAGTATTTGATACAGACTTTCATACAACAGTTAGAGGGGCTGAATGTGAGGGATAGGGCCAACGGGAACGTTCCTCGTGGGGTTCAGCTGTGATTGCGAATTAATAAAGGTCGGTGTGATTACAAGAAACATACATGAGGATGGGACCAGTAGTAATGGGTTTTAATGTGATCAAAGTTGGTCGAGGACTTGAATGCATCGCTATTCCAGTAGAGCTTCTTGCACCATTCGTTGATTGCGGGATATCCGTTTCTAATGTCTCGAATGTTGCACTTGAAGTGACCGACGTAGACGGGGTCAAAGCGGATCTATTCGATTTGTCTGTATTTTGTTGGGCAAGGAATGAAAAGAGCACGTACGATGGTGACCCAAAGACGGACATCACACTCTGTCAACTGGTTTCCAACGATATAGTCCTTTCCGGTCAAAAGCTTCTCGAGTTTATCCAATGAAGCAAAGAGTTCCTTGACAGCCGTTTCGTATGCGGCTTGACTGGTTGCGAACCCGGAGCGATATACACCATCTGCGAACTATTTGGACCTTTTATAAGAATTGAAGGAAAAGAAAACGCACTATTGACGGTCGGATAAATCCACTCGTTGAGTTCATCAATCTCCTTCCTGTGAGCCTCGGGATACAAATCCACAGAAGCAAACTCTGGCGCGATCAAGTCGTTAAACTCGGAATTAAACATGCGTATGATCTCTGAACTTTCATTGTTCACAATCGTCTCGAGCTTCTTATCCCAAAGAACAGGCACGGTGAATCTGTGAAGCCAATCAAGATTAACATGACATCATCGCTTCTATTGCGCAGACGAACCTGCCGCTATAATCTGGTGCACATCTGAGATACAGGTCCTTGATATGTTCAGCTTTGTAGAGTGGGTCTGCATCGGCTTCTGGGAATGGATCGGCGCTGGCAAAAGGCCAGCCATTTCCGCCCATGCGAGGGGACACGACGGTCACGGCTAGAAGCATTGGAGAATTGAAGCCTACCGCAAATCTAATTAGAAGGAAGACTCACAAATTAGCTTTTCCAGTCCCTTCAGCTTGCGGACAATGAGAGCTCTGGTGGCCCAAGCTGATGATAAAATTAGAGATGGATCACCCAGACTCAAAACTACATACGACAAGCGTAAGAGACATAGAGATGATATCGGTCTACGGACATGGTCAATCTTGAATATTTATGATATAATACACTTTATCTCGCCTGCTTCTGGCTCAAACTGCGAGCCTTTCTTGATAAAGTTCCTGAAAGATGAAGGGGCTCGATTGAAAGATCCATCAGCAGACATTTTGGACTTGGAAATGTCGGTCTGATTGGACACGTCTCTGTTGGCCATTGTACTAAAGGATCTGGTAGTACGATTGGGAAAGAAGGAAGTGCAGTAGCTGATACGAGCCCTGGAAGGCTTATAAACGCGAACGAAACTGGGCAGGATCGGCGTTTGCGAGAAGACACACGTGAAGCGAAGAAGCATGACTGTCAGACGCGTCTATTCGACCTTACCAATCCCTCTCTGTCGTATTCATCCCAGATACGCAAATACTTGAAGATAACTGGAATACTTCGACCATTTCACAACCGCCCATTTTTTGAGTCGAGATTTGCACCAGTCTAGTAAAAGCATTCAGAAATGTCCGCAGCTGCTTGAATTGAGACATTTCAACCCGGCGGCCGAGTTGGTAACACGGTCCTTGGCCATGGTCTCGTGCACGGTTCATGAACTCGGTGTTGACAACTTGAAATCTAGAAAAATAAAAATTGTCCCTCTCCTCCATCATACTCTCGTCTTAAAAGCAAAGTGTCTGGCTTCAGCAGGATTACATATCCCGAAACATCACAATTTGCTTCCGGGTTGTCAAGGTCAACGATCTACTCTCTCAAACGTTCAGGGCAATACATAGTCAAGGACAGGCGTTGCAACCATTTTCCTGTCCTTGACCTTACCATAAACCGGTATCCTTACGCCAGCGAAAGCCTTCCTGGACATATCCACGGTAAGCTTTTGGTTGCTCATTTTGTTCCGTCGGCTTTTATGCTATACACGTCCATTGCCTCTTTTCGATACCATCATGGAACCAAGTGTCATTGGATCAGCCGGAACGACTTCATCAATTCTCTATTTATTCCGTGTGATCCATCTAATCATCCTCACATTCATGCTCAGGTGCTCAGCCTGCTTGCTTTCAGGGACCGCCAACACGCTTTTCTTTCCCAAAGCCATCATCAAGCGACACCCCAGCCTACGCACTAATATCATCGACGGGACCTCGCCGAGGTTAACGCTTTGACAGCCGTCCTTCATCAACGACATATTTCAACTGACAGTCCAGAGTGTCCCAAAATATGCCTTCTTTCGGCGACTTTCAGCCTCTTTGTACCCACGTACCTTCATATACGTGGTGCAATCTCTTCTACTCGCAGATACAAAATCTGGACTCCTCTCTGCTGACTGGACTTTCTAATTCGTCTGACACTGCACCTATAGGTGTTAATCCTACATGTGGGATTGAGAGAGTAGGAAATGGTGGGAGTATCGGTAACATTGCAAATGTTGTTGCATGTGCATTGAGTATGGCAGTAGTGGTGCATTTGTTTTGGGTGACAAGTAGGAGAGTTGCCGCCGTTGGTGAGTTTTTAAACTGATTGTACTCGCGGGCTAGCATGTCTTTCCGATAATGAACCTAATGATATCACGATACATAGGCCGTATGGAATTCCTTGGCCTGCTGGCCTTGTACTTCCTCACGCTGCCCTTTCAACTTCTTACCACTGGCTCGCTACTTCAGCAAGGCACCACATCCCTAGTCGTATTAACGGCCATACATGCCGGACTCGTTGCAGCCCTGTTTATGGTTCTACTGTGGAATGCGCTGGTAGCCACGCAATGGATGGAAGATGGTACTATTAGCAGTCTATTGGTGAGTCGCTGCGTCCTTGATTCTTCTCGGTAGTCAACGCCTGCATCACATATCGTCGCCAACACTAACTATTCTGGTTTCACAGCCCCTTTCCATACTTACCCTCGCCTTCTTTGCTGCCACGCTCTACGTGTCACTCGACATTGGTTTGCATTTTACCAGTGCGCTGGGACCAGACACTGCGGACCCCCTGAGACTGAGGGGCATTCCACTATTTGTACTGACGAGTATATGGCCTGCTGCGTACGTTTATGCTCTCTGATCGCTTTCTCATGAAACTGATGCACATCCGACACGTACAGCGCTGCGCTCTTCTTTTTCCTCATCATATCATATATAGTCCTGTTCGTGCTCTCCGAACCGAAAGCAGTGTGGTTTTACGTGTTGGCAGCGGGGTTGTTCGTTCTCAGCCAGCTGGCATGGTTCTTGTTGGGAAGAGTGATTTGCGATGTGAGTGGAATTTTCCTTTTTCAACTTTGTCATTTTGTATGTTGTGATTGGCACCGGTTGGAAAAGTGTGTATTGGGATGGGCATTGGACTTGGTTTAGGTCCTTCGTGGATCAGAACGATCACAATGGTGGAACCACTTTATGGAGCAGTCTGCGGCGGTGCTAGTCGATGTATATCGGCCACGATGTCGTATTTGCACCGGGAAACAGACGGGTTACGATAGGGATCGGTGCATGTCATTGTTGCCTCTTCAAGACCTAGACTTGCTCTTCACTATTTACGGAATTTTTAGCTCCTGGTGTCGTCTCATGGCATATTCCGGTTGACGTTTACTAACTATTCTTTACAGCGAGCAAATTCCAATATTGATGGCTCCTTCATCGCCACAATTCTCGAAACTGCTGCTGTCGTTGTCTTGTACTTGGCTTGGAGAGGCATCACCGAAGGTATGTTTACCTTTTTTCCTATCGTACGTTTTGCTAATAAAGAGGTTAAAGAATCATGGGACGACCCAGGAGTATATTATCCTTCATGGCATTGATGCCTGACCTCTTTCATTTGGTTTCGCGCGCGGCTCGTTAAAATATGGACTGGTATAAGAAGCGGTTCTTGGACCCGTTGTAAGGGATGCTACAACCGCACTGGTTTCGAGGGATGTGTTGTGCATCCATTTCATTTTGATTCGAACTTTTTTACTATGAAATCCATGCTGTTAACATGGTTGTATTACTAGTCTTATTTGTCCAGCTGGACTTCACGCTTACGATCACACTCTGGTTATCAGAGCTGTACACTTTTACTACTATCATGTACATACTTTCCAAATGTTGTTGCTTCAATCTAGTTAGAGCTCTTGTAACGGGTGTCATGTGCGACATCCACATACTAATCCATTTATACTTTTACAAATCTACTTGCGCAGAATCGAAAATTCCGTTCGCACTCTTCTCCAGTACTTGATATATTCACAAAATTAAGATTACAGGAATTGGGTATTCACGCGGCTACTTGTCTCCTCTAAAAATACTTCTTCAACCATTCCACAGCTGCCTTGAACGCGCCTTCCTTCCCTGCTTTAACCTTAGGATCACTCATATCTCCACGAACCGCAAATCCATGAGTACAACCGTCAAAGTATTCACGTTTATATCCAGGAGCAAATTTTCCATCCCCAAAGACTTTATCAGCAACTGCCTGAGCATCAAGAGGGAATTGTTGGTCAACAGTGCAGCTGTTGATCAAGAGAGGTGCTTTAGCAGTCGAGGCGTATTTCTGAACAAGTTCAAGTAAGTAAGGGCTCGGTGAGATTTATAGGAAACACCTTCATACCTCGAGATCTTCAGGAACCTTGAGCAGAGAAGGGTGCGAGACAATCGTAACTTTGATGACGTCATCAAAAGCCAAATCAAAGCAGTATCGTCCTAGAGGCCATTTGATAAGAACAAGTTTTGCGCAAGGTAGGTAGGTTCAGATACTTGCCTCCAAAACAATAACCAGTCGCTGCGAATTGTGTCACACCTTCTGCCTTCAAGGCACTAATGACATTGTCGATGAGTGGTCGTGTTACTTGCTGACTGTGTTTGCCTATCCACTCCCCAATGTTAAAACCGCTCTAGAATACAGAAAGAGTTTAGCCATTTGTCCGACGGGGATCACACCCTTCAAGGACGTACGTTGGGGTTACTAAGAGCATCTGCGGGAACTGGATCTCCGCTGAAGTAATCTATCAGCACAGTCTTGAGAAGTAAACAGAGTTCTCAGCATCGATTCACAGCGTGATGAGGATAGTTCTCACCTTGTAACCATTAATAGCAAAGTCATCTGTGAGGAGCTGAGGGATGGGAGTATCATGATTAGGGAGGCCAAGGCTGGCGATATCAAAGACGACGAAGCACCTGGTTGTTGACGAGCTGCATGCCGAAAGCATCCGGCAAGAACAAGAGTACTTTGTCTTTAGCATAGTCTCCCTCTGGAGTAGCGACGTAGCAGTCGACACCATTGATTTTCTTGAACTCGCCAGAGGGCGTTCCCTCATGCCTAACACCTAAAAAAAAATAGCGATGATGTCAGATAAGGCTCATCGATATTTGTGAAGCGGGAATAAATTCTGTACACGCCTTTGACACAGTCCGAGCAAAGACTCATCGTGATACGTTGTTGTTGGATGAAGCAAGGTTTGAAGTATGAGAACTGAGCGCTGAGTGTTGAAGAATCAAGGATCGCGTGAACGCCCAGTCTTTATAGTTTTGTCCCCATCAGTACTTTGCTATTTTGGGAAGTGGATTCCAACGGCGATTGACCGCTGCGTTCCGCAGAGAAATCATTGTCTGATGAGCGTCTCTCGAATTAAGGCCAAGTCATCCGACGGCCTTGCGTAATCCAAATGAGTCATGAGTATCACCGACGGTATTCTGATTACTTTGGGAATACTTTGGAAGCCATATAGGAGCCTTCGGTTCCTCTGTGATTTCTTCATCCTTCAAACTTCAAGGCAGAAGACGTATCAAATCTATTGTTGCGACTGCAAGAATACACGTAGTTTTTCGAGCGCTTTATACCGGTGCGACAGTTTATTTTTCTGCTCCGAAGACATTTCCGCGTAGCTAAAACGCGATATGATGTATCAGAACATCGATAAAAGACCTCAAAAAGTCCACGCACGTTAATCCAGTTCCCTTGGGCTCAAAGACAGGATCCCATCCAAAGTTTGGAGGTCCTCTAGCAGGGACAATCGTACCATCAGTTCTACCTTCAAACAGAATTGGCTCTGAACCTTTTAACGAAGAGATTAGATGGATAAAATTCAAACTAAGAACTAAGGCAACGCACCAGGTCCTGCGGAATATGCAAAAGTGCATAGAGCCCACGCGTCTCTGGTCGGAAACCCTGCCAGCATATTATTCAAGCCCTCATGCCCGACCTCTGCAAGGAAATATTTGATGTAAGGTCCAGGAAGGCCTTTGAGCGCCTCAAAACAGAGAGCGGTATCCTCGGTGATGCATGGGCCGTTGATCTATGGTATGCGATGGTGAACGATAGGACCGCAACAATCCAAGGCGGAAGAACGTAACATACAAGCTCTGTTGCACGACGACACTTTGCTTTGGCAACCTCCTGAGTAGTTCCTTGGATTTCATCGACTGCAATCTGTCGGTTTTAGGGTCGAAGTGAATGTATCCAGTCTCACATACTATCAAGACTCTTGGAGTCAATGTCGATTGGATGATTCCCCTCGGAAAGGATTTCGCGTACTTCCTTCAACTTGTTGGCATTTCCTGTTACAAAAACTGTACCTATTCGGTATTGAATGGTCATTTGCAAGTAATTGCACTTACTTATCGGGGACATGATAACGTCTGGCAGCAGGGAAGTATCCTTACGTAATTCGGTTCGCGACGCGAAAAGCGCACTTAACTTGACCTCAGAGCACAAAAATTCGTATACAGTCGGAGAAGAGAAGAACATCAGATTACCCAAGGCCCAGTCTACCTACTCCTTGCAAGCTGTAGCGTATAATACATGCGTAATAGTGACATTATAACCCGAAAACATTGCAAGCATTAGGAAATCATACAACAACAGCATTGAATTTATCCACAGAACTCGAATGCAGGACACCCGATGGCGGTTCCATGTTCTAAGAGCGAATGTCAGTCAATCTAATCTTGGGGCGAAAATATCCACATTGATACTTACTACCACCATCAACGCCAATAACGGCTAATAGCGCGTTGAATACTCCACCAAGACCTTCTCCAGCGAGAAGACCCGCAGCGATGGCAAACATGTACATGTCGTATCCTCCAGGGTTACGCTTCGCCCAAAAGTAATTTACAGTTGCACCGACAATCATGGCAGTGCCGTAGTAGGTGTTTGGTACGACAAAGCCCAAACCAATGGCGTTCTAAAGTACTAGTCAGTCAAAGGGAATTTGAGATTGAAAGTGTTAAAAACATACCCAGTTGGGCATAAAGTGCCAGTACTTCTTAGGCAACCACCAGTGCTTGATGCAGACACAGATAACACTGAAAATACCGAGGGCGATGGCAGTATATCCAGACGATGGTGGAACGGCTGTATGGAGATGGTCAGGAACTTTTTGCGCTGGACATGACGGAATCGAACATACGAAGGCTAGGAGAAGAGACGGCGACGGCGACGGCTTGCCAAGCAGCAACAGAGGGTGCGCCGTATGTGCAAGGTTCGATGGAAGCATCACTATACGGGGCAGTTCATGTCAAAAATTTGATCTCAAGTGTGCGTTTGACTGCTTACAGGATACAGGGAGAAGCCTTGGTGAAGAGAATGAAAAGACCAGTAGTCAAGAAGACCGCGACAACAGAGCCACAAAACTGGGCGATGAATTGATTCCTGGGTTTAGCTCTAAGGAGGTAACCGGTCTTGAGGTCACCAGTCATGTCGGATGCTTGGGCAGCAGCTCCAGCAGAGACAACACCGGCAGTAAGGTTGAACATGTAAGCTTCTTGGGTAGGCATGCCAGTTCCCTTTCCGATACCACCGAAGATCAATTGAGAGGCCTACGTCAGATAGTATAAATCATTGGTTCAATGTGAATGTAGATATGGACACATACCTTGGCGACGGTGGAGACAGGGTTGACATCAGTAGCACCAGATGACTGTACACCAATGAACGAGAAGAGGAAGCCGAGAAGCAGAGCTAAAAGAGCCTCTCCAACATTCATGTGGAACTGGGTGGCGAGAATGGCGCAACACATGATGGTCGATAGAAGTAATCCTCCGGTCCACCATGAGGTGGGAACTCTGTCCGCAAGAGGTGTCTGATCTTCATCGTCTTCGCCAGGTTCCGTCCTATGGAACAGGTTCTTGAGGCTGGTGAGAACGGAACCACGCATTGACAAGATCATAGGCAGTAAACTCAAGAAAATGTCGGCGAATGAGTAGAGCAACATGATGAGCACACCGGGCCACAAAAGCCAGTAGCGAGGAGAAGGATGGTTGATGAGCTCGGACGGGTCCTTGTCGAAAGACATACCCATGTAGGAAACAATTGGGTATGGGACATCCGGATCTGATGAACCAAAGGCGAGACCGTTCTTGACAAGCGACGGAGCGACTAAGCGTGAAGCATTAGAAAAGCGTCCAGCACCCAAAAAGATTCTACTCACTGATACCCCAAGCAAGAAGCAATCCTCCGACTAGAATACATCATCAGTCAAGTGCAAAGATTCTTTAGTACGGTTCGCACTTACAGAAACTCCAACTGGCATTTAAGCCACTAAGCATACCAGCACCGTAGAAAGCGGGGGTAACTGCGGGATGGGAATCAGAATAATTTGGAAGCCATTCAGAGGGCACTTACACTCGATCCACCAGCCATAGTTGTCGAGAGCAATAATGCTGGTGAAGCCGATACGGTACAAAGTCCAACCAATGTGCCAATCATACAACTAGAAACTCATTAACAACTGAACACTATTGGAAACCACAATTCGACTTACAACACCGGGTGCATAACCACTAACAACTTTGTACACGAAGCAAATTGCAAAGGTGTACAAGAGAGCGAGGGACTTTTTCCTTGCAGCGATGGCACCAGCTTTACCGCTGTGCAAAGACCGAATTGTGTAAGCCTAAGCAAAACGTCAAAATGGTGGATATTTCCGGGACTAGGAAACCTACGGTCGCGGCAGGAGTAGGGAAAGTAAGTTTTTGATGTACAATGTAATACTTCCGTAACGGTAAGGCAAAGAATAGTCCAAAGAACCCTTTAGAAATCGGGAGAAAAAAATGTCATCAGCGGCGGACAGGAGTTTGACGAACTAGACTTACCAGCAGTGACTAAGAAAGAGAAAGAGGAACAGATATCTCAGAACACCGAGTACATCTTCAATCAAATGATCTCCTACCTGTCATTGCAATCAGCTTTCCTACGTCTTTTTGAGGTTCATCGGAGAGCAAGTGCATTCTGTACATGGCCGGGATTGCACTGACGAAGAGAATACCCAAACCTAAAGATTTTTTTAGTCTAGATCTCCTAGTTGTCAGTGTTTGAGAAGCGAACCTCCAGAAGCTGTTGCAGCACTGCGAGAAGCATCAGTATCAAATTGCATGACAGATTTCTAGATACGCACGTCTGAACAGTACAGTTTTCCTTGGGTCCAAATTCGCCCCCAAACAGTTTACCCAGTAGACCTGAATCCGGAACGGCTTTTGATATTGCCTTCAAAATGGCAAAACCGAATAGAGCCTGGCGGATATTCAGTCAGTTAAAGTGATCGTATGTTCGATCGAACTCGTACTCACTCCGAAGAGCTGAGGCCCAAAAGTAAAGCCAGTTTTCAAACCCAAGTAGATATTGGACGCCCCGACTGCGAATAATAAGTACATTATAATCATTCGAAAAAAAAACGGTCAAGACTCACCAACAGCACCGAGAACACATCCAACAAAAACAGCTCTAATTTCAAGTCGTTACTAGGCGTAAAAACTCTTGACAGATTCGACGAACCTAACAGTTAGTTGGTGAGTTTCCTCTGGAGCATGGGGGTCGATTGGGAATGGCTTCGAGCTATGGGATTTTAGTAGGAAAATTGCTAGGATATTGAAAACAACTCACACATCGTGATCATCAAAAGTCTCGAGTGCCAGATCCTCCTCAGAGTGGTGCTTCTTCTCATCTGGATAGTCATTGGAAGAAGCTCTGTCGTTGTTCACAGCGGGCACGACGTGAATGTTTTCCGGATCGGCCATGGTGAATGAACGAAGGGAGGAACCGAGGGTGGTCGGAGGGAAACAGGCACTAGGACAGAAGGTAGTTATATGGCCCAGAATCCGGGGATACGATGAATAGAAGCATATGCTTCTCTCCAACAGCTGGGTGACATCTGGACTCACATGGTAGATCGGCCTTGGCGCAGATTCCTCACATGTCCTTTCCAAAAATACCTGCCTTATCTCGGCTGTACTTTTATATTACTTCCTCCCGGTCCCTTGATGAAAAAGTCTATTACACTCTCCAAACTGTTGCTACTAGAGGAGGTAACAGCAGGCAACAGCTGGTAGCAATCTGAGAAAATGAATACCATGCCTTTGAGAACTTTGAAATTTTCACCCAAGTTCCAGCAAAAACGGAAGTGCACAGCTTTTGCGAGATGGTTGCAAAAGAGGAACCATCAATTTTGATTTTTTTTCCGACGCTTAACCTCGAAATCCGTAAACTTTACCCACCGCTGCTCCGATTTCCTACAACAGGTATCGCGCCACCGCCAAAGATCACAAACGAACCCCCGAGCCATTAGTAACTTTCCGGTCAAGCTTCCGCCCGGACTCGCAGGATGTTCTAGGATGTTCCGGCCAGCCAACATGGAGGAATCACGAAGCATACTCAGTTAACCACTCCAGCCATGTGCATTTCTGGTTCGAAGCATCTTGGCAATTGAGACTCAATGGGTCAAGTACATGCTAAAATGCCCCAACTCCCACATGCCCAAATGATGTATGAGGATTTACAGCAAAAATGGCAAGGTCTCAGGCTGAGCTTCTTTTTCATGCCAAAGCTTAAACACTCCATTTGGGACGAAAGAAGAGTGTCATGCGCACATCTATTGGTTATGTATGTTCTCAGATGACAAAAGGTGCGAGGCCTTTAGGACGTCGAGTCAGATCATTGACATCTGTACTTATTCGGGGACCGGAGACTGTCGGGAATAAGAATGGTGGCCAGAGCGTATCTGACTCACATCATTAATTATATGAAGGTCGACAAGACACATGCATTTTGAGGGCAATATATAGATATATGCAAAGATATGCACCAGACACTTGCCAGACAGGAGCATCAATAATCCGTCCTGACAAGCCTACCGTCTGTCCCGGAACCTATAAATTCGTGCGCACGACTGAGCTCTATAGTCTCCACCTCAAACTCCATAGACCCCAACCTTATTGGTGACAGATATCTAGAGATAAGAGCTATACCAGCAAAGTGAATTGTCCATGGTCTTGTCCGTGTCTTGATAAAACTTCCAAGCCTTTACATTACTGTAATCGCTGGTTTTCGCATCGCCCGTTACGGTAGTACGGGTGCCTGAAGAATGCAGCGCGTTCCTGTCGGCCCTTGTCGGCCCTGACATTGAAACGCTATGGGGTAGAATGCCCACTCGGTTCTAGGATTTGCCCCACACTGGACTTTTGCGGTAATACTAGTCAATACTTGCGTCGCAAGTGATTTATGTCGAAGCTTCGATCTTGGGCAAATGACTTAGAATCCACAGAGCCCCACTCTCGAATCCAAAGACGTTGTTGGTAGAGGAGTGGGTCTTTTCTTGATTCCGATCCTAGATCTTGGAGAAAAATAATTATGGAACGAATAAGAATGTAAAGTGGATAACGTATTCAGATAATGAGATCACTGAGCGGTGAATGAAAGCCGGGTTTCCAAAGGATGAATGATGAGTTGCCCAGGGACGACGTTAACGCAGGTCGAGATCTTGGAAAAATGAGGTGCTTTGAGTGATTGGTGGTTCGAGTTTTCACGAATCGCAGATAACATATGTAAGCCAGAGACGGAGACGGGAAGAAAGGTGAGAACCATACAAAAATAGGAGTAGTGGTGGTTACCAATCCCTTATCAGACAAGCATTCAGTCATTGAGCCAATTACACAACAGCATTCCCTCAGAGAACCACCTGAACTTGCGAGGATTGATCACCGACGAGGCCGTCCGTATCTAGAAGGGCGGAATACTCGTGGGACTTGAGCACTATACAAAGTTTTGTGAATCCTTTTTCAAGTAGCACAACTTACCGTCGAAATAAAAGGACCCTGCAAAATTACAAAGTCTAGACTCTAAAAACCAAACCGATTCAAGTAGTGAAGTTTGCGTGTGCTCTCGAAGTCCCTTTGACGCTTCAACGTATCGGCATCTTGACATGTCCACGTAGTTTGTAAAAGGGTGCATCCAACCTTGTCCGTAACCACTGGCCAAGCGGATCAAGCGCATTGACAGCGATAGGCTGCATGGTCCATCTACACCAATGTCACTTTGAAACAATATTCCAACCGTGGGGTACTGCAGAACTTGAGACTCTAGACTCGGAGTCCTCGTGTTGGTAAAAGTTAGCGGCTTCAAGTTGAAGAAGCTGGCTGTAACCCGAAATAAAATAGAAAGCATTTTTGAACCTTCGTCTTTGACTCGAATCCGGACAATACGTGTGCTAGAAAGACGTTGGGTATGGAAGGGGTATGCGGAGTCTTTGACTAGGGAGATACCTTGCAGCATTGAATGTATAGTTTGCCGTGCATTCCGAATCGGCTCGAAGGTAGACGACACAAATGATACGATATACGAGAGAGATCCTCAGACATTGATGAGCCCGACTTTTCTTTTTGTAAAAAGAGAAGGAATGAAGTTGGACTTGTCTAGGCTCGGTCATTCAAAGCATATAAACACTCAGCAGGCGCATCTGGACTGTCTAGGGCGCGTTATTGCTGGTTTGCCTATCTTGATCCATAATGTCTACAATAGTCATTATAAAAATGGAACCAGCGATTGATGAACATTTCATCGTGACCTGCCAGAGCCTCAACGTCTGCAAAAGGTAGGAGAACGTAGGTGAGAAGGATGTTTTGGTGGCTTTATGTAATAATGTCACTAGCTTCACAAGCGCCTATCCACCCACTATTACAGGTGGTCAACTACGAATCAGCCACTGATCCCTTTGCCCATACACTGTATCAGGAAGCGTTTCTCAAGAAGAATCGAAAAGCCTTTTTCAGCCCGGTCACGAACGTTGATGGATCACCTGTACTCGATGCCCAAGACATTGCTTATGAGCGACTCCAAGCCCCTCTCGGTGTCGAAGGGTACTTGCCAGAGTCGATTTTGGTACTCGCCGACTATCGAACAGCCTTCAAGGATATAGCTGGGTGGTTCACATACGACCGTGTGAGCGTTATTCGAACTTTGGTCTCCCCGGATGACTATGACTGGGCTCGTTGGGTTGATTTTTCAGATCCCCCGCAAGTAGATCAAAGCATCAAAAGCTCTGCAGCCACCCGTGAGTCAATACATTTATCTCAACTGAGTTCAGATCCTTATGATCTCCAGTATCTCTAGTAGATAATGTCCGCCCTCGTAATCGGTCAGTGCAAGTTGTTGGCATTCCAGGAATCGGTAGGCCTTTGCTATCTATTATGCGCGGTTATGGCTTTACACATCCATAGGCAAATCTCTATTCCTTATTTATACCCTCGTCGAGCGACTTCTCCTCGGACTTGAAACCTGCCTCCAAACTAGAGCAAACTATTTTACATTATGGTGTTCCGAAGGAGCTTTCGACATTTTCTTGGACGATAAATTTGAGAAGATCATCGCTCCCATGACCTCGCGTAACCTCCTTCCAAAGGGTACTTGGTATTTGCTGGACTCGAACAAGACAGTGTCGATACCTTGTTCAGCGATACAAGATTCTTTTGTTCGCATCGTTCAAGCTTCATCTCCTCAAATGAAGCGCCTGGAATGGGTTATGAAGCAATCAAACGTTCGTAACTACCGTTACTTGATGAAGCCGCCATCCTTAAATGAGATGAAACTCATGTATGTAGTCGGTCAATAGTATTCATCAAGTTCGAGCTAATATTTAAAGACCAGGAAAACTTGCCAAGATAAGGACATGGGATTGATCCCAGACGAAGCGATATCCGATTTCTTCAATAAATATGGACCATCCGCACGCATGCTTTTCATCCATGTTGAATGCCCGTTGGCCTACGAGCAAACGTTACGAGGGAGAATGGAGCGGATGGGTGAAGTTGCTTTTGATGTGCTTCTTAAGCAGACAAAGAACTTTGTTCCAGATCCCGCAGGAGTGTCCCACTTAATTCTAGGTGTTTATCCTGGCTCTCACCGGCAGGCGTTGGTAGTTAACATTTTGACTGCACACATCTACCAACTTGTCAAGGACGTATATGGCAATATATGGAGCCAGAAAGTTCGTGAGATGTATCAGCTACTTCACCGAAACCTAGAAACCCGGGCTACAACGGGATACATATTTGAAGACCAGTTATATGAGGTCCTACGGCACGGTGTATTGTGGGAGGCCAGGGAATTGAAAAGGTCCAAATGCGACCCCAAGAATGTTCCGTATAATCATGACTTTTCTGGGGCATCTAGATGGCTTTATGTCGGCCAAAATGGGACCCTCACCGACCAACGGTTTCCTGGCACCCCGACACAACCTGACTTCCATTATTATGATGCTGATAACTTCACTGAATCCGGATTGTCGGGTTATTTTCGACCACATTTACTGAATCGGGCAGCCTACGATTCTTACATGGTCAACATGGACGAAAAGAAAGTCGTGGTTTTCCAGTTCACGGTCGCCAAGAAGCATGACGCTAAGGAGTCAGGTTTGGACTGGTTGGAAAAGCGTTATAGTGGCTTTGAGGTACACTATGTGATATTCACGAGCCTGCCGGAGATTACGGTCTACATGCCTATCGCCTTCGATTCCTTCCTCAAGACCAAATCACAGGTGGTGGTGTCGGAGGCACAGCTATTTTCTCGGAATCAAGTCTGAGGGAAGCAAGGGAATTGAACCTACAAATTGGGGGACAGTAGTAGTGTCGCTAACGCCAATCAAGATCTTGGAAAAATGCATCATGTTGGTAGGTGCTGTATTGTTGAGTGACTAGTCATCCGAGTTCTCGTAAGTCGCAGAGAACGAACAGCGGGAAGAGAGAAGGCAATGAAAATAAGTAACCAATCCTATAAGACAAGCATTCAATTACACAACAGCGTTCCCTTAGAGAATCAACCTGAACTGCGAGGATTGATCACCGAAGCTGTCCGTATCTGGAAGGGCGGAATACTCGTGGGACTTGAGCACTATGCAAAGATTTGATCCTTTTTCAAGTAGTACAACTTACCGTCGAAATAAAAGGACCCTGCAAAATTACGAAGCGTGTCAGTAGTGAAGTTTGCGAGTGCTCCCGTAGTCCTTTTGACGCTTCAACGTATTAGCGTCTTGACGTGTCGTAAAAGGATGCATCCAACCTTGTTCGTTACCACTGGCCAGGCGGTTCAAGCGCACTGACAGTGATAGGATGGTCCGTACAACACCAATAGCCTGGTGATCTGCGCCTTCTGAAGAAGATTTTTGGTAGTTGCGTCGATATCTTCGACAAGCGACCACACTCAACCCAAGACTGTCTATTGGAAGGGCGTGTCACAGGTCTACAACACCAATGTCATTTTGAAACGATATTCCAACCGTGAAGTACTCGAAGCCCTTGCGTTAGTAAAAGCAACTGGATGTAACCCGAGATAAACTAGGAAGCATTTTTAACCTTCGTCTTTGACTCGAATCCGGGCAATACGCGTCGTAGAAAGACGTTGGGTATGGAAGGGATGCACGGATTCTGGTAGCCGACACGAATGGTGATATGATATACGACGGACATCCCCGGTTATCGATGAACTTGACTTTTCTTTCTGTTAAAAGAGAAGGAATGAACTTATCTGGACTCAGTTTTTCATCAGCAGACGCATCCGGAGTGTCTAGGGCGTGTTCTGCTAGTTTCCCTATCTTGATCCATAACGTCTACGATAGTCATTATAAACACGGAGTCAACGATTGATGTGCATTTCATTGTGACCTGCCTCAACCTGCGAAAGGTAAGTGAATGTAGTAGGTGAGAAGAATGTTTTGGTGGTTTTATGTAATTATTCTCACTGTTTGTCGCCGACTCTTCACATTACTTCTCGTTTTCTGACTTGTAACATCGAAATTCCCTTTTTTTATGATTCGCTCGCCGTAAAAAAGAACGCATCGCCCAAGTTAACGATGGGGCTCGACGGTGACACTTGAAAACACACCATGAACCCAGTTCTTCAGTTCTCCTAGAGCCCTACCTCAAGTTTCGATCAACTGGGCCTGTTGGACTATCAACGGTTTTGCATGGGAGTTCAGTTGAAGGCGCTCAAGAAGAATAGATTGGGATTATACTAGCGCATGCTATCCTTGCGTTCGCACGTAAACACTGGCCAGGTGATAATCCGGAATACAATTTTAATCTGGGTTATCCAGACTATGACAGGTCGGACATTTGTCCACTCAAGGTGTTGACTTCGACCATGTCGTATCCTGCAAATCCCGCTATTACTTATGACCCAGAAAGTAAGTCTTCGAGTATAGACTTTAACGTTGATCACTTATATAGATTCTGCTGTAGCACGTCCCCCAGGCCCGCCTAATTCAACTTTCTTCGAAAATGCTACGAATGTTTCATTCCGGAATTCTGCGATTTACAATGTTACGGGAAATTTGACCCAAACATATTCCGGTGCGTCGAAAGTAGACTGTACGAATTCCTATTGTTGAGCAATGCATAATCAGATCTCATCGCCACGTTGCCTCATGCTGAAGCCCGTTACAATGCTTCCGTCCGGAATGGACTATCTAGTTGTCTTGAAGGCACAAGAGTTGCACTCCTTCACACCATCAATAAATGGATTGAAGACGCGCGCATGGATGAACCGCGAATCTTTTGGCTCTGTGGTCTTGCTGGAACCGGAAAGTCTACGGTAGCACAGACCATCGCAGAGACATTAGACGTGGGGATCAACAAGCGATTAGCTGCATCATTTTTCTTCGCCAGAGCCTCGAAAGACTGCAGCAATGCACTCCTGGTCTTTAGTACCATTGCCAGACAGTTAGCTCTCTTCAATGACGAATTTGGGCACTATATAGCGGAGGCTTTGGAGGCAAACAGGGACGCCGGCAAATTGGTCATGATGGCTCAACTTCAAAAACTTATCATTGAACCTCTCCAGCGCGTGAAGAACTCCCTTTCTCCCATCATAATTGTCATGGATGCCTTGGATGAATGTTCGGACCGGAAGTTGGCTCAAGATATTCTGATCCTATTTGCCGCAGAGATCAGGAAACTTCCTTTTCCGTTGAAGATATTCATCACGAGTCGCTCCGAATTGCACATTGCATCGAAGTTTGAGAGTCCCATACTCAAGCCCATATCACGCCCTTTTATCCTTCATGATATCGAAAAGGCAATAGTCGATGGGGACATTGAGCTTTTCTTGAAGCGAAGTTTTGCTACTGTAGCTGAGCAATATGGAATCACTGATCCATGGCCAGAGGAGGATGTCATTGTTATTCTTCGTGACCGTGCTCGAGGATTGTTCATATTTGCGGCGACTGTTGTGAAGTATGTCGCTGACGAGTACGTCGGCGACCCAGAGTCGCAATTGGAAGCTGTCGTCGAAGACAAGAAGTCCCTTGACACGTCGCCCTATGCCGACATCGACAAATTGTATCTACAGGTCCTCACGAGCTCTCTTCCTGCACAAGGCAATTCAACTTCGTTAGTGGATCGCTTTCAGATTGTTGTTGGTTCTATTGTTCTGCTCATTGAACCCCTCCCTTTGGAACCTCTAGCCTTTCTTCTGGATAAGCCTCTGAGCTACACGAGTGCCGCTTTGAGATTCCTTCATTCGGTGCTCATAGTACCAAAAGTACCCACAGAAGATCCTGTGCGGATCATACACCCTTCATTCTACGACTACCTCACTGAACGTTGTGATGATTCTCGCTTTGCTATTGATACTCACTACCACCACCAGAGGATATCGTTTAGATGCATAGAAGTCATGTTGTCAATGCTCCAGAGGAACATCTGTCAAATTGATGATCCAAGTAAACTGAATGAAGAGGTTCAGGACCTGAAAGCTCGGCGCACACGTCACATCCCTCACTACTTGTCTTATGCTTGTATCCATTGGGGCAGTCATATTGCAAAGATCTCGAAGCGACACGATCCTGGTTATCTATCTGTATTTCGTGACTTTGTGAAACGCAAGTTGTTAGAATGGCTCGAGGTCTTAAGCGTAGAGAGTGCTTTGGATGTTGCGATCCCTGCTTTGGCAGCTGCCGAATCCTGGTATTTAGTCAGTGGAATCATTCGATAATTCTACTATAGCAGTCTAACCCATTTTTAGGCTCTGTGCGAGGCAGATGATATATCTGAAATTCTCAAAGACGCGCAAAGGTTTTGCCTTGAGTTTTATGAACCTATTCAAAACGCTGCAGGACACGTGTATTTAACTGCCTTGCGACTGATGCCTGTATGCCCACTTGCTCGTGCATATGCAGTTTTCGTGCCGGACGGACTCGCGTTTGTACGGGGAAAGCAAGAAAGATGGGGTCCTATATTACGATCTATGTATGGCCACAAAAACAATGTTCTGACTGTTCAGTGTTCTTCCAACGGGAACACTATTATTTCCGCCTCTTACGACCACACTATACGCATATGGGATGCACAAACAGGATCCACAAAGGCCACTTTGGTTGGTCATAGAGGCATTGTCGAATTCGCCATCTTCTCTCCTGATGAGGAAAGAATTGTGTCTGCCTCTGCAGACAAAACCATTCGCATCTGGGAACCCACTACGGGGGCTACTTTCAGTATTCTCAGAGGACATCAAGACGGTGTACGATCCGTTGGCTTTTCTCGAGACGGGCTATTGATTTTGTCCGCATCTTCAGACAAGACAGCACGAGTGTGGAGCTCGGCAAATGGCCAATGTATCTCCACTTTACAGACGCCAGAAGTTCTTAATCGTGCGACTTTCAATCCGGATGCTAGTCTCATTTTGACTGGGTCAGGGGGTGGTCGTGTCGCTCTTTGGGATTGGAAAAAGAACGTCCAGATCTTTGGCATTGACGTCCACTCTCAGACTATATTTTGCGTATGCTTCAGCTCGGACGGAGAACTCATTGCATCAACTAGTGATGATGGGACAGCCCGAATCATGGCACTTGACGGGTCAACAGTACGAGTTTTTGCGCCACACAATGGATATATTAGAAAGGCTATTTTCACACCTGATAATAAATACCTTTGGACAAGCGACAGGAAGCTTCGGAAATGGGATATTGAGACTGGGGAGTCGATTGTTATTGATCCCAGAACCACCACTATCACGTCTTTTGACTTTCTCCCTGGCCAAAAGCATATTGTAGTCGCAAATCATGACAACGATCTCAGAATTTTGGATCTTGAAATTGCTCTGGAAGCTCCCAAGGCAGATGATCATACGAAGTCTGTACATACGATCTCCATCTCTAACGATCAAAAGGTTATGGCTTCTGGTGCAGACGATAGCACTGCCCGCATTTGGGACTTCAAGAGCGGGTCACTCCTTGCTGTCTTGAAGCATGCTGAGGATATTGAACAGACGCAGATCTCTGTCTTGAGTCTTGCTTTCAATGGGTCAACATCTCGACTTGTGACATCTGGTGATAAAGATGTCTTTGTATGGGATCTTGGTACCAGGAATCTCATAGTCAAAGTTCAAGGTCATACGTCCGTAGTACAAGATGTTGCATTCTCACCCATAGATAACCAACAAATTGCATCTGCAGCCGAAGGCCAAGTGCGAATCTGGGACATAGAAACGAAAACAACCCTCAGGATACTGGACCACTACGAGGGTTTCCCAGTCAGCTGTATATCATACTCGCCCAGTGGCTCGCACCTCCTTTCAGGAAGTTATGACTATGTCATGCGTATATGGGATCTCAAAAGCGGCGATGACGAATCACTTTATGGTCATAGTGACTGGATCCAGGATGTAGCTTGGTCTCCCGATGGGTCTCTGGTTGCCTCGGCTTCCGCCGACCACACTGTCAGGCTCTGGGATGCAACCTCAGCAGAAGAACTCAAAGTATATGCCGAGAATCCAGGAAGCGTTGGCAAGCTGGCATTCTCTCTGGATGCAACACACATTGTGTCGAAATGTGATGGCAAAACAGTGAGGTTCTTGCCATTGCATGACTCATCTCCGGAAGAACATCCTCAAATGTGCCTCCTTGTCGACGAAGGAGGCTGGATAATGCAGATATCCTCTACAGGTATGCAGTCAAGACTGTGTTGGCTACCTGCTACACTTCGACCATACAGGTATCAGCTGGATCTATATGACGAACAGTCGAGATCGCTTGTTTTGGGAGCGAGTGGTGGTCCAATTTGTATTATCCGACTGGTATAGCTACCCAGTGGACGGTATTATCCGCTAGATCTTAAATAGCATGGAATGATCTGACCAGTGACCTGCAGCAAAGTGCTGTTCCCTTTGCTCCGAACGCAACGTTTTCGAGCAATCACGTTGTCTACTCCTTGTAGTATAGGGAACCTATTTCGCGAACGTACTCGGAAAAATACTAATCGAGGCGCTCTCGCTCTCTGACAGACCACGGCGGAAAGGTTCACGAAGCAATTTAGTTAGTTAAGACATAAAGTAAGATACATTTTGACCTGTAAATATTAAATGAAAGGAATGGCAGCCAGAATATCATGTCCGACGTTTTATGCAGCACCTAAGAATGGTGTAGGGTAAGGATTAGTATCCTTTCACACTAATTTGGAGCATCATGCGCAACCTTTAATAATGTCTGAGGCCTATTAAAGTTGTAACAATGAGATCGTCAGTGACAAATCCAAAAATGAAGGAAGACGCACTTTTTCAGCAATTGCATAGATCGTAGCTTGTGTATGAGCAGCGAATATAATTGGAATGACACTGAGGAGTGCGTTAGAGGACGATTAAGACTGAAGGTGACAAGACATACCCGGCATCGACAACCCTGAGGTTTGAAGTTCCGTAAACGAGCAAGTTGGAATCAACGACACCGCCAATCTCCTTGGGCGCCATAGTAGTGGAACCTGGTCATGTTAATATCAAGTTAGACACAATACGGACAATCTGGCGCGATGGAAACGAACCCAGAGGATGGAAGACGGTCTAGAATGGTGAGGACCTTGATCAGCAGTAGCAAAGCTTTGAGAAAGGTGCAGAACATACACTTGCTGCTGAACGAATAAAGTTCTCAAAGTCCTCGGCGGATTGCACGTCGGGTCCCGGGGTCGAGGGAGATTCGAGAAGCTCTCCGAAGGGACCGTTCTCGAGAATGCTTCGTGCGGATTGCATAGAGGTTACCAGGACCTGGGCATCTAGTAAAGGCGACCATACGATCAATACTAGATCCTGCGCGACAATAAGGATAGCAACATACCATAAGAAAGATCCAAATACTTGGGGTCGATGGTTGGAGCAGCCAGAGGATCTGCGCTGTTGATATGAACCGAACCACGGCTGAAAGGACGCTGAGCCAAAAACAACCCTTCAGATGTGCGTTTGCGAAGAAATGAATATTACATACCGACAACAATCCAGCGACCGTAATATAGCTTCGACCATCTTCGAGAGGAGACGTGACAGTTCCCACTGCAGAACCGCTGATATTAACAAAGGCAAACGAGAGCATTGATGGGCAAAGTCTCACTTGGAAGCATTCCGAATTCAACTTGTGCTACAGAACCTGCAGTGATCTGGTTCTTCATCAGCTCGTAAGAGCGCTGTTCAATCGGAGACAGGGATTTGGCAGCGATTTCCGAGTCCAGGTTATCCAAAATGGAAGAAAGTTCATCAGAAGAAACAAGGTGTTGCAGCGGTTCAAAGCCAAAGATGGCACTGGTAGCAGCTAGAAGACCAGTTTTCTCGGTGGCGCTGCAAGAGATTCTATTGGTATCTTGGATTTGCAAGATGAGTGTATTGCAGCAACTTACTATAAGTTGGTCTGTTCTTCCTTGAAAGTATCGTTGAAACGGTACTGATCTGTAGACAAATGATAAGTATTATTGAAAAAAAAGACGATATCCGATACATACCCCAAGTAGCAGGAGCAGGATCCTTGAGAAGGAAGTCGGAAGAAACGAGCAAATGGTCCTGGGTAGGGGTTAGTATTGATCGGTTTAATCAACAAATCCACCTTTACCTGCAGGTTCTCGCCAACGCCGGGAAGGTCAATGACAGGAGTGATACCGAACTGATTGAGGATATCCGAGTCACCGATACCGCTCAATTCCAAGAGTTGAGGAGTTTGGATAGCACCTTCAGGTCAGGTTAGATACGTTTTCCTGTTAGATACATGTCATACTTACCAGCAGAAAGAATGACTTCCTTGTTGGCATTGACACTGAATGATGTTCCGTTGACCGAGTATTGAACACCAGTAGCCTTGACACCGGTAGCGGGAGTTTTCTTTGTCAAAACCTGGGTAGCCTAGTAGGTGCAAACAGTGTTGAGGAAAGGATACAGAAGGCAAACTTTATTAGACCCACTTGTGCACCGGAAAGGACGAGAAGATTACGCCTATTCTGAACCGGAACAAAGTACGCGTTCGCAGAGTAAGAACGTATACCTTCGTCTTCATCCACAGTCCTCGGTGCTTGCCAGATACCAGTTGCATTTCCATTTTCCTGCACACGCGTTGTAAGTGATATTGTTCACAGACGTCAAATGAGACATACAGGGTCAGGGTTGGCAGCAGAGCCAGTAAAGGCCACGAAACTGTTTACGTATGGTGCGGCCAGATCCAAAACCTGGTTGATGATGCGGTTGTACGAAACCTTTAGAGGGCCACCCAGGCCATGAGTAGAAAAGTCGGTGCCTGGTGCTAGATCGGCGCCAGGAACGATACCAGGGTCTCCAGGAGAGACTGTCTCGGCCTTGACAAAGTATGGCAGAAGGCCTGCCCAGTCCCAACCGGGATTTCCCAAAGCTGCCCAGTCATCATATTCGGGCTTTGAAGCTCTACCTTGAACCATAAAATTTAAAGCACTAGAGCCACCGAGAATCTTTCCTCTGCAGCAGGCATTAGTAGTGAAACCTTTTACCAATGCAAAATATTAACCTTGGCGTGAATATAGCGCGATCCTGTAAACCAGGTTGCGGAACTGTATTGAAGCTCCAATCCCATCGAGGATTGCCGAGAGATTGACCGAACAAGACTGAAAAGAAGTAAGCATACAATTAGCGAGAGCAGCTTTGGCAACGCACAAGGTACGTTGATCAAGTCCTCGTCCAAAATAAGCTCTCCAGCTTCAATAACGCCTACAGTAAACCTCGAATTCTCTGAAAGCCTGTTGGCCACCGTCAAGCCAGCTGTGCCTCCTCCCACAATAATGTAGTCAAAAGTAAGTCCAGCAAAGGTTTCGGCGTCTGTCGTCAAGCCTAAAATACAATGCAGGTAGGTTTGTGATCAAAAGCTTATCAGTACTTTACGCACCATGCGGGCGGGTATCACGAGTCGTAAGGCCATAGACAGGGTATAAGCTGACGGCGATGGAAAGAAGAGGAAGGAAACGCATGGCTGAGAGAGAAAAGAGTGTAGGGGAATAGCGAGCCACTCCGGGTAAGGCTCGTATTTATGTCCAGCCTGAGTGCAGCTCGGATAGCGTATCCATCTGGAGATGTCCTGAGTTGAGGAGCAACAGATCAAAAATTAGTTCCCATGCGCTGTGCCGCCGGAAGACGCGAAGTTTGGGTTTCGTCATGATCGGTCCCATGCATCTGCTCCTCGACCCTCAAATCTCCTTGCTTTTTGACCACCATATCAGGGCTTTTTCGTGGTACCAATACCCTATTCGACCGGATGATCCTGCCTTCAAAATGGTAGATTTTACGCCGCCGCTCACAGTCCTGGGTGTTCGGGTATTGAAAACTCTGCAATCAGACGTTGCCGCCGGGTCGTGGTTTGTATGGAGTAAGCTGCTATTGGCAGGGGCTTACCTTGCAATGTCATTCCACTGTACTCATTTAGATATCCGTCCAATTTCTGTTTGATGCTAAAGTAGCGCAGGTGCCTGTGGTATCTTCAGGTACCATCGCAAGCTGTCTATAGGTGGGTCTAATATATCTTTCTAGGCCCGAGGCAACGCAGGAATCAATATATTCCGCTGCATCTAAATAACGCGAGCAAAAAGACATATGGTCCTGTCCTGAAAAAAGATCCGTAATCTGCACTGTAAATCACGGATTCAGTCAACCTTCGTCCCAGGATCTACAGGGATCTATTTTAGTATTTTCAAGCTCCTGGGCCAGATGATACTACTTGACAGTATCACCTTCAGCAGAATTTGGTCTTTCGGAGTCGTAAATTCACCGCGAGTACCGGGTGTATTCTGTATGCATTGCTACAACGACCTGTCTTCGTTCTCCGGTCACTCGAGTTGCAAGGACTCGAAACAAATCACTGATCTTGGAATTGCTAAGCGTTAAGTGTTTCTACCAGTCGGGATGTCTTCAAATCACAAGCCTCTCGGCGGTGACCGCCCTCACCACAGGGCCAATGGGTCGCCGGTCAAGGCTGACGTCGCTAAGTTTGTACGACAGCTCCTGTCGCCTGCTGTCTGTTGTCCTGCTCGAATCCTTGAAGATCCTTTCTTGTCTTGAATGTAAACTCGGTAATCATAACCAACTCTTCAATATGTATCACCGGTAAACTAAAACATTATGTATGTATGTAGATTTCTACAGATCGATCAAACGTCCAGTAGATCATGACGTATATAAAAGCAGCGACAACAGTCCCAAAGACGCCTTCCAACCTTCGAGCCCAGACAGCCAGAAGAATAAGTAGAGTCCAGGGAGGATATGTTTCAAGTGAGCGCCATTGGAAGCGACGTAACAGCAAGTTATGTACAAGGGGTTTTTTACGTCTACAATCGTAGGGCGGAAAGAAACTGAGGAACATCATAGGCAGACTGGGCGCTCCGTGCTGCCAGTTTATTCAAGAATAGGTCTCGACCCGATTCCATGCGCAAACTATATGTTCATTGTCAGTAAACGCTTCCTGTCCAAACAATACGAAACCGACAGACCGATTGTTGACTTACCCCATACTGGATCGCGTTGGGTCCTCTCACTGGTGTTAAAGGCATCTCTCGAGTGTACCTCGAGGCAGCCTCAATATCGGTCTCCTCTGTCATGTGGCTCATTCTTGACGGTCTCGCTGCAGACCTGGACGTTACGGAAGATATCATTCCCATTGTGGAGAGTTGTATCGACTCAGAGGAGCCTTTGGGTTGTTCCTCTTCGCTCACGGTCGTGTTAATTTGCGTATCCATTCCGAGGTCCTTATTTTGGGAGCGTGCATTGAGATTGGCCAACAGAACGTTTGTGTACCTGTAAGTCGCAGTATGTATTAGGTGGCTGAATTAACATTCTATTCGAAAAAACACTGACAATTTGCCAAGAAGAAAGGCAGGAACTTGGTGAAAATTGTTGTCCTAGATTAAAGTTAGAGTGATAAGTCGACAATTAACTTCCAAAGAAGCAGCTTTACTTTGTAAACAACGAAAAGGATGAGGTCGATAAAGGCCGCCACCGCAGTAACAGCTCCGGTGTTCACAGCGTTCAATAACAAGCGAGTGACGAGTGTTTCAGTTCTTTTCGTGACAGTTTGAGATTGGGCACGTTTGAGCTGTGGAGTACGGTACGTGGTTAGATAGCTATCAGTAGTTCACTATTTGTGTTTACACGCACCACAAACACCATACACATGGCAATGAGAATATCTGCGACGAAAGAACCTGCCAACCATACTGTGAAGCCAGCGGCCAGGGCAGGCAGTTGAGACAAGTCACTAGTGACAGTAAACTGTAATTGGCAGGCATAAGGGATAAATTCGCAACAGAACAACAAAAAATTGTACCCGAATAGAGGCAATCTGAGCAATTCACATATCAGAAAGGAATTTTCAGGGGCGGGAGAAGCTGCTCTTACCAAGGCGCTCAGACATTGCATTAACGCAACCTGCCCGAAAAACCGTTAAAACTGGAGATTCTGTCAGGACAAGAATGATCCTACCAGCACGATCAATACTGGAAATATCTTGCCATAAAACCCTCCGGGCATAAGATACCACAATCGCCTAACTAAATTTAGTATCCATCGTTCATCCGACGGGACTAGTTCTCACCAAGCAAAAAATATCTGAACGACCGCAGACACTAAATGACAAAAGACGGTAAATTCCAGGAGATGACACGTTCGCAGGTACTCACGAATTGGGTTGATAAAACTGAGGGAAAGCGAGGTCCTCGGAACTTCGACGAGAATAGTAGGATCCCCCCACTAAAATAAAAGTTGAAGAATGCAGGATAAGTGAAAGGAATGCCACGTACGTGGTTAACCAGAGTCTGCCATGCATAGTCTGTAGCCAGACCAGTTTGTATCAAGTCGCCGAGACAGAGAAAATATACTACAAAAGATTAAGTGTGAAGTTGAATCTCAAGGGAATAGCAAACGCACCGACTGCTTTAATCGCCCTCCGATCGTCTCGACATTCCAGGGAGTATATGTCTAGAGAGACCTATAAGATGCGCATATACGTAGAGGCCATATATGCTCACAAACTTGAACCGACAATGTCCCCAATAACAACCTGATCGAACCCCGGTCCAATTAGCACTATGATAAGTATACTTAAAACCTGTCGACCGTGTTAGGGAAATGGTCTGAAGAGTGGCAATGTTCATACTCACCTGCAACTATTTACCAGTTGAGAATGGCACCAATGAACTAGAATACGACGCGTTAGCCCGAGGTTCACCCGTATAACTTCTCTCACTGACGATTGGACCCGTTCTGTTGAAAATAGTCAGTAACCCTTCATAATGGTAGAAAAGAGAAAACGAACAGTTCATTAAGCGTAGGCATTACTGTTCAACAAAGAAGAAAGAGCGACTGCAACCCGCACAGTAGTTATGGGGGAGGAAGTGAAAAGCTTGCATAATGTCGGTTCAGCCAATATAAAATACCATTGCCAACTGGGTAACAAAGTGCCGCGTGTAAAATTATGCAATTCTCCACTATATACCCTTCCGTGTACTTCGACCAGCCTTTCAAAGGCCGCTGGCATGTACGATCGCTGCCTTTCCCTTTCCAGCTAGCGCTTCATTAAACTTTCAATAGGATCCAGGACCATCCGAACTTGACGGACATTGCGCGGCCAAGCCTACTTTCCTTCTCTGTCTCGCTAGGCTTTACAGAGCGCCGGTTCGCCCATGAAAAAATCTATTCCTTGACGGAGCAGTGGCATCGGAACAAGAAATCCGTCATTGACGGAACGCCCGCCTAAACATATCGGTCGCCGTTCATCAAGTCCACGACCGGTCTTTGTTCTTTCTCTTCATCCTTATACTTACCCAAGTCCGCGACGCAATACAGGGCGCTAATCCAAGTCAAAATCCTTACATCTCGACGGAATGATTGTCTTGATGCAAATGGTGATCTGAGGGTAAAAATACTATCATTGATCAAGCACAGCTTCTTTATCCAGGTTGGAAAGCTCCTTCTCCACTGCTTTTTCAAAAAGTAGATGGAGAATAGCCAAGAGGGTAGTGGAAATCCACAACAAAGATCAATGGTACTGCTGAAGCGCTGATCTGCTACACCGTAGCTACTTCTCCCGCCGGGAACATCAGGCAATCTCCGCCATGCCATGCCCACCAGCTGTCACCGCGGCCAAGACCCCGAGTTTATCTGGATTCCGAACCAGATTCCGAACCAGAAAAGATCAGCTGGACTCTTTTGCATCCCAAGTCTGAGAACACATGGACACATATCAATTTTTGATTTCGTGTCATCTTTTCATAAATCAATGCTCTGATTTTCTGACGGGGGAACCACTGGGAACCAGCGGAAGTAGCTTCCGCTCCCACTGCCTTCGTAAGTCGAGCTTGAAAACTTCAAGTTCAAGAATCGGAATCCCACATACGGGAATTAATGTTCGTATTAGTTGTGCCTAGGAAAATTGTCGAAAAAATAATACAAACAACATATTTTACACAGCGTACAACGATAAAAATAATCCTTCATCTAACTGGCATCTTCCTAGATTCAGAACATTCCTGGTTTATTCAGGTGACCGTCAACGTCTGCCCGTTTCTTCTGAGCCCAAAGCTATCAGCGCGACGGAGATAACAAAAACTGGAATGACTTACATCTTGTTGGCTATCCGTAGTGTCGTCGACAACCTCGGTCTGTATGTGTATAACACCAGACTCGAGATCGTTTCCTTGTCGGGAACGTGATGAGGGGAACCCTACGGTTGCACCCATTCTCGAGAGCTTGATAGCCGTACTACTGACAGATGACTGGCCAGCCGCGGTCGAGTTGAGATGAGTGTCCATGCCAAGGTTCTTGTTTTGAGCACGAGCGTTGAGGTTGGCTAGAAGAACATTGGAGTATCTGATCAAATACTCCAGTTGAGCAAGAATGACGATAGAGCAGTTTGCGGACTAACAATTTTCCAAGTACAAAAGCTCTGCAATCTTGGTTAGAAAAAAACCATAGAGATCAAAGAACCACACTCACGGTGCTTGATGGTAATTATTGGTAGCTGTAACAAAGAATTTAGATGCATGATGGCAAGGAAGCATTGATTACGAACTGAAAACCAGGAACATGATGAGCTCGACGCCAGCTCCAATGGCTGTTACAGCACCAGTATTGACAGCGTTCATGAGCAATCTTGTAAGGATTGTTTCAGAGCGCAGAGAGAATGCGCGAGCTTGAGCTTTTCGGAGCTGCACAAAAGGTGAATATCATCGTTGATTACTGGAAGTAAGAAGCAACATACAACATAAACCATGCATCCGGCGATGAGAACGTCGGCCACAAAAGTCCCGGCTAGCCATACCTGGGGGCTAATTAGGATAACGTCAGTGCATACTGCGGCTTACGCACCGTGAAACCATCTCTTAGCTTAGCCAATTGCGCAATGTCACTAGTGAGCGTAAACTATATAAATAACGCCGATCTTAATGGTGGTCCAGAGCACAGGATAGAATTTACAAACTCGGATGGAGGCAACCTACACAGTAGATGTTTAGCACCTGTGTGGACAGACTCAGGAGACAGCTATACTCACGATGGCAGAGATGGCCTGCATTAACGCAACCTAAAGTACTATCATTCAGATTTTAGACCACGGCATCAGGAACGATTTCATACCAAGACGATCAAGACCGGGAAGACACGGGCGTATTTGGAACGGTTCAGGTGCCATATACGCCTGGACGAATGTCATCAGTTACAGTGAAGTAGGGGAAGAAAGGCAAACTACCAGGCGAAGAAGATTTGCACGACAGCGGAAACTGATTTCCTTATTAGTGAATGGGCACCGGGGCAAGGTAAAGTCACTTACTAACTGGGTTCACGAAGCTGAGAGATAAGGACGATCTTGGGACATCCTGCAGCACGGTGGGATCGAAAAATACGAGTGTCTTCCATGCGTAGTCTGTTGCCAGTCCGGTTTGAAGCAGGTCCGTCAAGAACAAAAAGTACACTGAGATGTATATCATCAGTCAAAAGTGCAGATGAGGGGCTAGCGGTACATACCGGTCGCTTTGATTAATTTTCTGTCGGTCTTGCTTTCAAGATAGTAGATATCTAGCACATATTATTAACGGAGCAGATGGTCATAGAGAATCGTCAACTCACAGACTTGAAGTGTCAACGTGCCGAGAAGCATCCAGTTCAGAATAGCTCCGATAAACTACGAGGCCGCTGTGAGAACATGGACAAGTATTCGAGGAAAGTAAACGAACTATCGGACCCGTTCTATATAGCTCTGTCTCAGAAACATGGGATGGAAGGGAAACTCGAGGTGACTTACAAATCCACTAGAGCAGGCTGCGACGCCATCGAGAACAGAGGGTCAAAATGAAAGCAGACGTGGAGGAAAAAGCAGACCGGATCCGATGCCCTTTTCAAGGCTTTGCAAAAATCAGCGACGGACCTGATTTGACTGTATTCCGAGCACTTGGTAATACGATGATTGAGGTTTGATGTATGATGAATCCAACCGCGGGAACTATGATGAGATCAGAACTTGGGTCGAATGAGAAGCCTTGAAACGCCCTTTCTGAGGCGATGATATGAGTTAGCTGTAAACTTTCTCCGTGAAATCTCGATGAAGCTGTCCAAATACGGTGTGCGTTAACTCCGTCAAGACTAGCCGTTATAACCACGTGTGTAGCAGCCAACAGTGCTTCATTGAAGATGAGTGAATCTCATATAAATGCATGCTTCAAAGGTACTCACGAAACATTCTAGAACTCCTTAGATGCTTAACATGATACGGGCAAAGACTAACAATCACTCATGAGTATGGGTGCAGGGAGTCTACCTGAATGTCCCTAGTTGCCCACAACAGTCTCTGACAAACAAACGTTATGAACCCGCCGGTAAGATTTTCGAAGCATGATCTTCTCGCAGAAGTCGACGTCTTTAGTTTCAGGTTCTAAAGATAACACGGAATGATCCAGCTGTGACCCTCGACTCGACCAAGGATCCGATTTAGAGCTGAAGGAACGGAATCCTTTCAAGGCACGGCATTATTTGATGGTACCGTATCCACAGTGCCTGCCTGGCTTGTGAACGGTCAATACGTACAAAGCGGGAGAAAGGGTGAGAAGAGATCCAAGGAAGCAATACCAAGGAAACTGTCTGCACATTGAAGGTACGATGTCCGGATTCCATTCCAAGAACTAACATGTATAAAAAATATCGTACAATCCCACCCTCCCTCAAGTAACGTCTAGTCGATGAGATACTTTCGCTTAAAGAACGATCTCAGATGAAGTATTTGCCACACGCCGAGGCCACAGAGCGAGAATATTGTGAACCAGGCAAAATTTTGGACACGCTGGTTGGTAGAAACTGGACGGAAAGAGTTGAAGAACCTTTCGGAAGCGAATACAGAAGGTACGTACCATTAGTGTCGGTAAACCTTTCTTCTCTTCGCTTAAGATACGACATTTCGTCTACTATCTCCTTTACTATGCCTTCAAGCTTTCGCATTTCGGTCTCCAAACCGGACAACGATTCCTGGTTAGCAATAGCACTGTAAAGGGTGAATATTATTTCTATGCAGGCAAAAAAATCAGTCGCGTACTTGTAGTCAACTGCATCAGCGCCGATGTCTACGTCCAAATCCACAATTCTAGCCATTTTGGCGGCCTGGTCCGCAGGGTAGTCTGGAATATAAGGGTAAATGTGCTTGAACCCATCTACAAAGCACACGAAACATACTGCCAGTCTGATAGTTTTTAAAGCACACGCCAACTTCACCCTCTGAATGAGTCGTAATTGCGAGACGTGTTTCTCCACCAATATCCCTCTTGCTCAGGTAGACATTCTTCTGTGGACTCGAGTCTACGATCTCTACGTCAACCCGCTGCCCAGTTCCCGGACCCAAGTTGGCTGTGACTATAACCAAACTGTTCGCATGTGCTGGATTCCATATGCATTTTGCAGCTGGATATTTGTAGGATTGAAGATGAAACTTTACGGCGTTTGATTGACCAGCAAAAAGGACAAGGACGATATAAAAAAGAAAGGAGGTATAGGGGAAACACGGCGGTCGTCGAGACATGGTGATGAGCTGGTGCGAACTGGCTGAGCGCGCATCAAGCACTTTGTTTGTTTCAAAGGCTGGTTGTAAACAAGGTAGACTCGGAGAACCTGAGACCTCGAGTCAGATTCGTTTCTTCATTTCTGCGTCTGCGTTGTTCTCTCTCTTCGTTTTCTGGAACCAGATTCCTTATTCATTCTTCAAGAGGAAATAAGGACAACCTCTCTTTGTCACCACCCAAAATAGATCTCTGGAATCATAATATCGTAGGATTGCATACCAAATTCTCCGGCGGCAAATCCTGTCTTTCAAGTAAACGTATCAGAGATCGTTTCGCATCTTATGGAAAGTCAATATCGGGACATTGGCATGATACCCTGGACACCGAGAACTTGGAAAGGCTCTACGTAAATGGACGCTGATGAGACTCGATTTACCTTGTGCTATCCGAACAACCTTCTTTGTGTAATGATGAAATGGTATAGTAAAGCTGTTTCGAACTACGAATTTGATTGATTGTTCGATGAGGCTGCTCTCGGTCGCTCCAACTTCTCGCATTAGAAACTGATCTTTTACTGCCATCGAGCCCCAATTTCATCTATCGTCTTCAGATGTAGGAGAAGCATGTACGCGCCGTATTTCTGAAGGATAGATTGAAGGGATAAGGTTTAAATCAATGATACGTTTTACCTATACATGTATACAGTTTCAAATAGTACCGGAAGTTTGCCACTGCAGTATGGTTGACAAAATTCAGGCTCCAAAGTTCCATCTTATTACATCAAATCTCGAGCTTCAAACGCTTCACTGAGGAGCAAAGAATTGTTTGTTATACTTAACTTAAGGCCTAGGGTGAAGTCTGGTCTCCGGATCCCGGACCGGCAATCTTCTCTACTTCTCAAATGACCAGTCGAAGGACAATGACTAGTCTCTGTCTTTCTTCTGACAATGGGTAGCAAGACTGTCATTACCAAGATAGAGGTAAGTAGATACGCGTTCCTCTCAAACCAATACCACTCATTGACTCATCCCTGAAGACGTTTCGCGTTCCTCCCAGATGGCTCTTTGTTCGTGTAGAAACAAATGATGGGATTGTAGGATGGGGAGAAAGTACTTTGGAAGGGCATACGGAAGCTGTGGAAGGAGCATTCAATGACTTACAGCGATTTGTTGGTGCTGAAGCCGATAATATCGTCGATATCTGGCAGGTATTCACATCAGATTCATCGTGCCTTTCGCCTATGTTTGCTAATAATTCTGTCAATGTACTTGCATAGGAAGCTTACATGGGAAGGTTTTACCGCGGAGGTCCTGTACTCATGAGCGCACTATCAGGGTTGGATATTGCTCTCTGGGACATCAAGGGAAAGAAATACGGAATTCCGGTATGGAAATTGCTGGGAGGAAAAGTCCGCAATCGCATCAAAGTATACGGATGGATCGGAGGCGACAAACCGAATGATGTTCTGGACGCCGCGAAAGCTAGGAAGGCGCAAGGCTTTACTTGCGTCAAAATGAATGCGACTGGTACGCGCGCAACAAACTTGTGCGATTGCCTATCTTTAAAATTGGTATAGATATCGTGGCTCGGATAGACTCACCTGAGATCCTGAAAGGCACTGTTGAAAGAGTGCGTCAGGTGCAGTAGGTAATAATTGTTCATTATCAGCACCCGAAGGTAATCATGCTTTTCCTAGGTCGATTGGACTTGACGTGGGGGTAGACTTTCAGTGGGTAAAGTTCAGATGGCTACATGCCCGAAAGAACTGACTTGTACATATTCAGTGGTCGCCTTCACAAGGGAATGGCAAAGCAGCTTGCTAAGCTATTGGAGCCGCTACATCCACTGTTTATTGAAGGTATGTATCTAGATAGTCTCTAATGCTTGAACATTGCACCGACGGGCTTCCCAGAACCTCTTCTGCCCACGCAACCAGAAGAAATCGCGGATATCTCCAACGCAGTCTCCACGCCCATCGCACTTGGGGAACGGTTGTTCACTCGTTTTGATTTCCGCCCCTATCTTGAACGACGAGTTATTGATATTGCGCAGCCGGATGTAAGTCTCCCCTTCCTTGCATAACTGCAGTTATTGAGATAAGTTCTAGGTGTCCCACTGCGGTGGTATAACTGAACTGCATCGAATTGCATCACTCACCGAAACGTATGATGTTACTTTGGCCCCTCACTGTCCCTTAGGTACGCGCCCTCCGGATACTAATAAACGTATGCTAATGCCCGATCTTAGGACCCATTGCGTTGGCTGCTTGCATGCAAGTTGCAGCGTCGGCTCCGAACTGTAGGTTCTCCTTAGTGTCAAGCTGGATATTGCGTTTGATGCTTCTTTATAGTCGGGATTCAAGAAATGAGTTGGAAGGTACATTTTTTTTGATGATCCTGTCTTTCCTTTTCATTTTCTTATCGTGTCATTGGCAGATGCACTATAATATCACAGCGGAAGATGACCCGAATGCTGAAGCAGATCTGCACACCTACATGTCTAATCCGGAAGTTTTCACTGTTCAAGATGGGCATATCAATGTTCTAGAAGGTCAGAGCCATTTTCTTTCGGTGCTGGGAACCTTTGAATAGAATTTGAATTTTTGGTCAACTTTTCAGGACCTGGGATTGGCATTGCGATCAATGAAGAACGTGTGAGAGAAGCTGCTGAAAAGCATGTGAAGAGCCAAAGACCCTGGCGGAACCCGGTTTGGAGGGGTACAGATGGGAGCTTGACGGAATGGTAAAAGGATGGCGGATGGTTTTGCGGCCGCACCGTGAATCAAGCTTGTGTTTTTATTTTTACTTTGGAGAAGTTGCAGACCAACGCAGGCTGTCAAAGTTTCCGGGAATTCTATGACCGAGTTCAAAAGTGTGAGGAGTCTTTGAACTGTTTCTTATATATACTTTTCTCTTTTCTCCGAATAAAACTGAGTCCTTTTTTGTTCTAACGATCTGAGCGTCTGTAGAAGGACCTGCTTTAGGTCTAGGTAGAATAATGAAAATAAGCTTTCGGTTCAACTTCGCTGGTTTGTCACAGCCGACTCCCACGGCGTCACTTTCACTCTCAACGTTCAAGACCGCCGTGCTTGGCTTCAAATATCATGGCAGACGCTGGTGAGGCCATGCGTGTGATACGGTATCCGTTCATTGTCATGCTCACAACTATTTTCTTTGCTCATCGTCCCCAGGCTTTTTCAAAGGCACCTCCGCCGACCAGGATAGGCGGTTTTCGGATAAGGAGCTCAAACTTTTAAAATCTATGAAATTTCCGCCCGAGTTCGACAAAAAGGTAGCGGAAATACTCTTTTGGATTGGCCCCACGACTGAGAGGATTTTTGTAGGTCGATATGCGGAAAGTGAACATGGAGGTTATCCGACCTTGGATAGCTAAAAAGGTGACAGAACTCGTGGGTTTTGAGGACGAGGTGGTTGTAGAGTATGCTCTGGGTCTGCTTGAAGACAGGTCTCAACCAGTAAGCCAGCCTCTTAACCATTCAGTCGTTTTCAAACATTTCAAAAGACCCCGGACCCGAAAAAGATGCAAATCAACCTAACGGGTTTTCTCACCAAGGATACCCCTTCATTTATGTCAGCACTATGGAAGCTGCTTCTAGAGGCCCAGGAAGGACAAGGTGGTGTACCGCGAACGATGCTTGAGCAAAAAAAGGAAGAGATGAGGAAGAGCCGTGCAAACAATGCGCACGCATTAGACGAACGGGACCGCCGAATGCGTCTAGATGAAATTCGTGACAGCGAACGCGGTGGCCGTGGAGGTGGAAGAGGTCGCGGTCGAGGCCGTGGTCGTGGTCGTGGAGGGTTTGATGATGATCGTGGACGTGAACGGGATAATGGCTGGGGCGGGCGTGGCGAGGTGAGACTTGCCATACAACCTACACACCGTTAGTAACAATTTTATTAACAGGCCTCAAGACGTCGGTCACCGCCTCGCCGAAGATCTCGTTCCATTGCTTCGTCCCGGGGTTCGCGATCCCCAGGAAGAAGGTATCGTTCACCTCCTCGTAGATCCCCTTCGCGAGAAAAAGATGCAGCTGGCTCTCGTTCTCCACCACCCAGACGCAAGCGTTCGCCATCTCGCTCAGTTTCACGTTCACCTCCTGCTAGAAGGAGACGTTCTCCTTCTTACGGCCCTCCAGCTTCGAGACGTTTCCGTAACCGGAATAGCCCACCGCCACGCAGACGTAGAATGTCGCGTTCTCCTGTTCGCTCTCCAAGTCGTTCGCGAACACCACCTTCCCGAAGTTTTGGGAAAAGACGACGAAGTTCCAGTCCGCCACGAAAGCGGAGGAGGAGCTACTCTAGGTCTCGCTCACCTCGTCGCCAAAGCCCCGACGGAGATCGTCTAGGTGGTGGTGATGGTGGCAAGGCTAAAGGTTCTAGACGTCTCAGCCGTAGTTCCAGCAGTAGAAGTACAACTCCTCCAAGGTCGCCCGTTGCAGATCGCATGGACGTCGACAAGCCACCTTCTGGGAATGCAGGGGGATTGAAAATCAAAGGCCAAGCTGAGGTAGAGAAGAGAAGGAGCAAGTGGGATGATGATCGCAAGAAAGAGGTAACAGCATATTCATGTTTTCCCAGCAAATTTGGAATACTGATACTCTGCATGAGGATTAGGAGCCAACAAAGGAGGATTTGGAACAAAGAGAAAATGAGCTGAAGGAAAAAGCTCTTCGGAATAAAGTTGTCAAGACACGAAAGGGCAGCGGTAGTGGTAACTAATTCCTTCATTCGCTTTTTTCCCCTCAAATCTGGTGTTCTCATCACTTCTACTTGTCTTCGGTGGTTTTTATTAAGGACTCGCTTTGTGCACGCTTCTCGCCCGTACTTGTTCGGACCCGGCATATCTAAAGAGGTGCACGAGATTAGAACTACAGTGCCCCTTGTATCTCGTTCCTGTCGTCATTGACAATATAACTGATTCATTTGCCGAAACGTTGTTAGGAAGATTTTCACTTGGATGCCAATCTTAGACTCCTTGTAACAAAACTTTTGTCGTTTCGGGCCAACCCCGGACGTTGATAACTTCATCAGTGTAAGATTGGATAATGTAATCGTTATCCTTTTTCCGACTTATGATCCTTTGAACTCTGCCGCCACCGCGAAGACGCGCTGGCCGCGTTAATTTTGGAGCGTATTTCTCCGTGTATGCATACCGACTATGCCTTCAACCTTTTCCGTCCATTCATCGAAGAGTGGAGCACGGAGAATATTCAACACTACACGGTCTAAAGAGATGACGTTCATTGAGGCCTTTCGCTGTTTCATTGTCCAATATAAGGCGACAGAACTTTGGTTTTAGCTTCAACACCTACCAGTCATGTATCTGCCTCAACTCGCTGTTGCAGCTGCCAGCTTGATTGCTTCGGCCTCGGCTCATGCTACATTCCAGGAGCTGTGGATCAATGACGTTGATGCAGGCAATGCCTGTGCAAGGCTTCCTGCCAGCAACAGTCCTGGTAAGTAGTGTCATTTGTTCCGGAGGATGAAAACTCACCTAGTGTACACCAACAGTCACCGATGTTACGTCGACTGTAAGTGAATACCGCTTGTGAACTCGCGCTCTCCTCCCTCAACAGACAAATATCAGGACATCGCCTGCAACATCATTGGTACTCAGGCAACTGAGAAATGTCCTATAATGCGTAAGTGATACTAACAGCAGCAATGTTTTCACTTCGACTCACGATTTCCAATTTAGCTGGCGACTCTGTCACGGTCGAGATGCACCAACAACCCAATGACCGTAGCTGCGCAAACGAAGCTATCGGTGGCGACCACTTTGGACCCATCAATGTAATTATTCCCTTACCTTGTGCATTCTTTCTCTAACCTGTTTTACAGGTCTACATGGCCAAAGTCGACGATTCTCTCACTGCCGAAGGTTCAGATGCATCCTGGTTCAAGGTGTCAGAAATGGGCCTGGTTTCGAACAATGCAGATTACTGGGCTACGGGTGAGTATTGTGCGTTGAAGAGATGGCTTCTAAGCTAATCACTTTCACCAGAGGTCCTCAATGTATGTGATGTTTCCGGTATCAGTGACCTTTATTAATTTGAAATCATTAGGACAACTGTGGACACTACACGTTCACCGTTCCCGAAGACATCGCCCCTGGTGACTACCTAATCCGCGCTGAAGTTATTGGTAGGTCATTCTGGGAATATTTTATCGCATCATGCTGATCACCATGTTAAAGCGTTGCATGTTGCAAGTAGCCCTGGTGGTGCTCAGTATGTTTTTTTTTTCAACTTCCGTTGAGCGCACGATACTCACACAACGTATAGATTCTACCCTGCTTGTTTCCAAGTCACTGTGCGTTTACTCTAAGGAACCCTGCTGTCGAGAAGTCTGTTGACCATTTCTCACAGGTCGGTGGTTCCGGCTCTGGTTCACCAGATACTGTTAGCTTCCCGGGAGCATACTCTGCTGAGGACCCTGGTTTGTTTCATTCTATGTCCCGATTGTCCCCTTGCCCAACTTCAATAATACAGGTATCCTCATCAACATTTACACACAACTCGACACTTACGTCAGTAAGTACCCAAGTTTCTGTATGATGTCTCTTACAAACATCTTACACGACCTACCTAGTTCCCGGACCCGACCCCTATGAAGGAACCTCTCCTGCTGTAGCTGCAACTGCCTACCCTACTACCGCTACATGGGACACTTCTTCTCAACCTACCGCTGTTCCTTCCGTCTTGCCCTCCGACCTCCCTGGAGCTGGTAGCGGTGGCGCTTCCTCCGGTGGTGCTTCTAGTGCACCAGCATCAACAGCTGCCCCCACCACTGCTGCTCCTACTACTACTGCTGCTCCTACCACCACAGCTGCTCCTACTTCTGCACCTAGTTCCGGAAGCTCTGAGGGAACTGCCGCGCAATTCGCTCAGTGTGGAGGTGGATGGTCTTTCTCCATAAAGTAATCCGTCACTCACTGTAACCTCTCTAGGAATTGGATGGACGGGACCTACCGCTTGCCAGAGTCCATACTCGTGCACCGTCGTCAACGACTACTACTCTCAAGTAAGTCCACACCTTTCCGCTGCGAGTTGACCTGACTTTATACTCAAATTACAGTGCCTCTAATTTATGCATGTCTTTTGGACCCTGACCCTTACTAGCCTTTAATCGGAGGTGCACGACATTAGAAATACAATGTCTTTTGTATCTTCGTACTGTCATCAACGATAATATAACTAACTTAACACATTCGGTCATCGAGAAGCTGGATTCCCCCGTTCAGGAAACACCTAACAACAACAAAGCTATTCTTTCGGTCCAACTCCGGACGATAATAACTTCATCAGTGCTTAATCTCTGGATTCAAAACGACGCTACTGTTACCTTTTTCTCCGAAGTATGATGGCCCTGGATACCCCGTCTCTTCACTGCGTATCAGCTGCCTGGAAGGAGCTTGTAGTCAACTGGCGGAATTTCTCCGTATCTGAATGTTGTTGATCCCTTTGACCCTTTCGATATTCATCTGAGGATGAAGTGCGGAAAATAACTATGATTCTGCGGCCTAACTTGGGAATGACGTTTGTTGAGCGAGGCATTTCAAGGAGGCATTTTGTTATGCTTTTCCGCCAATAAGTATAAAATACAGGGACGATGGTACCGCTGTTCAGCACCTTCCGGTTTCAGCTATGTTCCTGCCTCAACTTTTTGTCGCAGCTGCCAGCTTGGTCGTTTCTACTTCGGCCCATGCCACGTTCCAGGAGATGTGGATTAATGGAATGGACGTCGGTAATGCTTGTGCCCGACTTCCTGCCAGCAACTCACCTGGTACGTCTCTCGGTCTGTTATTGGAGGTTGACGCTGACTGCAATGCATAGTCACTTCTGTGACCTCCAATGTAAGCCCTCCGGTGACGCTACGAACTAGAGTTGATCGAAAAATTATTAGGACCTTGCTTGCAACATAATTGGAAGCCAAGCTGCTAACAAATGTCCTCTGATGCGTAAGTGCGGGAACTCGTTGTATACACTTTTTTGTTGACTTTTCATTGCGATTTTTAGCTGGTGACTCTGTCACAGTCGAAATGCACCAACAACCAAACGACCGTAGCTGCGCCAATGAAGCTATCGGTGGTGACCACTTTGGACCCGTCATTGTAGGTATTATTGTAGTGATAATCTATCAAATACTGATGGCGTGCATCTAGATCTACATGGCAAAAGTCGACAACTCTTTGACTGCTGTTGGTTCGGATGCCTCATGGTTCAAGGTGTCCGAAATGGGCCTGGTTTCGAACAATGCAGATTACTGGGGTTCTGGTGAATACCATTATTTTACTCTGGGATTTCCATCTTGAGACTCACTGTATGTTTTCAGAGGTTCTCAATGTATGCGATTCTTCGACTCACCAGCATGTTCCTTCTAATCTGGCTTTGTAGGACAACTGTGGACACTATACATTCACCGTTCCCAAGGACATTGCTCCTGGTGATTACTTGGTTCGCGCTGAAGTCATTGGTGGGTCATCCAGCGCTCGCACTGTATCTCAGTATTTGAATGTCCAATGAAGCTTTACATGTTGCTAGTGGAGTAGGAGGTGCTCAGTGCGTATATTTCTGCCCATTTACATGTACATGCGGTACTAACGAGAAGAAAGGTTCTATCCTGGGTGCTTCCAGGTCACCGTAAGTTGGTTTTTGGCTAGGTAATTGATAGAACCTCACTTTATTGTTGAACAGGTTGGCGGATCCGGTACCGCTAAACCAAGTGGTGTCAAGATTCCAGGAGCATACTCTGCCAACGACCCCGGTATCCTCATCAACATCTACCAACAACTCAACACCTACGTCAGTGAGTACCTTTCTCCAGCGATAAACAACACTTTGAGATATCTTATCTGTATATCCTAGTCCCTGGACCTACACCTTACGGATCCGCTTCACCCGCTGTTGCTGCGACACCCTACCCAACCGCTGCAACATGGAACACTGCCTCTCAACCCAAGACCGTCCCAACTGTTCTTCCTTCGAACCTTCCTGGGGCTGGTAGCAGCGGCAACTCTGGTTCTTCAGGAAGCGCAGGCTCCAGTGCACCAGTGACGACCAGACCCGTCACCACCGCACCGACAACTGTTGCTCCCACAACAGCAGCACCCACTGCAGCACCTACATCTGGCAGTTCTGGAGCAACCGCGGCCCAATGGGCTCAGTGTGGAGGCAAGTAGTACTTTTCACATTAAATGATCGAATAGCTCACCGCCGGCTTCCAGGAATTGGCTGGTCTGGACCTACGGCATGTGCAAGTCCATTTAAATGTTCCGTCATCAACCCATACTACTCACAGGTGTGTTGAGCTAGCTGAATTGACGCAGCTTGGTACTAAGTCGATTTTCAGTGCATCTAAGTAACGCAGTAACCTTATTAACCACTGGTCCTCGAAAATGAATAATGGATTCCTTGTAGCGCAGTTGCATGTAATGATCACTACAATATGAATTAGTAGCATGTTGAAAGCTCTAGCTATTGTGTGAAGTGAACCTTGTCTATTTGACAGACTCGGAGTTGTAACTTGTATGGGTATGGGGTTACCTAATCCAAGAGGCAAAAGTTATTATTAGCCTTGAGAACCGACCGACTTGAGCACGGTCGTGCGCTCGAGCGATGGCATTCCAAACTTCCTCCTCGGCCGCACCGTCTTCTTCGAATGCATCTTCTAGCAACTCTTCATCCAACTCTGGAATTTCCTCTGCACGAGGAGCAAACTACTTTTTTGGTTTCCTCGTCACCTTTATCGCACTTTTGCTTCTCTTCATAGGATGCGGGGTGGGTTCACGGCGAAGGTTGAACAGAAGAAGAGCGCTTTTTGGGGATTTAACCTGGGATTCTCGTAGTGTGTTGGAAGAGCCTCCTCCAGAACCACAGTTGTTAGAGCCGTGTCTGCGAAAAGGCGGAGATATTTGGTCACTCATGCAAGTGTGTACCGATTGTAACTTCTTGTGCTTCTTTACACATGGAACTAAATCTTTGCCTCCGAATTTGAACCGTATTCTTCTCGTAGCCTCTTTCTACAGCGTTGGTGCCTTCTAGTTCTTCATCAAATAAACCTGCAGCACCACCGCCTATGATACGTAGCCCATCGAGGAATCCGGCGGCAATACACGGGCTGTCGCTTCCAACGTGGAGACCGAGTCTTGTTGTACCGACAGCGGACAAGCAAAAAGAAAAGGACAAGAGCGACGAGGATGATGCCCAGAGGAGAGAGTCGGAGATACAAATTGCAGTTATGATCGCCATGCCAAGTCGTTCTCGAACCTCACGCGCAGATGACGAACAGGAGCTGGACGAGTACCAGATAGGCGTAGCTCGTATACCCTGGGACAAGGGTTTACCTGCATGATATAGTAACGGTATTTATGTTGACGGATCTCATGTATGACTAGTATGTGTATATTATACTTGCTTTCGCTTTTGTAAGATAGCCTAAAGCACCCCGGGTCCGAAAGAGTTACCCGAGTCGCTCTACCTGCTGTCTGTATGTCCAAAAGTATGTTTATGTGCGTAAGGATAAATAAGGTGTACATGTAGTTACTTCGTTTCAGAACAAATATGCCACTGAGGAACGGAGTGGGTGAAGCCAGGGGTATCCGAAGAAAATCCAAGCTACCAAGTAAACCGGTGAATAATACAGGCATTAGAATCAATGCAATGTTATAAACCCACAAGCAAGCCATACGTCAACGCCGGACAAGACAGCTTGAAAGTGTGACCCTTTAAAAAAACACGTTCCTCATGATGACTTTCCCTCCATGGCTTGCTCAACAAGCTCGCCGACCCATCGTTCAAAACGTTCCTGTTCCATGGTACCTTCTTCGTCAAAGAAAGAGTTGTACTCCCGGACGCCGTGAGTCTTGCCCTTGGCAAGCAGAGATTTGCCTCCGCTCGTTGAGCGGACATAGGTCACGGAGACTTCATACGCAGGAGGTTTCGAACGTTCGACAGGGATGGTGCGAGATGTGATAGTGATCCTTTCAGAAACGATCTATAGTCGTTATCGTTAGCAAGCAAGCCTAGCATTACGAAACAATGTGATAGTCATACCCGTCTAGAGAAAGTTTTCCTCTTCCCCACATACACGATATCGCCCTCGATGAAATAGGCATACAAAGTTTGGATGGTCGTGAGGAGTATATATCTAGAAGGAATAAGACTCGTATTCGATGTTGAAGAGCGGCCAACTCACAGTATCAAACCCGCCCAAACCACAGGTTTTGACTTTTCAAATTCAACCTTGTAGCCATAGAAGGCTGTCCCAGCAGCGACGAAAACACTAAGCCAACCCAGCCCAAGTCGCACGTCCGTGTGGAGGTATATCTGCTTGAACAACTCGGGGCGCGAAAGATACTGCCGATGGTAACGGCGAGTCAGACGACGTCCAGTAGAAAACGAAAACAAGGACCACTCACGCGTTTCACCGCATCGTCGCAAGCATTTTTGAGTTCTGTGACATTGGCATTGTTAACCTTGATGGTTTCTCTTTCAGAGGGGTCTTGAACAATGCTGAGGGGTCCAGTTGGTTTGTCCTCCCCTGAAGGCGAGGATGGGGAAGATGCTCTGGAAGGACTTGGACTACGTGCAACCGAGGTGCCATTTTCTGATTTTTTTGTGCGAGCCATGAGGGGAAGGGAGGAAGAGAGGAGACAGTGTCAGAGGTGACGGTAGTGGAGGTCGTCGTGTCGAATAGACACGTGGCCAGATCTAATAAACAACCTTATATTATGCCCCGCCACCACATCGCGGTCCTTGGAGGCGGGCTCTCTGGTCTATCTTCTGCTTTTCATCTATCTCGTCGGTTTCCTGATTCCTTCATTACATTGTTTGAAAGGAAACCATCTCTAGGAGGATGGGTCTCCAGTGAACGCGTTCAAGTTCGTGACGCAGACGGCAATTCTGCCGAGATACTTCTCGAGTCTGGTCCTAGAACTCTAAGACCCAATGCAAAGTCATTACTGGAACTGGTGCGCCCAAGAGTGCTTTTAAATACTGTACGTGTTTTTGACACCCCCAAGGTCAGATCCACCTCCTTGGACTCAAGGACTCGATAATAACAACGCCAAAATCATCTGCGGCAGCGAGGAATAGGTACCTTCAGATACCAGAATCACAAGGACTTTTGACGCTTCCCAACTCTGCAATGTCTGTCTTGTCGCCGCCAATGCGAACCCTCTTGCTGCCCCACGTTCTTAAAGAGCCCGTGATGCGTGCAAATAGGCCAACAGGTATCACAGACGAATCTTTGGATAGTTTCATGACTCGCAGATTTGGAGCCTCTTTTGCGCGTCTCTTTGGTTCAGCGTTAGTTCATGGTATCTACGCTGCGGACTCGCGGAAATTGAGCGTGCGGGCCGCATTCCCCTCTTTATGGGCTGCAGAAGATAAAGGCTGGGGTAGTGTGGTTAGGGGATTTCTTATGCCAGGAACGTCGAGTCCCCAATTGGAGGACTATGAAATGGGGGATATACCAGACATGATGCAAAATGCGTCGGTGTACTCATTTCGGGATGGAATGAGCACCATCATCAATGCATTGGTGCGGCACTTGGAACGCCAACCCAATGTGCGAATCATAGGTGGAACTGGCGTCGAGTATCTCAATGTGAATGAAGACGGACGGGTTGAAGTAAGTTATCCCGATAAATGTTGTTCTACAGTATCTGAACTTTTTCCCGCGTCTAGCTGCGCACAACTGCTTCTCAACTCGTTCACCCTGACCATGTCGTGTCTGCTTTACCATTACCCGTGTTGAATAGAATCATCCCGCCCTCATCTGCTTCGCTCCCCAATCTTACTGCTAATCCTTCCTCGTCCGTGACGGTCATCAATCTCGTCTTTCCCCGAGTGCCTGGACTTCATCCCCCTGGTTTCGGTTATTTAATCCCGAGGCCTCTGGCGGGGTACTCTCCTAATGATCCTGGAATATTAGGCACAGTTTTTGACTCGTGTTCATTATCCGCTCAGGACAAGTCCGATGGGTCGGCCCAGTTTACAAAGATGACGATGATGCTTGGCGGTCCATATACACTAACTCCCGCCCATACCTCCCTTGACACGGTCCTCAAGTACCTCGGGTCACATCTGACTGACCCCGAGTCGGAATCAACTAAGCAACTTCCGGAACCGGTCTTCCACAGGATACATCATCACGAGTCTTGTATCCCGACGCCGACGCCAGGACACCTTGACAGAATAGCCGAAATATCAGCCACTTTGTCATCGGGCCCATGGAAAGACAGGCTCGAAATAATTGGTGCGGGAGCTAGAGGCGTCAGCCTTGGTGATTGTGTCGAGTCAGGTAAACGGAGCGGGGCTAAATTATGATTAGATAGTTACTTTCTGTCTGATCAGCGATATGAATCGTTTGCCACCTGATCTGTCCTGCACCAATATAATCGCAATAATTCATGACTACGATCACACCAACGGTAAAATTCTGCGGACGGTAAAACGGTGCGTCGTCTTTCTGGAATAGGATAATCGGTGTCCATATTTGGAAGTTTATGTCAAACGATGTTGTCATCTTCCTGTCTTTTATACGGCCACATTGTTTATGTTCCTTGCTTTTCCCCCCTCCTACTATCATGGCGTACTCGCCTGAAGCTACTATCAACAACGATTCCAACACTTCAACGCAACATTTTTCTGAGAATAGCATGCCATCCAAGCCTCACCATGCTATACCACCATTCTCAGCTTCTTTCACAGACAAAAACATGGCAGCTGCACGAAAAATATACCTCAAAGTTCTTGTTGGAGGTTCTTTCATGCTCGTCATTGCAATGTTTAGCATTTTCTCGATATATTGGGGTGCTTTATGGAAATCGCCCGCACATAACCTGCAAGGATGGGTCGTGGTGCGTCACTCTGGTTCTTGGAGTGAAGTGAGACATCTAAAACCAACCTTTTTTAGGACTTTGATCAATCCACTATAGGAACCTCTGTTGTACAAGCGCTTGTGGCTTCCTCCTCTTCTTCGAAAATAACGTGGAAAGAAATGCCGGCATCCGAGTTTACCGGAGGTCCCAGTGAGGTTGCAGGACGAGTAGCTGAGGAAAAAGCCTGGGTCGCTGTAGTGGGTACGTGTGTACAACACGCGTTTTGGGCTCTGGCTAATTGATACATGTAGTGAACGCGAATGCGACTTCAAGGCTCAACGCAGCAACTGCATCTGCAGATTCTTCGTATAATGGTACATCTGCAATCACGGTATATGCATCGGAGGCAAGAAATGAAAACGCCTTGTATGTATTCAAAAGTTCTCGTTATTCTTTTGACGCATACCTAACTTGTTGATTCTAGCCGTTCGATTATTCGACCGATCGTTCAAGGAATACTAGCCACCATCGGAGAAAACTTTGCTATACAATTCGCGAAGCAGTTGTCTTCTTCGTCCAACCTTTCAACGCTATTAAGCAATGCCCCGCAAATCATCACCCAACCCGTCAGCTATACTCTTGATAATCTACATCCTTTTAATGTGCCGGTGGCAACTGCTATCACCTTTGTTGGTTTGATCTACTTGCTCATCTTGTCGTTCTTCATCGTCGTAAGTATTGTTAACAACTTCAAAGGTTTCCGCGTCTGATTCACCTATGTAGAATGTCAGTCTTTCCGCCCGACAAGTTTCCGGATTGGAGCAGCATCTCAGCACGGGCGCACTCATCCGCCTGAGGTTGATATCGACAATCCTTGCCTACTTCTTTATTTCTCTCTTCTATTCTTTATTGAGCAAGGCCTTCCAGGTCGATTTCTCTCGAAAGTGAGTATCTTTCTGATGAGTCTTGATACATAATTCTAAAAAGGCTCCCTAGATTCGGCGAGGGCGGATTCGTAGTATTCTGGATGCTCAACTGGGTCGGAATGCTTGCTGTTGGCCTGGCGTTGGAGTCGATGATCACGATCCTGACTATACGGGGTGTTCCATTCTTCATGATATTATGGATCATCGGTGAGTAACTTCATGGGATCCGATGTTCAACTTGTACGCGTGTACTCAATTTCTTCCCGCTAGTAAACGTGTCCGTGTGCGCTCTTCCAATCGATGTTCTACCAAGGATATACCATTACGGATATGCCATGCCTTTCTACAATGTTTCTCGTGCCATCCGCACCATCCTTTTTGATACTAAAAACACCGGTACGTTTCACTGCTTTTTAGCGCTTTGGCATCCCGTCATTAATGACCTTTATTTACTTCTCCAGTCGGTTTGAACTTTGGAATCTTACTAGCTTGGGTGGCGATTTCAATGATAACGCTGCCCTTGTTCCAGTGGTTCATGCGGAGAAGGAACATTACGGAGCTAAACCATGCATTTGAAACAGATAAAGAAGTAGCTGATGACTAATTACTCGACATCGAGGTGTGCGCGTGTCGAGGAGGAGACTCAGATCGATTTAAATATGTGGCAATGACTTTTTTTCAATGACGCACAATTTCACAATGTATTTCTAGCATGCACTTTTTAGATGTCTTTACCCTACTTATCACATATCGTACGCTACGCAGACGCAGCACTCCATTATTATCCTACAACATCCTATCTGATCCAGGATAGATAGTACTATGTAGACGCACTTCGATAAATTTCGATCACTAGATTATTTTTACAGGCGACAAATGAACTTAAAGCCTTTAGAGCGGGATTTGGAGATGAACCCGCTTGGAAGGCTGCGTATACAAAATACCTGCATTCTGTCAACTGCTGTAAAAGTTGAAGAATAGCCATAGCCTACAGTACTGGATCATAATGATGCGGTTTGAGGGCATCTCTTCACACAAAGTTTAATCGAAAATGGTGAGCTATTTGGGGTTCTCGGATTGCGTACAATTGATACTCCATCTGCATGGTTTTTTGGGTTTTTTGAAAAGCCGTAAAGTGTCGCAAATCACTACATGTCGCCCACACGTGGCAGCGCTACCTGTCCCATTACGGAGGAAGGCTGTGCAATGTTTTCCTCCCCCATCTTCCATATCCTGTGGCAGAGACTTCACGGTTCATCGGATTCTGTGAGATGCGTCAGCCTGGTTCTCCGGAAATCCCTTCATTCGCTGTAAAACATGGAATTATCATGCAAATCTTTCCGTCTTGTCCCCTGGTTCGATTTCGTGTTTATGTCAATTAAACGTACCTCCTCGCTTTCTAGAGGCTGTGATATCTTTCAGCCGACTATGGAAGCGCTTCTTTGATGGCTGATCCCAAGCATGTTCGGTGCCATTTTTTTGTATCTAGATGCGGCACCGACTTTTTAACCCTACGAATATGAGAAGTACACGGCTATACTTTAGCTACTCGAGGTGCGCACTCCAAAAGCCCAATTTTTACTGAGCACTTCTGGTGTCGACAAGCGGGAGGACTGCGGGAAGACTGAAGGACAAGTCGAATCTTTGCTAGTACGGCTGCATCGCTTTTGAAATCATGGAATTACTAGTCGGCAAGCGCCCAGAACGGCGATTTTACTCCATCCCCCTTTTGCAGCCAGCTTCCACTGCGTATTCTCCCCCGAGCTGACCGACACGACGTATTCCTGAGGATTATGAACCCTGCAAAGCATCAGTGGGTTAGTGATTTCTTCAGATCCGAAATCACCTTTTTAACTCTCCTTATTCATTTCCGCCATTAACAGACTTTTTGTTTCTGTTATAAAACAGTCCTCAAATGATGGACTTGAAGCATCCAGTAGCGACAAAGTTTTTCTCTCTTCCAGACAACGATATGCACAACAACAACCCTTTCTACACCTGGGGCTCCACGGACAACAGTAGCGTATCTGTTTATGGTGCACTTCCTTCCACAAACCCTGGAAAGTCTTCGAAGACTTTAGCACTCTATTTTTCTTCGATGAACCCGAATATTCTCAACTGCACGATCGTCGGTCCGAACAACGAACCATACTACTATGTGGTGACCGACTCCTCATTGCCAGGGTACACAGTATTCAAAGGCAACGATAACAAGAGCGTCGCCCTCGTCGAATGGAAGAGACAATGTCATGTCGAGATACGTGATATCGTCCACAAACAGCCAGCTTCCACGTTCTTGTCTCTATCTCCGGATCGTCAGTGAGTATATAAATTACGTCTTTCCAAATTATATGTTTACATATCTCCCCATTAGGTCTCGTATCATGACTGTAGCTGGTCAGAACTACATGTGGGTACCCCAAAAGGAATTGATCTGTGTAAGTCGGATTTTCCTTTGTGTATCGATTGTCAAGAATCTCATTTATCACCAGTTGTACACTGCAAGCAGTAGCAACCCAACACTCTTGGCCCAATTGTCCAAAAGGCAAGGCACGGTGAAGCTTGAGCTGGCACCGAATGCTGTACAGGCGGGACTTGTCCTTCCCGCTCTGACGGCGGTGGTACTCTTGCAGAGCGGGCAACGTATCGATTGAGGACGACCGCGGATTCACGCGATTCACGAACTTATTATGATCACGGACTTAATCGCATGTTACATACTGGCAATTTTTCATTTGATGTAGCCTTTCCCATTTTCCTTGTATCGATTCATCGCTTTATTTATGCAATCGGACTAGATTATTATACATACGTGCTCTTAATATTTTGCTTAGTTGGTTTGTAGCGATTTTTGATGTGTCATAGATATATTGTTCTTTCGTCCGTATGCATGTACATATATATTAAACGAATGGTCCACCACAGATTCTAAAAGATAGTTCGAGTAATAAGCTAACCTGATCCCGTACAACCAATAGATATAAAAGAAGGGAGAACGTTCCGGTTCGAAATATATTCAGAAAACAGTCATCGGGTCATCGCGGTACCTCGAGGCTATTCCCAAATCATAATCTGAATACAACTCAGAGTGTGTCAAGGATACAGAGTCCTCCAAATCATCGCCATAGCGTGGTGGTGGGTCAAGGACTTCCCCCCATTCTACTGACTCTTGTTGATCAATTAGCATCTGAATGTGCGCCAACAAGTGATCAATCTGTTCAGAGCTTCCAGCAGATTGAGATGCAACTTGATCACGAAGTTCCAAGAGCTGAGCACTGGGAAGGATAGGCGAAAACCCGGTGACGCCAGATGAAGCAAAGGAGAGGTGACGCATGGAAAGCGGTGGCGGGTTCGGAAGTAATCGAACTCTACGCGAAGCGATCGAAGGTTGATGATAGGACGATTGTTCAGTGTCTATTGGTGACTGGACGTAAGGCGAATGGGATCTGGTGTTGGGAATAAAAACCGCACTTGGAAGTGTGACGGGTGGTACTTGAAAGTCACTGTATTCCGCTCTTGGATTCGATTTTTCGGCGGTCATGGCAGGATATGATAATTCTGGATCTTGCTCCTCACTATCGTCCCCTTCGTACTCTACATAATCACGATCAGAAACTCAGCGTCCGAGAGGTGAGCCAGAAATTTTATGGAGATTACCTGAGATCGATTCGAGGCGTTGATGAACCAAATCTGTGTCCGACTCATTAGGGCGATCCCAAATAAATGGGCTCTCAGATGGACGATTGCGATGACCAGGGCGATTGAAGAAATGTCGATATATGCCATTCGACCTTTGACGTTTGCGCAGAAGAAACACAGCAAATGCCACCAGGAAGAGGGAAATCAAACCTCCCAAGATTGTTCCCGTAATCACGGTAGTTTTAGAAGAGGAAACTCCTTTGCTACCGCTGGTGGATACTGGTACAGATGGAAGGGCGGAGGGGGGACTAGAGACAGAACAAGATAAGTCAGGGTATCCCAAAAGAAAGGAACCTACCTGGAGGATGCCAGCACAGTAGTAACGATCGTGACACTGAATGAGGTAACTAATTAGCATGTTATGTGTGCCGATAGATTTTTAGATCACCTTGGTGTTGAGAAAGTTGAGGGTGCACTATAGAAATTCAGTCGAAGAACTTCTGTATAGTCGGCACTTACCTCGAGGGCACAACGAAGGAAGAGCTTGGTTGTGCTGTTAAAAGAGGACTGGTGACCTATCAGATGCTGGTATCTCAACAGAGAACGGGAAAAGAGAATACCTTTCAATAGTGGCGGCGGGGGTGGAAGTTACCTTAGCCAATGCAGCAGTATCTACGAAACTAGTCTCATTCATAGCGGAAATTCTGAATCATCTAATGGGTCGATATTCTTTCGCAAAAGGGATATACACGGACCCATCGAAAGTCCCTGGAGAAGAGACGGCCGAAGTAGTAGTGGCTGTTGTATCCGAGGAGACCATCAGACTGGAGGCAGCTCCAGATCTGATAGGAACGCGTTAGTCTGGACTATTCAATACGACTGGCTGCACTCTCACGGTAATGAGCTGCCAGGCTCTGAAGTACGAGCAGTGTTGGCAGTGGAAGATAAGTCGTGCGAATTTACCGAGGTAGTAGTAGCTGATCCAACGGAGCTGGGCTTGGATAGAGGCGGAGGACCAACATCTATCTTGTCGCTAGTTTGTGCAGTAGTCACATTTTGGACAATCGCAACATCCCTCACGAAGCGGTGGGCTGCTGAGGCGGAAAATAAATAACCCAATAAAAGGAATCTGTATAGATGGAGTCAAGGTTTAGCTATCGCATCAAGAAATATAGAACTCACGACAAAAATGAAGGCACCATTGTGAGCCAGATGAAAGGATGTTGTCTGGTAAGGAAAGAAAGAGTTTTGACTGGCCCGGGAGTCCTAGAGTTAAGTGGATTCGAGAGTCGCTTCTCTGTCTGATCATTCCGGTAGATCAGATGAATTCAATGACGGGTGACATACACTGGAGTATGCCCATTCTAGTATCATTAAAGTAGTGCACTAAATGTAGTGACGACGATAGCATATCTTCTGAGATTTCAATGCTAGTGGTTTACATGTTTACAAGCGGGATCGAAATTATTGATTCGTTCCACCCCCTATACTGTTCTGGATGATTCTTCAGGTCGACAAGGTGTCATAACCAATGCAAAAATCATACGAAAATCCTGGATATCAAAGCTGCATTACCATTGATAGTAAGCTGGCTCAAATCAATGATCGGTCGATCCTGTGGGAGTACCCGAACCTGACATACAAGCATATGGAAACCAACAACTATGCTTGCGTTGATTCGTGATGCTCCAAGCATAAATGACCTGCTGACCTCAGTCTCGAGAACTATGTCTGCAGAAACTGCTCTTTGTAAAAACCGTGGACGAGGAGCCGTTGACGGCGCTGTTTGAACGGATGGAATCCGTAACTGGTCAGAAAGAAACACCGGTTTGAAAGACAGCTAGAACCAAGCTCGGATATCTAAGATTGCAAAAAAAGCATCAACTCTCGTGCCTGCGAGTCTAGCCTTGTTCCGATCTGTCTCCTGAGAGCATTGGCGTTTACTCGCTCATTTATCAATTAGATTGACTGAGGATCAGCCTACCGCGTCAATATCTCAATCCCGCTGTACGCTGGTCCAGCTCAAAATATCGACATGGGTCTGTCCATTCGAAGCTCGGGCGTCGATGCTATTGTGGAACAAGTTACACAGTAGGTATTTGTGGCTGTGCATGAAATTTGCGTCGGTTCAACTTCCGACAACCTGCTCGGACCAGCTTTTGTTGCCAATCCTTGTAAGCGCTATTTTTTCAGCACTATTATCAAACACTGACCAAAAATTTCAGGTTGATACATGTAAAATAAAGCTTCTCTTACTACTATAATTTGTATCGAACTCGCAATGTCATCCAACGTCTGTGTTGCCTCGTCATCTACCCAATCTCAAGGTTGAATGCTCGTTGATCTGCGGTGCAACTTGAAGTCTCCTTTTCGACCATACCGCCGGCACTGTACAGTATACGAGGTGCATGTAAATGCAAACCCCTTTCTCCAGCTATCTTACTGCTCTACTATCATCGCTGTTAAATCTCTTTTGCGCTAAACAACCAAAACAATGTCTTTGTCAATTCAAAACCTCGAGGGATGCTTCATTATGGAGGGGCACTTCAAACTCAAGAAGCTTCTCGGTAGCGGTGCTTTTGGTGTTGTCTACCTTGCAGTCCGGGCGAGGAAAGGGGCGCGCAAGGAAGGGGAAAAGTTTGCTGTTAAGGTGTTGCCAAAGGCACTCGTGCCGGAGGAGAAGACAAAGTTAGATACGGAGCTGGATTTGCAGACAAGGGCTGGAGGACACAGGAATGTGGTCGAGGCCAGAGAAGTTTCGCGTGAGAAGCTAAAGGGAGAGGAGTTTGTCTGTATTCGGATGGATTTGTGCGATGATGGTGACATGGCGAGAGCAATTGAAAAAGGTGTTTTCAACAAGGAAGAACAGGTACGCTCTGCTTTTCTTCAGATCATTGATGGTATTCTTCACTGTCACGAGAACGGCGTGTTCCATCAGGATCTCAAGCCCGAAAATGTTCTCGTTTCAGTGGAAGATAAGGATGTTCGAGTGAAGATTGCTGATTTCGGTCTTGCGACGAATGACAAAGTCTGCTACGGCCTTGATTTTCCTGGTACTCCCAAGTATATGCCACCAGGTTAGTGTCTCTTTTTCGGCAACTGAACAATCCGACTTACGCTTTGGCTTATTTCTAGAAACCGTCTGTCCCAAATTTATTGGACGAAGTCACTCTCCTGCCTTGCAAGACGTTTGGGCCATTGGCTTCATGCTAGCTGGAGTAGTCAATGGTAAGTACCCTTGGGAAGTCGCATGTTCAGTTGATCCGTTTTTCAGAGCATACATAGATGACCCTTTACTACTTGGACAATATCTTCCCCATGCATCCAACGAATTGGTTAGGGTGCTACGACGGTCAGTCTTAACTCCTGATCCTTCGGAACGCATTTCGTTGCTCAAGCTCCGGGATTTTGTCGAGACCGCTCCTCTCTTCAAGGGTAATCGTCGCGAGGGCAAGGGATTTTTAGCGAAGATCTTCAAGGTTTAAAGTGCTTTCGGAAGGGAAACGCTTTGGTTGGACTGTGGAAGATGCCAGTACACAGGCGAGTGGAGTGCTTTGAATACTTGTGCCTCTGAGAGCACCTAGCGGGACGATCTGCTTTGTTTTCTCAAGCCCCAATGCCTTCAACTACAGCTACAACATGGTTCTGTTCGGCTTTAATAGGCAGGCCTCTCCATGCCCCTTCGCGCTTTCTCTGATACCCCTTAGGAACCATCGCAGACAAGGAAACGGGTGGATGAATACGAGGTCAAGGTGGGTCCTTGTCCTTACCAGGGCAATCAAACAATTACTTCTCCGTTTCTCGGGAGGCAGAAATGCCACTGTTTTTACGTTGTTATTTCACTAAACTGACTACCCTTTACGAGGACAAATACAGGCTGTGTTTTATTTGAAGTAATCTTGGACCTCTCCTAATATCCGCGATCGTGATCGACCTAATAGCTCACCTCAAGTGCTTTGGACATGCTAAGTCGAGAATGATCAGTTCACGCATATTACGCCCCCAGACGTATGAATGGATCTTAGATGTGTGCCAGCCGTTTCGTTTGCTGGGTGCTAAGTGCATCACACTCGTGTTTGATACTCTCAGTTTCAAATCCAACCTCCAGATCTAGAGACAGCGTCCGCCTTCATCTTGTTCCGTTTACAGAACAAAGACAACTAGTCGTGTAATGTACATCTTTTTGATCATCTCTGATTTGTCTTTGCTTTAAACGCTCTCAAAGCTTCATCAACAATCTCCGTCATTGCAATCACTGCTTCCTCTTCCTGTGTTTGCCCAATAAGTTGCAGCCCCACTGGACATCCGTCAAACAGCTTTGAATCATCTAGAGTCACGGTCAGCGCCAAGGTTTGATCAATAATCAGAGCTAAGTTTGATGCAAGGGAAAAAGTGAGAGAACACTGACAGAGTTGGTATATCGCCTCATCCTCATGGTTATAAAACTCATGCGGAGAATGCGGTTTATCCAGCTCGGAATCGACAAATGTTACAGGGAAAACCGAGGTAGTATAGTCCATCCCGTTGCATAATGTTGTGTAGAATGAATCACTGCGCATACGATCCGGAGGAAATGGACAGACAACATCATCAGAACAGCGTTGATGCCGAAAAGAACCAGGAGAAACGCAAGTCGAATTCGGGTGAGCGTTTGAGAGAAGAATAGAATGAAAATAAAACGTACGTATTCAATCCATGCGGAACAGCAGGGTACGCAACAGCAGGAGAAATGATAGCATCGATAGGTCTACCTGTGCCCGTCCTGTTTAGAGTTGCCTGCCAGTGATCGAGATGGGATTTGCGCAGGTCGCGTTTTTCCTTGTGGAGTTGCCATAGCTACATGTGTTGTTTTACAGTCATCAATCATTCAAGCGAAGCAGAACAGAGGATCAACGTGCCTCGTATGCACTCCGATGATGGGGTTCGCCAACTAGAGTTTTGACAAGTGGCTCGTCGAGTGCGCTTTCGTGGGCGTTTTCTTGCGGACTCATTGTTTGGATCAGGGGTTCTCCCGAGAGTGCGCATTGAATACGGTAGTCCTCTCCACCGTCGGCGGCGAATATTGTTTCCTAAAGAGGTGTCAGTAGATAGGAACGACGTGGAAAATGCGGTCTCACCGAATTCTTGTAGATTTCGAGGTGTCGGTGTGGTTCCCAGTCTATGACTAGAAATGACATGAAGAATTCTGACAGGAGCAATGCATCGGAACAAATTACCTTTGTGACCAGCAGCCTCGAGAGCTTCCTTGGTCATTACCATCGCTCGGTGCAGAGGTGGATGGGGTTTCACAACGCCTTTAGTCACATCAAAATTCAAGAAGCGAGTTTTCCAACAGAGGCGAACAAACCATTATCCCACATAATCCCAAAACACAACTGTTGTCCACCACCATGAAACTGGAGCTGATATTCCTTCTCTGACCACTCTTTACGAACCACCAGCGGATCCTTGTTCCAGGGTTGAGAGTCTATAATCGCCTTGGTGAAAAGTTTCACGGCAGACATTGAGTTTGCCATTGGACCGAGAACGGAAGAAATGGATTCTTGGCCTTCGAGGGCATTGACTGCACCGTAATAGGGAAGTCGTTCGTAGGATGGACGGAGGGTGTATAGACCGCAGAATGCACTGGGAATACGGAGGGATCTAAGTTGAGGTGGGTTAGGGAGGTCGGGTTTACGTGAGAACAGGCATACCCTCCGATATCGGTACCTACGCCTAATGGACTACCTCGCATTGCGAGTAGGGCACCTTCTCCGCCGGAAGATCCGCCTGGAGTCAGATATCTATTGAATGGATTTACGGTTCTTCCAAAGACATGATTATACGTCTCTCCCCACTGAGCGGTCGGTTAGCGGTAAGTCCAGAGCTTGAGATGCCCTACCATAAGCGTTTGCGGTACGTTGGTGCGCACAAATGGGACCGCACCACATTCGTAAAGTATTTCGACCAAAACACTGTCAGAGTCGGCGTAACGGCCAATCCAAGCCACGTAACCTATTGATTCATTTGAGATGAATAGACACCGAGAATGCTTAAAGTAGCGGTGGATACTCGCCCATGATCGTCTCAAGACCCTTGATAGCAAACTGATCTTTTCATAGGACGACTTGTCTGCCAATCAGCAAGATCAAATTCCCGAGAACTACGAACCTTTTAAAGAGATGGGAAGTCCATGCAGCGGACCTACAATTCTTCCAGTTGTCTTGAGAATCTCATCCAACTCTTTGCTGCGGGCCAAAGCCTTTTCGACAAAAATTTCTGTCAGACAATTCGTCTGGTTTGATGTGATCAACAAAAGTCTTGATCATGACCGCGGCTTTCACCAACCAGCTGTTGTGCCACAATTGCACGTTTATAAAACGCGGTAGTCACTTCAAACGACGACCACTTGGCCGTGTGCAGTTTTCGGAGAATGACCTCGACATCGACGGTATTTGTTATTTCCAGTTCGCGAGCTGACAGCAAACCGCATTCTGCAGGAACTGCCATGACATTTAGTTGATTGTCCGGAGGACACTGGATAATCCATTCCTTGGGTATAGACTCGAGTTGAGCTTGTTTCCGTTGAGCGCACTTTTGTTTCCAGTCAGAGTCGGTCATCGTGGAGGTGGCAGTGCTGGCGGCCAAGGGTTCAGAGAAACAGCTGCTGACAAATCTTTGTATCTTTGACCTCGTTGTATCCTCACCCACTTCCACTCGTTGATTTTTACTGTGATAATGGTCAGTCCAGTTCACAATCTGCTTCAATTATCTATTGATCGATATCATATAGTCCAACCCCTGCAAACGACGACTTATTCGCGACTTTAAGCGCCTTTCATCCGACCCGCCAGGTGGAATTTCTGGCAGCCCATGTCCAGACAATATCATGCTGTGGAATGCAGTTATCTTTGGACCAGGTGCGTCGTCCGAGTGCGATGCCATTTTCTGTCTCATCTCATTTTTCTTCAGCGGATACGCCGTTTGAAGATGGCACATTCAAGCTAGTCCTTACATTTGACGAATCCTACCCGAACAAGCCGCCTTCGGTCAAGTTCCTTTCAAGAATGTTTCATCCAAATGTCTATGCAAATGGCGAGCTATGTCTGGATATACTGCAAAATCGCTGGTCGCCCACATATGACGTTGCTGCCATCCTTACCTCCATCCAAAGTCTTCTCCATGATCCCAATCCAAATTCTCCAGCGAATGCAGAGGCTGCGCAGCTTTATCGGGAGAACATGAAGGAGTATGTCCGACGGGTAAAGGCAACTGTCGAAGAGAGTTGGCTGGATCCGGGCGAGAGTATGGACGTGGACGCGTCCAATGCTGGTTCTTCGGGGAGTGCTTAGGGAAGGGAGAGTGTGTCGTTGTGCATCATCTGTAATCTATACCATGTTTCCGCATCAAGTTGTGTTCATTAATTGGGTGTGTATATACAATTAATCTGTGTTCTGTCCTCCTTTTTCTGGGCCCGAGATGCCCGCTGTCCATTTTCATCATGCTAAAATGTTCGAGTTGAGCTTGATCGACGCTTCCCTTCTTCTTTAACCACCATGCCACTCTGCACGAACCGTTTTCCTCTACCTGTAAATCTCATCGTCCTTGCCCGCCATTCTCATTGTGCTAACTGGTTGTTTCAGGGATCACCGTCAACTTGCCTCCTGGATACCGCAATCGTCCCACTTCCTTCCTTTTGTCTCCTCGCAGCCCTCATCGCGATTTTACGCCTATACACCTCGAATGATCGTATCGTCAAAATACCTCCGTATCCCCGCTGGCTCCACATTGTCTATTTCGTTTTGGTCATTGCAGCATTCGCAATGAGTCTGCTCGAAATCGCCCGTCTAGTTGCAGAAAATCTTGGCGTTGGCCTTTTGCCAATAACACCTGTGGCGCTGTTCATCGCCATGATCATCATCTGGAAAGAAAGAAAGATGCGAACCCGAACAATGGGTAGTGTGAGTTGTGATTCTTTTGACATGTTTCTGTTTGATGGGAGCTGATCAATGTTGTGTACTAGATTCTTGCTGTGTACTGGTTGTTCCTTACTGTTGTGGAGACTGTCAAGAGTGTAAGGCTGCACTTGCTAGAAGAGAAGAATCCGACCACGATGGAAAATTCGAGATATCCGAGCTCAGACCAATTTTTGGATAATGTCGTAATGGTGAGTTTTTTTTGACAGTTCTGTCAGGCTCCCGCTGACATTCTCACAGCTGGGTCTCTTTTTGGTTTTCTTTGTTTATGAAGCTGTCACTGTTGTGCGCACGTATATGGTCATCGAGAAACCACCAAAATCTTTCAAACTTAGGGGTTTACGGGACATTTCTGTATGATTGGACTTGTATGTATCGTTCATAGACTATGTTACTGGTTCCTAGTGTATTTTATTATTGCATTATACTTCCTCGGGCAATGTCTCTTCGACAACTTGCATACAGCGATCAAGCAACTCTTGCTCTCGCCAAATCATACCTTTGAAGCCTTCATGATTCTTATGTATCATGATCGCCTCGACCAACATCCTCGCACTCTGCACATCAGTAATCCAACACCAGCTCTCAATATTCACGCGCCATATCCGTTCGTGAAACGTCGTAAAAGTCAAAGAATCCTTGGGATGATTCCACGGTGCGAGACAAACAAACTTGTGCACACTTTTAGCAAATTCGCGTTGTACGGTGTCGGGTATCTGACCCGAGTAATTGGATACCCAGTATTGCATCCAATACCAGTCGACAAAAATGGAAGAGGTGTCTTCGGTGCATATATGGATAAACTTGCTGATAATAGAAAGAGTCATGGACATCACGTATGTTTGGAGGTCTTCAGACCACTTTTCGTGCTCGTGCTTATCAGCTGTTTCTGGAGGTGGGCTTCTGAGAACATGCAAGTCTGGGAGCAACCACTGTCCGAGAATCTGGATGAGGTTCAAAGTTTCGTTGCTGCTGCTACTCTTGGGGTCATGCAAGAGATCACCCACTCTAGTCAGGATATCTTTGCACAAGATCCATTCCGTACAAGCCCTCATCGAGTTCCACCAACGAGCACAAGTAAACGTGGTAGAAGCTACCGGCATGTACTCAAACACTTGCTTGGCAAAGGTGCATAGGCGGGGTGATACGAGAGGGGTCTTTGAGCCTAATCCTACATAGACGTTACCAATGGCGGTTACACAGCGGGTGGGATGGATTGCTCGGACGCCGTAGAGATCCTGTAGAAGACATTGTTCCAGGTAGCATTCTGAATCTCGCTGCAGTAAATGAGATATCTGGTCGACTTCGAGGTTGTACATATAAGATACGACAATCCTTCTATACTCAGAAACGGTTAATCCTTGCCGAGTCGAACACAAGAGGCGAAGAGCGTGACTGAAAAGCTCTGGTGAAACAGATATCGAATCGGTTGAAATATTTTGGATGGCATAAGAAGCTCCTGCTTCGTCGTTTGCAATCTCTATTGACTGATCAAAGACTGCGATTCCGGGTATACTTGAGGAAATCAGAGTATGGGTCAAGTCCATCTCGAAAGGCGACGAGCCTGCTTTGGCAGCACTAGAGAGGAAATTCCCAATGATAGCAACCAAGGCGGCTTTCCAACGACTGGGGTTTTGTAATTCGGAAACGTGACGTCTAGCTTGTTCCAAGAGTTCAGAAGCACGATTTCCTGATGCGGATACGTCTTTAAGAATGTTGTCAAGTTGACGGAAGTGATGTTTGAACAATTCCGAATTCCACTGAATATCATCTAGAGATACACTTTCCAAGACATCTCTGGTCGTTCGGAGCTGTTGTTGTGCGGATATTCTAGGAAGAAACAACTTGTCTGCTGCAGCGTCTATACAATACTTGAGAGTCTGCAACCTGCTAGTTTGCACCAAGGCAAGTGTAGAAATCAGATAGTCTTTGGGCGCAGAACCAGAGTAGGCGAGGACGCTCAGTAGATTTCGATCAAACCAGAATAGCCTAGTATCAAGGATGGCGGAACGGGAGTTCTGAGCAAAATGCTGAGTGACTAACCGAGCCAAGGACCAGAGTGCTTTGAGCGAAATCTGCATATTTTTTTCCTGCTGTACCGGGTCAGCCGATAGGCCGGATATTGAGATAAAATTGGTGATACGACAGATTATGTTCTCTTCAGCATCTGGGGACTGTAGCAGAGGTGCAATAACACTGAGATTCGCAAGGCGAACGCTATTGCGAGAGCTGATTACGGCTTCTGGAATAGCTTCAAACATGGGAAGAAGCTCCGAATCATGATTGAGCGTCTTCATCGCGTACTTCATGCAAAGTTTGTCACGGTCTGAAGAATGTTTGAGGGAAGCTTCTAGTACCGCCTCAGTGAGACTGAGATCGTCAGGAAGATTATGCCGGCGGAGTAGAAAACCATGCAGCATATTCCCCAACCGCCAAATTAGGTCAGAAACGGGGGTACGATAGGGTGCATCGAGGTATACCAGCGGTATGCATGACAGGGCAGTATACACTAGCGTATAGGTGACCAAAACACATGCCATGAGATATGCAAGCAGGCCATTAACGGGTAGAAGGAATGCGACTAGACCACCAAAGAAAAAGAGCAGCGACACATGCAGTAAGATCGGGATGACATCGACAAACGTGTGCATTCCAAATCGTCGTAGTCCAAAATACGAGAATGCAAGGACTCTTGCTCGTACGACCGGTGAAGGTCGCATGGTTGTTTTGTGGATAAAGTCGCGCGTCCACTGTTGGACGAATGTAGCGAGCAATGAACAAGTGAGAGCGAGTGCGAGACTCAGGAACCAGAGCGTGTTGCACACAACCGCCGAAGGGGCAAGCTGAAAAGAAGAGGGTTCTTCAAAAGCCATAGCTGTTCCGTTGGCTAGAAAAGCCAGTTGTCGTGACATTTGAGTTAGAACAGTGGCAGTCACATCTGCTGGATCTTCTTGAAGGGTCTGGTAACTCTCGATGATAAGTGCAGTTAGACTAGCTGAATACAGAGCAGACTGATTCCGATTAAGTATTTATGCATGCAAGTCGGAAGAGGCAGACATACGAAAAGCATCATGCCATCCATGTCGCTTTTCCAGCCTTCAAGGAGGGCCCTGTCATAGCTTTGAGCTTGATCTATGTACATGTTCCAGAGTTTGAAGCAGGCATCATCGTCTGGAGTAGGCTTGAAGCGAGCTAATGCAGAGCGTAAATAAATGAATTATTCAAAATACTTGAAAACTTGCCATTGCTGTGAGGTCCTGCTTGCTTCTCGGTATCTCGAGTCATACCTGGATAGATGCTGCATTGTTGTGACAGCTCGCTACATGAGGCATAACAATGAATCAATGCCAAACTCGACGGAAATGGCAGGAAGACGTTGACCGAGTAACGAGGGGCATCCGTCTACAACTAAAGCTAGTACTAAAGGCTCACCACGCTTTGGTCACTAGTCACTAGTAGGACTCGGTCACTCGGGGCCGCCAGGCGCGCCAAGTCGGTAATGCATAAGTCACATGACTGTACCTTGCTCAAAGTCAAACTTGAAGTTGAACGAACGACAGGCGGAAAGCCAATGGCTTCATCCAAGCCAACACGCCTCCAGAAGCATCGAAAGACAATACATACCCCAGTATTCCAGGCTCCTATCGTCCGCTCGTCGTCGTCCAAGAACAAGAGCAAGAACAAGAACAAGAATGTCGTCCCTGAAGAACATGCAGAAGCTGTCCGAGTCTATGTTGAACAGTTATCGCGTCAGCATCTTGCACTAGCGCAAATGTTCAAGGAAATTCCACCGTCAAGGCCGGGTTCGCCTGCATCTGACGAGGACGATGAGGCTTGGACGAATGTGGAATTCACTAGTTCGGAAATGAAGGAGAGGGTAGAAGCATTGAGAGCGCGTGTATTGGAGGCTTTTGATGAGGCTGACGGAGATCCTGCAGACGGGAGATGGCACATAATGCACCAGATGCTTCGCCTTGGTTGTACACGGTCTAGACATTGGCTTCCACTGCCACGAGACCAACGTGAACCCCGAGAAGAACCGGTTGACACTGGTGTGTGGGCGGATGAGCTTGGGACAATCATACGTCAGACATGGATACCCGAGGGTGCCAAGTTTGATAAGGAGAAGGCCTCGAGAAAGGAAGAAGAGTTGCAGAAGATGGCCATGGAACGGTCGTCTAAGAACAGGGATGAAGAGCCTGCAGTTGTTCGGGAGATCGTCGAGAAGCGGGCTTGGGCGGAGGAGCTCGTGGAATTCACGCGAGCATGGATCGCAGACACGACTGCCGACCAGTCCACACTCATCCATGAAATTATCAAGAAAGACAAGTTGTTGAATGATGTTCAGGTACTCCTCCAAGCTTGGGTGCCCAACGTGGACCGGCTTGACGAGGACAGGGTGCGAAACATTATCCAGCGTCAACGCAACATTGAAAGTTGGGGTCGGGATGAGAAGCTCAAGGATCTGGCAGAGTTGACCGAGCGGCACGGCAAAGTCAACTGGGTAAACGATCTGGAAACGTTTATCAGAGGCTGGCCAGGTAGTGCAACTTTACCACCTAAGCCTCCTCCAGATGTCTCTCTCAAGTTTTCTAAACAAAAGACATTGGAAGAGAGAGTCAGGAATTGGCGGAGAGATCTTGATCCAGACGATATGATGGATGTCGACACGCCTTCCGACCCTCCTGCCACTCAGTCCGAAGAAGAGCCACCGGAATCAACTTCGAAATCGAAACAAAAGTCCAAGACGACTTTGACAAAGAAAACGAGCTCGGGTCATGATCTCATGGATGGTAACGTCCTCGGATTTACCGCATCCAAATCCTCTGCTGCAAAAGTGGCTGCTTCAGCGAAAGGTGGTCCACAGCCATCTCGAGATGATGTAGCGAAGGAGGCTGCTCCACGCCCTAAAACCATTCATGACATCCCAGAAGTGAGTCCTTTGTTTTTCATATCTTCATATCGAGAATGTAACCCTTTGTCTTAACAGTCCTTTTTCCCTCCTCCTTTCAATTCCCAACCTGCGCAATCCACACCTTTTCAAGCGCGACGGCGTCCCCCTTCACCTATCCCACTGGCACTGTCTTCTCCGTTTCCTTCCAAACTCTCTGATATCCCTGTGCCCCTTGATTCCTCTGCTGTGAAGAGTTCCAGGGTTGCCAAGATCACAACAAGCGATGCTGTCGCTCCAGTACCCCCTTCTTCGTCCCTTGAGCACCTCGGCCCTTCTTCTCCTCTCAAAGGAAAAGAAAAGGCTAAATCTCTTTCTTCCACCTCAACATCCAGAAAGCGTGCTAGATCTTCTGAATCTGATGATGTATCAGAGGAACGTCCTGCGAAGCATGCTAAAGTGGTGGACAGATCCAACTCACCTGTAGATATTTCCATGGCATCTCCTGCTGTCAATCGTCAGCAACCCCCGTCATCTTCGCCCCTCACTTCACTTTCAGGTTCACCTGTGCGCCCACGACCAGGTATCTTTCCAACTGCAGCCGAATTGAATAGTCGTATTCCTAAAACTCCTGGTGGAAAGAGGGTGCCGACGTTGACCGAAATCCTGTCAACTTCGACGAAAGGAAAAAGGAAGAGTACTTTCAGACCAAAAGGGGTGCAAGCTAAGAAGAGAAACGAGTCGCCGGAAAAGGCTAGCGGAAGTGGTGCAGTCGAGAATACAAATAACCAGGTCGAGGCGAAGGCGGACAAACGCAAGTCCAAGTCTTCGAAACCCGCATCGAGAGCTGGCTCCAAGGAGCCCGTGGTATACACTCCAGCCGTCCCTCATGTTCTGTCTAAAACGACTTCCACTGAAGCCGTTTCCGGTTTCCATGAAGAAGGAGATGATTCGTTAACGCGTTCTATGCAGAGGAATCACGCTAACCTCCTGAAAGAGGTGCCTCTCCATGCTTCCACGTCTGGACTCCAGAGAGCTCAATCCAACAAACCCGAGTCTCAGAGGTTTCAAAAGTCACAGGGTGTCAAGCCTTTATCCAAGGCAGCTACTTCCACATCCATACCTGCAGCACCGAAGAAACCAGAGTCGCAAGCATCTGTACGCTCACAGCGTCTAGCACCTGTAACAGCACCAGCTACTTTGTCCGATAGCAGCGGAGTGACCACGTTTACGAAGGATCAGGAACCTCAGAGTGTACCTTCGACGAGATTAGGTCCTCAACAGGAAACTTTGGCTAGTACAGCGCAGCAACATCAGCCCGAGCCGAGCTATAGCGCTGAAGCTCGTGATGATTTTGCTGCTGCCATGAACACCACTCCTCGAGCTGCCGATGTTCCAAGCGTGGTCGTGAACGGTGTGGACGGGATAGAGTCGGAAGACGAAGATGAGATACAGGATGTCCTGAATCTCGCTCTACCTGCTTCCTCTTCCAAACCTGTAACCCCCAAACCTCGGAGCAGGTCTAAAACGGCACCAACTATCAAGAGGTATTTGGGTATGGACGATATAGACTTGGACGTGGAGATTGCCTCACCTGCCAAGTCAATGTCTTCTTTAGCAGACTCTGATGATGACTCTGATGATGACGAGGAAGAGAACGAAGAGGCGAACAACACTTTTCGACGCGAGCTCGAAAACCCTCCCGATTTTACTATAGACCAAGACGCATTCGCACCCCAGGGTACTTCAACGCAACCGAGAAATGGCTTCTTTGACCAAGAAGACGATCCCCACGCTCTCTTTAGCAGGGATGGTCGAATCAATGTGGGTTCTCTTGATATACCTTCAAACAGTCAAGCCAGTCAGATGTTTATGCTGCCAATGGACACGCCGCCTGCTTCGACCAAGAAGAAGTTGGATGGGAAAAGGGATGCGAGAGGGTTGAAGAGGGCTGGAACGACGGATAGTGGGCATGGGAGCACGTATGGGTTGGGGGGCTTCAAGTTTGGGTATAGTTCGCAGATGGATGTGGACAGTCATATGCAGAAGATGAGTACGTTCATGAAAAAGGATACGAGTCTGATGGGGGACGATGAGGATGAGGATGATTGGGAGTATAATTACTGACAAGGAGGCAGTTAGTGCACACATCTTTACGCTTTTTTTGCTTCATGCCTGGGGTTTCTGAACTTGGTCATACTTACGGAGTTGGCTACCGACTCTTTTGATTTGTTACACGCATTCTATAGCGACACACACCGTCCATCAGTCCTACCAAACATTTCTATCTTTTTTCTTCTCAACGTAATAGCGGTATATCCTACATTGTACGTATGTATTCATTTTGTAGCGCTACCTTAGAATACATGACATGACGAACAACAAAAATACGCTTGATTGAGCATCCCACGGTTCTTCATGCTCTTTCATATTGCCATTCTGTTTTCAACCTTGTGGTTGCCATTAGCCTTTGCAAACACCGAGATCGTCAATTTTGAAGCCACTACTGCTCTCGGCCATGTTTTACCGTTAGTTGAGGACTGGTAAGCGATTGCATTCTTTGAATCCTTGCAGACATAGAACTCTAAGCTACCAGGTCCATATTTTCCCCTCAAGATAATGAAAAACGATTCAACGTGACACCTGCGCCCTTGGGTACTCTTTTGAAACATGTTTGCGCTGGACCTGAAGATTTATTATCGACGACACCTCAATGTCCACATGAAATCTGGCTAAAACTCGACCTTGACCGGGATAGTTGGAAATCCTTCTCCAAGTTTACATTACGTATCTCATGGCCTGCTTCAGTGCGTTTACTATCCGTGTCCTGACTATCTATCGACTCAAGCCCTTTTCTCAGTCGCCTGCTGACTTTTCTATCGACATTTTCGACCCAGAACAAGTCGCCACGCGTTTTCAAGTCACTTCCGCACCATCATCATCTACGCAGCCAGAAAAAACGCGTATAAAGTATGCTCGAATACGACTCGTCGATACTGGGATTAGGACACCTACTGCTTCTGTGGAACCAGACTACTTTCCGTCCGTACCCGTTACTGCCAAAGTGCCCTTTATTGTGATCGTCGAGCCGCTATATTTGGGAGTAATACCAGAGTCAGTTCTTCCTTTGGGAAAGATATTGCTTCCGTTATTAGTTGCATTGGTGTTTGTGGTGCCTAGGGTCAATGTATACATTGATGGATTAGCCAAAGAAATAAGGAAGGAGTTGGCAGGGAAGAAAGAGTGACAGAGTACGCGTAACTGGACCAATAGCATGGTGGGTACAGTTACTTCATTGTCGCTCATTACTTATTATATGACAGTACTTTCACTCACATCTTATTCGTTCCAAAATGCGGTCATGATTGTTCCTGTTCACCCAAATTTCCAAATTTCGGTTCACCTGTTGCGCTATGGTCGCAATGAATGTTGGACATCCAACCTCATGTTTCTTCACCGTTTTGCGGACCGTGATATCATCCCTTAGGCTTGGCGGAACCTTACAGGTGACCCGGAAACGTTTGTCTCATGATATTCTACGCAATGCAAGCTCATCCTTCTGTATCTCGGTTTGTTTTACAACGGAGAAATACGTAGTTTCATGCAATATATGGTGGAACCGCACCGCATGGCCAACTAGGCTGTTTCTCATCTGCGACTGACGACCCGTTCCTCATCTTGACCGGACCATTAAAGCCGTGCATATAACCAAGATCTTCAGAACCGGAACCTCAACATTATCGCGATGTTGCATTTTCCCGCCCTATCCTTCGTTTCCCTCCTCGCATCATTGCTAAGTTTTTCACTGGCGTTGAAAATACCCGCGACGAGCAATATCTCGACGACAACACCCGCACTATCTCCCGAAGCCTTCAAACGTGCCATCTCTGCACCATACGTCTTCACAGCGTTCACAGATGCCTCCGAATCCAATCTTTATGTGTACACTTCCCAAGACGGAACGAACTTTAACCTCTTGAAAGGGCCCGCCTTTACTCCACCGACGGGTCTTATTCGAGACCCTAGTGTTATTCTGCACACCGAGTATACCCTTCTGCATCTAGACAATGATCTTCGCTGACTTGATTCTCTAGTGGGCTATATTACATTGCTTGTACGTCGCCTTTAAGTCACACACGTTTGCTCTGATAGGTTCTAGATACTACCAACTGGGATGGAACTAATTTTGCTATTGCTGTCAGTGATTCGTAGACCATTTGCTGATATAGTCTAAACAAATGCTGTTGTTAACTCAGCGAAGCTCCGACTTGTTGACTTGGAGCGTACACGCCACGATTTCGACTGCGTCGTCCATCATAACACCTGTCAATACATGGGCCCCAGTATGACCGTTTTAATCTGCACCCTTGATTCTGTTTTCTAAAAAAGGTCCGTGTACCTTAGGAATTCTTCAAGGATCCGCGGACTGGTAGAATAAACATTATTGTATCACTTTCAACTGGCAGCTTTGGCCCTTTCCTCCCATACGTCTTTACTGCTACAGACAACACCCTGACGAGATGGAGTGCACCTGTTGTGATGTCTGGCATCTCCAATGCTGGGTTGGGATATATTGACAGTTTCCCGGTCTTTTTCAAGTAAGTGAATGTTGCCCATGCCAATTTCATTTGAAGTTAATCTATATCTATCTCAGTAACCAATACCATCTCTTCACAAAAGCAGAAAGCAACGGAGAGAAACACATCGAACATGCTGTAGCCTCAAGTCTGACTGGCCCTTATAACTTTGTTCAACGTGGAGACTTTGCTGGATGGGGTCAAGCCGAAGGACCGTGTATCACTGTGCTTCCTAATGGAAACTTTAGACTGTAAGCCCATTCATCATCATTTTTTCTGGGATCGACGTTTACTACAATCGCGGCGCTCGCCGACCTTGTTTTCGAACCTTGTTTTAGTTATGTCGACGGTTTCAACAGCGGAAAGTACATCTATTCTGATTCAAGCGATCTGTTCACTTGGTCGGCTTTCCAGACCCTTCCTAATGGATTGAGTGGATTTGTGAGGCATGGTACTGTTTTGAGGCAATAGGAGGTTATCTATGAGATTTACTTGTACCCCAGTCGGAAACCTTGGTACTTATTGTGCGGTGGTACTGAATGGTTGTGAAGATCTGCAGAATTTCTAACCCATCAAGATAGCCGGTCGCGACTTTGAGATTAGCTCACTAGTGCTATAGGACAGTGACACGTCGCTCTTTCTCAGGGAAGGTGAGATTAAGTTTCGAAAGTTTCAATGTCTCTTCCGCGCTGTTCACACGAATTGAAGTGCCCTCGACGTGGAGAACAGTTCCCAATCCTTCATGCAATTCGATACCTTTCCAGATGTTCAAAGGGACCACAGTGGGAAGGGCATTAGTTGAAAATAATAGATATCCTCTGGTAGAATCCCACCAAACGAACTTCGGCCAGATGTCTCTCAATATGACATTCGGTGTTGAAGTAGAAAACAACTGAATGCATATTCCACTGGCAGTGGTTAGCATCCTGCTTCGTGGCTTAAGGAAATTGTAGTAATATCGATTTTAGTAAAATCCCTGATGGGTAATTGTGGCGGTGCACTGCTGACTCAAAACTTTCACAGATTCTCCCTCGACCTTTCTGAAATGATTCATCTATTCTACCATCATATGAATGGGTACCCTTCTGGGTTTGAAGCGCTCGACTAGTGGTGGAGATGTTTTCATCGGAATATCGGGCTCGAGAACTCACTCTGTGCGTCGTTCCAGCTCACATTACACGATACTGACTTATCTGCACCGGGATCAGAAGGTCAATCTACAGATGGACTCGAGAAAAATTTCATTCTTGGAGAATCACAACATGGAGATGAATCATACACAACACCAATTCCGAAACCGGCGGCAAGTGGCAGCTACTCTATTTTCCCGTCTGGTGCCAAAATCAGAATATGGTTGCGTTTGCATGCTTCGAAAGTGCCTTGGGTATAAGGTAGAATGCGAGAGACAGTATGCTCTTTGCCCTTCTCTCGTCCCTGGAGGACACGTACCAGGAAAGAACTTTTACCTCGCCGCGAATCTTCTGATTTCCATTCCTGCACGCTTCAATGGCATCATACAAAACACATCTATGAAAAAGCATCGACTCACCATTACCTCCGAGTATACCATGACAGTGCTCGTTGTCGAGCTTCCATGTATATTGTAAGGTATTGGGGCGTATACACATCTCTACATGATTTTGAGTATTATATTCAACATCGAAACTGGATAAAACTCACCAACTGTGTCCAGTTTTTCAAGCACTTTATAACCAATACGCATCCGTCCCGATCTGCAGTCGGAAATGGAACATGCCAAGGCCATATTTCGTACAAGTACGGCCTGAGATATGATATCTTTTCTATACCTTCAATCGGACATCGGTGGCGCACGCAGTAGACCTTGGCAAAGCTTCCTATCTAATCATGGTCAGAAGTCGATATATGTTATTGTTATAGCGAAGAGATCACTAGACAAAGACGTACGATAGAAAACATCTTTTCTTGCTTAACCACCTCGCCCGTGAACCAAGAAGACCACTGCTTCATCTTTGCCTCAAAGTGCCTTCCAAGTACTTTGTCTCCGACCTGTAGACTTTTAAGGGCAACAAGTTGGCTACAAAGGACATTGTAACCCACCTTGTACTTGTATTCAAGACGGTCTATTATGTTAATGTTTCGTGGAGTGGCACCCGGTGGTGGTAAATCTCTTGTAGGAAAGTTGGATAATTGTCCCAAAAGTTCTCTAGGACCGGCGCTGAAAGGAATCGCGAGGCGGTCTGAGTGATTCTCGGACATTCCGATAGAGAGGTTGTACGGGAGACGAGAAAGGATGGATGTTCGCTTTTATGGTTGCTTCTTTGTCGAAGCGCTGGCCTTTGTTTTGCCGAGCGAGCGAAGATTGTGAGTCATAAACAGAACCCTGCTTGCCCTCAAACGCGAAGAAAACTCCGTTCGGCTGCTGTTTCGAACTCAGCGATGGTCGATTACCATACATGAGAGTTTGCCACGATCAAGTTAACGCTCGTGTGGATAAGGTGGCAGACTTAATCCACCAATCTGTCACGATAGCTTCGAGGTTAAATGGTTTCAAGCAAGTTTCAAGATCTTTGGTTGATTGCGGCCCATATGCTGAAACAAGATAGTATATCTGCAATAAATCTGTAGATACTAGGCTTGACAAAAACAAGAAGAGTCATGAAGATACATAAAGCTAAGCTAGTCAAACGAGTCGTTAAAGAGAATCCATATGAAATACACCGAAGTTCAGGGCACGTTGGTAGGCAGCATTTATACCATGTTTCCGTCTCGCTGCATACTCATTTTGTCGCGCTTGTATGCTTCGAAGTTACCAGGGTGTAGGGCAAGAGGGACACAATGCTCTTTTCCTTGCTCTGGTCCTTCAAGGACCTGTACCACAAAAGACTCAGGTCCTGTCCTTGGTCTCCATATAGTGGTCTAATGTCCTGTAGTGTACGCAAATGTAGCCTCAATGTAGCGGAATAGCGACTCACCATCATTCGACAGTGTACTATTACGGAGCTGAGTGTCTAATTTCCATCGGGTGTACGGTTCTTGATAGGGTGAGGGAATCGGAGCGTATACTTCGACAATGAATGTTTGAGGATATCGGAAATTGGGACTTACCACCTGGTACCAATTCCGTAAACAGTCTTGAGCCAGCACCGAGTCGTCGGTGGTGAACGATGAGTTTTTGGGTCAAATCTCGTATAAGAATGGACGAAGAACAGTTCTTTGCTCTATTCCCGTAACTTGGTTTCAAAAGCGAACATGATGGACTTGAGCGTGGATTGCAAGAACGTTGAGGTTTCGTGGATTGGCACCCAGCGGGGGCAAATCTCTCGAAGGAAAAGTTGGATAACACCCCCGAAAAGTGGTATGGAATCATCTTTCTCGTGGTATTCAAATTGCAGGGATGAGAGCGGGAGTTGTGAGACATCTTGACTGCGAGCGTAAATCGTTCGTGGACTCTGTGAAGACTCCGGAGAAAAAAATGGTGTCTATTTTATACCATCAGATTCCCGTCAAAGCGTACGATGGCCTTCGTGCTGCTAATCAAAATCATGCTGAAGCGCAGGATCGTGAATTTATAACAATCACTTCAGTGCTGATAACAACATTTGACCCTAGACACTGGAGTGCCACATGAGTGCGGCTCAAAATTCAGAGTTACCAAAGGCCGCTCAAGAACAGATTGCTAAGTTGGCTACAAAAAACAGCGCTGGAGGATAGCTTGAGGTTTTGGTGGTTGATCAAACGAGTGGCCAACTATTACTTTGGCCACTGTATAAAAAGTTACACCCGACCAATCTGATTGATTATTCCGTGACCCCGTCGCCTCCATACACGGAATGACAGTATTTTAGCAAGGTCGCCTTGCATTTGACGTCGGACATTAACACTCCGAAGATATCCTCGGTGCATATAGGATTGGTCAAAGTATTCTTCATTGCGTACAATACATTAATTCTGCATTAAGAACGGCACCTAGTCCTCAGATCCCAGACAAAGGACGCTGACTACAATTACAATTGAACACGTTGTTCGTGACCAGGAAAGGTGATGATCAATGTCTCGAGAGGACTGGTAAGGACACTACGTTGTCTGGGGTATTGGACACGAATCGAAATGCCCGGGGGAGAGACAAGGTCATGATCAGGGGTGCACAATTCCCAGTCGCCTGTAAGAAGGGTGGCCATGTAAAGTTTTACACCTTCTTCTTGAAAGTCCAAAGGGACCATGGATGGGTCATCAGCAGCACAAAGCTGAAAGCTGTAGAGAGTGTGTTCTGGATGTTGTGAAAAATTATCCCAGTAGACGAGCTTCAACCAGCCGAAAACATGATCGCGGTAGGGGCCAAATGTCTCTCGATAGGACATCTGTTGGCAGTTAGTAATAGGCACGATAAGGTAGAATGATCACATACTCCGAGTACTGGACCCCGGTTAGGAGCATCTTCAAGCCAGGACAACGAAAAGGGTGGATAATCACTGTCAGGAAAGCGTTGCTTCATAATGTCGACCATTAGGTTCGCAGTGAACTCGAGTTCGGTGGCGGTAATTGGCAGTCCCTGCTGTTTCTTCTGAACTATATCGGCCATTGTAGCTTGTCGAGCCTCCTACTCGAGCATTAGTGGACGATTTTTAAGAAGGTCGCCCGTTCTTACCATGTCGTCCTGTGAAACAATTTTGTTCAAGTTGATGATTTATACATAAGGCGTGGGAATGCATTAGACAATTTCCCCTATTTCTCTACTGTGACTTATACCACTTTTTAGCTCATCCATTTGTTTGCCGGATAAAATTAGTCCTACAGGTAGAATTCATGGTTGCATTTTTGATCAACCCTATCTTCCTTGCTACCCCATAGCGACTTGTCAGCCTTCAGACTCAACACGGGTAAACGTCCAGCATCTTCGTTTTATACCATCAAGTTCTTGTCAAAGCATACAATGGCCTTTGTGTTGTTGGTCAAAACCATGCTGAGACGTGTAAAAGCGCAGGATCGTGAACAACAATCAATTCAATACTATTCACAGTGCGGCCCAAAAGTCAGGGGGTGACATACGAGACTAGCTCTATCGCTTATAAAAAGCTACGCCCAACCAAAACTTCAACTAGGTCTGGTCACAATTAGGATGGAGTCATAGATTATAGTCGTCATGCTTGGGCCACGCAGAGAGAAAGTCGCCGTGGGTACACTGAGGTGGCCCGAACGCGAAACGGCATCTGCCGCTGCGTCGCGGTCACATGATCGTGTCGTTTGCCTCGAGGCTTTCACGTTGGAACTGGTTGGAACCGAACCAAAGTCAGACGACGACTACCTCAAGACAAACAGGCGCTAGGCCTCAGCAAGATGTCCGCACAAGTCTACCCCCCTCATCGTTATACCTCTAAACCCGCTGCAACCACCCGCCGTTATCCACTCACAAACACCGTAAACCAAAACCAACCCATCCAGAAAACTCCACAGAAACCCCAGGAAAAACAGAAACAGAAACAACCAGCTTCCCCGCCCTTACCCCGTCAGAACACCAAGACTGCGCCTCCTTCTCCTCCGAGGGTCATCAGTGACCCTTCGGGCCACTTGAGATTCAACCGTGTTGGATTTTTGGGCGAGGTGAGTTGTCTATTCACACCACGAGTTACTTCTTGTTGAATTCTACGTAGGGCGGTTTTGCTCGTGTATACGAAGTTGAGGATCCTCGCGGTGCCAGGCTCGCATGTAAAGTTGTAACAAAATCATCGCTCAAAACCAAGAAGGCTAAAACCAAGGTGCTACCTGCATTCGTCACTTTAACATTCATGTATTGACCATCCTATACATGTAGTTGTATGCCGAAATCAAGATTCACCGTGCGCTTGAACATCCAAACATTGTTGACTTTCAAGATTGTTTTGAAGACGATGACAACGTATATATGACCTTGGAATTGTGTGCTAATGGGTCCATGATGGACATGCTTCGTCGTCGTCGTCGGTTTACGGAACCCGAAGCTCGCTTCTTTACTGTCCAACTCATTGGCGCATGTCAGTACATGCACACACATCAGGTCATTCACCGAGATCTCAAGCTGGGGAACCTCTTCCTTGATGGTAATATGAATGTCAAAGTCGGGGATTTCGGTCTCGCTGCTCTCATCGAGAGTCCTGGCGAGAGAAAGAAGACCATCTGTGGGACCCCCAATTATATTGCGCCTGAAGTCCTTTTCGACACTGCCAACGGTCACAGTTTCGAAGTAGATACCTGGTCAATAGGAGTAATTCTTTACACTCTGGTCGTTGGACGACCTCCCTTCCAGACCAAGGATGTCAAGGCCATTTATGAGTAAGTGTTCAACAGGGTGATTTATTCGCTATTTTATTGACCATATACCTCAGACGAATTCGGAAGAACGATTACGAGTTCCCCGCCGATCGTCCCATCTCAGGCCATGCACAAGGATTGATCCAGGCCGTCCTCGCATCCGACCCACAGAAGCGCCCATCTCTCCTTGACATCGTCGACGATTATTTCTTCACCAGAGGCACATTCCCTGCTTATATTCCTTCGTCTGCCTACGATATCCCGCCCGACTTCCGCAATATCTCACGCGCAGCCAGCGAAGCTAATTTGAGGCGTGTTCGTCGTAATGCTCTGCTCGATGAGGACCAGATGACAAGTATCGCTGTACCTCGTCCGCGGGATGTGCCATCTTCGTCCTCAAGTGCTACCAGCGGTTCCAACGCTACTACTTCGCGCAGTGTTACAACAAGCATTGCTCAGCAAGAGAAAGAATTCCAGAAAGCTGTTCAACCTGGCTCGCCTATCTCTGCCCTGTTGAACTCCGCCAAGCGTCCGTTGATGATGAGCGCTACTGGCGCTGAACAACGTAACAATAACGGCGTCAAGGAATCGCCGCTCTACCGTAAACTCCAAGCAGCGTCGAATCCTTCGCCTCTCAGACAGAGTGTGACTGCACTGGGATCGCGAGGTCATGCGAATGGCAGAGCTCTGCAGCATATCACAGAAGAGGAGATGATAGACGAGCGCGCCAGGAAAGAGCAGATGACGAGAATCAAAGAGCTAGAGGCACAAAAGGCTAGAATTGTCGCTCAGATGGCACCTGTTCGAGAGGAAGAGAAGGAAGATGTAGAAATGTTTCCGCCGGTAAAGGAAATGCTACCTGTCAAGAAGGAGGTCAGGAAACCCAGTGTCAAAGAAAATCGCGTGCCCAGTGAGTATCTTGAGGATGCAAATTTTATCGCCGTTACTTATGCATTCTACAGATCAGGCTCCCATCGTTGATCCCCAGGGCAAACAGAGCACCTTTGAGGCTGCAGCTTCTGTTTTGACACTCGCATTCGATGCTAGATCCATAGGTCGAGTCTTCAAAGACCCTCGAAAAGACAAGCACTTGCCTTTACCTGAGGAGAAGTTGTTTATTGTTTCATGGGTGGATTATTGCAACCGATATGGAATGGGATATGCCTTGACTGATGGTACTGTCGGAGTATACTTCAACGACAGTACCACTTTGATCTTGAGTGCTGACAAACAGTAAGCGATATTGTTTTCGTTGAAAACGCATTTTTTCACATTTAGTTTAGACACTTTGATTATGTCACAGCTCGTAAGAGCGGCAATATCTATCTTCGAAAGTCGTATACCGTCGAGGAATACCCCGGTGAACTGTTGAACAAGGTCTACCTTCTCAAGCACTTCGAAAAGTATATTATGGACCACTTGTTTGGCCAGTACGACTACGTATTCGAGGACAAGGAGAAGATTAAGGGAATGACATGGGTACAAAAGTATCTGCGAATGAAACGAGTTATTGTTTTCAAGTTGAGTCACGATGTTTTACAGGTATGTGGTCGACTTTAGGTCTTTGTACTGTTGGGCTAACTCTGTGTTGATCGTTGGTCTCAGTTCAACTTCTACGATCATACTAAACTGGTTCTTTCTTCGAACGGTCTAGTGGTTACGCACATTGACAAGAACTCCAACTTGACCCGATGGGCGCTGGCGGATGTCATGAAGATTTCGTTACGGATTGCTCGTGGCGACACGGGATACGACCCAGAAGAAGTCAAGTTCAACCAAAAGCTAGTAGACAAGCTCAAGTTCTGCAAGGAAGTGCTTTTGAGTATTCATAACGCGAGCCAAGACGACGACGACGACGACGTTCCTGCTGATGGTTCTGCGCCCACTGCTGTCGGGCAAGATCCCAAGATGCATGATTTTGGTAGTCTGGGATTGGCAGGCAGGACTTCGAAGACGTCTCTGCGGTGATGGGATGTGGTTGTAAACACTGTGCTCTGGATACTCGAGTTGACTCTCGCGATGTCGTCAGCTATTTATCCCTCCCGTCATCAATAGGATGACAATCGTTGTCTTTACCTTCCTTTACCCTCTGGTTATGGTTAATTGTTGTGTCGCGGTGCATTGGATAGACAGATGATGTCAGGTCATCTCCTTCCCCTTGTTCCCCTAATCTAATTTTATTCGTACTTGCATGAAGCATTTGGCATGATCATGGCACCGTTATTCATTACCCAGTCTGTTCTTTTTTTATTCCCCATTACCCGTATTCATCCTTTTCTTTCCTCTCCAATATTTTGCTGTTTGCTATCATGACCAACCATATGATTCGGGACGTTAGAGCATCCACATCTGTATAGATACCACAAATCAACACAATTTTTATTTGGATCATCACAGGTTGAAGCTCGCTCATCTTGAGTACTGGACCTTGGTCACGAACATGATGACAAGTTGAAGGTATGATAATTGTGCAAATGATTTCGGCGAGAAAGAGATGCACATTCGTTAGTCTGAGCTCGAAATTGGTTTTGTATAAATCCTCGATATGACTGAATAAGTACTAGTCATACATAGGGTATGTTATTAGGAGTGTGTAGGTTATTCGTGATGGTACATTCAGATTGTATAGTTTCTTAACTTAAGTAAGCTTGTTAGCTTGCTGTTCTGCACGGCCCTTCTCTTCCTGGACGTTGCCTGATACCGTTGACATTAGATGTCTGCGTCCCGATGTATAGTTAATGCAACATACCTGAAGCTTGTTGGCTCTTATCACCGGTTACGGCGCCAACAATCGAGTCTTTCTTTCCAGTGAGACGATCCACACCGCCCTCGACGTAGTTTTTGGCCATTGCGGCGTTGTATTCAGCTATAGAGGTTCCGTTAAAACATAAAATCAGGTCTGCACGTAAATCTTCTCACCTTCTCCCTGAGCATGCTCCTCCTTGCCGGATTGTTGCCATGAAGTGGCGCCAGTGAGGTTGCCAACAGTCTCGACGGCGGTTCCTTTCATAGAGTGGAATTGACCGTTGAACTTGCTGTAAAACGGATTAGCATTCATGGTGTAGGGTAAGGGAGAGCGAAAACCTACTTGGGTTCGCCGTTGTTGGAAGACATAGTGATTTAGAATGTGTGTTTGAAGGTGAGTTGGTTAGAGTTCTGAGTTTATTCTGTGAGGTCTAGAGGTCAAAACTGTCAGCTTTTATACCTTTTTCGACTCCATATTCAACCCCAGTAGGTGAAGAATATCGTCATAATGACGCTGGAAATCAAGGCGCCAAACCGCCCCATCTATAGTTGTCAATGACGTATGTGGTTGCGCTCTTGAAGCTTGAGTTGAAGGGTAAATTGCAATGACGATATCTTGCCTTTTGTGGCTTGCTAGCTGGCAGGAGAGCATTCAGGGAGTCGGACGGATCCATCATCCCATTCAGCTTTTAGACTTTAGTACTTCAGACCATTAGGTTTATAATTAGAACCGACTCGAAAGGCGATAATTTTGTCAGACTAGTGAGAACTTTGTTCGTGCCATCATGGAGCTTGGAATATCTGCTGACGGGAGAGATTATGGTGCTTGAGAATACATGGTGAGGAACGAACGGGTGATACGTGCACGGCTTTGCTAGGGTTCGGGGTTGGGTTGGGCGCTAGTACTAATAGATGAGATTAGCTGCATAAAGAGCTGTATAAAGTTGAATTCATCCCGAAAACCCAGTACCCAGGGCAGAGGGATTGTAAGAAGGATCATATGGACCAGGTCGTTCCGACGTTCGGCCACCGACCGTGCCGGTTGACGAAAAACCGGTCGATGCGTCTCAGTTCTTACAGATTGGCAAGCCTGGTACCGCAGAAATTGCAACTAAATGGAAGAGATAAGGATGAGTCCGTCGCTTAGCAATGCGTACTGACGGGAAGAGACAGATGCTAATCAATACTTATGTCCCCTTAAAAGATGCAACCTTTTTTAGCCAACAGCAATCGACCTGACCGTCTGAGTCGAGATGTCATTGGGGGTGGCAAACCCACAGATTGTCCTTGGTTGGAGTAGTGGAACAGAAACAGTGCATGTAGACGGGAATTTGTGAGTTTCTTATTCCATCCACGCTCGTCTCGTGCTAAAGAAGTTCTAGAATCCAGGACAACACGCTATATCCGCTATATGGCGCGTTGCTCTCTGTAGCCAGTCTCCTTCTACACGTCCTCATCTCCTTTGCACGACGAAAACGGCATTCTGACGTTCCAAATACGCTCGAAAGTCAAAATGGCTTCAAGACAGCTATTTCAAGACTTGGAGGGCCGACCATCTTTGCTTTCATGTCTACCAGGATCCTGGCGTCTTTGGTCCTTCTTGTCTTGTCCACTATCCCCTTGCTATCGAAAGACTTGGAAAAAGATCAAAGATGGGGAGAACTAGCTTTGGGCATGACCTCTGTATGTTTGCCAACATCCGTCCTCGTAACTCTTCGCTAATTTCACCATAGTTGTATCTGACTATCTTAGCTATCATCTCTGTTTATTCATCCTTGAGATGGAGTCAAGTGGTCACCAGACACTTTAATACAGTGTCCTTGATCACTTTTTTGGTTTATGGCTACCGCGATCTTGTTCCCCTTGGTACGTTTACCGCGGGTCCTCTGGACGAGGCACAGGGATGGTTCATATGGGCAAAGATTTCGGTACTTGCTTTGATTGCTGTCGTGCTCCCTCTTGCCATTCCGAGAATGTATTTACCCGTTGATCCTTTGGTGAGTGTCTTCATCCACGTTCAAAGCCCGATACCTACTCATCTTTTTGAAGAATCCCAAAGGACCCGGTCCAGAACAAACGGCGTCTCTGCTTTCCTTCTGTCTGTACACGTATATGGATCCTCTCGTCGTTAAAGCATACCGTACTCCTCAGCTACCGTATGAAGATCTTCCTCCTCTACTCGATACCGATGACATTGGTTACCTCAAAGCTAAACACTCCCGTGTAGGTGAATATTTTTTGAATACAGCATCAAACTCATTGCTATCCTAGCATGTGGATCCGACATTGAACGTTAAAAGGAAAAGTCTCTTCTGGTCCTTGTTACGCATTTTCTGGTCCGAATGCGCAATAGTGAGCATTGTGCTCGTTGTGCACGCACTCGCGTCTTTCGCTACACCTATTGGTGTGAACAGATTGCTCAAGTTCGTCAGAGTTTTCTGTCGCACCTGCTCCTTCCTCACCAGCTTTTCCTAGTGATATTGAACAATCGGATCATGAGGCTACTGTCCGACCATGGGTTTGGATCGCCTGGCTATTTTTGGGCCCCGAAATAACTTCAATCACTTGGGATTTGTATATATTCTACGCGGTACGTCTCATGGCAGTTTAGACGCCCCCCTGAGTCTCATCCAACTCTTTAGACCAGATCTGTCGTCAGAATCGAAGCGATACTGACACAAATTGTCTTTGAACACGCTCTACGCATCCGTCTCAAAGCCGAGGTGGAGAAGGAAGACAAAGTCTCCGAAAGCACACCAGCAACACCATTCCCTGAGGTTACCACTGAAGACGACGAGAGTGCGGAAAACGCTACTTTGCATTCTGCAGGGCCTTCAGAAACAGGTACTGCTCCTTCCAATACCGAAACTTTGAAACCGGAGACGGCCAAAGGCAAGGATAAGGATTCTGATTCTTCCTCTGGATCTACAACCCCTGCAACACAGAGTGCTGCACCATCCCAGGAAAAGAAATCAGACTCGAGTAACATGATTGGAAAGATCAACAACCTCGTCAGCACCGATTTACAGAACATAGTGGACGCCAAAGACTTCCTTCGTGTCGTGGTGGGTGTTTATCCCATTGAAAGTTGCATTGTGTGTAATTTCTGCAGGTTTTTATGCCTTTAGATATTGCATTGTGTGTAGCCTTCTTATACGCTGTGCTCGGTTGGAGTGCTTTCGTTGGTTTGGCGGTCATAATTCTGTGCCTCCCTCTCCCTGGTGCACTTGCCAAAATGACGCAAATATTTTCAAAGCGCAAGATGAAAAAGACCGATGCTCGTGTACAGACTGTGAGCGAAGGTGCGTTTTCTTTACACATATGATTCCAGTCTACTGACTCAATGCTAGTTATGAATGTGCTACGAATGGTAAAGATGTTTGGATGGGAACGCATGATGAACGAGAGAATCAAGGAGAAGAGAGAGGAAGAACTCGTTTATGTCAAATGGATGAAGATGGTTAATCTGTCTACCGATATCGTGAAGTGAATGTTGGTTAGCGTTGTGTTTCAGAAGATGCACTGATCTAGTTTTCTTAGCTGTGTCATCCCCTTCTTTACTATGCTGGCTACATTTACCACTTAGTAAGTCCGGGATTCTCTTGATAATTCTTGATCTCATACCGGGATAGTGTTAGTGCTTTTACCATCTTTCGCTTCCGATATTTTGTTCAAGCCGAGAATATCGCCTAGACTTTGATCATGAAGCAACCTCTGACCGCGTCGAAAGTCTTCAGCAGTATTACAGTTTTTGACAAATTCAGCCAGTAAGCTTCCCAAACGTTGTCGATACCACTCGTTCTAACACTCTGCAGGCAATTGCACACAATTCTTTACAAGATCAATCAGTCAGTCACGGCCAAGGTCTCTCTGAACCGTATAACGGATTTCCTATACGAGGTATATCATCGCCAAATTGACCACGGAAGCCCCAAACTTACTTTTGCGAATAGACTGAACTTTTAGATGCTTACTCTAAAGAAGACGAATCACGCTCCTTATCAGTTCCACCACCCAATGCTAGCGATGAGATTGGATTCCGCAACGCTACGTTTTCTTGGTCCAGAGATTCGGCCGACGGGACTGCTACTCCTTCAAGGCGCCAATTCTTGCTCAAAGTCGATGAGCTCTTCTTCGAGAAGGGTCGCATTAATCTCATTGTGGGACCTACTGGTTCGGGCAAAACGTCATTGATACTAGCTTTGCTATCGGAAATGCATTTCATACCATCGGGTCCGGATTCGTGGTACAACCTTCCTAGAGAGAGAGGCGTCGCATACGCGGCCCAAGAATCTTGGGTCCAAAATGCGACTATCAAAGAGAACATTGTCTTTGGTTCCGATTTTGACGAAGAGCGGTATAAAAAAGTTATCCATCAATGTGCACTAGAAAGAGATTTGACCTTGTTTGATGCTGGTGATGAAACAGAAGTGGGAGAAAAGGGTTTGACGCTCAGTGGTGGACAGAAAGCTAGGGTTACTTTGGCGAGGGCGATTTATTCAAAGGCTGAGATCATCCTTTTGGATGATGTATTCGCTGCCTTGGAGTGAGTAAAGAATTATTGATGCGATTGGGTTTACTCAATGAACATAACTTGCCAGCGTCCACACCTCGAAATGGATAGTCGACAAATGCCTGAAAGGTGATTTGATCAGGGGTCGAACTGTCATACTTGTGGTATGTTTTGTACTTCGACTTGAAGATACTCGCTATTCACGTATCATCTGATAGTCTCATAATGTTGTCTTGACGAAACCTGTGGCATCATTCGTTGTTTCTCTCAAGGGAGGCAAGGTTATCAGTCAAGGTTCAGTTTCAGATGCCCTGTCCCGCGATAAAGCTCTTGCTACCGAAATCAAGATTGAAGAACAAGAATTGAAGATTGCAGAAGAGCGTGTCGATGCAGATGAACCTACACCTGAGAAGAAATCCGATGGTAAACTCATTCTCGCTGAGGAAGTGGAGTTGGGTCGTGTGGGTTGGCCTGCTGGTAAGAGGGTTTTTTGACGATTTAACCGTGGCTGACGTGAAATCAAGTTAAGCTCTTTTTGAGCAGTCTAGGAGGCGATCATCCTATTTTGTTCTTCATCGCCTTCTTAGGGATAAGTGTGGTATCGGAGGTCTCTCAGGTTATTCAGCCTTGGTTTTTGGGTCACTGGGCTGAACAGTATGAATTACATCGAGATGATCCATCTGCTGTCAACGTTGTGTAGTGAGTGATCAACCCAGTTTTTGGGCGACTGACGTTTAAAGTTTTTCATCAGTTACATATCTGTCTATGGTGCGTATCCAACGATGAAGCTCCACTCCGGAATGTTGTACTAAAGTGCTTCCTAGCTTGTATCCTTGGCATCAGTATCTTTAACTTCTCGATGGTTTTCATAGTGTTTTTGTTCGGTTCTATAAGGGCCTCAAAAATCATTCACAACAAACTTGTTGAATCAATACTTGGAACGACTCTCCGGCGAGTCAAACACTACATATTCTTTATGCGCATACTAATCTACTCAACAGATGGCTGGACATGACTCCGACGTCTCGCGTTTTGACTCGATGCACCAAGGATATACGAGATGGTATATTTCTCCCGCAGTTTTTCGACGACTTGTCTAACCATAGTGTTGTAGTCGATGACCCCGTCTCTTCTTTCTTTTCATCTTTAGTTTCGATGAGTTTCATGATGGCCGGCAGCTTCTTGGCGGTGGTTGTTTACACCCCTGCATTCCTCGGTCCAGGCTTGATCATCGCTTTCCTTGGATTCCTTTGTGGAAATATATATGTCAGGGCACAGTTACCTATTAAACGGTGCGACAAGAAGGCATCAAGATTAATGCCATCAAGCTAACAGGAATCTCTTCCTATATAGCGTCCAATCAAATGCGAAGGCACCTGTCATTGGCCAGTATGTGCTTAGGGTCATGCTTCTAGAGGATACTAATCATCATGCTTTGTAGCTTCGGGGCGGCAATTGCTGGTCTCAGTAAGTCAGCTGTACGATATCAACTCGTAGTTTTCTGACCGATTCCATAGCTTCCATTCGTGCCTACGGCGTTGAAGAGCGGTTCAAGTCAGACTCGATGACACACATAAACTATTACTCGAGGCCGTCTCGCGTGCTCTACAATCTGAACAGATGGGTAGACATCCGGATTGATGCACTGGGTAGCTTGTTCCAAACAAGTCTGGCGGCTTACCTTGTATATGTGGGGAATCAGAATGCATCTACTACCGGATTCTCGTTGAATATGGCTGGTGCGTGCATCATGATTTTTTGACTTTGTTTCCATTCTAATGCCGAATGGTAGTTGCTTTCAGCACGGTGGTATTGTATTGGGTTCGTATTGCAAACATGCTGGAAGTATCAGGTGAGGTTTATTTCTCGGATGCCATGAAATTTTGAGTCTCATTATGATGCTGCAGCAAACAGCTTGGAGCGAATCAACCGCTATATTAACATCGAACAGGAGCCAAAGCCAACACCGGAAGGGGAGCCTCCTGCCTATTGGCCATCCAGTGGGGAACTGCGAGTAGAGAAGTTGAGTGCGAGGTACTCGTCTGATGGTCCAAAGGTGTTGCGAGATCTGTCTTTTGCTGTCAACTCTGGAGAGCGAATTGGGGTTGGTGAGTTGATAACCTTGTTCGAATGGAGCGGTTCTCTTACAACGATCTTAAGTTGGAAGGACAGGATCTGGAAAGGTGCGTTTGGTTATCATGTTGTTGAGTACAGTGCTGACTAGATTAACAACAGAGTTCTTTGATGTTGTCTCTGCTGCGTCTCATATTCACGGAAGGAGATGTGTATTATGATGGACTACCGGTCAAATCTCTTAATCTCGAAGCTCTTCGGACCAACGTTACGATCATTCCGCAAGTGGTGCGTCTCCTCTACTGTCCACCTTACCTAGGAGCTGATTTTGCGTGTAGCCAGAGCTTCTGAGTGGAACCGTCAGAGACAATCTAGATCCATTTGGACAATACGACGATGCTACACTGAACAGCGCGTTGAGATCTGCCGGGCTGTACTCGATTCAAACCGAAGACGAAGATAACAGGATTACTCTGGATTCTGCAATTGCCAGTAGTGGGAATAACCTTTCAGTTGGCCAACGACAGATCCTTGCACTGGCCAGAGCTATGGTTAGAGGAAGCAAGTTGCTCATTCTTGATGAGGCGACGTCTGCTATCGGTACGTGCGACAGTTTGTCCAAAGGCGCTGTAAGCTGACCGGATGTCAGACTACAAAACCGACTCTGTCATCCAGTCATCCTTACGGAATGAGTTGGGTAAAGACGTAACTTTGCTTATTGTTGCACATCGTCTGCAAACCATTATGGATGCTGATAAGATCGTACGTGTTCTCAGTTTGAGATTTCATCCACTGAACACTGACCTGCCCTGAAGTTGGTTTTGGATGCCGGAACTATTGTAAGTTTGCTGTAGCGCTGTGCTTGAAATTTTAATTGACTGTCTTTTCCAGGTCGAGTTTGATTCACCCGAAGAATTGCTGAAGATGGAACAAGGACAATTGCGCAGATTGGTTAACGAGTCGGCGGATAGGGAGCATTTGTATGCTATGGCGAATGGGCGGGTTTAGTTCTGTAGTTGTTTTGATTTTCTCGAGTATTTTGTCGTTTCGTTATTTTTCATTATTCCTATTGGAGCGATTGGGTTGACCTTGACACTTCCGTGGATGTGGTTGAGTGAAAAATATTAGTCTGGCAAGGACCACGTGTACTCTATGGTCTTGCACAAGTCACTGCGCATCTCTTCTTTTTGGCTAGAATGGGCTCTCAAACTAAAGATACCAAAGGCATGTATACTTACACTTCTGATTCACTTGGTAGGTAGCAAAGATACTGAATCCACACGTATATACGGCAGGTAGTACAAACTTGTCTCGTTCCCTAAATGTTCATATTTACCATTATTCAGAAGCACCTCTTCAGCCCTGTTGGGAACCATTAATCCCTATGCTCCTCAACGTATTCTTGGCCTTCTCCGTCAAGTTCTCAAACTTGCGGACAATGACTCCAAACAATCCCTGCTTTGCTTGCCCATCAAAGTTCAACGTAGCCGTCCCCTGGAGTGCTCGGCTCCGCGTCACATAATCTCTGGTAGAAATCGTCGAATCGATGACCGCTGTCTGCACATGATACCCTCCGTTGGACCCGGCAAGCCAAAGGTCATTCCACGCATCAAGCGTAAAGTAAACCTCTGTACGGAGATAGTATTTTCTCTGGTAAAAGAAGAGATCCGATTGCGCCGCTACGGTCACAGTCGTCGATTGAGTATTCTCCGACGATGTCTCTTCCGAGTCGAAATACTTGACACCGAAATCCACACCACCGACGGATACGCCCTCGAACGAAGGTGCAAGAGAGATGGCTGCGCTGACTTCCGTAGAGGTGGTGGATTTGAAGCCGGTAGTATAGCTTTGGGTGTAGGTTTGGTCCCTTTCGGTACCATTGGACCAAGACATGAGAAGTTCGTTCTGAACAGAGACGAGATAGGTTGTTGCAGTCGCGTATAAAACTTCGCTGCCAACGTCATAGTACAGGGTATGACGCTTCTGGTTGACAATGGTGCTACATACTGGCAAGCTAACCAAGTAGTTGCTCACAGGATCGGTCCCGGCATCCTACACTCCCAATAAGCAGGATATCGAATATCGATAGATCAAATGAATTACCTTGGTCGCAATGTCAAAAATCAACTCGTTGTCTGATACCTGTATTCAAGACGACATTAGAGATGCTGGCGCTGGTGTGGGTAGCTTTACCTGTGTGGCGGTCTCATCATCGGGTTTGGTATCCTCAGTGTTAGTCGAAAGTGGGGCCGTTCCCTATAACAACAGAGATCAGACTTGAAAGGGTTGAAGCGATGACAAGCACGCTACTGACCAGTACATCTTTGAGGTCAACGATTGCGGTGGTCATGGCTTGCTTCGTGCTGTTACAGTCCATTCGAAGCGGTATTTAAGCATTTTCTCAAAGCGATTTTTCCTCGAGTCAAAGGGCTTCTTACGTCTCACTTTTCGTTCTTGGCCACTAGATCAAGGGTTATTATCCTTCAACTTACTAGCTTTAGAAGTCTCCTCTCGGTGAAGTGGGGCTCCAAAGCTCCCTTCTGGTTCTGTGTCTCGGTTAATGCTGTAAAACGAGAAAGTGGCGAGCGATAATGACGAAAACCCAAGGCACTTGGAAGGTTTTCTGATCACAAGCATACTACCTTCTTGCCGTTCTGGAAAGTTCATTAGACAGGATTTCTTCGCTAGTTTCCTTTTCGTCCTATGTAACCATATATCATTGTAGCAGTTTGGCGGGACAGCGAATAATTTTGCAATTACCGAACCGAAGTCGCGTTCAGGTCGGAAGATTTTACTTACGTTGGGCCGTTCTGCAGGTGCAACCCAGTGCATCCGAGGCCTTGTATTTGCAAGGTATGATGAATGATCTGTTGCGAACATTATAGGCACAACTACGCACCGTGTACTCTTGCATATTGACGCTCGATGCGGCGGTAACCAATGCGGTCTAACAACCTCCAGCTACAACGCAATCACCGGCGGAGGTCTACTTCGGCAGCGAAGTTGATACTACGTGTATTTGCCCCACAAGGTTCTGTCGTACGAATTGAGCGGGCTTCCAGAAAGCAAACTTATCATAAACACGGCGATCTCAGACAAAGAGGGGTCAAAGTGTAACACAAGACGAAAGATCCTTCTGCTTGTCTCGATTAAGAGTGTTCTATACCAAGTTTGACATTAAGGCTAGTCTGTAGACGCATCTACGCAACTTCCACTAGACGTCCAAAGACTTAACCTGTTTTTACGTGCGAGAGCACAAGATTCTGTCATGATACGGATCCCAATTGTGCTTCTTCAGAGTCAAGCGGCCTTCCACTGGAAAGCAAGGTTATGAACAGCGACCTTGGGGACAAAGAGAGATCAAAGACGTTCCACTCGTCTCGAGTAAGAGTGCTCTATACTATGGACACATCTACGCAATTTCATCCTCTTCGTCCTGACCCAATGTCATCTCGTCAAAGTCTTCGAGCAATTCATCTAACTTAACCTCGGGGAAGTCAGCCTCCTCTTCCTCCTCGTCTGTCTGTGAAACAGCAGGTTTCTCATCCACGTCCATAGCAAACTGAGCCTGCCTCGGTCCCTTCTTTGTCGAGTCTGTCTTCATCTTTACATCTCCGGAAGTCTTGTATAGGTTGACAGCTGCCCTCATCTCCGAATCTTCCTCCAGATCACGAAGGAAGAGTTCGTAATCCTCCTCAACCTTCTTTTGATCACGGCCACCCATCCTACCGACAACACCTCGTCCGCTTCCCGTCTCTCCTTCCTCTCCCTCTTCCTTTCCAATACTACGCAACTTCCAGTTTCTCGCCTTGTTCTTCTTTCTACGATTAGGATACGTCTTCTTTACCAGGATGATATCTGGAATTCGGTCTGTAGACAGACTCGAAAAGTCGTCCGAGTTGTAGTTGGCGTTTGTCAGGAAATACCCCAATGCAGTATCTCCTGGTTGTAATATCCCTCCTAGATGTGTCCTCGTGTGGAATATCTGGTTGGTATTTCCCATACTTTCATAATCCATCATCATCTCTTCGTCTTCCTGCACCCCACCAGATGAACGGAAAGCACCTGCCAAAGCGACCTGAGCATCTGCAGAAACGTATTTTCCTCGTGTACGACCATCTGGGTCGATGTCAAGTACAGTAAACTCTACGAGATCCGTTATGGCTGCTAGAGAGTCGAATGGAGCTCTCCAATATACCGCCGAAGTGATTTCGCAGGATTGGAGAGTAGCTGGATCGAGGAGCTGGGCAGAGTTGCCGATTCGGGTGCAGAGAGTAAGAGGGCTGATGTTGCCTAGTTGACGAGCGAGCTTGGGAGGGATGCAGACGAGATCGTCTTTACATATAGGCATGATTTCGACAGAGTAGGTGAATTTGTAGTTGGCAGTATTGCTGTGGGTGTCCGAGGAGAGGAGTTGTTCAGAGGATTTCGAGCTGCATGTCGGAGAAGCTTAGTGGGATGAAGTGAAAAAAGAAAACTGGTAGGAACGCACCGAACCGGGACTACACTAGCCAGGAATTCCACCATCTTGATAGCATGACTTCGTTGACTGTAAAAGAAATCGAGACCATCTTTTACTTCCTTGACAGATATCGTATCTTTTTGGGCGCCGTGTTTTAGGATTAGTTGTTCAAGGAATAAGAATGTCCGTTTGTGAGGTACTTTTTGACGAACTTGTACGAGAGCTTTCCATGTATTTTTGGCGGCGAGCTTGGCGCAATCGGGACATTGACCGTATTGGACGAGGTATTCGATTTCAAAGGTTTGTTCTAGGATTGTATTTGTAAGGACCTGAATAAGATTTTAGATCGCCGCTTTGAAGGTTAATAAGCTGACGCACTTCTTTTTGGATAGTTAACGAGACTCGTAACCTCTTGGAATGAGGTTCTGTCCAGATAAAGTGTGCCTCGGTGAGACGGACTTTATTAAGTCCTTTTAGTTTCTTTATACAAATTGCTAAGAGTTCTGGTGATTCGGGCCGGGCAATGACCCATGCTTGAGGAGGCGCAAGAAAACGTTCGCAATTGCGACAGAAGGATACAGAGGCTAGGGGAAAGTCAGCTCGGCTTCTTTAGTCAAGGCAATCTACAAACCTTGTTTTGGAATTCCTTCAGTTACATCAACACTAGAACACGGATTAGGTCTGTTCATCTATGGTCAAAAAATCCTCACGTATTTCGCAAGCAGGCTACACAGAGATTAGCAGAATTGGGTACAATTGGTGTCCCTATGATTACAGATCAATTTTTGTAGATTAGATGGGTTAGAACGGAAAACATACCGCAATCAGCACATAATACACGATGCACCGCTGGTGCTGGAACAAATTCCATAGTAAATCGAGGGTAGATTCGTTGAGATGGTAGTACAAAAGAAAGTCAGTTAGTCAGATTCTTCGGACTGACCGGCGGTACCGCTGAAAAAATTAAATGCCGCCCAAATGCCGCTAATTGCCGGCCTAGACTTCCCAATTAGGACGGGAGGCAGAACCACGACAGCGTCGACGTGTTAAAGCTACTCACTGTATGTGTTTTTAGACTTTGCTTTTATCCTATTGCACTGCAAGCTATACCCTAGTAAAGAGGTCCAGAGTCTCAGAATGCTCTGGATTCTTCCAGTTTCATTCGCATTACTAGCCGTCAAGGCTGCGAGTCCTCCTGTCAAGGTTTCTCTGAGATCTTCCTGGCCGGCACCTCCGTTTTTACTCGAGGTCGTGTAAGTCAAGGTTCTATCTGGTTATGGCCTTATACTTATCACTCACAGTGAAACCGTCGCTCTCGAGAATCCAAATGCATTCTTTCCACTCATAGACCGCGTCACTGACCCGGAAGCACTCTTGTTGTCCCAAAAACTCGCTCCGGAAGCCTTGCACCAGTCAGCTCTACAAATTGCAGTATCCAATGGTCTCCTGTCCGAACCAGGCGCCTTGGCGTCTGTAGAAATGAACCTTGCACTTCATGCAGCAACGCCAAAGATTGAAGCATTTTATCATCATTATACACAAGTTACTGCAGAGCATGCTCCGGACTGTGGGTCATGGGTTATGTGGTACGGAATGAGAATTTGTGATGTGGAGACCTTGGTTCAGCTGGCTGGAACGGATACCATAGACTCTCCTGACAAAAAGGCGGATTTCCAGTGAGTCTTGTAATTGTTCATAAATGCTCGTCTCAATTCTTTTCTTATAGGCATATATACATAAGGCCGAAAATACTTCCATTTGACCACATCTATCCTCCACCTGAAAGCAGGTCAGAAACACCTCCCCGAACGGCAATCTTATACGCTTCGTTCGATTCACCCAATTTCCGCTCTCTCCATTCATACCTTCTCTATCTTGCAAGCCAAGAGTTTCCGCATGTGGAATACGTTCTTCGACACATACCTCCGAGCACTATTGACGCGTCGAAGAAGAGCTATCTTTCTGGTTACAGCGTTGCTCTTGACCTCAAGAAAACGGATTATCTTGCTGTAGATGATAGACACACGAATGGCCATGGTACGTGTAGTCTCTGCAATGATTCATTGCTAACCCTCAATCTCGTAACAGGATCCAACGGTGACGCTGCTCTTGAAGATTCCAAGTCTGCACCCGTAATCGACCTCGTCTCGTCGCTGATTGAAAACTACTTGGAGAATGCTACCGCTCCGGATGCGTCCACTCCCCTTACAGAAGACGAACTCGTCGAAATCGGATTCAAAGCCAGCCAACTCATTTCCGATTCTTCTGAACCTCTTTCTGCACTCATACAACTATCTCAAAACTTTCCCAAATACGCAACATCTCTTTCTCGTCGCGTCGTCATCAATGAATCCCTCGCAGACGAACTTCACTCGAATCAACTACGTGTTCAAGGGGGCGTCAATTTGTTCTGGATGAACGGTGTTCCTATACCTGAGAAGGAGGTCAATCCTTTGGGTTTGCTGAGAATTCTGAAGAAGGAGAGAAACCTCATGCTTTCTCTCGAAGGTTTGGGGTTAGAGAGAGCAGAAGCTATGGAATTGCTTACTAGTCCTGTCGTTGCCGAAGCACAAAGTGATAATGGTGTTTTAGATGGTGTGGTAGATGCTAGTGACCGATTAGAAGGTGGTGGCGTTGTAGTTTGGTGGAATGACTTGGAAAAGGATAGTCGGTATGCAAGATGGCCTTCGTCTATCAGCGCGGTAGGTGTCCAAACAAACAAGTCTAAAAGTCGTTCCCCTGCTGACATCTCCATAGCTGCTCCGACCACTGTACCCTGGCCAGTTCCACAGCGTCGGATTGAACTTGTTCAACGTTATCCTTGCCCTTGACTTTTCCAAAACGACCAGTCTCAACTTTATCGCCGGCCCTATATCCAACATTATAGACAGGGGATTCCCATTCCGATTTGGTGTTGCACCCATTGTTGAAACTGAAGATGGTAAGCAGTTGCTGGTCGTTAATAGGCACTCGGTTAAATTGATTTGCAGGCCAAAAAATGGCACGTCTGTTCTATTACCTCGTCCGGAACCACGGAAGAAAGAAGACGATGAATTTTTTGAAAAAGGTACGGAATTAACGCTTTCTTGCAAACACCTCTCTGATATCGTTCTTCGTTTCTATAGATCGCCCAACTCCAGGTCCATCCAACTGTTCAGACGCCCTCTGTTCAATGGGACCTCGTGCGCTCCGAGTTTAAGGACCTTATCGCAGCTGCAACTGAAGCTGGTGAAATGGAAGGAAAGATGGCAGATTTGGATATTATTCTCACTGGTACAAATTTAGGGGAAGAGAGTGAAGACCCGTTGAAGAAGGCAGAAGTCTACGCGGAGAGGTTGGGTGCAACTTTGTCCTCGTCTCCAACGGGACATGCGTTTATTAATGGGAAGCATTTCGATATGAATGAGGTGTGTCGGGACTCGATGTGCTAGGGCTGAACTGACTTGGCGATAAATGGAACTAGAACTTCCTCCGACTTATGCAAATTGAGATTGGGAAACAGTTGCAGCATTATCAGGAGCAGGTGCGCGAATCGTTATGATTCCAAGATAAATCCTCACATTATAGCGTTAGATATATGAAGGCAAACTTTCGGACGCCAACAACGAAACTATCTCGACCTACTTTTACGACCTGCCCACCTCGGTTCAGAGAAGGAACAAGTACATTATTCCTACCCAGGCCGAGCTTCAAATATTCAACCTTCCTGAAATCTTTGCACGAACCCGCTTCAGAGATCATCCTTCGGCATACCTTTACCCGTGTATGAACTGTTCTTTCGTTCTCTTGACAAGGTCAATACCTGATATCGTTTCTTGTCTTTAGCTGAAACTGAGGTCATTCCACTGACAATCTATGTGGTGACCGACTTGAACAAGAAAGATGGGCTCGAGTTGGTCAAAGATGCCTTACTCTCGATCGTATGTGCATTTATTTCATTACCACTGTCTATTCTGACATCCATTATCCTTACAGGAACCCAACTCAAGTGCTCGTTTCGCCTTTATACACAACCCCGCTGTAATCGACGAGTCTCCAACCCGGAGCTCCATCTCTTCCCTGTTCTCTCACCTCGTCTCTAATCATCTACTGTCCAAAGTATCTCCCAACCGTCTTCTCCTCGCATTGGGTTTCCTTGATCCTGTTACACCGGAGACGGATGCTTCAGGACAACAAGCTCCCCTGCAAACGCAAGCTGATTACCTACGGGAAATTCTGGGCGGAGTGAAGCCGTCAGAGATTAATGCAAGTAACCATACGCGATTTGTCGACATGGGCAAGAGGCTTTTGAAGGAGATTGGCGTTGGCCCTGGGGAAAAAGTCATCTTGGTCAACGGCAGGGTATGCACGTTCGGTTCAATTTGAGTGTCAACACATTAATGAATTTGAGTAGGTCGTTGGGCCGATGGAAACAGGGGAGTTCCGAGCACTAGACTTCAAGGCTCTTCAGGAGTACGAGCTCCGCAAACGTGTGCAGCCGGTGCTTTCTGCCTTGGAAGGTATTAGGTCCTCTTTGACTTCCCTTGACAGGTTAGTAGTAATTTCGTCCTTACAAAAAGTGTCTCATGTTCTTCGTTCATTAGGGCGTCTCTTTCTCACCTGGTATCCATGGCATCTTCGGTGATTTCCTCTATACAAATTCCGGACCCTAGTGAAAGTGGCCTATTTGACACGCCTTACCGTCCGCGGAATAGAAACTACCGTATTCTTGAGGCTGATCATACGTGAGTATCTTGTTTTTCACGCAGTCTTTTCATCTCGGACATATTGGTTGTCACTAGGTCGTTCCAGTTTGGAGATAACACGACAGCGCTCTATCAACTAGGCGTGTTGGTGGACCCTTTGACAGAAACTGCACAGAAATGGTCCAGTCTATTACAGGTGTGCGCAGTCACTGTGCTAGTTCCGTTATGTTACTGATGTGTTTGTAAAGTGGTTGTCGAATGTTCCAGACATTCATATTCAGGTTCACCTGAATCCTGCTCGACATGGAGAAGTAAGCATGAACGTTTCCATTTCTGATGCCTTGTGTTTTGATAATGTTCCCCAGATGCCGTTGAAAAAGTTTTTACGATACAATCTCCGGCCCTACTTGACTTTTGATGAAGCGGGGTATGCCTTCATTACTCGTGTCCGTCTAACCTCTGATTGGTATGGTATGTAGGCAAGAGGAATCTTCTACAACTGTCTTTGAAGGACTTCCTATTGAGCCGATCTATACACTTGCGATGGACGTCCCTTCGTCCTGGCTTGTTCGACCCCGTGAGGCCTTGTATGATCTAGACAACATACAACTGGGTAGCTTGTCCCCTGAAGATTCTAGTTTGGATGCCATCTTCGAACTGGACTACCTCGTCGTTGAAGGCCATGCCAGAGAGTCAAAGACCAACTCTCCGCCACGAGGCCTTCAACTCGAGCTCGTCAGCGGTTCTACCCCAATTGATGATACCCAAGTGGTCGCCAACTTGGGCTACTTCCAGTTTAAAGCCAAACCCGGGGTCTTCCAACTACAGATTCGCGAAGGTCGTGGCAAAGAAATCTTCACCATGGAAAGCGTGGGCAACGAAGGATGGAATAGTCCCACCGTTGAAGATATTGGGAACGAGATTACCCTGACCAGTTTTGAAGGTCTAACGTTATATCCCCGGTTAGGGAGACGCCCTGGCATGGAGATGGAAGATGTCCTTGACGATATTGACGACGACGGTGAACCGGGAATTTTTGATGCTATTGTCTCAAGGTGGGTTCAGGGCTGACGTGATCTTTCAACTTGACGCTGATGTGGCGTTTCAGCATCAAGGGCTTCTTCGGGTCCAATGAGCCTATTGATGATGTTGCTGAAGAGCAGGCGGACATCAATATTTTCACTGTTGCGTCCGGTCTGCTATACGAGGTTCGCACGCATTGCACTGCATCTCCCACCTAGTGAATCGTTGACTGAATCTCGGCTGTCTAGCGGTTTGCTTCCATCATGATTTTGAGTGTCCTTCGAAACACAAAGGGCACAGTCAAATTTTGGTTCATTGAAAATTTCCTCTCACCATCATTTCTGGTACGTGATTCTACCGCGCTTCGTATTGGCTGATATTGATGGCTGTACAGGAATTTATACCACACTTTGCAGAGGCATACAATTTCAAGTATGAGCTCGTCACGTACAAATGGCCCTCTTGGCTTCGTGCGCAGAAAGAGAAGCAGCGAATTATATGGGCTTACAAGATTCTTTTCTTGGATGTCCTATTCCCCATGGATCTGAAGAAAGTTATCTTTGTTGATGCTGACCAGATTGTCAGAACTGACCTTCAAGAATTGGTGGATTTGGACCTCCACGGAGCGCCTTACGGTTATACGCCAATGGGCGATGACAACACTGACATGGAAGGCTTCAGATTCTGGAAGACAGGTTACTGGAAAGATTTCTTGAAGGGCCTGCCATATCACATCAGGTACGTACTTATTCATACGTTTCTTCCCGCTGTCTGACATGCACCCTCCCACCCAGTGCGTTGTATGTTGTTGATCTCGTTAGATTCCGTCAGGTAAGTATCAGAGTTATGTATGGGAACTAATATGTTGATATTTGTTTCCAGATGGCAGCCGGGGTACGTTTATCTCATGAATTCAACGACATTGCGCTCATTGGTTAACAGGATATTCTTCGAGGACACTATCAACAACTTTCCGCTGATCCGAACTCTCTCGCTAACCTCGACCAAGGTATCCATTCAGCCAATCAGGTTTCGTTTTGACATGGCTTTTCTAACTGATCTTTTAGACTTGCCTAACAATCTCCAACGTGAAGTCCCTATTGTAGGTGTGGGTTTGAAACCTTATAGCAATTGAACTAATCATTCCTTTCAGTTCTCATTACATGAAGATTGGTTATGGGTACGTGAACGCTGTTTCCTTGGCTGTAACCGAGTTCTAATAGAATTAATCATGTATAGTGTGAAACTTGGTGTATGTTCCACAGTTCGCAGTCCATGCTGTTACTCAATCGATTGTCTCGTATCATCAGGTAGCAAAGACCGACTTGACCGTGCCAAGACTATCGACTTGTGTCAAAATCCATTGACCGTTAGTACCCATTTTGTTTGCTCTACAATCACTAACGGCTACTTTAGAAAGAGCCTAAACTCGCTCGAGCTAGGCAAATACCTGAATGGGAGGAATACGATGCTGAAATTGCTCGGTTTGCCCGCAAACTTGCAGAAGAAGGAAAGGTCCACTCCCGCATCGCCGCAGCGGATGTCAATGTACTCGCCAATGTGGGATCTGCAGACAAGACTACTAAAACAGAGTCTGCAACTGAAACTGAAACTGTTGCGGAGGAATCCACAGCTTCCCAGTCTACTGGAGAACAGACTAGAGACGAGTTGTAAATTACTATTTATCTCATTTAATATACTCAAGGAAACTCTATCATTATCGTTGTTGGTAGCACCCTTAAAGAGATTTGCTAGCCAAGCATATACTACGTCCGATTTCATATCTTGATTGAAAGATGAAAAACGGTGCCAAGAACACGACGACTGTCGACGAGTTTTTGAATTCCATCCCAAAACGCAGATCTCCAAGATTCATCGTTACTAGGACTTGGCCTCGAAGGATTGAATACTGGATGTCTATTTCAATAATTGCTCTTGGCGTCTGAACGAGAGCGTGGCGCATTTACATACCTCCACCGAGACTATGACTCCACCTACTTCCACTAGTAAAGTTCCGAGCATAGCGAAACAACGCCTCGTGCTTCAAGTTGACGGAAAATTAAGTAGCAGGCCAAGGAATTATGAACGTCTCTTTCACCTCTTGGGTAGACATGATGTTCAAAAGCTGTTGAGACCAAGGTGTTTTAGGAAGCGTTCAAGTTGACGGAGACGGGGGTATAATTACTGTCTTCTTGGCAAGTCGAGAATGCGTACCAAGCACGGAAAGTATTATCGTCGCAACCCATTTCGACGTATCACAGGTTACAAGTGCGGACGTTTTGGAACAGATAGGATTTTGGAGCCCCTAGTAGTCTCGTTGACCTACCAAGACTGACCAAGAAGTCTTGGGTACGGATATTGAACGTTAACGTTCATTAATAGTAATGGGCGCGAATAGGGGCCCCACTATAATCATTCGTACCAGTGCCCGGAAAAGAGGCTCCATCTCCGAGTCGACCTTTGACAACTTGAGAAAGTTGAAGATCCAAAACGGGGACCAATGGGAATGGTGGAAAAGCGTCAGTAAGCAAAGTGAACACTGGAACCTCTTAAGCGCCAATAGGAATACTAAGAAGCAAAATTAAAAAATGCAGTGCATCAACTAGAAGATCTTCGTTGGAACGAAAACACGGGCTGTAGCACCACTGATAGATATGAGATGGATACTTAATAAATAATACATGATACATGATATGAGTGAACGTCCGCTAATAATGTGTTATCAAATAATCCTTGAAATATGAATCAGATACATATCCATCATTTCTTACCCGACCTCCACCATCTTTCCCATCCTACGATCCACGTTTGATCCTCTCTTTATCATGATTTCTTGTATTCGCATAGGCTTGAATTTCAATCACATCCTGTTTCCGATTCCGTTTCCGTGGGCTTGGGGCGGCGGATTGAACGTGATGTGCAAGACTCCATAGTAGAGTGCATCAACGGTGAGAGTTGGTTTGAAAGTCGATAGGAATGGAAGCAGGTTGAGGATACAGAAAGAACAGAGAACACAGGGAAACCTCGTTTCCACGAACGTTCGTTCGTTCTGATTTCAAGTAGTCTGCGATTCCGTAGTACAGTGAGACACAGGGCATTGCGATCCTACTTGACTTGAGAGAGGGTTGGGGGTTTTGTGGCGGATCGAAGTACCAAGAGCGCGCGAACCTCGAGGTGCAATCTCAAGAAGGGTATAGAAGGGTGGAAAGACCCCGGAAGAGAAGAGGAATATCCGGAAAGTTGTCGGAAATGACGATTCGAGGACCCTTGAGGTGAAGATAAGTGAGATAGGTGAAAGGAGTTTGCAGGTTGAATGAACCTCAAACAGTAGGATAGGTTATTTATACTCTTGATACGTACACATCCCTGGTGTGGCGGAGAAAGTTAGCATTAATGCGAATGTTCGAAGGAGATCGACGTTGATAGCTTGTCACTTTGTGTGTGTGGAACTTGGAGTTTTGAAGGCTTTGATCATGATCATCACAGGGCTCTGGGCCTGGTCAGTCCGGGTTTTGGGAACTGAGAGGTAGACAGGGCGCGGCCAAGGAAGAGATTGAATTCTCAGGTGGGTGAACGAGGGGGTTTAAGCAAAAGAACGGAGTTCCTCGCTATCCGTGTGTCGAATGGGACGTGTGCAGACACGAGTGGGCTCGCAATCCGAGATACACATAATAACATATACCATGAGCTAGAAGCCGCACAAAAGCCGACGCGGTAGAGGTGCTGGGATCAGGAACCAGAGCTACTAGGAAGATGTCGGGTTCCGAGAAGCGTTCGAAGTTCTTCTATGCCTACTAGATAAATGGAAAGTACGTCAGAAAGGACCACTGTACATGCACATGGGGAAAAGTAAAACTGGGGTGGATCGGTGTCATTGATAATGCAAGCATATGCTTGGATGGAGCATCCCGGTAAACGCAGGGCTACGACGCAAGATGCTAGACGCTAACCGGGAAGAGGTGGGTGGGTCTAAGTAATCCCGTACAATAATGCCAGTGGTGTAAAGATTACACAGCAGACGGAACCGTTTTAGAGACAACTGCAAAACAGGCACCGAGGCATAGAGAAAAAATTGAGAACTGTCAGCAATTATCCTGATCCGTTTAGGTCCGCTTTTCCGAGTCCGATTCGATTCGGGCTTGCGTCAAAAGTGTTTGGCAGAAAGAGAGATTCGGAACGGGACGGTCGACGGCTCGGCGAGGTCATCGGAGGCTGCCTTGGACTGCCCGTAACAGCCAGAACAGGGCAAGGCAGAGCAAAATTCAAATTTCACAGCGTATCCCATAGCAGATAAGGCTCAGGAATGATGTGTATGTAGAATACATAACAATGTATTTGTTGGTACCCTCTGGCTAATTTACCTCTGTTGCCTTTTTATCTGTTTTCGCCTCCAGCGCCTACAAACATCCAACAGCTTTCTTGCTGTACTCGTGGCACGGTGAGCTTGCCTTGCCCTGGCTTGGCCCAATTGGAGACTTGGAGTTACATTTACATACCTACTGTATGGCCTTGGATGAAGTCACTAGCGGGGTATACTCGAAGACTAAAAATAAACGGAGGGTCTATTCCTAGAATATCGGACCTGATTCAAAAGCATTTCAAAAGAGTCCAGTGATCATTAAGAAAAGGAAAGGTAAAAAAGGCACAGAAAGAGCCGCTGACGTCCGTTTACGCGTATGCTGACAGCATGAACTAGTCGTTCTAAGGGTAAATCTCTATTGCATTTACACAGGACCGGGCTATAGAGGTTTGAGCAGAACGGTAGAAGGTGATGACATGAAATACGTTGATGAAAAAGAGTCTGCAATCGGTGCGGACGCAAAAAGCCCAAGTTTCGGAGGTTGGTTTCGGTGGACGTTGGTATGCGGCGGCTGCAAGAAACGAATTCTTATCATCCTCTTGAATGCTTGGCTTGCAAGTCAAAAAAGTGGAGGTCCCCTAAAAACAAGTGGAGAAGCGTTTGGCCAAGTGACATCATGTTTACAGCTATATTTGGAGAGATCGTGGGAACACAAACAAACGACACGGTGTCCTCCATCCCCTGAACAGAACAGAGCGATAGTCCTTGGCTGCGCCTAGTGAAAAAGGGCAAAGCTTATAGATCGTTTGTGAATTCGCTCTCCTGTGTCGTGGAGGAATTTGCGCTGTCGCTTTATCGGCATGGTGAACCGGCCATCGTTCCGGTTTGCGGTTTGGACTGGAGATGGTCGGTCGGCCTCAAATTACGCCGCCATCGGCCTAATTGGTAGTGTCATCAAAAATGATGCAGATTGCGAGGCCATCGCTGTCGCGCGTTGGCCGTGCATACGGGAGGAGAACGTCTGGCGAAAACACCTCAACAAGGGTAACTTCGGAACGATTTTCGGAAAAGTTGGGTGTTGCTCAGTGTGCATGCCTACCAACCGGGTCGGGCGTGTACAATATCTCGACGAGTCATCATCATGCCTAGTCAACTATGTAGTAGTTACCGAGATTCTGAACGTGAAGATTGGCTTGGCAGGAAGTTTAGTACAGAGCTGTTTGAACCAATCATCGACACCGCTCAAGGAAACAACGATCTTCGACGGCTCGTGTGACTGAGGGAAGGGTTGTCATGCCAGTTCAACGACGAAATCACCATGCATAAATAAATGATGGGATGTTATTGCAAGATGTGATGTTGGCTCGCGAGTTTGCAAGAAAGGATATCAGCACGATAGAATTTTCTAGCGAGGCACTCTATATTACTGTGAACAGACGATGGCAAATCGGACGGTGACAGCGGGAGATAATAAGGCGGCAGATGTATTTTTGTATATATCTTCCGGAGGCCCGGACGAATTGGATATACGGAGATGGCATTGGAGGAGGACCAAGAGGAAGAGTAGTGCTACTGACTATTGTACATGGTGCAGAATATACTGGCATAGAAAGACGGCAATGAGCTAAAGCGAAGCAGGGGCGGAGAATAGAGAGAGGATGAGAAAATGGGTTTACGGTCTAGCGGAGCAACCAATCGGGGTTGTTTGCACGTGTTGATCAGTTTGGAAATACTGTATTAAAGGAAAGGGACTGGAGAATTTCGTTTCATCTTCCTTCTCAATCAACATCCTCTTCCCAGCGTTGTTTCTCCTCTAGCTGCCCGCACATCCTCAGGGTTTTTCCCTTGTCTCTTTCATCTCACCGGCTACACGCCCTAGACTAAATGGCTTCAAACGTCGAAAAGGAACCAGGCCCACAGGGCGACTCTCCTGTGCAGCCAACTCCAGGCACTCCCCCAGAAGAAAAAAAGAAGAGAGAGTACAAGGAATTTGGTCATGATGAGGAAGCTCCTACCCGTACGTGTTTTCATTCGTTTTCACAACGGCGTGCTCACTGCCTCTGCTAATTTTTTTAGACGCCAATGTTGATATGTCTACTGTATGTCTTTGAATTTGGTCGGGTTTGGCCGTTGTTGATTTGTTTTAAGATTCAACTGCGTGCGGAGGACCTGTATGATAAGGAGAAGGTCGATTTGGAGACCATCGTCATTGACGATGTTTTCAAGCTCCTCCAATGTGACGAGAATGGTCTCAGTAAAGATGAGGCCAAGCGTCGTCTAGAAATCTTCGGTCCCAACAAGTTGGAGAGTGAAGAACAGAATCCTATCCTCCAAGTTCGTTGTCTCTTTGCGAATTTTATGAACCAATCTGACGAATTAATCCTAGTTTTTGAGTTTCATGTGGAATCCTCTCTCCTGGGTCATGGAAGCCGCTGCTCTCGTCGCTATCGCCCTTTCCAATGGTGAAGGTCGTGCACCCGACTGGCAGGATTTTGTCGGTATCGTCCTGTTGTTGTTCATCAACTCGGCTATCGGTTTCTACGAAGAGCGTAATGCTGGTAATGCAGTAAAGGCCCTCATGGATTCGCTCGCTCCCAAGGCCAAAGTCAAGCGCGATGGCACCTGGTCCGAGATCGAATCTGCCGATCTTGTTCCCGGTGACATGATTTCCTTCAAAATCGGTGACATTGTTCCCGCCGACTGTCGTCTCACTGAAGCCATCAACGTTTCTATCGACCAAGCTGCTCTTACTGGAGAGTCTCTTCCTCAGGCGAAGAAAACTGGCGACCAATGTTTCTCGTACGTACCTTTTATCCGCCATCAAACCATAATCCGCGGTTTCTCACGGTATTTTCCTCTCTTAGGGGTTCAACCTGTAAGCAAGGTGAAGCTGAGGGTGTTGTTATCTCCACTGGTGCCAACACTTTCTTCGGTCGTGCTGCTTCTCTCGTCGGTCAGGACGATGACACTACTGGTCACTTGCAAAAGATTTTGGCACAGATCGGTTCCTTCTGTTTGATTGCCATTGGTATCTTTGTCGTCCTCGAAATCGTTATCCTCTACCCTCGCTTCCACTACACCTACCGTCGCGGTCTTGACAACATTTTGGTGCTCTTGATCGGTGGTATTCCTATTGCCATGCCCACTGTCTTGTCTGTCACTCTTGCTGTCGGTGCTCAACAGCTCGCCAAGCACAAGGCTATTGTCACGCGTATCACCGCCATCGAAGAGTTGGCTGGTGTTACCATTTTGTGCTCTGACAAGACTGGTACTCTCACCACCAACAAGCTCACCATTGACCGTAACACCATCCGTACCTACGGCCCCTTCTCGGCTGACGACGTTGTTCTCCTTGCCGCCTACGCTTCTCGTACCGAGAACCAGGATGCAATTGATGCCTCCGTTGTTCAGGCTGTTGGTGATGTTGCCAAGGCTCGTGCTGGTATTACTCTTCTCGACTTCAAGCCATTCAACCCCGTCGACAAGCGTACCGAAATTACTTACCGCGAGGAGTCCACTGGCAAGCTCAAGCGTGTTACCAAGGGTATGACGGGTATCATTATCGAGCTTTGCACTCGCAACAAGACTGAGGAGATTGAGAACAGGCTGGAGGCTGATGTCGAGGAGTATGCTTCTCGTGGTCTTCGTGCTCTCGCTGTCGCTTATGAGGAGCTTGATGGTGATGACCATGAAGCTGAGGGTAACGGTTTCGAGCTCATCGGTCTTTTGGCTATCTTCGATCCTCCCCGTGACGACACTAAGCAGACCATTGATGATGCCCTTGCTCTCGGTGTTAAGGTTAAGATGGTTACTGGTGACCAGCTTGCAATTGCAAAGGAAACCGGTCGTCGTCTCGGTCTTGGTGATCACATGTATTCCGCCAAGGTACTCAAGGATGGACCTGCGCCTGGTGGCAAGCACGCTTCCCTCGACGAGATGATCATGGATGCTGATGGTTTCGCTGGTGTCTTCCCCGAACACAAGTACGAGATTGTCAAGCGTCTCCAAGGTCTCGGTCACTTGTGTGCTATGACTGGTGATGGTGCAAACGATGCTCCTGCTCTTTCTCGTGCCAACGTCGGTATCGCTGTCGAAGGTGCTACTGATGCTGCTCGTGGTGCTGCAGACATTGTCCTTACTGAACCCGGTCTCTCTACCATCGTTCATGCTATCCGTGGGTCTCGTATCATCTTCCAACGTATGAGGAACTACTCTATCTACGCCTGCGCTGTCACTATCCGTATCGTCGTCTGCTTTGCCATTTTGGCCTTTGCTTACCAATTCGACTTCCCTCCGTTCATGGTTCTTATCATTGCCCTCTTGAACGATGGTACCATCATGACCTTGTCCGTCGACCGTGTCCTTCCTTCGATGACTCCGGACAGTTGGGATTTGGCCGAGATTTTCGCCTACGCTGTTGCCTATGGTCTTTACCTCACTCTGTCAACGTATGTCTGGTTTTTGTTTTTGTTTTTATCTTTTGCTAACTGATTTGTAGGATTGCCCTTGTCATCATCATCATGGAGACTAACTTCTTCAATGACAAGTTTGGTGTTACGCTTGAAACCGGTCCTGGCACTGATCAACCTATTGACGCCAATGATCGCCAGCTGCATATGGTCATCTACCTCCAAGTTGCCATCATTTCGCAAGCTCTCATTTTCGTCACCCGTTCGCATGGATTCTTCTTCATGGAACGTCCTTCGTTCGCTTTGATGGGTGCCTTCTGCATCGCTCAGTTGGTTTCCTCCATCATTGCTGCTTATGCCAACTGGGGCTTCACTAACATCCAGGGTATCTCTGGTGGATGGATTGGTATCGTCTGGATTTGGGTACGTTACTTTTCATGATTCTATCAAGTGTCGTTCTCATTTCTTGTATTAGAACATCATCTGGTTCATTCCTCTTGACTGGATCAAGTTCGCCATGAAGGCCACGGTCATCAAGTACCTCCGTCAACGTCATGAAGCTGCTGCCGCCAAGGCTGTTTCCTCATCAGAGGGTGTTCCTATTACTCGTACCACCTCTCGCGCTGCTTCTATTCACGAGTCCTTGTACTCGAACCGTGTCTCCTTCATTAGACGTGCTGCCCGCAAGGTCGGCTTTGGTGGACGTGTTTCGATCAAGCCCGAGGAGTTGCAACGCTTCAGCAGCTACCAAGCACAAAACACTGGTCAAACATTGGCCAGACATCCTTCCCGTACTGCTGGTGCTGCATAGAGTGGAGATTGGGCGGAATTTATTGATTGAGGGAGGCGGACGCTTCTGGAATTCCTCGTTCCCTCTTATTTATTCACCTTCCCCATCTTTTCCGAGTACACTGCAGATCTATTGCCCCTCTTTTGTAATCTACCAAGACTTGGCTTAACCGTTCTGGTGTCGTATCTTCCTTCGTTCACGCATACCCACCAACACGACATCGTCCTCATACTCCATTGCATAGTAATACCATCAATCAAAGAAAATGTATGACATCGGAATACTCGGTTGAAGTCCCAAGTCTTGTACTTTACGAAATCCGTGCGGGCGATGGTGTCGTTATCTACCCGAATCCCTTATCTCTTATGTCCGCACCCTGTCGCCGCCTCATGTATTTGTTTCCTCCTTACGTCCGCATGCACCCTTCTTCCCCTCCCACACATACATATAGCCTTTTTATGACTTCCACGATCATACCTTTTTTTCGACCTTCACACTACGTTTTAATGTTTGTGCGATTATGTTCGGTACCGTTTATTTTTTCATGACCTTTTTACGTCGGGTACCTCTTAATCATGTCGTATACAGTTTTTACCAACCAAAATAGAGCATTGCACAACATCATATTTTCAATGTCTGATTGCTTTGAGTCTAGTGGTTCTCATGTCGCCGACTCTTGGGCATGGTCCTCCTTAAATAAATTTGGTATCTGGCTTGATTTCGAGTTGTGACTGGAACGAATTTTCCGAGAAAACCGCTCGTCTTTCAGACGGGAAACGAGAATTGATTCTAGACGTGTTGCTAATACTCCCTGCTGAGTTTATCTTCCGGAAAAGTACGACAAAAGGTGATCACGTGAAAATAATTTTTGGCGAGCACACGACCGCGCCTGGTTTGCCTCGTCACCATGACCCTCCTTCATATTCGCGCTCGCTCGTCTCTCTTGTCATTACCAGCATCCTCATCAAGATGCATGACCGAATTTGCGCGTCGCATGTCGACAGAGACCGTAGCTAAACCCAGGTTTCGTTCTCGATCCGTGGTCGTCAGTAACATCCCCCCTTCATTCACCATGCGCCAATTTCTCGCCCTAAAAGGCGCTGGTCGATCTATTGAATCTGTAGCAGTAAACCCCGAGAAGCAGCAAGTCGAAATCAACTACTTGTTTCGAAGAGGTCCTGATCCTCTGTTCGCGTCAAAGTCGAAGAATGAATTGGTACTGGATGGTCAAGCGTTGGATGTGCAATACCTTGATCATCGTCCTCTTCCCGTAGAAGTCATTGCTGCTATAGGGTTAAAAGGTGCTTCTAGGAAGATTATTGTAAACCAACTTCCTAAGCGTGACGCAAAGTGGACGGAGAAGGATTTGATGGAGGAGATGAGTCGGTTTGGGACAGTTGAGAATGTATGGCTTGATGAAGCTGGAGAAAAAGCTACAGTAACTTTTTCGGATATTCTTACGGCTGTCAAGGTGTGTTCTGCCTTTGCCTTGCTTTTGGCTTTGATGAGAGTTTGAATGTGTTTAATAGGCCCATAAAACACTCCGGACAGAAGAAGGTGTCGAGGCTGGTGGAGTGAGATTTTACTCTGACGCAACAAATTCGCGAAATCCAGACGCCTCGATGGAAGAAGATGGTTCACGGACGGTTTACCTGTCAGGTCTTCCCCTTGACATTACGCCTGCCCGGCTGCTGAAGGATCTGAAGCCTTTGTTTGTGTATGAGCGAGGTGAACCACTTGCGAACATCACCATGCACAAGAATACTGCGGTAAGACATTCTCTGCATTCTTAAGTATAACTCATATTCATTCTGCTTGCAGTTCTTACAGTTCACTTTTCCATCACTTGCGAAACTGTTCTATGACTCTTATAGACCTACTCGAGGCATTGAAAAAGCATGGGCTCGTAGTGAGAACAACATTGGGGAACAGCTACTTTCCGCTGTCAAATTAGGAGCAACCAGGACAGTATACATCTCCAAGTTTAATGACCCTCGCATCAACTTTGAGCGTCTGAAAGAGGACTTTAGTAAATTTGGGCGGATAGCTACAGTATATGTGGACTGGAAGAGGTGGGTATCGAGGTTTTGTTCTTATTCTTTCATTTTCACTCACCGTGTCGTTGCAGCCGACAGGCTTTTATCGAATTCTGCGATATCCCCTCTGCTTGCAAGGCCATTGACCACATTGCCGAAAACAACCGGAACTTTAGCATCTATGCTGACGCACACTTTAATTTTGGAAAGCATATTAAATATGGAGAGAAACTTCATTTGGTGCAACCGCTGGTGATTGCCACTGCTGAATCACAAAAAGTAGCTGCTACTGCCTAAAATCTGGGAGGGTATTTAGACTCTACACTTTAGATATATACATATTGCATGTATTTCGTGCGCTTTAAATTCTCAATTAATGGATAGTTGTCGGTATGCTGTGAATTACCTTGCGATGAGCAGGTCTGGTAACCCATAAACTTGCCTTATAAGGTGTGTGCCTGACCTCTGCCTTAAATGAGTAGGTGTGAACCGGGGTGGTGGATCTTGGGTGGATCGATGTGTTTTCTTATGTGGAGCTCAAATATTTGCTCTGGCCGTTTGCTTTGGAATTGGCGGTTGGTTTGTTTGCTAAATATTTGGTTTGGCCATTTTGCCCTCAGCTTTTTTTGATGGCCAATGTTAATGAGGTATTAAATTCAAGACTCTTTATAAGATGGCTACTTTTTGGGTCTCGTAGCAGTATGCTTTTGCTTCCTCGGTTTACGCTTTCCGATGGGCGGTTGGTTGAGTATGTCGTTCGGGGTGTTCCGCTTGTGACTGTTGCTCGTGTTTTACAAGAAGAGTTTCTTTCTTCTGCGTCGACCGATATTAGCAGGGCAGAGCTATTTCTCAGCTTTCTATGCTTCAACAGGGACTCTTTGTGGAAAAAATTAAAGAATATAGGAAGAAGTTCGGGCGTTCTAAATCGCAACCGAATCCTTGGACTTTCAGAAGCTCTGTGTCGGAGAGTCATCACTCGGAGGATGAACTGGATCTGATTACTGGATTTTTTCCTGCTTTCGAGTGGTGCGACTTTTTGGAATCTATTGGATACAGTCCCTTCCAGCGCGATTTTAGACCCCGCTTATGCCAGGTATGGACCGACAGGAATTGTTTCGCTGCGAAGGTTTCGAAGAATAACCAAATTATACAACATTTACTCACTGAAGTCGGCACTCAGGCGAAAGAAGACATCAGGAATTGTTCGACTTAAGGACTATCCCAGGATGGAAAGAATTCGCGGAACAGCTAATTGTAGATACTAAAGATTTGGTGGATGCGCATTTTTAAGTACCCCTATGTTCAATTCGGAACGTCTACACCGGACCGGACCTATAATTGTACTCACGGTCGCAAGGTCTTTGCCGCAGCAAGCGGCACCTAGTAAGAAAAAGCCTGATACTTTTGGAAACGCGTCGAGTCGCTGACAAAGGGGCGCGAAGATTTTGCGAATCCATATCGCTTCAGTCACTCTGTCAAAATGGTCGAAATCACCATCAGAAAAAGACCACAGACAGAAGCTGTAATCACTCAGCGAAAATTCTTTAAAAAAACTGCTCGTGGAAAGGTGGTCAAGGGTGAGCCTTAGCAACTCCTCGCCCACAATTGAATTGAATCTTTTCTAGTTCTTCGAGAACGTTATCTCAGAGACGATGTTGGATGTGGAATAGAAGGCTGCAGGGAATGCATGGCGTCAAATGAACCACTTTTACCTGCAAAAGGCGACCTTACTCATCAGCTCTTTCCAAACGGACACTATGTACTCCCTGATACCAATGTCTTTCTGTCGCAGGTGCGTACTTGGCCTGTCCCACCTTATAGGCCTCTAACTTCTAGTGCAGATGGATCTCATTGAATCCGATCGCTTCAGGTCACCGATGATCCTTTTGCAAACCGTGCTGGAAGAAGTCAGACATCGTTCATTACCTCTGTACAATCGTCTCAAGGCCCTGACGAAATCGGAAGACAAACGGATATGGACATTCTACAACGAGTATCGGTCGTGCGTTATATTCTGGACTGACTCGTTGAACTACTCTTGATTAAATTCTGCAAGACAGGGAAACCGCTATCGTTCGCGAAGAAAACGAGACACCTAATGACCGTAACGATAGAGGTCTGTTATTTAACTTTTTGGGCCCATTAAAGGTATTCAAGGCAATTCATAGGCATTCGTATCGCTACCGCCTGGTATAATACCCATATATCTCTAACACGACCGCCGATTCGCGGTCAGACCAAGAATGCACTACCGACCGTTGTCCTGATGACAGAAGATGCTGCAAATCGACAAAAAGCAGAACAAGCGGGTATTTCGTGTATATCAGGTATGTATTGATGGACTTTTGAATTCATCTTGGTTCACTCTACTCTACGGGATGAACAGTACGCAAATATGTCGAAGGCATGAAAGATGCCGGCCAGCTTTTGGATCTGCTCTCGGCTGCAGGCTCAGATAACATCGAACCAACTCAAGCCAGCTCTGGCAGACAAGTATTGTATCCCGAGGTAAAGCGATACTTGGTGCCGTTCTGCGTCAACTAAATCTCTCTTATGTAGTATTTGCCTTCGGCAACACTGATAGCAGGAGTGAAGGCTGGCGAATTGTACCAAGGCCATTTTAATCCCAACCCGTACAATTACCTGGAGGGAACCGTTTCGGTACCGGCATTCTCAAAGCCCATCTTGCTCGTCGGCAGAGAAAACATGAATCGTGCCGTGCAGGGGGACATCGTAGTGGTCGAATTGTTCGATGAAAAAGAATGGAAGGCACCTACTGATGAAGTTGTTGACCAAGAAGGCGTGTAACTAGATGTCTTTATCCCTGCTTTCTAGGCTGACGACTTGTTTTACAGCTACTCTGAAAAACGACGACGCCGAAGATTCTGGTGAAGAAGGAGATGAGAATGCTGAGGAAGTCATTGCGAAAGAATCCCGAGTTCTCAGGTTGGAAACTCAAGTCCCTACATCGGAACGTCAACCCACTGGCCGTGTTGTCGGTGTCATTAAACGGAACTGGCGAGCATATGTTTGCCATATTGACAGCACGTCGTTGACGTCTACTCTTACTACGTCTCTGTCTACCCAAACTGTTTTTGCGACGCCAGTTTCCAGGCTTCTCCCGAGGATTCGCTTACGAACGCGACAAGCGCCTTCACTTTTAAACCAAAAGATCCTCGTCACTATTGACAGGTGGGATACGACGTCGAGGTATCCAGAAGGACATTTCGTGAGAACACTAGGCAAAGTCGAGAGCAAGGAGGCTGAACAAGAAAGTCTGCTTTTGGAGTTTGAGGTTCCCTACAGACCCTTTGGCAAAGCCATCTTGGATTGCCTGCCTCCCGAGGGTGATTCTTGGGTTGTGCCCCCGAAGGGTGACGGGGATGTTCGCAATATTTGGAGGGACCGTGAAGACTTGAGAGACGTGATTGTATGTAGTATTGATCCGCCAGGTATGTAATGTAGCGTTCACATTTCTGCGAGAGTGACTGATGCTTGGGCTTGGAATAGGCTGCCAGGATATCGATGACGCGCTGCATGCTAAATTGCTGCCCAACGGTAACATTGAAGCCGGCGTTCGTATGTATTCTGTTATTCTTTTCCAAAACCTACGTTCAAATATGAGGTCCAGACATCGCGGATGTTTCGCATTTTGTTCTTCCCGATAACCCCATGGATAGTGAAGCCGCTGCACGAGGAACCACTGTATATCTCGTTGACAACCGTATCGATATGTTGCCGTCTTTATTGGGGACCAACCTTTGTTCCCTGAGGCCATATGTTGAGAGACTCGCCTTCTCAGCAATTTGGGTAGGGTCATATTTCTATTCACTTGTATGCTTGATGTTCAACCCGTCTTGCCTTAGGAATTGACTCCTGATGCCGATATTGTCAATGTGCGATTCACAAAATCTGTCATTCAGTCAAAAGCCGCATTCACCTACGAAGAAGCGCAAATTCGGAAAGACGATCCGTCAGTTTTTTGACCGTAAATACACAAACCTCTTCTGACTTTCTTTTTGTAGCCATTTACAAGATGAGTTGACGAATTCTATTCGGCTTCTCAATTCTCTCGCCACCAAGCTCAAAGCCAAACGCATGGCCGCCGGTGCCCTCAATTTGGCTTCACCCGAGGTCAAGATTCATCTAGACAGTGCCGAATCTTCCGACCCTATAGATGTGGAACAAAAGGAACTAAGAGAAACGAATAGTCTTGTGGAGGAATTCATGTTATTGGCCAATGTCAGCGTTGCTAGGAAGATTGACGAAAGCTTTCCTCAGACTGCGGTCCTTCGGTACGGCTGCGACCTTTTGGCTGTGGAGTTTTTTTCTAATCCATTGTCATCTAGGCGTCATTTACCGCCACCAAAGACCAATTTTGAAAAGTTGCAAGACATTCTAAGAAAAACAAAAGGAATGACCCTTGATGTTAGTAGCTCAGGGGCATTGGCGGCTTCCTTGGACAAATGTATAGTAAGTTGTATGACCGTCTTCTTAGTGCGTTTCCTCACTGGATGTCCAGGATCCTTCGGAACCGGCCTTCAACACTCTAGTTCGCATCATGGCTACCCGATGCATGCTTTCGGCGGAATACTTCTGCTCCGGAAGTGTCGCTAGGGACACATTTGGACATTATGGACTTGCAAGCGATATTTACACGCACTTTACGAGTCCTATCAGACGGTATGCAGGTAAATCAATAGCTCTGTGTATCCCACTGGGAACTCTCATTGATATGCGTTTTGCTAGATGTCCTTGTGCACCGTCAATTGGCCGCAGCAATCGGATTTTCACCTCTTCATGCTTCTTTACATTCAAAATCTCATGTTGAGAGGGTCCTGGATGTTGTAAATCGTCGGCATCGTATGGCTCAAATGGCCGGTCGTGCGAGTGTTGAATTCTATGTCGGCTTGGCGTTGAAGGGACGTGGGGAGGTTTCCAAATCTCGGGGTGAAGGTGAAGTCAGGGAAGAAGCGTTTGTTATCCGGACTTTTAGAAATGGCGTCGGTGTCTTTGTGTCGAAGTAAGTTCCGTCTTGATTCTCATGTTGTTAGTATTCTGATAAACCCGTTCTCATTTACAGGCTGGGTATTGAGGGTCTGGTAACATTCAAACGAGATACTCAGTTTGATGCAGACAACTACACGATTAGTGTTCCCGGATCAGCTTCCACTGCAGGATCCAAGGAAGGTGTGAAAATATCTGTATTTGACAAAGTCGTGGTACAGATTGAAGTCGAGAAGGATAAAAACACACAACGAGGCAAGGTTAAGATGACACTTATTGAGCCAGTAGATTCGAGAGCATTGTAGGATATTTTGTAAAGCTAAGATCCGCACAAAACGTATGATACTTTCGCCTCTTCAACCTGTGCCGTAGAGTGATCAATCAATCACAGTTTAGGACTTGTAGGTACTTAACTAAAAAAAGTTCCATCTCTGAATCTGGTCAAATACATACTAAATTTTTCATGGTGTCATGACATACTGCTGCCGACCATCTGTACATCAATCATAAAAAGTTTGGTACTCTTACAGTCGTTTGCATAAGTCGTGAGAATCCGCGCGTCGGCAAAAAAAGTAATGCAGCATATGGATGGGCAGTAAATCCTTTATATCTCAACAACCACAAGGATCTGAGATTGTGTTCAAATATCAACTTATGCAGAAAAACCTCCCGCACATTCTTATAAACACAAATCTTAAATATTTTGGGTTTTTGGTCATCATATTCAAAAATTACTATTTTTTTGGACAAAATTACAGAATGGTATCACGAAAAGTATACAAGATGCCCATAACAAGGATATGGATTAGTGGGGGGGGCTTTTCTGTTTATGGTAATATGTGAATGTATTCTTAAATTTGATTAGTTCTTGTGCAATTAATTAAATCTATACATCAGCAGTAATTTGCTTGTTGCCCAAGCACCAATGAGATCTGTGAGTACAACCAGATACCACCATAAGCAGAAAAAACCCCCACAATTATCTATCTTCCCAATATGGGCATAATATGTATTTATTGCAATATAATTCAGTAATTTTGTTAAAAAAATGGTAATATGCACATATGATGGTGAAAAGCACAGATTATTCAAAATCTGTGTTTATAGGCATGTGCAGGGGGGTTTTCTGCACAAGTTGATATCTGGACATAATTTCAGATCCGTGTGGTTGTTGAGATATAAAGGATTTACTGCCCATCCATATGTTGTGTTACTTTTTTTGCCGACACGCAGATTCTCATGACTTATGCAAATGACTGTAGCTTCCAGAGACTTCATTCGAATCTTCCATCGCAACATCCTCAGGTTCTAAACCATGATCAATGTCAGAAATAGTACTGGAAACTCGCTTTCTTTTGCGCCCACCGTGAACAGAGGGACCTGAAGTCTCAGTAAGGGGTGCCGGCTCCTCCGCCATTTCCACATTCGGAACCGCATCATCCTGTCCTTCAAAAGGTATATCGGGCCCCCGAAGGAAATGAAACCCCGATGTAGCAAATCGTGCTGTTGTCAAGATATACTGCTCGATGTCGTTGTCAGCTTCCTTGTTGTGGCGATCAATGTCCCTCAATTGGATAAGAGATGTGGCAAAATCAGGTCTAGCTTTGAGGACGGGGAAGACCTCCGAATCGAGACCGGTAGCATGAATCCTAATCCAATTATTGTTTCTCTCGGTTCTAGCGGAAGTTCTGGGGGAAGTTCTCGTGGGCCTGGTGCTGGTGGTAGTCTTTGGTGCAGGGACTCCGAAATCAAAGCAGATTGCAATATATGGCATGTTGGTAGCGAGGTTGATGGTGGAATTGCTAAGGTCAATGTTGTGCAGTGCATTCGCATTTTCCGTCTGCCGATTCTTGTCTTGAATGTAAATAGCAGACCAGCCAACACAGCAGTTCTTCACGTCGTTCAAGAACATTATCGGAATGACTTTGTCAATGAGATCTTGACCGTGAACACATTGAAGAGCAACCCCAGTTTTGTAAAGCGTACTAAGGCACTTAACAGCACTGTGGGTATTGTATCAGTCTCACGCCCAAGACGACAATGCAAATTGTACTTACTCCATGTGCGCTGGGCGACTTCCTACCTTGTTAGTCATGGATATCCAATGTGAAGCAGATATAAAAGCGTTGGCAAAGTCCGGCTTGATCTCCTCCCGTTGGTCATTGTTTTTCTTGTCTCTTGTCCAGTCAGGACCGAACAAGGTATCAAGAACATCCAGTACTGCAACGGGTCGCAGATAATCAAAGTAATCCTTGTTTTCACGTAGAGGAAATTTCTCGAATCTGAGCTTCTCAGGATGGGGATTATGTAGGGTGCGCACAGGTGCCATGTCATATGCTCGTATAGTGGTCACATCCCGACTGATGAGGACAAGTAACCTGCTGATAAGCTCCCCATACTCTCCAGCATCGATGACGCGGTCTCCAATTTTGGTAGCTAGAGCAGTGATGGCAGCGGACAAAGCGCCTTTTTTCCCGTATAAAATATCGGCGGCAGCATTGGATAAGACGGGTTCCGAAGGATAACAAGTGAACTGCCATGAGCGGTCGTCGTGGGTATGGAGGACATAACGCATATGGCTTGCGATTGAATCTTCGAGTAAGGTCACTGCGTCCCTCGATCCCATAACAACGTGGAGTGAGAAGCGTTGGGAGAGCGCAACTAGAAGATGTGCATTCTCTTTCTCGCCTAGGCCTACGAGTTTGGCAGCTGCGAAAGTCGACATCTTGTCGGAATTTTCGCACAGGTTTCTGACAGATTCCCACCTATGTAGCACTGCAAAATACGCATCAAAGTGGAGAAATACAACGAAGACTTACAATGGCCTGCCAGACTGGATGACGTCGTTGTATGAGCCAACGTTAAACAGGTCAAGCTCCTCCATACGTCTGGCGAAGATATCCAACTGAAGGAGATTGAATGGCGGGAAAAGCTGTTCACCGTGGACCACAACTCGCTGCGAAGAATCTGTCAAATCAGTTAGATGGGACAAAAATAATGAAACATAGTATAGGCTTACGCATGTAAGCGGGAGCAGCAAAATAGGCGATTCTGCTATTGGTCGACGTGAAAATGACCCATATTGAAAGGCTGCGAACGTCTGGGGAGGAAAAGAGTTTGATGACTTGACCGAGAATGTGGGAGGGCAGATACTTGGCATTCGGCACAGTAAGTCCTTGAACCTCATCCAGCGCAACGACCAAGAACTGCCGGCTGTTTTTGAAGCATGGCAACGCGAGAAGAGTAGAATGATCCTTCTCCAGCAGCTTCCGAAGGTCCTCAAGGGTCACCTCCTTATCAACCTATGTTTAGCTGAAGAGTAGGCATCTGTGGCAATAAACAACTCACCTCCTTGCATAACTGGTAATATTGTTTGGAAACATTGGAGAAAAAGGACGATCGGCTTGAGTCGTCTGTGTTGAGCTCCGCATACAAATCATTCCAGGCATGAACAACCTCCCTAGCGCTTAACTGTGTCTGCGTAAACCGCTCAAATTCGCTTCTGAGATTTTGGAAAAGTGCACGGAAGATCATGATAGCACACTTCTCAAAAGACTCAGGTTCAGTGCATGTACGCACGGCAGACTCGAAAAGAAGCGCAATTGCGTTGTCCCGTGGAGGAAAGTTGTCCGTGTCCGTTACTGGCCGCAAGTTGATGTAGGCGACACAGACGCCCAAGTTACGCAGCTATAAAAAGTTTCTGAGCTACTTTGTCTGATAAAACAGTGAGGTATGATTTACCTGGAGAATAGTTTTCGTCTTCCCAGTTCCAGAGCTGTTGCACACCGAGATAAATTTCGCGTAGTAAAGCTTGGAGTGGGGCTGACGTGCAGTAAATTCGTCCTGGCATTTCTGGATGTAATTGAACAATGCTAGTGCAGACTTTCCCTGAAAGGGGGCCGCCATGGAATTACTCAAGATTTCCACTATAGCTTCTTTTCAGAAAGAAAATTTAAGATAAAGTGATTACGCACTGTTCCGAAGAATCCTCTCATCTTCATCGGGGGAGGTTTCTTTTATCTGGTAGCCCAATGTTTCAAAGAGTGCTGGACAAGGATTTGAGTGTAATCAATAGATGGCAGACGTGTTTTTAACGAACTTTTGGCCGCATGGGATATGTCTCCTTTGGAGAAGCCATCCCGAAAGTCCGTGACGAGCTCTCCTTCAAGGACATTGTCGAGCATTTTTCCAGGGTCAGGGATTTCAATCTTGGTAAATGCTACGCTGATAGCCAATATCAAACCGTCTGGAACATCAACATTGTCAAAGTCGAAGTCGTCGCGGGATGCCATGAGATGAGATGTGAACTTTTTGAATTTGTTCTGGGATAGGTCCTCGGCCATGAACGGGCAACCACTTGCTTCGAAGAGCGCTGGAGACGAACAACGATTAGAGCTTGAATACTGAGGCCTAAGGAATGTAGGTTACCACGAAAGAGATCGCGAACTTGCTGAGAGCCATGTGCGTCCTGAAACCTGCTCGCAAATGGCGGCATCGTCTTTTTGACGGCATGCGCTTGAATTCGTGCAATGTTCGAATTCCTGATTATGTTTCTCAGGCCTTGATCGTATTGAACTAGAGAGCGCCAGTCCGTGCGATTTTCTTCAAATTGTTCCACGAGGTAAGAAAGGTCGTAGAGTGGTAAACCTGGAGAAGACATGGTCAGTCCGTGAGTCCGTGTCGGACGCGGCGCGCGCTCGTCTTAACAAGGAGTCACGTGCAGCCGCGAGCACAGCGATTGCGCCGTAGAGTGACGCCGAAAATAAGTAGACGCGCTACGTCCGGCAATTCAAACTTGAACCTCAGCCACGATGGCCGACAGTCTCTCTCCGCAATGTACACCCCTGAAGAAGGAATACGATACATGCTTCAATGCATGGTTTGAAGGCTATCTAGAGCCAGCAGTATCTGCCTCTGCGTCACCTCAAAAACAAGCCGAATACTCGCAACGTAAAGCTGAGGAGTTTCAACAAAAGTGCGGGAAGATTTGGGAAAGCTATAGAGGTTGTGTACAGGCAAGTCCTGACTATTGTATTGGTCTGTCGTATACTTATGGCGACGGCAATTTGAAGAATGCGTTGAAAGAGAAAGGCCTGGACAAATTGCTCGATCAATCGAGGTCTGAAAACCCACTGACTGAACCTCCGACGACTACGCCATCTCAGACTTCATCGTGATATTAGAAGATATCCTTACTTTCCGAAATTTGTAGCTTTAGTATCGGTGCGTTTGCAATGGCTTTTCTACTTGAACTAGATCCTTGACCCTGGCATCATTTTAGTATAACTAATGTAAATGCACTTTTCAATGAATAAACCTCTGCTCAGCACTTATGCCCTGGCACAAAAACTATTTGTATTTGCAATGTACATTACGCTTCGAGGGACTACCTTACACAACTTGTTTTTCATTCACCATCTCTTTTCCTCTTAACCATTCTTAAGCCCCGGGCCAAGTGAGAATACGTGTCTCATCTCCTGTAAGCTCGAAACTCCTCGTAATCTCACCCGTGGTATCAAGCCAAACGTTGTAGGTGCCAGGATACAGCACTGTGTTTCCGTCTTCGTCGAAACGAGCGATTGAACCAAGAGTGACATTCAAAGATGCAACAGCGGAATCTCCGGGAGCCAATGATTTGACTCTGGTATACCCGATGAGCTCCTTCAAAGGAGCAGGTTGTGGCCCTGCTGTCGTATTGGAGAACAATAGCGCGACATAGTCCGATGTCACTGAACCAGTATTCGTCACCGTTACATCAAAGGAGTCAAATGGTGCAAGGTCAGCAAACGCGACACCAGATGAGTTGCCAGCTGACACCAAGTCTTGAATGCTATATGATTCAGTGGCTTCGCCGGCCCACTCAAAGCTGAAGCTTGTAAAGTGCATACCAAAGCCGAACTCAAAGACTGGAGTACCTGTGAACCATTTGTATGTGCGGCCGGGTGAGCTGTCGCTGGGTCGCAAAGTCATATCGGTCATTGGAATCTGATTGACGTAGTCGGCAGCATATTGTGTGATTGGAAGTCGGCCTGCAGGAGCTTGTGCACCAGTGATTATTTCAGCGAGTGCTGCTCCACCACTCTGGCCAGGGTAACCGCCCCATATGAGGGCATTCACCTACAAACTGTTCGGTGATACTCCAAGGTCTCTCAGAAATGCAACATACCGAATCATTGGCTTTGAGCTCTGAACTATCTACTTGTCCTCCACCCATTTGCAGCACAATAAAAGGTTTACCCACTGCAGCAAGCTCGCGAATCAAGTCGAGCTGATTTCCAGGCCAAGTTATCTCCGTCCTATCATTACCCTCAGCTTCTATGCTATCGTCGATTCCTCCGGCGAATATGACAACGTCTGCTTGATTTGCAGCGTCTATGGCAGCAGCGAATCCAGAAGTGTCCTGAGTATTGATGCGGGTACCAGATTCAGAGAGAACGTCCAAACCCGCGTCTTTTAGACCTTGAACAGGACTGACGAGGAATGGCGCGATACCGTTATAATTAGACTGCATCTGGCTGGTAGCGCTTGCCCATGGCCCAACTATGGCAACAGTCTTTGTAGCGTTTCCGAGGGGAAGCACGCCGTCGTTCTTGAGTAAGACGATACCTTCCACCGCAGCGGTGTGTGCAAGCTCTTGAGCTTCGGGGGTATTGACATCATTTTCAAAAGTGATCTGCCGGAATGGCTGATTTTCTGCTGGGTCAAAGTATCCTAACCTGTGTGTGATGATTAGGATAGGTTAACTAGTATATAAAAACGCTAACCTAACGAGTGAGGCATATAACCTGACCAAAGACTTTGAGATATCATCTTCCGTTACAAGGCCTTGATCGAGTGCGTCGCCAAGACTGTCTGCATATGTGTTACCGCAGTCAACGTCAGTCCCAGCTAGAAGAGAGACTGCTGAAGCATTCGCAAGAGTGTCCGTAAAGTTGTGAGGGTCAAAGACATTGCCTACTGCATCACAGTCTGATGTGATCCATTGATCTCCGAGTCCCCAGAATTCCCTAGCAATGTCCTGTAACAAGAAAGAGTTGGCGCAGCTGGGAATACCATTGACAGAGTTGTAACTGCACATGATAGACGCAACCTTGGCGTCTCTCACGCAGCTCTGGAAGGATGGGGAATAGTATTCTGCCAGATCCTGCTGCGAAACAATCGCATCGAAAGCCATTCTACTGTTTCCGTTCCAATTCTCTAGATCATACGCTGCCCAATGTTTACAGTCGGCGATGATTTTGAGGTATGGTTCTGGGGCTACGCCTCCCTGCAAACCAGTGATAAGCTGGAAAACATATCGGGCAATGTGGAAAGGATCTTCGCCGGGGGTTTCTTGGCCACGACCCCAGCGAGGATCTTTGAATGGGTTGATGTTAGGAGTGAAGAAATCCAATCCAGAATGATTGGCATTTCCAAAAGCGCGCGCTTCTGTAGATATGATTGTCGCCACACTGTTTATAAGTTCATCGTTAAAAGCAGCACTGAGTAAAATAGGCGCAGGAAAAGAAGTTGCGAAGGAGAAATTGCGGTCAAATGTTACACCCGGACTACCAGCAACACCATGCTGAGATTGTATATCAGTAACACGTAAAAATACAAAACTTGATAACGCAGAACTGACCAAAGCCTCGCTCCACCAATTGTATGCAGGCAAACCCAGTCTCTCGACTCCGGGGGCCTGGTTTACCGTGTTGGCGATCTTTTCTTCGACAGTCATATTTGCTACGAGAGCTCGAGCACGATCCATGGGACTAGCAGTTGTATCACAAACTAGATTAGTGGCCAGAGGTCCATTGGCGCAATCGGGGAATGCACCGGCTAGACATGACCTGACAAAAGCCAGTAGAAGTAGGTGAGACTGCAGTCGTCTGAACATGGCTCAGTTGACTGGAAAATTTGGAACCCTTCTTGTATTTATGCTACTTCAGCACATTGCGTCAGAATTTTGCTCGAGGACGGGTTCGCGGAAGCAGTTCGAGAATTCTGGTCATCCAGTCAGCTCTCGAGTGCTTCTGAGTTCTGCGGTCCCGGTTTGATCAGGTGCTGTTGGAAAAAGTACGTTTTTGAGTTGAAGTGATCACGGTACAAGAAGATTGGAGCTCTCGCTGAACGTCAGAACGTAGATGCACATCGGAGAAGCTTGATCCATCGCACCGACTGCCGTGATTTCTCAAGTGGAAGAAGTCACGGGAAATTGTTCGAGGTAGTGCATGGACAAAATCTACGTCAGAGGAAGCTGCAATGCACGTAACTAGAAAGTCAGAGGCTTGATCACCTGAAATCGTACCTGTTGTGGGCTTAAAAAAGCACGAAAAAAAAATGATAGTACGGGTAGTGGGGCTTCGAAATTTTTTGAATTGGATGTTCGAACTGTCATTCAACTTTGCGCCTGACTTCGAGCGACTTCTTGGATCAACCTCGGACAGAATTAGTCAAGGTTACCAGAATAAATTTTAGGTGCACTAGCAATGCCGGCATTTTTCCGTTTCGCTGTTCCGCTACTGGAACAAATGGACGTCCGCCAACATAAATCAGCGAGAGGAATATCGAGATGAATTAAATCGTAGGTGGCAAGTATTATACATTCACATTATAAACTACAGTCCAAAGGTATATGAATTATTCACTGAAAGCCGGTAGGTTCTACACCTCCGAGGTGCTTCATGTCTGGGTGTGCACCTGAACAAATGTCAGCAGAATCTTCAGAGGCGAGATTAATTCTTACCATGCGCTACAGCGCGTTCCCGGCGCATCAAAGCTTCGCGCTCAAGGCGTTCAGCTTCTGCCAACTCGGCGCTTTGCATCTTGAGACTCTGAGCCTCTCTGCAATGGAAAGAAATGATTAGCAAGTGTTGGAAAAAGGCAATTGGGTTACACTCACTGTTCCTTCATCATGCCCTTCTCTTTCAACGATCTACTTCCTACCATCGTACCGATGGTTTTCTCAACTTTCCCGGTCATGCTACCGCCGGTATGTTCGCCTGCTGTAGCTTGACCAGCATTAAGAGCGTGAGTTGGCGGAATGCCAGCAGGCCCTCCACCAAACTTGTCATGTCCGACTCCAGCAGAGGAGTAAGGGTCACCTGAGCCATAGCCCAAGCTAGAAGAATAAGCTGGGCCCTATCGGAACGTCAGCAATTTAAAGGCTCAGGTATACACAATCTACCAACCTGACGAGCATCGGATCCAACTGGAGAAGAACGAGTGTGGGGTTCCCGGCCTACCCCGGTACCTGGGCCAGGATAAGTGTCAGTAACCCCAGAATGGTGCATGGGGGCAGCGGCGGAAGCCCCAGCCCCAGTTCCCCGAGAATAGTCATAGTCATAGTCGTCATTCAAGTTAGTTGTGGGACGACCATGGTGGATTGGTTCGGCTTCAGCGTGCTAAACGAAAAAAATTACTCAGGAACCTAGAATTTATTCAGATTTGAGTAGCCCTACCTTGCTGTGCTTCTGAGACTTGAAAAGAGGCATGATGAGTTTGTGAAGACGGTATTGGATTTGATGATAAGGAAGAAGGGTAAGTGCTAATTGGTCTTTTCATCTGGAGGACCGGCCAATATTTATATCGCTGGAACTGAAGACAAGGGACAGGATGGAGGAGTGATGACGATATTATGCTCTCATTACTCCCTAAATTTTTATTCCACAATGTTAAGATGGGATTATGGATCCACCCCAAGAGTGCAACTGCTCCTACCGTTGACGTAGTTCAAGACGACATTCTATCACGTGATGGCTTATCGTGCCAGAAATGGACATCCGAGGAGATGGTTGTTCAAACTTGAGCGCACCGGCCTGTCTGATTGAATGGAGCTGTGGGGTAAGGAGCACTAATATATATTAAATTATGGGGAAAACTAGGACCGCGTCAGAAATTGTCTCATAAAGCAAAGATGCAAAAATAGAGGCCCTTACCTCTACTTCGGTTTACAACCATTGATCATCTTCATCTGGACTATCAAATTCCACCTCATTGTTATAAACTAATCCCAAGCTGTTTGCACCGTTCCACCAATCTCTCGCACTCAAAAGCGCCTTGCCTTCTTGCTTTACCCTTGGCACAGACAGAATGGTATCACCAGCACAGCGAATCAGCAAAGCATTGTCAGGTTTGGAAAGGCGTGCGCGTCCGGGAACCGTAGGTGCGAACAAGGGAGGCCATTCCATTACCGAAGGGGAGTGTATCTGTAAAGTCTTGATCGTTCGCAAATACGCAGTCAGCGGTCTCTGCAAATAAGAAGATATTTAATCCGAGATTTAGATATTTTCAGGAAGAACTCATTCAGACTTACATGGTGAGATATCGCTCGGTGTCGTCGAACAATTTCGTGCGCTGTCATAGAAGCAAAATCAATCAAGCTGTCCCTGAAGTTGATGAGAGGAGCAATCGGTGCGTCGGTATCCTCGGGCTGCGGAACAGACTTTGCCTAAATACAGTATCAGACTTAAAGCCTTGACTTAGTATGCGGGAGAACGTACAGTTCCATTCATCATATCACGCAACACAGATACCAGCAATCTTCCCCCTTCGATTGCAAGGATCCTACCTAGCTCTGGAGTTGTAACCGCCTCCGGAACAGGCTATGGTACCAACCATCAGCACAATAACAAGATAAAAATTTGGAACCAACCAGCTCTTTTGATCCCCAGATTGGTCCATTGTCAATACCCTCAGAACGCTTCAGCATTTGAACGACGCAGACTCCAGTTTCTTTCTCATCATTCAGGATGGCGTGTTGCAAGGGTGCCGCACCTCGATAAGCAGGCAGCAAGGACGGATGAACATTTAGTCTCCGATCTTCATGGAAAAGACGTAGGACTTTGAACGGGAGTATACGACCGAATGAAGCAGTGATGATTACATTTTGCGGACTACCCTGTGCCGAAGGCTCAGAGTATAATGAAGGTGGCTAAAATAGTGGTTCAAAGGGGCGAGACACACGGAATCAGGAACTAGCGTACCGTCCAGTGCTTAAACTCGGACTTTTCGGGAGGAAGGAAATGAACGGGAAGTTCGAGGGATTGTCCTAGTATTTTTAGTGGGGCTAGTAAACACTAAGAATCCAACCCAAAAAAAGTGAAAGATACGACACGTACAAATGGCAAGTCGCGATGAACGCCGTCCGACCCACTTGTCGGGGTTGGTCACCAGATCAATCTGTTTCCAAACATCTAATGAGCTGTAAGAACATGAGGTCTAGAAGGTAGTGATCTTCTCTTGCCTTGTGCTGCGTGAAGTTCTTTCAGGACCGCGCAAGAAAACTCATCATGCCCCAAGAAGAGAATGTTGAAGTGCTTGTCCCACTGCGTTGGAGCTGTGGATATTCCTCTTCTCCTCTGCACATTTAGGCGAAAACTAACGGATCGAACGTTTGCATAACGCGAAAAAGCAGGCCTTGCAGACGAATACTGCCACATGGCCAACAATTAGTATAGAGTCACGGTGGAGGTCAAGCCTCAAGTTCAGAAACTCCCACAGCCTCTCTTTTAGCGACGACCACTTGCTACAGCCATTCTTTTACTCAATATTCAGGTCCGGTTATGTCTAATAACATCAGGTCAAAGGAGGCTCGACAAACCTCTGACGCCTCGAGCTTCTTCAATGGTCCTGGTCTCATGTTATCAGCACATGTTCAGCGACCAAATACACAATAATTCAGAATCGTTCGACCCTGTTCAGCTGCCTGCTCTGATGATTACGGTTTACGCCGTAATTCTCATCAAGAAATGTGTTTCCGTGATAACTTTTGCGGCCGGTTTTTGAATGGTTGTAGTCAGGTAGCCGTAGAGATGTTAGAACGCTGGGCTATGATTTGTGAGCATCTTCAGCTCTGATTCCATCCTAATCTTATCCTCATGCCAGCGAATTCAATTGCCCCTTTCTAATTTCTATGGACCCGAGGTGGGACCGAACGGGACTGTTGATCGTTTCAGTCTCTGACGGTAAAGTACATAAAGACACAGCCACTACTAAAAAAATTTAAGTGCCAGCAGAATCATCTCTGCCAACCTTTACCCCACACGTCTTCAAAACCTAACTCTCATGGACCTCCCCTACGAGCTCGAGTACGAAATTGTCCAATTTGCTGTCAGGAAGCACCCCAGCACTGCCGCATCATTACAGCTAGTAGCTCATCGGGTCAAAGAATGGTGTGTACTGGCCACAATTCGCATTCCATGGTGAACTCATCCTCACAATGCACAGGGTTGACGCTATCATTCACGAATACGTCGTTCTAGATGACTGCAAGAATGACAGAACAATCCCTTGCCCTCGTAAACGGGACCAACTCTTCTCAAGCACGCTTGCAGCAAACACTGCAAGGCATGTTTCGAGCCTATGCTTGACCTATCATCACAAACTTCGCCCAGAGGAACTGGCCAATATTGCCCTTTGTGACAGGGTGTTTCGCCTAGCTTGCTGGGTGGAGCGCTCACGGTACCCTAGCATCACGAACATGGTTGCAAACATGCCTCTTCAGATGCTATCCATTGAACTCTCCCACTTCATGGCTTTACCTAAAGCCAGCGCCCCTTGGCTTTCTCGGCTCACACACTTAGAGCTAATTTTCTGGACTCACGAAGAACCCCCCAAGCTCGAACCGCTCAATTTCCTTCCGTCCGTTACTCACGTATGTTTGAATTGGGGCTCGCCAGACTTTCCGACATCTGTTGAAACGGTTCTCGACACGTGTCCGACATTAAAAACCCTGATTATTACGCGTATGTCGGGAGAGTGGAGTCGCTTGAAGGAATACCAGAGCAGACCTGAAGCAGAGAATGTTGATATCGTTGTCTTGTGTACCTTGAAAGGTCTTCAGGACTGGAAACCAGGTGGCCAGAGTATCTGGGATCACGCTGAAGAGATCATTAAAACCCAGAACCGTTCGGCTACAGGTCAAAAGGTCCTCGGTAACACGCCTTGAGGCGCTGTGGTTGACTTTCTATTACGCTTGGGATTTCGGGATGAATCGTAGGTTGGTTGTTACATGGTTTCTAGACACACTTCTTACGTGCCGTATATATGGGCTAGAACTTTATAATTTAAAATGGCCTGTTTAAGGCTTTATAATTAGACTATATCACTTTGTTATCCTCTACTTTGAAGAGTCATTACAGCTTCAACTGTGTCAGATTGCGAAAGGGGGTGGTAAGTCTGAATACTGACGTGTGTTTGATAGTAATACTTTACCACCTGTTGGCCGTGGATCCCGCGGCCGTGGCGTACTGGCAGAGCAGCATTAGGAGGAGACTAGGAAGAGGCGCAGACAACATTTTCATAACGTCATTCGTGCACCCCTGAATATTGTGCCGGATGCACGAGCCACAGACCATCGGCTCTATTCCTGAGATGACATATAGCGTCTTAATCTCCCAAGTCGTTGTAGCCCTGGACATGCACCTCTTCCCTGACTTTGACAGACGATAATCTAATTACCGCCCCTTTTACAAAGAAGGCTTTGGGCAGTACTATCCCTCCGCCCCCTCAACATTCGTCCGGAAACTCCAACCTTGTTATTCCTATCAGAGCTTCTGTCAATCGAGTAGTAGGTCCCTATCCTTTCATCTCCCTTGTTCTCCTCGGAACTGACGAACTGGATTAAATACAAGTAATACCACGAGCACGCCCGTTGTTCCCTGATGGAGCAAGTAGCAGCTACGCAATCATCCTGAGAATGGCTCGGTATTCAACGATTAGCACTGATGATCGGGTGATCCGACAGCTCTAATTCTACAGTGTTTTCAATCTTGAATGCTTACACGAATAGCTCATATCCGATATCGTACTGTACGTCCTAGAATTCACACCAGAAGTTCGCAGGTCAAATCTTGGTTCCATTTTTCTCCTCATCGTATTACTTTCATTCTACCGCGGCGTCACATTTTTTCCTGGGTCGGATGTGCACACAGGATGAGGTTGATTTTTGATAAGTGCTCAATTATCCGGCATGTGATCTTAATAATGGAATTTCATTGCTTCAGACTCGGCCCATCGATCTCTGGATATACATTGACCAATTGTATGCGGTTGTCCTTCTTCACGTCCTCCGTGCGTTGTTTCCTGCCACCACCTTCGAGCCTCACTCAATGTCTGCTTTCCCCCTTGAAGTATTTCGCATCCAGGACCTCCCTGTTGAGCTAGGACGCGACATCTTGGAAATCGCTGCGAGGGCACATCATCGGAATGCCCTCAACTTAGCTCTCGTGTCCAAGCAGATATATGAATGGTAGGTGAGTGGTTTTCTGATTGTTTGGATTTTTGTACGATCTACGGTGACTAGGATTCGACCTGTGATTTATGAGATGGTCACCCTTGGCTCTTCCGACGCTTCACTGTTCATACGCACCATGGACATGTCTAAATTTCCTGCAAACTTCTTTGCCCGACACGTGAAAATCCTCTGCTTAACGGTATCTACAAGACCTGCTGACGCTATACGCATATTACGGACCTGCACGGGAGTAATGAGTCTTGCTTGTTGGGTTGATTTTCGCGGATCTTTCCCTCAGGTCCCATTCCCGGATGTTTTGGCTCAACTCCCCCTTCGGCGACTTTCTATCGAGATAGAACAGTTCAAACAATTGCCCGTACCTCATTGTTATTGGCGGGCATCTCTTACACATTTGAATCTGATTTTCTGGACTCGGCATGAATCTATTGAGATTCCGGGTCTGGAGCTTTTTCAGTCTCTTACACACCTCTCTATATCCTTACAAGGTCCCGAAGTTGACGAAAGTTCATTACTCAGGCTGTTAACTACCGGCAGATTCCTGAAGATTCTATGCATTGTCGTGGACGAACATGAATACGAACATGTGGGGGACACCGCAGCAATGGATCCTCGTATAGTTTATATGCCCCGGGCTTCGGATGGCAATGTCCCAGACTGGGAAGCACCGTATCGTGGACGACCAGACACTTGGATATATGCGGAAGGAATTGTGGCGGAGCAAATTTCCAACTACAGGTCCCACAGTACGTTTTTATTTTTATTTTTACACACTACATCGGTAGCAAACTTGCATCACATAGGAACTGGTTGAAATTGATGGGCATAACGACTTTCGAAGGAGGGCTCGGTTCGGAAGAACTTATTCACGATTGTTTTGATCGTTCTCGGCCTTCGGACGTCCATTTGATCACTCACTCGAAACAGATCCCTCTACTTTCCGGAAGAATCGTAGAAGGTGTTTGATAACATCGTCACTGTTTTCCTGCTGTACCCAATGTCCCGCGCCTTCGATCAAGACAAAATCCTCATCGTCCATTCTTTTACATACCCGCTTTTTCATCACCTCTGCTACCCCTGGACTCTGGTATGTTCCCCAGTCCTTTTCGCCAGAGATAAACATGGCCGGTACGGTAATCTGTTTTCCTGCAAATATTTGCAGGTCTTTAGACCACTTGGCATCGGTTAGGCAGCGATACCAGTTCAGGCCGCCTTGAAAGCCTCGACGACTGTATTCATTAACGTACACGGCGAGCTCTTCGTCAGAGAGCCAGGCAGGGTCGTCCTCGTGGACCCCTCGAACACTCATTACGGCTTCGGGCATGGTCTGGTCGCGAAGCATGATATAGTAATGAGGTAGTTCGGCGAGATGGGAGGCAGACGCGGAAGCCAAAGGATGAGGAGTGTTTCCTTCCCATTGGGCACTTTTGGCATAAAAATAGTCTCGAAAGAACGCGTTTAATCCTTGTGGAGCATTAAGCATGTCCGTATTAGCGTTCTCTGTAGAAAAATACATTGTATAATGCTTTCTTGGAGGCGTCAACGCCGCAAGTTTGTCTTCCAAAAGTGCCGCCATCGTGCCTAGCGAAAGTTGGCCCGAAGATTGAAGCGGCAGTGATGGTGCACCCGGAAATGGTGCACTCATCATGACTACCGATCTGAAGACATCCGGACGTATGAGGGAACAATAGCCTGCCACTAAGGAACCGAAATCATGTCCAACTACTGCTGATGTATGATCATAGCCTAAAGCATAGACTAGGCATAAGATATCCTTGACTAGATTGATCATACGGAATGGAGACAAGTCGTCTTCAAACGATATACGTGAGCTCATAGACGTTTCATCAGTATCAACAGTGCGCCCGAATCCGCGTTGGTCAGGAGCAACTACATAATATCCTTCCTGAGCTAGCGGGAGTAGTAATCTTCGCTGTGAAAACCCGATTTCCGGAAATCCGTGAAGTAGTACAACAAGAGGGGGTTTTTCACCAGCAGCGATCGGAGCGGGTGAAGCTTCTAGGAAATGGTAGTTGAGGCCGTTGAGAGTAACATATCTAGCACGGATTCCGGGTGGCAATGGGATAGGTTCCACTGATTCAGTCTGAGTCATTGAGTGAGATGAAAGTGAAAGGCAAGGTTGAAACCGGCGAATAGGACCGGTTAAATCAACGGTCCGAAACAACATTAACATTACGACAAGGGCTGTTCCCTGCAATGACCCGAGTCCACCAGCTCTTGTACTAACGCTAACGAGTCCCTACCTCCTTTGTTTTTGACGATGTCGCTCATCCGCAGGAAGAGCCAAAATTATCCTCTAAATGAGGCGCAAAAGAAGATGTATGCTTCTGAAAAGTTGATGAACTTTCGCTGGATTGCAAGAGTTTTAGCGACATACTCGCCACGCACTCTCTCTTCGGCGGATTTGGCATCTGCAGATTTGGACTTGGAGCTGGCGGAAATTGGTATGCACTACGAATTTCCAGAAATGGGGAATTAAGACTGACAGGCATTACATGGTTTTGGTCGTGTGGCCTGCAGGGCAGTTTACCGAACTGGCGTACACTTCCTTGCCCATTGAATTCATTTTCAAAAACATCCATGCTCTCTCGGAAAAGGACTATCCACTCGAAGGTTACGACACTTTGCGTGAATCGGTGTTGGTTTCCGATTTCACAGGCAAGGTCGCTCATTTACATGGATTTGTAGCCTGGAGGCCAAGAACAAGACAACTCATCGTGTCAACTTCGGGTACCAAAACAGCCCTTCAGGCTCTCTATGATCTGAGAGCTTTCATGCATCGTCATCCTTCCAAACGAGGGAGTGTTCATCATGGATTTTGGAAACTATACAAAGGGGTACGACCGTTCATTTTGGAAGGACTTCGGAAAGGTTTCCTTGAACATGAGGATGTGTCTGAACTCGTGGTGACTGGTCATAGCATGGGTGGCGCGGTTTCATATCTGCTCTGCCTTGATCTTCTCTCCAAACCGGATGTGATCCCGAACATACCTATCAAGTTGGTAGTTTTTGGAGCTCCGCGTCCTGGAGATCAGAAACTGGTGAAGTATTGGCAGGAATTGCTCCATGATTTTCGGAAACGACATAATAATGAATCGTCTTTTCAAGAATACTCTGTCAAAGCCTATAACGATGGTAAGTTTAATGTTCTAGGAAGATCCGATTATTGACCTGCATGGCCTTTAGGCGTACCAGCACTACCGCCGCTTACTCTTGGTTTCCGACATTTTACTCAGACGCCGTTATACTTTGTGCATGGCAAACTCTACCATGTTCCGGCGTCAGAATGTGAACATGCTTTGTTTCATGTAGAGAGCGATAAAGCCTCGGGCCCACCGGAGCACCCGAGAGGCGGACACAATTATTATAACAGACGAGATCAGGAGAAAGCTCTCCGAAGAATGGATTGGTTGGATCAGAAGCTGGCAAAGAGTCAAAGCAAAGAATGGGAAGAGCTCTATAATAAGAAGTGGAACCGCGAGCGGACTTGACATCATCGACTATCGTTTCTGCTACGTCCATATTTATCTGACATACCTTAATTCTGTATAGTACTTGTAAGATACGATGTAACAGCTAATTTATACAGTGTATCTAATCTACTTGGATATTGGGGGTTGTTGTCAAACACGTCACAACACTAGACCAAAGTCACCGACATTTTCTTGACCGTAGACCGGTTGCATAAATGGACGGACGAGCACCTCGGTATGTCTTTCCTAATACTTTTTAACTTGTGATGATTTCTAACCCTTCAATAGTGTCAAAAATCGCGCGCCAGCTGCGATCCAGGTATGCCATTGTACTTTTGGTTGGAATTCTTCACAAATGACTTGATGCGTCCTTTCAGATCACAGCTGAGCAACTTCTTCGTGAGGTACTATTCAAAATATTTCTCAAGACAGTGAAACACGTATTAATACATCGCACAGGCGCAAGAACGTCAAGAAAGTGCATTTCGCGCTCCGAAACAGCGAGTAGAGGATTTCGAGGAACTTCACGAGTACAGGGGGAGAAAAAGGAAGGAGTTTGAGGAACGTATACGAAGAACGAGAGGAAGCATGTGCGTACACTACACTCGTACTCATATTCTACGATTCTGACTCCAATGATAGAAAAGAATGGTTGCAATACGCAAACTGGGAGGTACGTATCCCAACACCTTTCATCTCCATTCCCATTAAACCATTGTTATCAGTCCTCCCAAAATGAATTCGCTCGTTCTCGTTCCGTCTTTGAACGTGCCTTGGACGTGGACCCTCGTAGTATCCAATTATGGCTCAGCTACACCGAAATGGAGCTCAAATCTCGAAATGTACAACATGCGCGCAACCTCTTTGACCGAGCGGTGACGCTCCTTCCTCGGGTAGACCAATTATGGTACAAATACGTTTACCTCGAGGAACTCCTTCAAAACGTCCCCGGTGCGCGCCAGGTCTTTGAGAGGTGGATGCAATGGGAGCCAGACGACAAAGCATGGCAAGCTTATATCAAGATGGAGGAGAGGTACCAAGAATTAGACCGTGCCAGTGCTATTTATGAGAGGTGGATTGCTGTGAGGCCAGAACCAAGGGTCTGGGTAAAGTGGGCAAAGTTTGAAGAGGAGAGGGGAAGGCTAGATAAAGCGAGAGAGGTTTTTCAAACTGCGCTCGAGTTCTTTGGAGATGACGAGGAGCAAATTGAAAAGGCGCAGGCCGTTTTCAGCGCGTTTGCAAAAATGGAGACGAGGTTGAAGGAGTATGATCGAGCCAGGGTGATTTACAAGGTATGCCAGATGCTTCCTTACGTTTGCATAGGTTTTCTTACTGGTCTAGTTTGCCCTGGAGCGTATACCAAGGTCCAAATCTGTCGCGTTGTACGCTGCATATACTAAATTCGAAAAGCAGCATGGCACACGGACGACTCTGGAATCTACTGTGTTGGGTAAGAGGAGGATACAGTACGAAGAGGAGCTGTCGCATGATGGTCGGAACTACGACGTTTGGTTTGACTACGCTCGGTTGGAGGAGGGTGCCTTGAAGGACTTGCGTGACGACGGAGCCACTGCTGAGGAGGAAGAAGCTGCCATTGGCCGTGTTCGTGAAGTCTATGAACGAGCAGTAGCTCAGGTCCCGCCTGGAAATGAAAAGAGACATTGGAGACGATATATATTCCTTTGGCTTGACTATGCATTATTCGAGGAGATCGAGACAAAGGTGTGTAATTACACTCTGATAGACTGATTAGACTGGTTAAATTTGTGCAATAGGATTATGACCGTACAAGGCAAATCTACCAAACGGCGGTATCTATCGTCCCGCACAAAGTTTTCACATTTGCCAAACTGTGGTTATTGTTTGCCAAGTTTGAGGTCCGACGATTGGAGCTTGGTAGCGCGAGGAAGATTCTTGGAACGGCCATCGGTATGTGCCCCAAAGAAAAATTGTTCAAGGGCTATATAGAGCTGGAGGTCGAGGTACGCTCATGGTTAGTATTCATCGTTGCAATACCCATTGATCACCACTTTAGCTTCGTGAATTTGACCGTGCCAGAAAATTATACGAAAAGTACATTGAAGTAAGCAACATTTTTTCCCTAGATGTTCTTATCTTAAACATATTTGTAGTTTGACCCCGCTAATGCCTCGGCCTGGATTAAATTCGCCGAACTCGAATCACAACTTCAAGACTTTGCTCGTACACGTGCTATTTTCGAGCTGGGGATTTCCCAGTCTCCTCTGTCTATGCCCGAGCTCCTTTGGAAAGCGTATGTCGATTTCGAAGTCGAAGAAGGCGAAAGAGAAGCTGCGCGTTCGCTCTACGAGCGTCTCATTCAGCTCAGTGGACATGTCAAAGTCTGGATATCGTATGCTTTGTTTGAAGCAGAAGCGATGCCGCTCCCTCGAGCTGAGAGAGAGGAGGATGAAGAGGAGGATGAAGAGGCGGAGCAAAAGATGGTTCCTGGAGATCCTGATCGTGCCAGAACTGTCTTTGATCGTGCTTACCAAGATCTGAAAAGCAAGGGTTTGAAGAGTGAGGTAAGTGGTGATGTATCCTGTGGTCAGGGATATCTTCATACTAATTTCCTTGCAGCGAGTGGCGCTCTTGGAAGTTTGGAAGAGCTTCGAAGAGAACCAAGACAATGAGGAAGGTGTGAAGAAAGTGCAGAACATGATGCCAGTTGTGTCTAAGAAGCGTCACGTTGACGAAGAGACTGGCCAGACAGTAGAAGGTATGTCCACTCCTCGGCTCTTACACCAGTTGCTCATAGATCCATATCAGACTGGGAACTCGTCTTTGCTGATGATGAACGGGAGTCTAACCCGTCGACGTTCATGTTCATGAAAATGGCTCATGCTTGGAAAGCTCAACAGGCTCAAAAGTCTGCAAGTGTTGCAGACAACTCAAGCTCAAAAATGCTCTCCGGATTCGTCGCTGCTTCCAAACGTACTGAAGACGATGCTACCAGTGATGTGGCTAGTTCGCACGGAGGTGACGACTGATATTAGTTCTTAGTGTAGGTTACTTGTATTCTCCGGGCTTGTGGGCTATGCAAGTCATGTATTATTGATCTATAATTTATAAGGCGATGATTGCCCGCAAAGGACATGTTTCTTTTATTTGAAAAACCCTGGTCTTAATAAGGTTTGTACCATCGAGTTCTCTGCAATGCAGCAAGACATATACATCCAAGTAGCAACAAAACAAATCTTTTTCGGATCTATGTATGTTCCCAAGAACGAGCGGCACCAATAGCCCAACACCGCTAAAGCGAAATGAAGGTTGCCACAGACGTTGTATGGAAATTGACCGGAAAGAAATCCGAAGGATTTTTGCTCCTTCTTTACATAGGTTTCAGCAGTGAAATGGTAATTGAAGACCAAAGCGTTTCCACGCTTGGGCACTCGCTATTCAAGATCCAAACACGGTTGTATAAGGTAGAATATAGTATGAAACCACAAGTTACAACCCTGTGGCACGAGTAAGACTGCAGATTCCACGCGCATAGTACAAGAATACGGAAAATATACTTAAACGGTCATTGAAAAGTTGCCAAAAAATACATATGGTGGAAGTAGGCTACATATCGTCATCCCAAGAGTTCGTGACATCCATCGTTAACAAGCTGAAACTATAAATTTACACTCAGAAATATCCTGGTCGCGGTTGGACGATCGTTGCTCCTGCGGGAGGAGGGCACAAGTTATTTTCCGAACGAGATCTAGAATGTGAATTCAAACTCAGGTCCACGTATAAGTCCGAGCTCGTTGCTAACAGATCTGTTTGTGATGTATACGCAGGAGGCGACGATAAATCTGAAGGTTGGGGATTGACGCTGCGAATATCCCACCCCGGAGATAAGCGACCGTCGCTATGTCTTGAAGTCGTTGGTACAAGTAGGTATTGCGGGGATAAATCTGTCATAGATATATGGCTTTGCGAGGATGAGGGCGAAACAGCAATGGGCAAGAGAATGGTCGTTGGCCTATCTTGGCCCGCACTTGATGGACGTGACCTTGAGCCAGAGGGAGATCGAGAGCGGCCCAGAACCGGAGAGCTTGCTCGAACCTGCCTCAGATTTCTCTCTGCTTTCGTCTCTCTTCTGGCATAAGGATTAGTCGACATCATGAGATAGCCTTGCGGCAGCCAATCCGTAGATGGTGGGGTCAAAGGTCTAGGTACTAAGTCCGGAGAACGAGAGGAAAAGCTGTGACCCACGCTAGCAGATGAATGGGTTAAGAGAGGATCGAAGACGGTGTTAGATGAATTCCTGTTTACTTTCCGTTTTCTGTGTTGAAGGAAAAGGAAAATGATCACGCCAACCATCATTAAAAATGCCGCGCCTCCCAAAGCCACACCAGTTATGGCTACAGGGGAAAGACTTTTAGAGCTTTCTGCGGCTTTTCGATGGGCAAATCCATATGAGCCAGAGAATGAACTTGATCCCTGATAAATTCTAGAGATAAAGTTGAGAGATAGATAAAGGAGTACAGGGACTACTCACAAGTAGATATTTGCGATGTATAACGACCCTAGAAGATAAAGCGTAGCGGAAGGGTCTGCCCATTCTTGAATTGCTCCTATGCATTTGTCCTCGAATGGAGCCAGGATGAGTTGACTTTCGTCCAACGTCACAGATACATTGCCAAACGTTAGCGTGAGATTCATTTGGGTATCGCAAGGCACACTGTACACAGCCGCTTGAGAAGTATCTAGTTCTCGAGAGGCACCTTCAATGCCTGCATCTGGAAGGGTGAAAAACATGACAACTACCCGTTGGCAATGGATTGATCGATATGCTTACAAATAGATCGAGTTTCATTTTGAGGGAAATAGATACTAGAAAAAAAAGGATCTATGACGGTTATCAAGTTGTCTACCTGGTCATTTTTGAATAATCGAACGCCAGTGGGACTAACAAAGGACCAGTTATCCATGAGAACAAACGAGTCAAAATCCAGTGAGCCCGAGTCGTTGGGATGAAGATCTTTGAAAGACACGTCGCCTTGCATCGCATTATCGTCGGGTTTAACCCAATGAAGGGTGCCACCATTCGTAGAGTCATCGCCAGGTGAATTGAGAGCGAGGCCGAAGGAAAAATTCACGGCTCCAGGGTTATTTTTCAGCCATATACCCATAGGAGTTGCATCGAAATCACCATTCCTGCACAGATTCAGGGGACACTGGTTCGAACGATAATTTTGTACTTACCGGGCATTATTTCCTAAACCGAGAAGTCCAGATATCTCAGACGAGAAGATACCTTGAGAGTCGTTTGCCACAAGGACTAAGTAAGAGGTCAAGGTTTCATAGCAAGCCAATAAGTTGAAAGATTACTTGGTTGGTTATTCCATGCCCAATTTAACTCATTTCTCTCGTCAATGCTGCAGTTGCCGAGTATCATCGGGCCGCTGGCCCATGAATTTTCCAATAGCGTGAAGATCGCTGACTGGTTTACGGATGTAATGCCAGAGGAATCAAAACTAGGAACACCAGGGATGAGATAAGGTGGGATTAACTGGACCAAAGAGTTTGTGTACCCTGGGCCATCATCGCAACTTGTACAGTCCTTCCCTGCAACCGATGTGTAACCTGTGCTGGTTGACAGCGAGAACAAAAGAGGCTGGATTTGTGAACCAGAAGACTAGAAAGATATTCAATTAGGCTGTCATACAAAAAAACTCAAATACATACCACAGTCAGATTTAGGCTGTAGCGGCGTCGCTCGTCAACCGTAATAGGAAGGAAAATTGTTTCAATGACAGGTTCTTCGGGTCGTGGAGAAGAGGGTTCAGTAGGATAAGAAAAATGAACGAGAGAGACAAAAAGGAATATTCGAAGGGCACATCTCATGACGGTCAATTGCACAATATAGGCAGTCCTTAAAAAGTGTATGTCAAACCAATAGCAATCAAAGAAGCCTTTGGTCAGTGGGTCCACTGAGTATAGACACCGGTTTGGTCGGTCACCCCGGTTTCTGGGATCAATCCGGCGTGTCAAACGCTATTCACGCAAGAAGACGCTAGTGGGTAGAGGTGCTTGATTACTAGGCTGCTGGCAAAAGAACACTGTAGCAATAATCTCGGCGATGCATTTTTGTCGCCACGAAAAGTTCGCGGGGATTATCAGTTCCCCGTTCCGTGACCGTGAGAATCGGCGTCCAACATTCTGTACGGAAAAATCCCGACCTGGTTCAATATTCATGTTCAGAAAGGTCAGCATTATTTCGAAGTTTTCCACGTCAACTCAAAAGATGGAATTTCAATCGCTAATCACATTGCGGGACTTATTAGAAAAAGCATCACGGTAACAACCGGGTCCAGATTTGTTTATAACTGAACTAACTCACAACACGATAGCAGCTGCGACAGCCGTTACTTTGATTTAGGACTCAGCCTATGGCAGATTGGCCAAGGGAAGAGATAGTTGCATTTCGATGGTCCGGTGAGTGTGGCCCATCCAGTTCCACAAACTTCACCTTTCTAACTTGGGAATTATACACTCTACTACAGTGAGTGCTGCAGCAGTTTTTGCTTGGGACCTGTTGTGTACAATTGTACCTGGATACCGATTCATCTGGAAGTTAGTCTGATATTTGACACCTTAATCAGCTGACTGAGTATGCATCTTTGAAGGAGGCCCTTTTCTCGAGATAAAGTTCTCTACTTTTGGTGCCAGCTATTTGGGATGGTTGGCTTAATGTGAGTTTTTCAGCATCCGAAGATTCTGTACTGTCTCAACATCATCAGAGTACATGTATGTCTTCCCCGGACCCTCAAAAGTCCAGAGGAATGTATGAAACTGCATCACCTGCGCTTTTCTATATTCCACACTTCAATGACAGTGACACAACTATGGACTTTGCACCAGAGTATGTGTGTCTTGAAATTATTACATGAGCTTGTGGATCCTGATAGGTTTGCTAAAGCATTTCTGCTCTTCAACAAGCAATCTCGACAGATCACCATCTTCCTTGCTTTTACTTTATTTCTTAGCATGATTCTGCAGTCTACAGGGACTGTATTTTACTTTCAATATTTGGAGTTTTCTGGTGATTGTAACAGAGTTGGGAGTAAAATGCCTGAAGCAAAAATTGCTCATACGTGAGCTCTTCTGCAGTGTTTTGTCATATTCTCAACTCATCCTTTGACTGGGTTACTATAGAGTGGGGTCTTTGTACCTTCAGGTCATTGTTCTTGTCATGTCATGCATTAGGTGGACTCAAGTTGCCCACTTTGGCCCTCAACTGCAAAAGCCTGCAGTAAAACTAGCCTGCATAGTGGCTAGGGACAATGTTATCATTTCACTCCTTATACTTGGTGCGAAACAACAAGTATTTTCTTGGCTTCATTCTATGTTATTAAACAGTGGCATCCTAATCCAGGTTTTTTTTTGTGCATGACCATCATTGGATTGTCATTTGGTGTTAGTCAACATATTTGGAATCATAGCTGGGCGTATGTATCTCCATGATCTTTCTGGTTGTGAGCTGCCTTTACTTTTTTGATTTATTTCATAGATGGGTATTTGGTTTCCTCAACATGGCACCTTATCGCATGATTCTCAATCTCCGACAAGCACAGTTTGAATCTGAACAGCACAATCAAGCCCAAACCTTTTCTTCATCACTTGAGCTGACTGAAATAAACCTTACATTATCTGCCTTTGATGATGTATCATATTCAGGAACACAATCTACTTTGGACAGTGACTCAATGTCAACAGTGATTTTCACACCTAATATTACTACTGGTATGCCCAGTCACAACTGCAAGCAGTAAAAGACACACTCTCTAAATATCACACTTACTACTGTTAATATTATATTTTAAATGGTTGAAAAGATTTTCATTAATGTAGCATGTCTCTAATCATTCTTTTTGCAATTGAATTGGCAGTAAACTTATTTATTCTGGTTGAGTAGTACAAGGTGCTTGGTTGTCATTACTTTCTTGTACTTTTAAAATGGTACCAATAAATTAGTTTTGTATGAAGCTCTGTAGAGTAATTTTTGAAGCATAGTGTGTCCAAAAGGCATCTAGTTATCTCGCATCCACTCACACCAGAAGATATTATAACAGGCTGTAGCAGAGTGTAGGCTCTTTTTATCCATTTGTGGAAAGCTCTTGCAAATTCTGTGATGAGGCTCACAATGTCATCATGATGAATCCCTAAATAGTGGTTTACTTACCATATCCTTACATTGGTAAGAGTCTGATAATTTCATTTCAAGTTGACTATGCCAGTATCAGGGTTAATGCTAGTAGATATAAACAGTTGTGTTTTCCACTGCAGTTTGTCCTGACAGCCTTGATAGTCTGTGCCCTGATACTTTGGTACTTGGCTGACTAGAGAATATGCTAGAACATGATTTGCAGAGGAAAACCCACTTTTGGACTTGATTTTATGGGTCAGCTGGATTATTATGAGCTATAAATTTCTTCCAGTACATGACAAGGCCTTCTCCTGCAATATAGGAAGCTATATAGTTTGCATGAAAGACAGTTTGTTATGCCATAGTTCAATTTTGCACACTCAGAATCAGCATGATTCAGCTTTGGACATTGTACACTCGTGCCTAGAATTCAATTAATTGTCCTCATCAAATACTCTGTCACCACCACTGCAATGCTCTAGTTGTATGGGATAGCGCAGAGACGCTAAAAGGGACCAGCCTGACACATCAAACAATAAAGAGGCTAGTGGACAGGGCAAACATCGGATGCGGATGCACCCACTAATACTACAAGATAGGGGCTATGGTACATTACTGAGCTTCCGAGCTCGGCATCGAAATTCGATTTCCGAAGTAAATACCACCCAAAATAGCTCGGTCAAAAAAGTCGTACTTGATTTGGATGAATCACTCTACTGTCTTTTGAGTATTGACTCGGACGTAGTTTTGACTGATCTGCGTAAGAAGACTTGATGTTTTTATTTAGGTAAAAGAATTCATGGCCGGCAATATCCGCTCCGTGACCATGAGAATCGGCCTTCTTTGACATCTAATATGATCCATTACAGAATGTTCGTGTTCAGAAAACGCAAAGATTTCCACGTCAGTGCCCAACTTACATTTCTGACTACGAGGATGGAATTTAGTCGTTGTTCAATCGCTAAAGTCTTTTGAATCACGTCGACTTCACCGCTGTGCCATAGAAAAGCACTAGGGCGACAACCAGGGTCCAGTTTTGTTTATAACGGAGCCAACTCACAACCTGCTGCAACTGTTTCCTGAACGAGGGCTCGAGTCTAATGCATGTGACCAATTGGCCTAGGGAGGAGATAGTCGCGCTTCGATGGTCCGGTGAGTGCGCCGCTTTCGAATTAGCTTTATGTACTCAACTGGAGAACCATAGTAAGTGCTACAACGGTCTTTGCTTGGGACCTGTTTACTACAATGATGCCCGGATACCAATTTATGCTGAAGTCAGTTGGTTGATTCAGCCTTCGCTGCCAGACTGAGCGGCGCGTATGCTTTCATAGGAAACCCTTTTATCGAGACAAAATCCTCTACTTCTGGTGCCGGCTGTTTGGTTTGGTTGGTTTACTGTGAGTAGTTCGACATAGAGCTGAAGGATTACACTGTCTCAATCTCACTAGAATACATGTGTGCCTCCCCCGGACTCCCAGAAGCCCAGAGGAATGCGTGAAGCTGCATTACATACGCTTTTCTATGTTCCACATTTCAATGACGGTGATGCAACTATGGACTTGCCATCAAAGTGAGCATGTCTCAAGTACGCAAGCTTGTCGATGCTAACGGGCTCACCGAAGCATTTCTGCTCTTCAAGCAATCTCAACGGATCGTTGTCTTCCTTGCCTTTACCACCTTTCTCAGTCTGGTTCTCCAGTTTTCGGGGACCGTGTTCTACTTTCAGTATGTGGAGTTTTCTGCGGGCGATTGTAGCAGAGTTAAGAATAAGTCTGCCGCAAAAATTGCTCACACGTGAGTTGAAGTTTCCGCAATGTAGCGTTACTCATCTAGGTAACTATAGAGTGGGGTCTTTGTACCTTCAAATCATTGTTCTCGTCATGTCATGGACTAGATGGATACAAGTGGCCCAAATCAACCCTCAGCAACCTGTCGCAAAAATAGCCCGTATAATGGCTCGAGATAATACTGTTGTTTCACTCCTTATACTTGGTAAGAAACAAGTGCTTGCTTGACCTCGTTTTGCTAAGCACTGTACTTTAGGTTTCTTTTTGTTCTCGGCCATCTTTGGATTGAAATATAATGTTAGTGATCAGATATGGACTTATGGCTGGGCGTACGTATTACCGTGACCTTACTTTGCGTTCCGGTCGTGACCTGTCTATTTCTTTTTCGTTTCGCTTTACAGATGGGTATTCGGTTTCCTGAACATGGCCCCTTATCGCATGATCCTGAACCTCCGACAAGCGCATTTTGAATCTGAACAGCAACTCCAAACCCATGCCTTTTCCTCACCGCTCGAGCTGACCGAGATAAATCCTCTGTCTGCCTTCGACGATGTGTCATCTTCAGACTTGCGGTCCACCCTGGACAGTGATTCAGTGTCAACGGTGGCTTTTGTGGACAGTATTGCTTCGTGTACGTCCAGTTACAGCTACTAGTGATGAGGGAGGCACTTCTCTTTCTAAATATTGTATTTTATTAATAACATATTTTTACATGACTAGTGTCAGCGGGGAGCATCTTATCAGTATATGTACTTTCATAATCATTCTGCCTGCCATATCGAACTGCAAGAGAACTACTAGTCGCTTGTTCGTTACAGGTTGCTGTCATTACTTTTATGTTACTTATACTTGATAATCGGTACCAAAAACTGGTTGGCTTCAATTGTGCTGTACTGCAGATCATGGCGCCGTGGAGGGTTTTCGGAGATCCCTAGAATTGCGCGTCTAATGGGCGTCCGGATCTAATTCTCATCTTCCATCCGCTCACGCCGGAAGATAGTATGAACACAATTAGCATACCATCGACCTAGAATCTTGCAGAGTAGCCAGATTCTTTCAAACTTCAAGTTTCCCTCTTCCTCCCGTGACTGTGATTGAGACGTATGTCCAATTTTGGCTTGTAGCCAAAAGTATGGTCAAACCCGCATCAAATCGATGTCACCAAAGATTTACTTACCACATCCTTCCACTAGCAAGAGTCCGAATAATTTCATTTGACCATTCGGTACAGGGTCAACGCTAATGGTGGATATAAACCTTCACATGAGCTCCAGTACTCCCCTACTTACTCTTAACTTTCATTACTCATGCCTCCAGAGGAAGAATTCTGGGGTGGAAGTGTCGCCTTTCTGACGTCTAGTGAGTATCCTGTTGGGCTCTTCCACTGCAGGTTGTCCTGACGCTCTTGACAGTCTGTGCCCTATCTATTTATCTTTGGGATTTGGGCAGCACCACTTTTGTGAGTGAAAGGCAATTTATTTGGAGGTCAGTGCTATACTGCTCGAATACTTTTGTACTTGGCTGACTAGGGAACATGCTAGAACTCGATTTGCGAAGGAAAATTTACTTTATTATTGGACTCGATTTTATGGGTTAGCTGGATTATTGTGAGTTACGTATAATTTTTTTTCTGGTGCACACAACAAAACCTTTCTTGTAATGTAGCATTTATTTGTTCATTCCTCAAGGTCTGGGAAATTCTACGGTTTGCATGAAGCGCCATAGTGTTCGTTATGCCTTAATCCAATTTGGCATGTCCACTGCTCAACTTTGGACATTGAAACAAAGTGCGCTCTATCCAATACGAGTTTTTCATATGATCTCAGTCGCACCTAGCATTCTTTCTGTTCAATCGATCTCGTCGAATGCTCGTATCTATCTTCTTCACTGTCGCTGTCAGCGCAATGCTCCAGTCATATGGAATGGTGCTATACTTTAGGCATTTAGGATATTCGCAAGATTGTCAGAGAGTCAGCGATAGGCCCGTGGGCATCGTTGTCTGGACGTGCGTTCTTCTGGATTTCTACTTGTCAGCTTCTCTAATCTTTCTGCTCCCAGTGTAGGAACAGTATCAATGCAAGCCGTAGTTTTTACGACCTCACTCTTCAAATTAATCAAAGGAATACGAAGTGGGATTAGCACCGCGCCATCATATGTCAACTATATCGTCGCTCGCGATAATGTCGCCACATCGCTCTTTATTCTCAGTGAGTTAGATTCAGATCATATCTTCATTGAGTTCTGTAATTATACCTTAAATGTAACCTGTCATAGCTGTCTATACTTCTGCCACAATCGTCCGCAGTAAATACGGGGTTGGGGAGAACATCTGGAATTTTGCGTGGGCGTGAGTTCAATGCTTCTCGGGTCCTCCTCATCTTTACTCTTTTACAGATGGGTCTTTGCGCTTTTGAATATTGCTACTTACCGAATGGTTCTAAACTATCGTGAAGCGCGGCTGATATCCCTAAGTTATTATCCTTCTGCCCATGACTCTTTCACGATAACAGAACCTGGGCCACTGTCTACTAATGACAGTGACCCTGGCAATAATACGTCTGAAACATCATCGACCTTGTCAGCAGATGGATCGATGACGGAAACAAAACCTCGTACCTCCGAGAGCATTGGTGATGACAGGAACAAGGAACAACAAGGAGGGTCAATAGAGGACTAATGTAATAACAAAGTAATTGATACTGTAATGACCTCAGCTCAGATTTGGCTACTGTGAGTGTTGTACAAGGTCGGTTTATAGAATACTAGAATACCGGAAACATAGAAGGTATAAGATACAGGATAAATACACAGTATCATACAACAGAGGCCAATATCAGCGGAGTATATCCTTCATACCTTCATATATCTTCGTTCTCAGTGTCTCCAGCCAATAAATCATTAACTTCGTCCTCTTCTTCTTCGGAATCGGGCACAATGGATTCTTCTCTAACGCGAGCCGCAGAGGGCGTGGGTTGCTCATCCTCCTCATCTTCCTCTTCCTTGACAGGTGCTCTAGGCCGACTAGACCTCCCATGGTAATTCCGAACTCGTGGTGTAGCTTCTTGATCTTCTTCACTTTCAGAGGTAATCACGATAGGTTCTGGTGCTGGCTTTCTCGTGGCGCTGAGAGCAAGTACGTATCAGAACAAGGCAACAATCTAGGGCAGACACTGAGATATCCCTACCCTCGTTTAGGCATTATCCTTGTGGGAGCTGCAACTACTGAAGGAGCTTCGGATGTTGCACGCTCAGTTGAGCGGTCATCTCCCTCAAAATCGGATGGTTCGTCGTCAGAAGCTGTGAGACGTCGCCGTCTAGAACAAAGTCAAGGTGAGTACCTTGGGTGGCAGATGAATCAATGACAGGTAAAGTATGACTTACTTTGCGCTACCCCTCTTTCGAGATGAAGACGCCCGAGGAGCATCATCCCCTTCAGTCGCTGTACTGACAACACTTTCGGATCTCCTATAAGGTCTGGGTGAGTAGCGGCTTCCGAGGAAAACAAGGTAGCGAACCTCTTCCGAGTCCTTTTCGGTTGCGGCGGAGGAGTATCCTCGTCTTCATCCTCGCCAGGTGGAAGGAGCTGATCTATCACTTTAAAGAAGTCGTGATATTCTTCAAGTTTACGGTATTCTTCTTCGGAAAAGCCCTCTAATTGCTTCTCATATTTTTTCTCTACCGCTAGCTTGAATTTGGTGAACGCGTTCTTTGATACAGCATCACGAAGCGGGCGGCGCTGGACGAAAGTTCAGCCAAACGACAGGCAAGTGTCCGAGTAGTACGTACACGAGTGACATTGTCCATAGAGACTGCCAGACTCCGGATCTTGTAGTCGTCGACTTCATCGGGTAGGAATATTCTACCCAAACCCTGACATAGTGCCTTTGTATCATCCTCTGAAAATAAATGGTCAGATAAAGGTCAAGCTGCTGCGTCCCGGACTTACTCCCAAGCTCGGATTTTTTTTCCAACAAGGCACACATAATTTCTATGGCCAGATCAACGTGCATTGACATGTCTCCGACACCCTTCTCGCCCTTGCCATCACTAAAAAGCAGAAGATCAATCTAAAGCCCAGTGCGCTTCCCCAATGGATTGAACGTACATGACTTCATTCGGATCCATCCACTCTACTAGCATATTCACGATTTTGGAAGGCGATGCCATCGCCATGTCCTCCTCATCGCTGTCGTCGCGACATGAACTGAGGATCCTCAGGGCAGGACGGAATACCTGAATCATAAATGAGACCGACGTAGACTCCAATAGTGAGAGACTCACCTCTTTCATCATACGTTGATTAGCGGTAGAGGAGTAGCAGTAAGCGGGTAAAAAGTAGGCTAGACACTGACGCAAGGCATGGTTATAGGCATTACGAGGCGCGAAATATGAGATGACCAAACACTGGATAATCTGCAGTAGAACTCAACACAAGTTATTCAGATCTGATCAATATATACTTACCTCTTTGTCGACTAGTATGCCAGATAGTGTCAGCTTGGCCATACCCGTACACAGTAGGGTCCTCATTTCGTCTGACGTGTCCTCTGCATCAAGGGTTAAGTTGTAAAATTGTTTGACGAGAACCTCGGGCTGTCCAATATGACATGTTAGTTTTATGCCTTAGGTTGCACCAAAACGACTTACACTGGTGTTGTCCCGCATGACATCCTTCTCATAGACCATGAACATATCGATGAGAGCACGCCATACAATGAGTTTCAATGCTTCTGTTTGATCCTTCTTGTCAAGTTCTATGACAAATCGATTTTTGTATCCTACGGCGAACCGCTGGATAAACGGTCAGAGCAAGAACATAGCCAGCAAGAGGTGATCTATACTTGCCTTGGAGATGAGGCAGATTTGAGACAAGCAAATCAACGCCTTGTCCCTGAATTCTTCGTCATTGCGAGCGAGACATGGGATAATCAAATCTGTAAGGACACCATGCAAACTCGAATTGTTTTCAAAAGTCTGGTGACGACCAAAGATTCAGCCAGGAGAAGCTAGAAAAACAAGCTAAGACTTACCCCATTAACACGTTCCAAAACCCCTTCACATAGACACAGACATCTCATGTCGAGTCGGTCCTGACGGTCCCTTTCCTGCTCGGTCATTTCCTCCCTTGGTTTAGGCCTAGGTGTCCTCGCAACAGAAGGCGTGTCCATTTCCAGACTAGCATCCGGGTCTTGCCTTGCTTGTTCACCATCGTCTTCGTCGCCAGGAACGCGGATTTCCTGGATAACCTCCACGACGATACGAATAAAATCTCTTTCACCTTCGGAAAGCTCTCGAAGAACATCGAGGGCTAGAGGAGCAAGTTTGTCGGGAAGAAAATTGTTGACGAGCATTTCATCGCCTAAGTAGGAGCGCATATCAGAACGATTAGCCAGGGACGATAGACGAAAACTTGCGAATCAATTTGTACATGTCCCTCCTTCCAAACTCATCCACATAATCCAAGTTGACAGCAATCTTCAGCAACTCGCCAAGGATGCATTCCAAGTTGTACTTGGCATCCGCACGTCTCTCGCGCTCTTCATCATCCATTTCGTTGAAAACATATTCCTCTTCTGTTGCAGAGATCTCGTCCTTAAATTGGCTGAAGAATGCCCGAATAACGAGTACAAAATGCTTGATTGCAGGAAGTGTCTCCTCTAGGGTGGCCGCTAGTGCAAGGTCATTCTTTTGGCCTCTGCAAAATTCCGTAAAAATTCGGACTAGGAAAGCCTTCTCGGCAGTTAGCGTTTGCCAAAAGTTGCCTTGTATGACATTAGTAGTTGAATACACGCAAAACGAAAACATCGTACCCTTGAAATCCATATTCTCCACAAATTTTGTCTTTGCAGTGTCGGTAGTGAACACACTCAACAGTGCATCAGAAGCGACGGTTCCCTCTCCTAAATCCAGCATCTTCAACAGTTCTACAAGCCCATCTTGAGCGCTGGGCCTATTCTCCTGGGTCTTATCCTGACTTTTATCTTTGTCTTCGCCCTCTTCCTCCTCGCCTTCCGAATCCTCTTCCTTCTTTATAGTATCATCTTCAATGATAGCATCAACCCAAGCTGTAATCAAGCCTGCTGCGACTGCCCTCACTTCGGGCTCTCGGTCGCCGAGACCATTCGTTATGATAAGTTCTCTCTGAGCAATCGTCAACTTGCGGGGATGGGTAGGACCGAAACCGTCCCCGCTCCGTATGTTGCTGTGCAGCCTAGCGAAAACAAGTTTGCGTGTCTTTTTATCGACATCACGAGTTCGGTCAAGAAGATGGGAGAGCGAGGCTCGGTGAAAGCTCCCATCGATAGGAAGGTTTTGCACGATGATTTGACGAACGTCCCTGAACGTTTAAATGATTAGAGTACGACGCTCTTCAATCACGAGGAGACATACGGTTGAGTATCGTGCTTCATTGCGTCAATCAGATATTGCGACAAAGTTTGCTCTCCATCTGCAACCTCGTCTGGACTCTCGTTCTGACACAATTTGCAAAGAGCGGTGGCAGCCTGTTGTCGCACATTCCACTCCTTGTCTGTGATGCGGTCTATAAGTCCTGCTCGTAATTGGTCGTAGAGATCCGAGCTAGAGGCAAGTAGAAACGAAACTCAAAACTCAAAACCAGATGCGATAGGAGGAGGGGACGTACTCGAGTTCACCGAGATTGAGTATGACTTCCGAAACCATCTCAATGATGCGAGTGCGCGCAGTCTTGTCTTTTGCGTTGAATCCTTTTAAGAGGAATTCGACCAGGTTCTCAGTAAAACGCGTAGCAGGGGTGTCGAGATTCATATCGTCGTCGTCTTCTCGCTCGCTCGCTTCTTCAGCAGCTATGAATTGCAAAAACAATGAGCTCCTGATTTCTTCTAACGGGAAGAGACGCACCTTTATCGTTGACATATTTTACGAAACCACTCACAAACCCGATAATCCTCTTTGCAGGATTGTTTCCCTTCTTCTCCTGACAAACAGCTAACAAAGCCATCTTAACCTCCTTCTCAAAGGTATACTCTCCAGCAAAAGTCGTGTTCCCATCCTTGTCCTCGTTCGTGTATTCTGCGGCTTCGGTAAAGAGTTTGTGCAACGCGACAATGTTCTTTTGGTGATTCGCAAGGGAAGTTTGAGCCTGTTCGAATATTTTGTGCATGTTTCCTGGTAATTCATCGAGTGGATTTATAGCATTTCGATGTCGCTGGCCAGCGCGGGATTCGACTGTTCGAGCCGGCATGGTGATGGTGCAAAGACACGCGAGGTTTCAACGACGCGGTTGACAAAAAGTCACATGACTTTCGTGTGCGTACAAGAACAAGATTCCCACATGCCGTCGTAGACTTATGAACGAAAAGTGTCTGTATAGTCAGGCTAGTCAAGTGGCGTCTGTATGCTGTGTTGCCATTCAAGGCGCACGTTGGGGAAGGGAGCGGCAAGTACGACTCCTGTTCTTTACATGCTATACATGTCAATCTATTGTACGAAAACAAATAATCTCAGCAATTATCTAGCTCGGTGTATAAATGTAGACTTCTATAGGCGCGAGTGCTATTTTGGTAATCCGCGTGCTGTACCCTGAAATGAAATCCGAGACCTTCGACCTCTCGTATGTCAAGACGACTCCCGAATGAAATCCAAAACAAGCTTTTTGAATTCGTTGGGTCTGGGACAGAAAATTTATCAGGGCCATACGCCTAACAGAGGAGAGATACCACATACCGTTCGCCATGGACTATAGTCAAGGAATTGGACAAGGCGCTGTAAGTCTTTCAGGACAGAAAAAGAGAAAACAGTCTATTCACCCCAGTGACCCGCATCAAGTGTCTGCATCTTCATATTCGGGAAAAAGGCCTCTACGGCAGGAATGTTGTGGCGGTTGATAAAGCTAGCCACGATTGTCAGTTCATGCAACTCCCTTCAGAAGGATTCGACGCACTTGCTCTTCTCTCCTTTGATAAACAGGGTATTTCCTTCGAATTTCGTCTCACCGGGCGCATATGGGAAAGAACCAATTTCTGGTATTGCATCACCGAGAATGTCGAGGGGAATACGGAAATGAACATATTCAGTTGGTCCACTGGGGATGATGATATTTGTGAGGAGAAATGCAACTACACTTGCGTCCTGAGAAGCCAAAACGGTTAGGGTTATGACAGCATCAGAAACGCAAGGTTTTCACTTTTTCGTATTCGCGCAAAACCTCTGTGGCCTCCTTCCTCGTCTTGAGCTTCATATCCTCAATCTTCTTCATAGCTTGAATATACGTCAAAAACTCATCCGATAGTTTACCTCTACTAGGTGCGATATCTGCGACAATAAGATTCGAGAGTGTGGATGGAGGAAGGGACGGGTTGAGGGCTAATGACATTGCAACTTTGCCTCCCCTGAAGCAAGGGTGTACAAGATTAGTAGCTAACGGCGAAAGGTAAAATTCTGACACGTACATAGAGTGCCCTAAAAGCGATATTTCCCTCAACTCTTTCTTTTGTATAAAATGCAAAACATCTGCCGCCATCTGTGTATAGGTCATTGGAAGAGCGTGCGGAGAGCGACCATGATTCCTCAAGTCCTGAATATGCGTCCTTTGTGAACCAAAAGATGAGGACGGAATGCAAAACGCATACCAGAGCATAAACAGGTTTATTCAAATCTTTTGAAAAGGCTTTGGATAGGGACGACCAGTTCTGTTTCGAGCCACTAAGATGCCAGTGAGCTGTTTGGTTCATTGGTTAGATAGGAAAAAAGTACAATAAACCATGCAGAATGACAAGTGCGCCTTGTGTCCTGTTTCCGTCCGATGATATTTGTTCCGAATGATCCAGGTCTACGACTGACGAAGTAGATAAAGACCGAGCACTCCTCGACAAAGCTGACAATCCTCTAGAGACTGGATCAAAATGAGAAAAGTTGAACCAAGTACAGAGTAGACTTACAAGAAGAAAAACGTCGAAGCAAGCCCAGTGCCATGACAGGCCTAGAAAAAAAGTCCAGAGCTTATGACGTCAGCTGCCTTTTCATCTTTTCTTACCATGCCTTCCGCACTCGTTCTCATCGCAGATGGCACTGAAGAAATGGAATTGTATGCAAAACTCCTTTTCAAACGAACTGAATAGCATCCAACCATTAACTTATACGTCCATCCAGCACGATCACCTATGACACCCTCGTCCGCGCAGGTGTCGTGGTCCAATCTGCTTTTGTTCCCGAATCCGGTGGTGGCTCAGAGACACCTGTGAGCCCACCAGCTGCAAAAGGCTCTAGAGGAATCAGGATCTTACCTGACCTTTACTTTGAAACCGCAAACTCTGGCCCGGTAAGTCTGCACTTTGACCAGAAGCTATCACAATATGATTTGTGAACGGCAATTTGGACCTGAACTCGATCCTTCTTGGATATAAAGGACAAGTTCGATGCAATAATTATTCCTGGAGGTGCAAAAGGTGCAGAAACGCTGTCAAGCTCGTCAGAAGTACAAGTTCTGGTTCGCGAATACATTGAAAAGAAGAAACTGGTTGGAATGATTTGCGCTGGTATTTTGCACCCATGTGCTCTTTTTGGTGCTCTTTTTCCGACTGCGCTTTAGGTAGCCTTGCTGCCTTGACGTCTGGTCTACCCAAGCAACCCTTGACCTCGCATCCCAGCGTCAAGTCCACGCTTGAAAGTGGTAAGTCCTATATCTCTGTATCGATTTGATACACAACGCTGTATTGGATATAGAATTCGACTACTCTGAAGATCCGGTCGTTGTCTCCGGAAACCTAGTTACCAGGTAAAGCTCCAGATGTGAAGAATACTCCACTCAACTGACTTGCAAACCTCTATCAACAGTCGTGGACCTGGTATGTCTAGTGCATATGGCCTAAGACCCAAATCTAATGCTTTTTTAGGCACAGCATTCCCTTTCGCGTTGAAACTTGTCGAGCTACTCTGCGGCCCAGAAAAACGCAAAGAGGTTCACGCGCCAATGGTCTTCCCTGCCGGTACACCGTGGTGAAGTATTTCAGATTTGAGAACAGTATCAGGAACGGACATGTATCAGATAAGAACTCGGAAGTCGAGCTCTCTTACATATGTTGGAATTGCAAACTAAAATGATGACTAATTAATAATGTGCAGTATATTGTCTCAGTAAAATTACACTCAGGATGCGCCATCGAGAATTTCTTCCGAGGTTACCAGACACTCAATTCTGCAAACGAGTCTCGGTCAAACGTCGGCGCAGTTCTCTCGAAGCCTTAGCTAACTTTTCCTTCCTCGCTGACTTTTTCCGGAACTGAGCTCGTTGTATCATGACGTTGAGTCTCGCTCTCTCCAACTCCACCTGGTATCTTACCAAAAGTCGCTCCTGAGCACTCTCAGCGCATTGCGCACGAGTATGATCCTCCTCAAGTGCAAGAAGGGTATCCAATCGTTTTTTATACCAATCAGAATCACGATCTTTCAGTGGTGCCATCAAGAAGTCAAACTCGTGAGAGGCGTCCTAGAAGATAGTACAGGATTCAATACAAGAATCAAAATCGCGAGGACTATGGTACACGTACATTATCATCTGCGTCACCTTCAGGCTCTGTATCCGAACCTTCAGGATCCCGGCAAACCTTTTTCAGGTCAACATGCCATAGCTGCTTATTCAGAATTCCAACAAGTTCTGCATCCGTGAGCCGTTCATTGTGGGCGTCATTGTCTTGTGCATTTGTTCCAGCCTCTCTGGAACCCATAGGGATCTGCTAACAGTGTCAAAAACAAGCTACCAAAAAGGGGGAAAGTAGATGCGCACTACAGACTCAGCCGATTCCAACCTTGTCATGGCTGCTTGAATACGACTCAATTCGTCCCGGACGCCATCCAGATCGACGGCTCGAGTTACACTAGGAGGAGGCAAGGCAGACGGGCCAGCGATTGGGTCAGCAGTACAAGAGCAGTTTTGGGACCCGTATGCTCCGGCGTCAGCAAAACCATTTTCGTACTCGGGTTGACAGTTTCTGCAAGGCATGAGAGATTGGGAGTTGAAGGCATGAGTAGGGCTGTATTTATACTAAGCAACAAGATAAAGGAGATATCCTAAAGTGCTTCCAGGCATCCCGAATAGTCTCAAGGGATGTTGAAGAGAGAACAACGCAAGAACAACGGCGTTCCAGTGGCATGATATTCCGTGCATAGGCGATGCTTTCACTGGTGTTATGAACCCGAAACCATGGAATAACCTACCCATTTCAGTGGTCTAAGCTGTGTTGGCTGTCATTCAGTACGTTAAGATAATGAATATTCGTATCTCGACCCAAGGAAAAAGGCTGTAAATCACCGCGGATAAACAGAGAATGATTGATCGGCATTCATGCTAGAGGCTTCGACGAGCGGTTCCTCGAACGCAATCCCATAGAATCAGAGGTGAGGCATCCAACAACGAAGTCGTTCCGGATCAGCTAGGGTGGCAACAGATACTTTGTACATTTCCAATCGAGAATTAAAGTTTAACACAGCCATTCCGTTGTGTGCATGTCATAAAGCATTGTTAGCTTACTACTAATCTCCTTGTACCAATATTGATCTTTGACGCATCTACACCTCTTGGATTAAACACATGTCGGGCTTGAATTTAAGATTTTCGAGGGGTACGTATTCCGGAATGAGGAAGCAGTGGTAAAAGCATCAAAAGAGCAGGAAATATGGGTCTCCCGCGACCTGTTGCCGAGTACTATGTCTATCCCTCTTTTCCGTCTCGAAATAATCAAATCTGATCTGCATCCCTTGCTCTCGTAGCTCATCTAAACTACCTTCAATATGAAGCGACTTGAATCCGTAAAATTCCACCTGAAGTACCTCCAACAGTGCCATTCCGTCGAAAATGCCCATTCTAGAGCGTGCCAGATCCAACATCAACTCGTCATCCACTCGGGGGTAGGTAAGAGTGAGATGGCGTAATTTAGGACACAGTGGTGGCTGTTTGACAGAAGGTATCAGGCGACTAATGATCTCTTTCGCAGCGTCTGCTTTCAGTCGAGAACAGTTAATGGCAAGTTTAGTGAGACCCGAACTTTGTATTAAGCATTCCAAATACCCAGAGGTGGACAAAGGAAGGTCCATTTCCAGTTCACGAATTTGGTTATCAACGAGTAAAGGCATGAACGGTGCATGCTCGAGGATTCGTGTTGGCAACGGGGTAATACGTACTTTGAGGCGACGCAAAGACGGTGTCGACATCCTTTTAAAAAGGTCATCAATGCTTGTGCTTCTAGGAAGCACAAAATGAAAGGATAGATCCCGCATGAGTGGAAGAGGGATATTGGGTACAGACAACGTGAAGTCAAAGACGCCCCTCCATGCAGTATGTATTTCGAAATGGCAGGCACGAAGACTTTTATATCTCAAGAGCAAATGAAGTGGATTATAAGGTTGGGTATCGGTGCGCATTCGAGAGCCACCATGGATAATCAGCTGTGATAGACCGGGACTCAACAACTCTAGATGGTGCTGCATATGTTCGATATTGTTAGGAACTGCTACATGCCGTAAATGAGGAGCAGCCAGTAATTTTGACAGGCAAGGCAGGGTTGGGATGTCGCTTAAGAAATCGAAAGTGAGTGTATGCAGTAAATTGAGCTTCTGGTCCAGATCAGGGAGAGTAGCAATGGATGCATCAAACAGGTGGGCGCAAAAAGCGTTCAGTTGAAGCTGAACATCCTGCCAGCGATGCACTTGTTGTATAAAGCATTGTAAGAACTGTTGGATGCACCGGGAAAGCATAATGCCAGGTTCATTGCAGCTTCCGTGTATCGAGAATGACAAGGGCGACAAACCCGACCGCTCTAACCAAAGCTCCACTCCAAGCCTCTTTGCATCTATCTCTGAACACATACGAGTTATATGTGCATTGACGATGACAATATGGATAGATGACCACAGACGTGACGTTGAGATACACACGTCTCTCCAGTTTCGACATATCAACCCCAGTAAGAGAGGCGCCTCGGATACACTACAGATAGCATTGCAGTCCTCCGGGAGGCAATGCACGAATATCTCGGAGAGAATTTCAGGTGGAAGGCGAAGAGAAGGGGATAGAAGACGCTGGTGGGCATTCACATAATTCTGCGCCTCATCGCGCTCTAGTTTCAGTTTCGCGAGGACAGCCTCCAGACGGGCTATTTCAGAGTTGAGTCGGTCAAGATTTTCGAGGGGTTTGGACAACAAGTCGTGAATAGTCGGGATATCAGAAGCATCTACGGCCTGGTTACGGTCAAAGAGATGAGAGAAAGGCGAGTCAAACATGACTATAGTGGTCAAATTGTGAGCGTCAGGATTCGTCGCGCGCCCATGACGTGAGAGTTTGAGTCTGTAAACAAATTTTTAAACTACATAAATCCTAATATGCGCTACATAGATGAATACAACGGCAGTGATGCCTTGGCCTTCATGAACTGTAGCGCGCCATGAGGAGGGTGCCAGGCTCCTTCAACCGCTCCGATGTAAACTACAACTCGATGGTCTCCTTCGGCTTAAACTTCCTCCCAGCCCTTTCTGCCGACCTAAATCTGAGCTGGTTTCCATAAAGATCAAACTCAAGATGCGGAATATCCAGTACTGTCGTAGTTGGAATCGATTCAGATTGAGAATTAATCATTGGGAGAGGAGTTTCGGGTGTATGGGTTGAAGGGAGGGTTGAAAAGAGGGGTATAGCAAAGGTGAAGATGGTATTTTGTTTTGGGAGGACTGGAAAGAATTCTGAGATGTATTGCAATTCGGCGAGCGATGAAAACCTACGCTTCTCTTTATTATCTCGTGTCACGATCCTAAATGTATTCTCCGTCTCGTGGATGACAATCCCTGATAAACCAACGAGAGATGGGCATTTACTTTGCTTGACTGAATTGATCAAGTCAGAAATTCGTAGAAAGATATGATACGAGATAGACGTACCAGTCAGGATAGATCCATGGAAATCTGCTTTAACCAATTTGGGATGCATGCCAACTGCAGAAGGCGCATCTTTCAAAGTAGGCACACCAGAAACCGAGGATGATTGCGGTAATCCCATTAGTTCCGACATGTAACCCATCCAGAGATGATGTAGAGGTACGAATAGTTCAAATCTGTTAACGAGAAGAACATAAAGTCCTGTTTCGAAATCCTATGATCGTTTTACGCACCTAGCCTGTTCTTTCTCAAGCCTCCAGATACCCTTCACCTTGGCTTCTTTTCTCTTCAAAATAAATTTATTCTTTTCTCTCTTTTCCTTGGCCTCTTTCCTCCTCTTCTGCTTCTCCTCCTTCTCTTTGCTCCTTCTGCTGGCCTTTGCAGGATTCTCCAGCAAAATCTTTCTGCCGCGTACTCGTTCCGCGTAGATTTTGGCTGGATCCGACGACTGACTTGCAGAGGAAGTGACAAAACATGGGGTGAAAGGTACGAAACTTGAGAGTATTACAGTTTGTCCCTAAATCAAGCTTTGAATTCGGATGGACGAACAGGTGGAAGACTTGACGAGCCTACAGGAGTGAAAGCAAGTTCTTTATATATATCGAGCGTTGTAGCGTCAGGTTTCGGGCCTGTCATCGTGGTAAGTGTCTGAAGGAATTGGCACGTGAGTCGGACGCGGTCATTGACGTTCGCGTTGTTACTTCTTGCAAATTGTACTCATACGCGATAACTCCTCAGATTTACTTCTAAAAAGTGTTTTGATTAAATAGTGAAAATAATTACAACATGATACATGACAAGAGACCACATTACTCGTACAGAAAAGTACAACATAGTCACTAGGGGCCTCGGGATAACCACAACCAGTGATTCGGGCATCGTATACCATCCCTTGATTGACAGAAGGAAAACTAGTGGATGTGACACCGAGGCAGATCCAGATCCAGTATCCGGGCGCCTGACAAGAACCTTTGACACTACCCTTCCCCCGCCGCCCTCGTAGAGACGGACGTAGTACAGATTTCAATAACACGCCATAATAGCTTCACCATTATCCTGCATCATCTGCTCAAAAGCATCGCGCCATAATCCAACTTCTTCACGATATAACCCACCCTGTCTCGCCTCAGAGGTCTCTATAACCTGACGAATCTCCTCAGGTGTAAGAAGCGCATCATCAGGCATCTTGGTATGCCAAAAGGGTTTGACTGTTGTATAATGCAATATACGCATATCATCCATCAACTCCGCCCACAACTCTGTACTCCTCTCCTTTATCACCATATTAGCGTTGTAAGCATACGGCAACCGAACACCCTTTCCTCCGAAATACAGATTTAAAAACGATTGTTCTGCGAATCCAAGAGGGAAATTTGCAGTTTCCCATTTCGATTTCATATCTTCGAATGTCGATCGCGATGGTCGGAAGACTAGAACACCCGCGTTGTAGTTTACCGAGAACCCTCTAACGTCTGAGGGTTGGAAAACGTCTAGACCTGCACCAAATTCCCAAGGAAAGTTGAACAACTCGTCGAAATTGCGAAGGACTAGCGTGTCCGCGTCCATATATACCGCATTATCGAACCCAAGCTCTTCACCCAACGACCATATGGCCAATTTAGTATACTGATCCTTGAAACGGGCTGCAATACCTTCCCCGTTATGAGGAGGGGATATCAACTGAACGGGATGTGTTTCCCATCCACTCGTTCGAGCAATGCAGAGGGCTTTGGGTGAAACTTGATTTTCGATGTAGGGGAGGATCATGGATGCAGACACGTTCGCACGACGTATCGAATACCCAAGGACTGCTGCGGCCAATGCGAAAGAGTCGGAATAGAGAGAAGAAAAGACGGCGCGCGATGGTGATGACCATTGGCTCTCGTCGCGGACGATTGGGATAGTGTTGCTGCAGGAACGACTGAGTATACGACACGGACGAGAAAAAAAGCAGATACAAACATATATTCATAGTTATCCAGATAAGAATAAGGTTTCTTGGTTAACTTTTTTGAGAGCCACCAGATAGTTGCTGTGTATACGACGATACCCAGAGCTGCGACTGCACCGAGTAAGCGCTTGTTGAGGGTAAATCGTGATGACCTAGTAGTAGGACCATTGTTGGTAGGCAAAGGTTCATAGGCCGGTGATGAAGACGAGAGAAGAGTGAAGAGACCCATATTATCGTGTCGGTTGCATCAACCACGTCGTTTTAGATGAAGGTAGTGAGGTAAATAAAGAAATTTGTCAGGCGTAACAAGTCCTGTCCTGTCTCGCTCGGACGCTGGCGGAACCAAATTTAGAGGCTGTTCAACTACGGCGGAAAGTGGCTTAGCTGCTTCGGGGCGCTAATAAATCCGGCTAGCCGAGTGCCCGAGTTCTGCAGCGCTGGGTCGCAAAATCGCTCTTTCTTTGAGATTTGGTTGTTTGTACATCAGTTCGAGAAGGATTCAAAGACTCGAATACTTGCGGGAAGTAACTGAAGAGCTCCTGGTCAAAGTACATCCATGCATCTTCCTTTCAGGACAGAGTACGCACTCGCGCATGCACAGTCTATCGATGTCAAACGATGAACATCAGCGTAAATCAAATGTTTATCCGGAAATGCGACTGACCTGACCTGACCAGTCACCAAACAGGCACGATGCTCTCGCAACGGATGCTTGTCAAAGCAACGTTGCGAATCAAATCGAATTACAGTTTGTCTCGGAGAATGTACACCGCCCAAGGTCAACTGTTTTGATATTTTTGGTCTTGACTCTTGTCAAGTTGACTGAGACAGCTTTTGTCTCGCCCATAAAATGTCTTTCGGTCATTCCTAGCACCGATGACGGTTACAAAAGCATGATACAACGGCGGAAACTAGGCTTCTGGCCAGTATAGAATGCGCGTACTGGAGTGTCTGGCGTAAAATCGCGGTTTATGTAAGCAAAACGCGCTGAAACTCATGCAGAGCAGAAAACGATGAGGTCGGTTTGTACAAATTATTACAATTACTACACATGAGTAACGAAGCCCGATATCGTAGAGTCTACAAACACTACACCGTTCTAGTCCATCCAGACAACAAGCAGGCAAACACCGGTGCACCAAAAAAAAAAAAAAGTCCCAAAAGCAATGGTAATATGAGGGTATGTCAGGAAGGAACCGCCGGAAAATCATCCGGCCTGATTCTTAATTAGGGTCCAGTTGAGAAAACGAATGCGTAGAGGTACAAAGTAGCATCACGACAAAGGATCACACAACCGATCTGGAACCCTCGAAAACCTAGTGGTACGAAGTGTCCTTAACGAGGAGGAGTGGGACAAGTTGCGGATACGAGGCATGGATCGGTTTGGGATGGGATAAGGAGGTGGTTCGGCTTGACTTTGGTACAGTTCCAGAGGGACTTGTGGTTGTATATGGGACTGGGATTGGGACTTGGGATGGGAAATGGCACATGAAGGGCAACAATGTAGGCTTGCACTTGTGTTTGAGTTTGCGTTTTCCGAGTCTTCGACGTGAGTTCTTGTATTTGATGTGATCAAGCTCCGGATCCATTTCCTCGAGGAGAGAAAGAGTAGAAATAGGCTCTGAGGACGTGCTCTGGTCGGCAACCAAAAAGCCAAAGGGTAAAGTTGACTCACAGCCAACGTAGAAACACCATGCCGGATCAGCTTGAACGAAATCCTACAAACGATCTCAAATGCCTTGAACGCGGGTGAATGGCTGAATGTCAACAATGTAGAAGGGTCCGCTGGACGAAATGGGCATGAGTAGTTGCAACACGGTGAAATCTCAACTGACGCACCCTTAATCACCACTGCAAACACATCCACCAACCTTTCCTTCCACCACCTCGCCCACCATCTTTCTGTATCCATCCCAAACACCCCGTCAATCTTGTATGCAGCCGAAACGAGACCTAGACCTTCTTGTAGAGCACCGACAGAGTCATTGAGTTTATCAAATTCTTCCTTGGTCATATCGAGGAATCCTGCGAGAGAACGGTTCAATACACCCGTGGAACTTAGGATGTCAGAATGAGCTTGATGGATATCTTGAATGTGTTTTCTTGAGAGTTCGAGTTCGAATGTTGTTTGGGCGGCAAATTGGGAGAGGTGGATGATGGACTATAAAAGACGTCTGAGGCTTGACGAAACCATGGAAATGAAACGGGCTTACGTCCTGCATGAAACTATATTCGTCACGCAAATTGGACCAGTGCTCTTGAGCAGCGTTCTGGTGGTAGAAGAACGCCTCAAGAATTGTGGAGTATATGACGAAAACGCGGGCATACCATCATGTCAAGGCTAAGCTGTTGTTGGTGGCGTGTTAGAATGAAGAGTTGGTCGAGGCGAGTTTGTAGGTCGTTCTCGATCTTTGGCAAGAGATCTAGAAAGGACGACACATGCTACGAAGAGAGTGAGGCGATCATTCAAACCAAGACGGTGAAATGGCTACTCGTTGTGATAGAGTGGAGAGTGATGCGTCCATCTGCAGGAGGATGATGAGAAACGTGTGGCACGTTAGATGTCGTAAAGTAGATACCTGAGTCAGGTACGCGGATTCATGGTGCTCAAGCTGCAGACGAAAGTCGATAAAGGCGTTTGCGAATTGCTTCATGGTCTGAGAAGACTGATCAGCGATTAGGGGAGTATATCATGACGGCACAATACCTCTTGCGATTGATTCTGCAATCGTTCGTCGCCGGCCTTGTATGTCGCATCGATTTCATATGATAGACGATGTAAATAGTCTGTCAAGTTCATCATGCCCTAAGTGCAAAGGATTATAAGTCTCTATGCCAAATGACCAGCTTCTGCGCACTCGCCATCAGATTGTTCTTCCATTGGTCAAGGTGATCTGTTTGAACCTGTTCCCGCTCAAGCAAAAGGCGAATCAGAGCGACTTTTTCGTGTGTGATGTTCATGTAGATGTCTTTTGCCAAGTCGACGTCATTCCATCTTTGGAATGTAAGACAGAGTTGAGCTGCAGATCATGAGCGGAATGCCGAGAAATGTTGGAGCAGAACGGACGTATTTCACGAAGGTATCCAGAGTAGCTAGACCAGAATTGGGCACTCCTTGATAGTGCGCTATGAATATGCGCGTCAAAATGGACGTTATGTATGAAGGGTCGAGACAGTCCAACCTCACACATTCGCCCTGCATCTCTTCGCTAGCCGGTAGGTGATCAAGGGAAAACGGAATGCATTCCATCGGAGGCGAGTGGTGTTTTGCCGTAGCGAGTTCGCAAAGCGTCATAGATATTGCTGCTGCATAAACGGTCAGACTGTAATACGTCAACAGAGACAGGGAGACTTGCATTGGACGCGCTCTGATTCGCTCATATCCAGCTCATTGCACTGAACGCGTATCCTTCCCGCTGCTTGACGAAAGCAATCTGACCTTTGCGAGAAATCGTCTTTTGAAAGCGTCGGAATCCGAATCAGACGGAGATGGCTTGAAATGTACCTATTTTACGGAGAGAGACTAGCTCAAGTTTTGCTAGACTGCGGTCAGCCATTCTGGTTAATGGCTCACTAATAGAGTCTACATCACTTGAAAGAACGCGAGAAAACAGTATAAAGAGAAGGAATAGAGGATACATCAAAGTGAAAGACAAGCACGCGACCGCGTCGACACTGAAAATAGAAGTGACTTCTTGTCCCTGACCTCCTAGACTTCTCCACAACACGCAGATTGACGTTTCCATAGCTTTGCATCATTGAAAAATGATTGGCAAGTGGATATATTGGAGGTGGCGCAGAGATATTACAGCCATCGAGTTTGGTGGTGTTCACTACGTCAGACGACGTCAGGCTTGTCTTTTCGCAGACTGAGACACGACTTTTGCGTTAAAAAGCGGCGCAGTCAATAGAACGCTTTGATTGCAGACCATGGAGCCCTACAGCGAAAAGCGGCCTGTGCCGACCATACAGGCCTTTGAACAGAAACAGAGCGAGTACGAAGCTCTGTCTTCTCAGCTCAACACTCCTCCCTCTAGTCCTTCCGCTTCTTTCCACTCACGCACAAGCTCCCGCAGTTCCGGCAGTGTACGGTTCAAGAAGCAGCCCATGTCTGAAGGACAAAAGGAAAAGGAAGAGATGAAGAAGCGTATGACAGGACCAAAGGAGAAACCAACAGACAAGGTGAAAACGCACAAAGGCGAGAGAATCGTCAACGATCCAACCACCGGCCAGGACGTCGTCATCAAGGACGCAGATTTTAAAGACTATCCTGATCCTTCTCATGTTGCGCACCAAGCACCTCCTGTTCCTGACAAGTCTTATGACAATGTCTCTCCCACTCACACTGCACCCACTCCAGCAAAGCCCGGTAATGTGTCCTTGTACCCTTACTTGCCGGCACCTCCTCCGGCTCTTGCGCCTCTCCTTTCAACTTTGGATTATCTCCAGATTGCGTTGGCTGCCAGCTTTGCTCTTGTGTGGTTTTTCTTTGCTTTCCCGAGTCAAGGTCGATGGTATGTTCCATTCACCTGGGCATCCGTGAGCTTTACGTTCCGAAGTGCTATGATTGGAGGTAATGTTCTGTAGTTCTACTGAAAACCTTGTGTACTCATCTTCTCTCAAGGTCTCGGTTATGGCGCAGTAACAGCTGTCAGCATTGTTCAAAGGAAACTCGAGAAGGAATTCGACCGTGTCAGACTCGAAATGCACAGACAGCGCGGAGAAAAGTTTTCTCCTCCTACTCCCGAGTCGACCGAGTGGTTGAACGCCTTTGTCAAGACCATTTGGGGTTTGATTAATCCAGACATGGTAAGCCTGATCCATTATGCCTTTGCATTTCTAACAACCTCTTTCAGTTTGTTCCTATCTCAGACATGGTAGAGGACATCATGCAGCAATCACTCCCAGGTTTCGTCGACGCCGTCCGCATCTCAGATATCGGTCAAGGCATCAACCCCTTCCGTATCGTTTCTATGCGAGCATTGCCTGACAAACCAACGTCTCCTACATATCCCAAGGAAGAATGGATTGATCAAGGCACGACTTTGCTGCAGAAGAAGAAGGAAGAAGATTTGCAGAACGGTATTGACTCGGACCAAACTGGAGATTATGTGAACTATGAAGTTGCGTTTGCGTACCAGGTAAGCATACATCTACTTTGCGATATCTTATGCTCACAATGGTGCAGGCACTTCCTGGTCATGGAAGCAAACTCAAAGAAAAGAACATCCACCTCCTCATCGAATTCTTCCTGGGCGTCTATGACTGGCTGCACATTCCTGTCCCGTATGATTTCATTCCTTTCCTCTCACTATTACGTTATTTTGAAGTCACTTCTAACCCACTAGCATCTGGATCCAAGTCGAAGGCATCGTCGGGACCATCCGTCTCAGACTCCAATTCATCCCCGAATACCCCTACGTCCGCAACGTCACCTTCACCTTTATGGGCGTCCCCGCCGTCGAAGTCTCCGCCATCCCCTTATCCTCCAAACTCCCCAACGTCCTCGACCTCCCTCTCATCTCAAGATTCGTCAAGATGGCCATCAAAGCCGGAACTGCCGAACTCGTCGCTCCAAAGAGCATGACGATCAACTTGCAAGAACTATTGAGCGGAAGCGTCATTGGAGGTGGATCCAAATCTGCTGTTCAAATTATGATACTTAGAACTCTGACGATGGCCCTTTATGGTTTTGATTTGGTAGACACGAGAGCCAAAGGAGTGTTCCTTGTTACGATTCATCATGCTGAGGGACTTTCCGCGCAAGATTCGAATGGAAGGTCGGATCCGTATATTGTGTTGGCTTATGCCAAGGTATGAGTGATGGGTTTTTGTTGGAATGGATGTTGACCTTGCGCATTTTGTAGTTTGGCAAGCCTTTGTATTCTACGAGGATTATCCTGGGTGATTTGAACCCCTGCTGGGAAGAGACTGCTGCCTTGTTGGTCAGTGATGACGAGATCAAGGCAGGAGAAGATGTCAGTCTTATGCTCTGGGACAGTGACCGATGGTCGAACGAGTGCGTTGATTGTCATCTTTTCTCTTGCTGGATCTGATACTTGTTCTTTAGTGACCTCATCGGCCGCGTACAGATGCCCGTCAAACAACTCATCAACGAGCTACCCAAGAACCAAATGGTTAGACGACAAGACAAACTCATGGGCTTTGAAGACGCGGATCATATGGACGGAGTTTTACAGTACGTGTCCTACTCAAACTAACTCTTTATATTCATTACAAACATTGCACGCTTTGCAGCTGGTCAATTGGATACTTTGACAAGGTCCCACTCAAGAAGGAACTCGAGCTCCCGCCCGAAACCCCTCCTCCACCCCCATCCAAGACTCCTGTGGAAATGGAGATGCGTCCTGGTGACAAGGCTCCGAATCCTGGTGCTCGAGACTTGCCTCCGCCTCCGCCTGACGTGAAGAGGACCCCTCCTGACCCTGATTTCCCGAGTGGGATTTTGAGTGTTGTCGTTCATCAGGTATGATGTTCTCGTGTATCACTTATTGCTTGACGGTTCTAATCATTTCTGCGCGTTTAGATCAACAACCTTGAACGCCAGAATCTACGCGGACATACAGGCGAACGTGAGGGACAAGCAGGTCAGGATACTGATGACCCTTCGGAGCAGAACGATAACCTCCCAAGCGCATATGTCGAAATCATTGTCAACGACGATTTGGTGTACAAGACGTGAGCGCGAATCCCCTACATAATATCGTCTCGGCTAACCTTGTCCCACAGCCGAGTCAAGCAATACACCACCATGCCCTTCTTCGAAGCAGGTACAGAAAAGTTTGTCCGTGACTGGCAATCCACCGTTGTCCGCCTCGTCGTTCGCGATTCCCGTCTTCGAGAAAAAGACCCCATCCTCGGCGTCGTCAATCTCCGACTTGCAGACATCTTCACCGAAGGCTCTGAAGTAACACGACTCTTTAGTATCGAAGAAGGCATCGGTTTCGGCAGAATGAACGTCTCGCTACTCTTCCGCGGTATCAACTGCCATCTTCCACCAAAAGCATTGGGCTGGGATACGGGAACTGTTGAGATTACAGCTCCTTTGCAGTTCAAACTCGACGCTGATAACGACTCTGAGTCTGCTGATGCTGCTTCGAAATTGGTGACTAGCTCCAACAAACTCGTGGTGTCTACGACGGACAGTACAGAGACGCTTCCTGCTTCACCGTCTGCAAACACCGCCGGGGCGGATGTTACTTGGGATTTGGCGAAAGAAAAGTTGCGGTTGCCCGTGTATAATCGATACTCTGCATCGCTTACATTCGAAATTGGAGCTGGGAGTGCTATTGCGGGGTTGGTCCCAGGAAGGAAAAATGGTCCTATTGCATTGGCAGTGTTGTGGTTGAAGGATCTTGTGGATGACGAAGAGATGGAAGTCGTCTTGCCCGTCGTCGTCGGTGATGATTTGAGACAGTTGAGGCAAAACGTGGTTTATGAACTGGCGTATGAGGAAGGCGCTTCGCGGGTCGAAGTGAAGATGAACGAGTTTATTCAACGTACTCATTCGTACAAGGTGGTTGGGACGATTAGGACCAAGGTTCGTTTGGATCGTGGGCTTGATGAGGTGAGTTTTTTTTTTAATTTTTTTATTTTTCGAGATCTTGTCCGTGTGCACGGTCAGCTGACTGGTGCAATTGTAAAGGATCATGAAAAACATGCCAAGACCCAAGCTCGTCGACATGCGTTTGAGACTTATGACCACGTTGAAGGCGAAGCTCTTATTGCAGAACGGAATGCCCACGCATACGACGATGGTGTTGTTGACCCTGAAGAGAAGAAGGCTTTGCGTCGAGCACACAAGAAGCAGTTGGAGAACAGGCAGCGAGGAATCAACGGTTTCCGACCGTATAGGACTGGTAAATGGATGAAACAGGGCTTGATGAGTAGGATCAAGGTTCCGGAAAAGTTTAAGAGCCAGCGGAAGCTCAAGAGGGAACGTGAGTTGCTCTGCATTCTTTTTCTTTTTTGATCGCACGCTAATGACACCGATTTCTCTAGCCTTGGTCCAGTCTGAAGCATGAACGAATATGACTTGACGACTTGACATGAAAATATGGACTTTTTTTTGCATTGGAACGAATTGCATCGGAACATTAGCGTATATGTATGATAAGGAGACGGACAGTCCTTTTAATAATCCCTTTGTATAGTACAGCGTCTTTTGTTGTTGTATATATAATATCACTCTTCCTTGCACACACCGCCGTTCCCAATCATCGGCAACTTTCTGGTGAAATGGCGGTGATGGCTTCTGTGAGGCTTGCGTATGGGTGAGATAGGGTTCATGAAAGCGGAAGGAAATATTGGAAGGAACGTACCCGTATGAACTCTCGTAAATTTATCTCCAATTCTGGGATCAATGATGTCGAGGCCGCCGCTCAAGCTCAAGGGTAACGAGACGATATGAGACTCTGTTCCAGGCACTACCGACTTGTTAGTGGTTGACGCCGGACCCAATTGTCCATGTCGTCACGATCTTGCGAGATTCTACGTCCCTAGAAGCATTTCATTACAATAAAATGAGAAGTAGTAAACACAAACTTGCACAAACTTATCGTGCATCAGAGAGAAAATCCTGTAAGGGCTATAACCTCTGCAAGAGTGTCCCCTATCATGCCATCATACAGGACGATCAGAACCGGCACAGTAAAACACGTCTCTAGAAGGCACGTAGTGTCTTGGATGGATTCGGTCGTTGTATGTACTAGATCAGAACGTAGTTTGGGTAGGACGTAATTTTGGTCCGTTTTATCGTGCTTGTATGAAGCGTTGGTGTAAACTTCAGGAGCTGTGAGTAAAGGGTACCTTGATGAAAGGATTGAAGCGTCGTCTGCTGCTGTCGGAACGGACGGTGATGGCGGAATTGATTGGCTACGATCTGTTCAGAGCTTATTCAGGCATAAAGAATGTCCCGTAACGCAGCTCGGAACAGTTACAATCTCCACAGGAAGTCTCGAAAACGCACGTCCAAACCTGACAAAGGCATCTCCAGCTTCGACGATCCTCTCTCTATCCCATCTGAGATCATTACTATATCAGAAGTTGACAGTGAAGGAAACGCAAATGACAAGACGACTCGCCTTGAGTATCTAGTCACCACCGACTGTATCCCATACTCCATGTAATTGCAGTTAGCAATTATGAGTCCCAACAGAATCCGCAGACTCGGACGCGCAAGTAATATCCTGGAAGTGAGACCCTACAGTCATATTCTGAACATGACCCGAGTATATAGGAGGTTCCGCGAACGCAATAGCGATGATAGCGTTTTTTCGTTGACCAATCGGATTAGTAGAAAGCTTGGTAGACTCACGGGATAGACTTTCCATTGGCACGCCGTCGCTTGTACGTTCTTCTAGCCATGAATGGATTATTAGCTCCGGAATTCGATCGTTCATGTTCTTTGCTTGACATTCGTTAACTGCTCTACGGCATATCCTTCAAGTCTTCGCGGAATGCTACGTTTTAAAATAGCACATCCACGATGCCCACTTTCAGCGTCTATGATAGACTGACTCACAGCCTCTCAATCTCCTAGTCCAAACCGAAATACACCTCATACAAAATGTCGCAAGACCCAGCTCGGGATTCTTCCATCGATGTCGAAAAGGGGGGGATAGAAACTAAGCCTACAGTATATGGTGCGTCATCTGAACGTTTCTCAGGGATAATTTGAACTCAACGAGAAATTGCAGGACGGTTCAAGCCCACTGCAGACGACGACGCTTGTTTCAAACTTTGGAATACGTACATTGAACAAGCTCAGGACTATGATTATAAACTGCTTGAGGGATGGAAAGGCGATATGGATGGAATGCTGCTCTTCGTGCGTGCTTCTCCTTCATCCAACTACTTTGCTGAACGATAAGACAGTCCGCATTGTACTCTGCCACCCTCACTGCGCTTATTGTCGAGAGCTACCAAAAGCTACAACAAGACCCAGCCGATGCAACCCTCGCCGTTCTTACCCAGGTATCTCGCCAGCTGGCGTTGCTGTCGAACGGGACTACTGCACCGTTTCAAGATCTCCCAGCTTTTGAGCTGGAGCCTTCGGTACTTATCTGCAACATGCTTTGGTTCCTTAGTCTTGCCCTTGCCCTCACCTGCTCTTTGCTCGCCACATTTGTGCAGCAGTGGGTACGCGATTTTCTTCATAAAACGACTATACGACCTTCTCCCGTCGTCCAAGCAAGAGTGCTCGCGTTTTCTTATTTCGGATTGCGACGCTTCGGGTTGCACACATTTGTCGACATTATCCCGATCCTGCTTCACCTCTCCCTATTCTTATTCTTTGCAGGCCTCGTTGCATTCCTTCTCCCAATCAATCGCCCACTCATGTATCTCCTGGTCGGTGTCTTGATCGTCTTCATGCTGGTGTACACGGGACTGTCATGCATGCCATTGATATGGCTTGATGCTCCTTATCGCACTCCAGTATCTGATCTGCTCTGGAGAGTGGGCAATAGACTGCGTGGCTTCTTCTTTCAAGCCCACAAACTTCCAGAAGACCTTAGTCTTACCGAGGCGATGGTGGAGACGTCTTTGAAGGACTCTTCAGAACGTGACCGGCGATGTATGAAGTACACTTTGAAGTCGCTGAATCATGATACAGAACTTCTTCCTATGCTTGGAGCTATCTCGGAGGCTATATTAGGTCCTACTGGTATCCGGTTCGATAACGCGACGCTCATATTTCCTCTTCTTCAGGCCGCAGATGCCGAAGAGAATATTGTGTCACGTATCTCACACTTCGTTTCAGTTTCCGGGACGTCTACAGACCCAGCACAACAACAAATAGACAAGTTTATCTCCTTGAAGGCGCTGTGGTCGTTAGCCCGTTTAGCCGTGGATCACTCGACCGAAAAACCTTGCCATGTCGTATATGAAACTACAGTATTCTGGTTCGAGCGTGGCCTTTTGGATGTGCTCGCCAAATCTAGCTTTGCGTCAGACTCTCGCATGATCTCGGCCCTCGCTTTGATACGTACAAGTCGACTCCAGAGTCTGAGACGGTGCATAGACACTGTAGCCGAAAAGTTATCGCTTCGTAATTCATCTTCTTCGGACCAGCTCCGACTCGCGAAAGATGCCTTTGATAATGTGACTCCGGAAGATGTAAACTGGACTTCAGCGTTGTTCATGAATCAGTTTTCCGAGCTCAGCAACGTCCTTCGAGAGGGCAGCTTACCAGATTTGTCAGAGTCTCGTGCTCATGAGCTGGTGCCACGAGCAAACGCCCTTATTCGAGGACTCCAGAATCCTGGGCGGTGGAAAGCTGCCATAATATCTGTACTCTCGGGATTTCTGTCCAATGCTGCGGAAGCTAAGCTGGTGCCTTTTGAAGTGGGCCTAACCCACAAGCTCATTTGCTCTAGCATACCTAGAGTTGATGTCTTTGACCAATCTCTTGAAGTTGAAGATGACGAAGCAGAAGCCTCTCTTCTCCTTCAGAATACCTCCCAATACCCAAGTTCTGTTCCGCCGGAGCTTTTTATACATATTTTCCAACTTGCCTTCTCAACGGAACGTGCTCTCTCGATTCCAAAATGTCGTGGAATTGCACTACTGTATCTATACAATTTGGATAGAAGGCGAAATCTCCTCATCGACCGAGATATAGCCGGGCATTTGGAACAGTGTATTCTGCAAGATTTGCGTGATGACGATGCATTCAACTCTGGATTCACCGTAGTTTCAATCCGCAGTTTGTATCTTGGTCTAGGCTTGGAGAACTACTCAACGGTATCACCGCGTTTGCTCAGATTTGCCAAACAAATATTTGAACTCACTCCGACTGTGTCTGCACGCTTCACTCAAGATCGTTGGTGGAACCCTCGCAAGCTGGCCATAGAATGGGTGTTTTGCAAAGACATTCTTCCCAAACTAGGCGGCCTCAATGAGCGTCTATTGGGTAACAGTGATCTATCACCTTCAGATTCTCAAACTCTGGATAACATCTGTTGTCTTGGAGGAAGATTATTACCAGGTGTCCCTGTTCCCACTCGTCCATCTTCCTGCACAGCCAACGAACACAAGCAATGGGGCCAAGAGATTCAGACGTATGTGATGTCAATGAATCTCCTGATCTTCTCCAAGTTTGTTGACTTGACCATGGAAGATACTGGAGGAATTTTTCTCGGTGATTGGATTTGGATGCAATACTACCTTTTTTATCATTCCGGAGATATATATGGTGCAATTCAGCTACAATTTGCGCAAAGCGTGCAGAAATTAGTATCTCTCACACCTTGGAATCAACAGAAGGACACTCCAGCTTTTCAAGTTTTCCATCAATGGATATGGCGTCTGAGCATTTACAATTGGTGTTGGATTACTGATGTCGAGAGCGCCAAGATTCTTCTCGAGGCCATAGAACGTCACACAAATGATAAAAATTACAGAGGGTGGATATGGCATGAACGGGAGTTATTCGATCGCTGTACGCAGGTTATTCAGAAGGTTGAGTCCAAGCAGACCACGATTATGCACTAGATGTTGTTAGGTTTTTGTTTCTGTTGATATAAAAGTATGTACATGATATGATTTGGAGTTTGTCCTCTACTTATTCTAGGCATCATTGTTTTCAACTTTACTATCCTAAATGGATCCCTTCCAAGCTATTGCAAAGCCTCCAAGTCCATCTAAACCCTTACCCATGAAAAAAAACCTCCTGAACTCTCACACATCCGTCTGTCCCTGCACTAACCAGCTTACCCTTCCCTCCCTCTGCAGCATCGACCCAAAGAACCCCATTAGCACCTCCAGGTCCAACATTCTTCAACGCGATATTCTTGAGTGGTTTAGCCACGCTCCAAATGTACACATATGTGTCCAGAGATCCAGAAGCGCAGTGTTTAGAATCAGAGGTCTGGCAGGCGAGCGAGTTTATGCGTGCAGAGTGGAAGGACCAGCGTGAGGTGATGTGCTACAAAACAGAACGTGTGAGTGAAATCTATCAGTTGCAAGTAAATGGAGTCACTAAGCCTTTTTCTCTGGGACATCGAATAGAGCGATTCTCCCGCTTGACTGTTAAATGCAAAGCGTGAGATGTAAAGTTTTGTTTGTATGCCGGGCGGTAAGAATGCGGGGTAGTTCAAGTCCATTAGTGAAACTAAATGTCAGTTAGTCTCTAGGCAGACTCTGTAGCTCGTGGACTCGCAAACTAAACGTCAGTCAAAGTTTCGTATGCACGTGGATGTAAAGTACGAATGAACAGCGAGACAGGAAAAGCACTTACATCTCCAGAGGCCAAAAGCTTTCCATCAGACAAGAAGGCCAAGGCACTGACAAGTGATTTGTTCTCTTCCAAGGCGACGACTTCGTTCAGAGTTTTGCCGTCTCATTCACTTTGGCGTCCTAGATACCATAATAATAAATCATATGGGTAGACTGCCATCGGAAAGAGTGCCAGCATCGAGTCAGAAGGCCAGACGATGAGAACAAGAAAGAGAGCCGTCCCCTGCAACGGCGACTGATTTGGGTTGCGAAGAGGTAGCTAATGAAGCGGGTCATGGACTTTTTGCATTGGAACGAATCGCATTGGAACTTTAGCGTATATGTACGATAAGGAGACGGACAGTCCTTTTAATAACCCCTTTGTATAGTACAGCGTCTTTTGTTGTTGTATATCTAATATGGCTCACCGCCGTTCCCAATCCGCGCATCGGCGACTTTCTAGACCAAAGTTTCGTATTGATGGTGAAGAAGAAAATCCTATGGATACATCTATACATGAATAAGTAATCGAGAATATCGTCCCACTTCAGCATACTTGGAAACGATGTAGCTGACCCAAATAATGAGAAATGCTTTCTTCTGTTGACAATTTCCCCAACGCGTCTAAATTGAGCTTTCTACACTTCTTATTGTCATCAGTGACATCGGTGCTATGGGTGTCGCCGGAACCGTTTTCGATGATGTCTGATTCGCTGGTCGGCCTGAGACTTACCAAACCCTGTAGATAATCAATCATTCTCCAACTTTTATTGTGACTTTGCAAGTGTTGAACAATCTTGGCATACTCTTCAGGCGATTCCAGCATCTTCGAGAAGGGTTCAAAAACTTCTTTCATCCACCACTTGTGATGATTTTCGAGCACGGCATAAAATTCCAATAGGTTGCTGATGTTACTACCAAAAGGGGAATGAAAGCCAGGATGTTGCTTCAAGTAGCAGACGATTTCCGTGTTTCGCTATGGGGACATTAGCTTGACTGTCAGAGAGAAGCTCTTCAGACCTTGCCTTGACCGCTATACCACAACACACATAGATAGCATTTGCCGTAATCAACATCCCATACTGTGGTCGTTCAATTTTGAGATGGTAATTCCTGATCGCTATGGCGCTGATGTCCATGTATAGTTGGTAAAGCCCTTGTTTTAATGTGGTTTTCTTGTATTCGACCACCCATGGAAAGAGTTCCAAGGAGCCACCGGTCGTACTTGCGTTGGCGAGGACATGGACACTGGAAAAAGACGCCAGTTTGCCTCCATTGATGGTCACATAGACCGTCATGCCAGAAGTGATGATCGTGCCGGGCATAACCGCCATAGGGTGATGATAAGGAAGGTAGAGACGACTTTGTCTTCTTCAGAGAAACATTCAGCAATTTTGATTTCAAGCAAAGAAACTACAGAAATACCCACTGGAACACGACAGGAAGCTCGCCTCTTCCATCGCTGAAGGACTTTCGATCCTCGGGCAACTCGGGCCAAACAGCTCGAATCAAGTTCTCGTGCTGTTTGATGATTTCGTATTGCGCGTCAGGTTCAACCTTGTATTTGAGTGAGCGGTCATCAAACCAAGCGGATTGCAGACAGTCTGCTACATGGTCGATGTGGGCAATATCTAGAGTTTGGCTTTCCGTCTGTAAGGGTTTGGGAAACAGGTCTATCCACGTCTCCAACGCTTGATGGAACGAGCTTCGTGGAGGAAGTGAAGGTAGTAGAGCCTAGAAATCTCTTTGGCGCCGTCTTGTTATCGAAGGGAAAGAAGTCATTACATTGGCCAAATGATATATATTATAGGCGGGTTTTAGAATATTGACAATAGCGTCGGAGCTGAAGAAAGGTAGAATCTCTTCCTGGTCGATTTGAAGAATATTGACGCTGGCCTTGGTACACCACTCGTAGAAATTTTCCTCTGTAATGAATCTGTTCGCGGCCGAATGTCAGGCATAAAAGAGTTTTAGCATTGCTGTGGGACTCACTGAGATTGGATTCCTTGTTTAGATGCAGGCGAATTACTCTCAGAAGACATGATGGCATGGTATGCGGCTAATAGTAATGACAGGTATTGCCGCGTCAAGAAACAGGAGCTTTGTTTGCACCTGACTCGTACATATTTCAGAGTCCCTCTTTGCATTGATAACTCATAATTAAACATGCTTATAACTTCCTTTGAGGCAGATTCTCTAGAACTGCCGCGTCGGAAAATTCTGGGTGAATATTCAAGGCGTAGCAAGAGAGCAGTCGGTTTTCGGAGTAGTTTACGGCTGAGCTTGAATACAAGTGACTGGGATAAGTTGCGTATTCGAAGAGTTCAATGGATACAGAAGTAGATGTAGGTAGGATTAAGCTAACGGCAGGGCGCAACGATGTGAACATAGAAGTAGATAGACAAATGGGGCGTCATTGCATATGCCTTCCCGCAACTTGCAGAGTTGTGCCCCCAAATACTAAGCACCATCCATGCGGGAACCATCGTCTACGCCTTTGGCCTTCTTCTGAGTAGCCTGCGACTTCCTTCCTTTTCCTTTTCCCACCGTCTTCTCTTTGGTTTTTTCCTTCAGTACTTTCGCACCACCAGCTGCTGCTGCTGCAGTCTTACGAGCAGACGACTTTGCAGTTACTTGTTTACGAGGAGCCTTTCCTTCAAGACGCGTCCAAGTCAGCTCAAGCCCAAGCCTACTATGTTAGAAGAGACAAACCTCCGGTGGATTTACGAGCAGTCTGCTTAGTAGGGGCCATTTCTGAGTCCTTGTAAAGGAGAAAGTTGTAGTGCTGTAGTAGTAGGCGAGTTCCGGGTTATGCTCGATAAAACACCGCATACTACAATTGTGCACCTAGTAACATCAGCTCATTTTCATTTTGTACATTTGTGTCTCTGTGAGTTGCGAGGGACTCCGAGGGAGCAGGAACCCAGTAGAAGCCATGCTGAAACTGTAAAAAGCCATGGAACTGTGCTGGACAGATGATATAAAACTTCTGCGATGTTGCGATAATAGTTCACTCCTGTAAGGATTTCCCCAGCCTTGGTCCAGTCTGAAGCATGAACGAACATGAATTATGACGACTTGACATGAAATATGGACTTATTGGCATCAGAATTTAGTATATGTACGATAAGGAGACGGACAGTCCTTTTAATAACCCCTTTGTATAGTACAGCGTCCCTTGTTGTTGTATATACCACTCCTTGCACGAAGCGACGCAGCTTGAGACGGAATGCCCATCGATCATACGACGTAATGAACGCTGGGCTGATGTCGACGATGACCGAAAGCATCCAAAATCACTCCGAATCAAAAGAGTCTGTTTAGGATCTGATGAGAGAATCGAGCACTGTACGTCCAAAACGTTGTCGACAAGATGATAACAGTCATATGTATACTGGCAGACGTCAATATGCAGTCCAAAAGTGTTTCCGAACCAACTCACGATATATGTACGATCCAAAAATCGATATGCAACCGGACATCATTACACCTCAACCAGTGCTCTGCATCTCATGCAAAAGCTGCGTGGGATCAATAAACTTTGGTGGTTGTAAAGAGTCCACTTTTGCTTCGAGATTCGCAATCTGAGACAACAAGTCCGCTTTTTCCTTTTCGACTGCCTTGCACTCGGCCTGTGCCTTGTCCAACGCCTCCCGGTCGCGCAATACGATATGCCTGAGTAACCGAAGTGCAACCGCAGCTCGAACAGGTTCCTTATTCCAGAGGTAGGGATATTCTGCAATCTTTGTCGCGTCGATAGCAGTGTCGGCTGAGCCACCGGTACCACCAGTTGACACCATTCCCAGTAGGAAATCCCTCCAAACCTCGCGCATCGCCAACTTTCTAGACCAAACCCGCTTCTCTTCGTCAAAGGTCGATGAAACATAGACCCCCAGCTCCTCGTCGAGAGCTTTACAGACAAACTGCAAGTCTTGAGTGAGCCGATTACACTCGGCGACAATCCTTTTTCCATCGTTTGACATTTTTTGGAGTTCTTGGGTAGTAGCCTTCAATGTCTCTTCCAGACACGTTATTTCTCGTGCCTGTTGGTCGAGGAGCGGATCGTAATGTCGGCGGGTGGCAACGATGGCCTCTGCCCGTTCTGCTCTGACCAACTCCATGATTTGGTCTACACCATGACGTGTAATGGGGTCAACAGGCTGCAGATGCGACATGGCTGGTACGGATAGTTGGGGGCCCTATATGAAATGAATCAAGACGTAAAGCATAATTGTCGAGCTTGAAATTGGAAGCTCTGGATGAGCTAAGCTTCGTCTACTCACAGGTACACAAACACCAAACAACTGGCGTAAAGGAAGGTCGATATTATAGGGCGAAGTCCAATGTATGGTAGACATAAATTACAAGTAATTCCGACGAAATCTAACTCGGCCATGACTTGACTCCCCATCCTAGCAGTTCAAACATCGTTGGAATCACCCCGCATGCTAAGATCGCGATTCCGGCGTAAACAAAGACCTTGGTCAATACTGAAAAAGTACTCGGTCAGAAGCCTATAGAAGGAGGATAGCACGGTCAACCTACCATCAGCATCGTAGTGCTTTACTGCCGGATCCTCCTTGCCATTATCCTTTTCTTCAATACCAACACCGTTCCCAGTAGACTCCTTTTCCACCATCCCATTACTTTTTCCCTTTTCTCCTCTAGATTTCATCTCGCTACCGCTCCTCCCATCAACCCCAATACCACTTCCGATGCCTCCAACTTCGACACCAACTCCCAAACCAGTTCCCGGCAAGTCTATGACACTAGGAATCGGCCTCAATCCCAAACCTGCTTCCGAGTTGAATTCACTTGGGACACTCTTGTAATCTGTAGCAGGTGTATAGAACCGTCGACTGGGAAGGGAGAACATCCTGGAAAGGAATCGGAACGTTGGCGGAAGGATGAGGTGAAAGAGAGATTTGGCAAGAAGACGCCAAGTGAAGATAATGAGAATGCCCACGATCATTTTCGCTGCAGCGATGGTCCACCATAACAAAATGTCATCAAGTGTGCGAGGCGCAGCGGTGTAGGCTTTAGATAGGGAATCGTATACCCAACCGCTGCCGGGCATAGGTACGAGTCCTCGAGGGATCAGACTGTTGGTGTCAAAGTATGCCATGAACCAGCGAGATAGAAGCTGTCCTAGAACGACCGAACTAAAAGCGATCGCATCTTCGAAACAGGGACAATCGTCTACTGGCTGAGGATGTTGATTGACGCCCAAGAGGGTGATGGGAATCAAAATGAGAGGAACTTCCCATCCGCCGTGTTCTGTCCAAGATTGCAAGCGTGCATTGAGGCCGAGTCCACGTAGAAAATGGATAGTCGAAGTGGGAATGGACGAAGCTAGCGAAGGAGGTAGATATGGCATCACTGCTGATAGAAGAGAAGCCACTGGGGAGGGTATAGAAAGGGGTATACCAGGGAAATCAGTTAGAACCCACCAAATGCCGGCTCCCAGTGCGACTCCCATGATGCAGTCCACAAACGAGTGCATAGCAGTGTACAGACGTCCATATACGATGGAAAAGGTATACCAAACGAGCAGCCCGCACAGTAATACATAAGTTTGCGGTGATATTACAGCTGGCTCCGAATTTGATGGAGTGGCCAGAGTGTAGACATGTCCAAAAAACAACAATGCGATGGAGACGCTATTAGTGGAGTGGGTTGATGGGAACCCATACTCAAGGTGGTGGGTACCGATTGCTAATAAGCAAATGAGTACAGCATATCATGAGTAAGGTACTCAAGACTCACTTAATCTGGTTACCGGTGGTGCAAAAGGTCGTGGTGAACAGAGGAGGTCCTTTATGAAAGAAGAAAAGTATACTCCAGATGCAAGGACCGTGATTAGACTGAAAATCTCTCAACAGAGAATGTTGGCAAAGTCAGGTAGACACTCACGCCGCTCCCACATCCGGATATCCAAAAAAGAACAGGGCAGGCAACAGGGTCATGAAGAACGTATGCGTTCCCAATGACGATGTATACACAAAATATGCATCCAAGAACGGTGTACGGATTTTTTCCTAACCCCACAGTTTGAAATTCGCAAAGCGTAGGACAAATTGCGAAACACATACCTGCATCCTAGCGATGATCACCGACTCTTTCCTAACCATCCTGACCAGCACTCTCCTAAGGCCTGCCCGCCATTTGGGAAGTGTCATATCATACACATCCCTCCCTTGTCTTCCCGGAGGATTCAATTCCTTTTTTGGTTTTAGATAGGCTCCCGCCTGCGTATGATACAGGTAAGCTTGTCCCGGAGATAGATTGAACGTAGGAGAAGGAATTGGAGAGGAAGAACGTGAAGAGGCAGCTGAAGACGGCTCGGAATCAAGGGTAAAATGAACATTGTGGGCATTATGAGTGTCTTTCAAGTCGTCACTGTCGTTGAAACCATTTTGTAGACCAGGAATAGGATCATAGGTGGTCATGGTGAGAAGGAAAGATGTTAGAGCAGTGCATGAATTCAGTCTTTGTCTTACGATTTCCTGCAAGACCGGCTATATTTCCGGTGGCCTCGGCATTTTGCCGGCGGCTCAACGGGACTGCTATCAACTTTACACTCATCTCTGTCATGTCATCAGACAATCCTAGTAACTCGGAAACCAACGCGGAATACAAGGTATCTGAGCTCTGTAAGTATGAGCTTGTACCGTAATCCCAACCCGCTGAAGTGCTAATCATCACACGGGGATGCGATCTAGTCGACAAGACAGATGGTACCATAGCATTCCGATCCTCCGACAACATGATATTTCATATCAACCCAAAGTATCTCGAGATCACTACTGAAGGTTTCCCGCCGTCGGATTTCGTATCTACTCCAAGCAGCGAAGCCGTGTCTTTGGCGGAAAAGTCTGACGTCCTCGAGCTCTTATTCCAATTCACTTGTCCTCGAGTGCCACCCAATCTCGATGGAATCGGGTTTTCCTTGGTTTTGGAAGTAGCTGAGGCAGCTGAAAAGTACGTGGTATACAATGCTATCACTATATGTACCATGAGAATGAAGTGAGTAATTAATTATGCTGTCTTATACGGCTGGAACGTTTATGCATAAAACAGGGATTTTCTACCACAGGAAGCTCTAAGAGTCTTTCAATTTGCAGGGGAATATGACCATGAAAATCTAATTGACATTGTTGCTCCCTTACTTGTTCATAAACCGTTTTCAGACGTTGCATACAGCATTCCATCAAAGCTCCATTTTGCATGGGTACGCACAAATGTCCACAGTTCTACTCTTTCTGACATTTTGAACTCGATAGAGTATGTACCGTGAACAGTGGCTGCAAACTCTATATCATATCTCTTTTTGGGCTACTGACGTAGATTTATGTCATTGCTATCAGAGTCGTGATCACAACAGTAGATGGAAACGGCGTGTATGGGAAGTTCAGAATCAAATCGCTATAAACCCTCCAGATATATTGAAGTTCCGCCAGCTCCTTGATGAAACAACTCTTGGGACTTGTCAGGGCTATACCCACTGGCTAGACGAAGTTGACGCAGAGATAAAACAGATGAGAGATTTCAGGTCATTTCTTGCCGAACATAGGGGAAAGGCCAAGTTCTATTAGTATATACACAACGAATAGTTGATTAGGCTTTTCATAACTAGGGCCTGAAAGTGACTTGGATACAAAATGTCGATGTACTGTGGAATAAGATGTTCAAAAGCACTTCAGCGAGCTTTGCTCTTGTCGGGTACAAAAAAAAAGACGAAATTCAACTCGCTTCAATTCACTATAAGACCTTATTCGTACATTACTCAATGGCATGGTTAGGATTATTCTGGAGGGCTAAACGTTAAACTCCGATTATAGGGGTCGATTTATTACAGGTAATACACAGTACACCACAAAAACCCGACTGTCTACCACGAAGACATCCAAAAAGATCCAATAATTAATAAGTTTCAGAATCTATCACGAATAACAAGCTCGAATAGCTCCTCCTTTCTCCTGCATCAACTCCTCGAACGTCTCCCTCCACCAGCCCACCTCTTCCCTATAAAAACCACCAATTTTTGCAGCCCTGGCATCATTAATCTTCCTAATCTTTTCCGGGGTCATAAGCAAACCGTTCGGTATCGACTTGTCCCAGAACGGTTTAATCACGGAATAATGTATCACTCTCATCTCCTCCTTTAGCTCTTCCCACATCTCCTCACTTCGTTCCTTGACCACGATATTGGCGTTGTACACGTACGGCAGCCGCAACGCCTTTGCACCAAAGTACAAATTCAAAAACGCCTGTTCAGCTTGTTCGAGAGGGTAATTGGCGGTTTCTAGCTTGCGCTTCATGTCTTCAAAGGTACGTTTCGAAGGTCGAAACGCCAAAACACCCGCGTTGAAGGTTATAGCAAACCCTCGGTCGTCTCCGGGTCTATAAATATCAGGCGTAGCACCAAATTCCCATGGAATATCGAACAACTCGTCAAAATTCCTCAAAACGAGCGTATCCGCGTCGAGATAAACGGCAGTATCGATACCCAACTCCTCTCCCAGTGACCATATTGTAAGCTTGGTATATTGATCCCTGAATCGAGCGTGAATGCCTTTTCCGTTATGAGGAGGGGGTAAAAGTGTGACTTCAACTGGCTCCCAACCGGCGGCTTTCGCAATGCAAACGGCATTGGGTGAGACTTGAGATTTAAGATAAGGAAGGACGAGACGAGCATCGACGTTTGCGCGCTGGATAGAATGGCCTAAAACAGCTACGGCCATTGCGAATGAATCGGAATACAGTGACGAAAATACACCGCGCTGAGATGTCCGAACTTTTTCATCGCGGAGCAGAGGGATGGTATTGCTAAAGGCGGGATGAGTCGCCATGAGTATTGAACGAAAAAAAACGCACAGATGTTCATAGTTATCCAAAGGCGTATATGGTGCTTTGTATGAGAGAAATTTCGCTAGGGACCAAACGATGCAGAGGCTAACGAACACTCCTGCAGAAAAAACTAGGCGTCGATGGCTTTGAGGAGAGAGCTTTGCCTTGGTGTTCATAGGCAGCTGCTCGTAGGAAAAAGGTGAAAGGAGGTTGAAGATACCCATTACTGCGTGGACATGTTTGACGCTGGCGGTTTTTAGTCAAAATCAAATTTGGATAGCCCGGAATTACACGATGACTACTAGGAGCGGACAGCGCGGCGAGCTGACGGGCACAAGGACCGGAGGCTTCAAAGGGCGCGAACCACTGTCGTCGAACAGAACTCGAAGGCGCTATATAAGCGCTTAATCAAGGTGCTGGGATCTTGGAAGATCTTGGCGGCAGTAATGTCTCGATGTCAACAGTCGGTGAGCAAATGTAGGAGGGGGTACTTCGACACATCCACATGCAAGTCCAAGGGGCGGTCACCGGGGAAAGCCGAGTTTTCAACTAGGTCAAGGGTACCCCTTCCCATCTTCCATTTTGGGACGTGACATGGCTGTGACAGTTGCCCATGTAATCATTCTTCGTAATACTGTTTTGTTCATTAACACCGATCGATGGACCTACTAGTAAAACCCTCCTAAGCCCCAACCCATTCTCCTGGATGCGCAGTACTCCGGTCTCTCATTCGGAAGAAAGATGGAGAGAGCATGCATTATGTTACATGTGATATCTACCGACAGGACCGTCGTGAGCTGACAAGAATCAATTCTTTGAAACATCGCGGTAAAGCAGAATGTCAAGCAGTACAGAGTAAAGCTCGAGCACAATACTGTGCAGAGAATTCACCTGAGGTTGTTTCAGCATCCACAATAATGCACTCAGAATCATTCGTAAAATTTCTTATGCTATGTTAACAAAACTAATGAATAATGAATGCTACATAATGAAATCACTATATAAATCAATTATCTATCGCAATTTAAGTGGTCTGGCCTCTGTACCGTCGAAACGAGCTCTGAAATGATCGCGAATACAGCTTGGATAACAGTAGAGTCAGCGTGGGAGGCGCGGAAAGCGTGACACCCAAAATGGAAGGTGGGAAGGGGTACCCTTGACCTAGTTGAAAACTCGGCTTTCCCCGGTGACCGCCCCTTGTGCAAGTCTTTCGCTGGAACAGTCTCAGGTCTGAACAATTTCTCTGGGTAAAGGTAATACTGCCGGGCGTCCTTCACCAGACTAATTCATCCATTGGCCGTAAAATAGGTCGTGCAAAAGCCTTAGACGGTGTATGTACCAGTGTGATTAGAGACGTGCTGCACTACAATTAAAAATATGATATTAATGGGTACTTATCTAAGTGCTTATTATTATTATTATGGACGTGTAAAAGAGCCAGAAGAGGTTCTCATAGCTTGTAGTTGGACACACCAGAGGGAGTGCTATGAGCGAAAACCACCGTCGAAACCGAGTCGCTGTCCAGGGTGGACTGTGTCCCGGAGGACAAAATGCTGTCAAAGGTAGACGATTCAGGGTTTATCTCAGTTAGCTCGAGTGGTGAGGAAAAGGTTTGTGTTTGAGGTTGCTGTTCGGATTCAGACTGTGCTTGTCGGAGATTTAGGATCATGCGGTAAGGAGCCATGTTGAGGAAACCGAATACCCATCTGTGAAGCGAAATAAAAGGCAAGTCACGACAGGATCACGGAGGAAGACTAAAGGTACGTACGCCCAGCCGTAATTCCATATGTGTTGACTGACACCGTATCTTAACCCAAAGATGGTCGAGCACGAAAAGAAAACTAAAGCAGAGTGGTTAGCAAAGTGAAGCCAAGCAAGCACTTGTTAATTCTCACCAAGTACAAGGAACGAAACGACGGTATTGTCACGAGCTATTATGCGGGCTAACTTTACCACAGGGATTTGGAGCTGAGGACCGAATCGGGCGACTTGAGTCCACCTAGTGCATGACATGATGAGAACAATAACCTGTAGGTACAGAGACCCCATTCTGCAACATCCCGAAGAATGAAGTAAAAAAGTAAGCGAATAGTCTTATGGCACAACATTGCAGAAAGACTCACGTATAGGCAATTGTCGCTGCAGGCTTACCGCCAAGTCTTTTACAGTCTCCTGCAGAAAGCTCTAAATATTGGAAGTAGAACGCAGTACCAGTGGACTGGAGAATCACGCTGAGAAGGATAGCAGAGGCGAGGAAAATGAGAGTGCCTCGGGATCGCCTGAAGAGTAGAAATGCTTTGACGAGCCTATCAGCATGCACAAGTTCATGTTTTTGGGACATACTTACTTTGATGTAAAGTCCATAGTTGCATCACCGCCATTGAAATTTGGATTATAGAGAAACGTAGATGATGCAATTTCCTACAATCTTCCGAGCTTTTGAGGTTCCGAGGAAGACATACGTATGCTCTGGCGAAATATGAGGGGACGAGTCTTTGAGGTGTCGAAACACTCACAGTAAACCAGCCATCCCAAATATCCGGCACCAGAAGTAGAGGATTTTGTCTCGGTAGAAGGGCTTCCTGTAAATTCGTCCGCTCAGTCCAACATCAGCATAGCGGAAATTGCTCCGACCAACTGACTTCCAGATAAACCGGTATTCAGGTATAGCTGTCGAGAACAAGTCCCAAGCAAAGACTGCTGTAGCACTGACTGTAAAGCTGAATACTTAAGGGTGTATTGTCTCGAAACTGGACACTCACCAGACCATCGAAACGCGACTATTTCCTCCCTAGACCAATCTTCCATAGGCATTAGGCTAAAGTCCTCGTTCAAAGAAACGGTTAGGATCGCCGTGTTGCTGGTTTTCCTTCAGTTATAAGCAAAATCTGGACCCTGGTTACTTTTCCATGGCCCGGCGGAGAAGTCTCGCGACGTGATTAGCGATTGAACAGCGATTGTTCCGCGCTCCAAATTCCATCCTTTGTAGCCAGATGGTTGGGAACTGGCGTGGAAATCCTCGAGGTAATGAAGACCTTTCTGAACGTCAACGTGAACATTGAACGAGTCCGAGTCGGGACTTTTTTGAGGCAGTTGTCAAAGTAGGCTCAATTCTCACGGTCCGATCACGGTGCCACCGCCGGACTGTACGCTGTTTTAATAGTTAGGCTGCGCGAATTTCGCTTGCCACTGGACAGCAGTCTTTTTAGCTGTTTCGGTATACCAGATTTGCTCAGATTGGTCCCAGAACTGATGTGACCCTGTGCCTTTAGAATGTACTCACTGATCAAAGATACAATGAGATTTGCCAGATGTCATTGACAGCAATAACAATTCGATGACGAAGACGGAAAGATTAGTGATACGATACATCTACATATTCACAGTATAACTAATCTCATCCCCAGAGTTTTTGAACGAGACTACATCTAAACCGAGCTCTGAACAGTCTCTCCAAGCGTAACGTTAGTACTGGACTGTCCTACACCAGACTCATCGTTCACCTGATCGGGAGGTTCTGGCTTCGGGGTTTGCTTAGCTTTTCGTGGGATGATTTCCTTGCAGCGATCGAATAACTGCTGCTCGTAGCCTACCATTCCTTTAAACTTTCCATCCTCTTTATGCTGCTTTATTGCCTTGGACAGTATCCTGGCACTCTTCAAATCAGTTAGCCAGGACCAATCCTTGCTGTAGTAAAAAACCCGGGTTCTGAAGACATAAGAGGGCCCCGAATCCTCGGGCTGATTCCAGGGGGCGATGGAGAACAATGTACGGACACCTTCAGCAAACTGAAGCTGGGCTCCCTCGAAGACACGCCCACTGTAGAAAGGAAGATGTAAGCCCATCCCCCTCCAGTCACCAAAAGCAAAACTATTTCCATAATCCTCAGCACTTAAAGCGATGAACTTGGCTGCAATTGAGAGATTCATGCTCATAACCAGTGTTTCCAGTTTTCCAGCCCACTCTTCATGCTGGTCAGCCGTGCAAGGAGATGGTCGGTCGGGAAGAGAAAAATTCGGGAACAACCTCTGTCCTAGAGAACGAATATCGTCCAGAATCTCAGACTTTGGAGGAGGACCTCCGTCATACAACAAGTACAGATGATGGCTAGTAAAATCACTCAGCCTGTTTAGTACGCATTTGCATAACACCCATTCTGTGTATGCGTTCCTCGACGGCCATAACTGCTCTCGAGTGAAATTTTCGGATAAAGCGGGGATAAGCTCGAAAACTTGTTTGGCGAATATGCGTAGACGCGGTGCTACATGATCCCATGCGTGTAGGCGCAATCCGAGATAGATACCCCTAATGAGCAAGACGCAGGCATAGGGATCGGTAGCATTATTATCACGAAGATCCTGAAGTATGCAATCTTCATAAATAGAGCCTACATCTTGATCTAGAATATAGGTACTCTGATTTATCGTAGTTCTCCGGAAATAGCTTTCCAGGTTCTCCCTCCATCTGGGAAGGGACAGTGGATATTTAGTCGCGGCGAAAAGTCGCATAACCATAACAAAGAATTCTGGCGGGATGACTTCTGGATTCGGCACGAAAAGATCATATGCGTATGATTCTTGTCCTTCGTCTCTCTCAACTTCCAGGGACTGGTCGAACAGAGCAACATGAGGCATGATTGAACAAATAAGCCGGTAAGTCAACTCTGTATCGACGGGTATAGTTTTAGCCTTCATGACACCTCCAATGAATCTACCAAGTACCGAGATCAGGGCAGCTTTCCAACGGCTATTGCTGCGCAATTCTGACACAAGCCGCTTCGCGTTATCCACAAGGTCCTCAGCACGACTCTCCGACACATCCGGAGCACATCCGTCCTGAAGAACTGAATCAAGTTCACGAAAGCGCTGCCTGAAAACCTCGGATTTCCAGTGTATATCCTGCAGGGTCACAGCCCCAAAAGTATCCTTTGCCATCCGGAGTCGTTCTCGTGCGGGTGTCCCAACAGAGGTCAGTTGACTGGCTACGACATCTATACAATGCTTGATGCTTTGCAACCTGCTAGTTCGCATCAAGGCCAGGGCTGAAACATGATCATGGTTTTTGGTGACAGTAGAAGATTTGAAAATATTCAACAGTTTGTGATCAAACCAGAATACTGGAGGGTCATGGTCAGATCGAGGATTCCGAATGGTATGCTCAATGGCCAAACAAGCCAAAGATGAAAGTGCCATTAATGATGTCTGCACGTCCTTCTCCTGGCGTGTGGGATTTGCCGACCGACCCGAGACTGATAAAAAGCTGGTGATGCGAGAAATGACGTTTTCTTCAGGATTTGACGACTGGTAAAGAGGAGCAACGATGGCGTAATTTTCCAGACGCACAGTACCCTGAGGGCCGAGGACGGCTTGAGGGATAGCCTCAAGCATAGGAAGAAGTTCGGTATCGTGATTCAACGACTTCATAGTATATATCATACATTGCCGGTTGCGGTCCGACGAAGATTGCAACGACTTTTCTAACATCGCCTCCGTAAGAGTGAGGTCGCTGGGAAGACTATGTTTTCGAAGGAGATAACCCCGAAACAGGATTCCCAGCCGCCAGAGCAGACCAGAAAGTGGAGTACGATACGGAGCATCTAGGTACGCCAATGGCATGAACGAAAGACAGGTATAAATTGCCATGAAAAGAAACACAACACATGCCATGAAGTACGCAAGTGGAAGATTGATTGGGAAGAGGAAGGCCACCAGGCCGGCGAAGAAACATAGCAGCGAGGTGTGAAGAAGGATGGGGATGAGGTCGACAAAGACATGTAATCCCAACCGTCGCAATCCAAGATATGAAAATGCGAGGACTCTTGCCTGGACGACGGGAGAAGGCCGCATTGTCGTTTTGTGGATAAAGTCTCTTGTCCATTGCTGTACAAAGGTCGCCAGCAATGAGCAGGCAAGCGCAAGCGCAAGACTAAGGAACCAAAGTGCATTGCAGACAAGAGCTGTTGTCGTCAATTCAAAAGTCGGAGGCGCTTGGAATGTTACGGCTGTCCCGTTAGACAATGAGGCTAGTTGCTGAGAAATCTGGATTAGCACAGTGGTGGTTACCTCTGCTGGGTCATCCTGGAGATTCTGATAGCTTTCGATAATAAAGGCAGTGAGACTGGCAGAATACAGAGCAGACTACATGCGGTCAAAATTCAGGCTGACACTCGGTAGAGCAGAGGACGCACAAAAATCATCATTCCATCCATATCGCTCTTCCAGCCTTCTAAAAGTGCTTTATCATAGTCTTGAGCTTGGCTAATGTACATGTTCCAGAGCTTGAAGCAAGCGTCGTCATCTAGAGTAGGTTTAAAACGACCTAGAAAACCTCAGTGAGTATCTGGGAATCTCAAGTACTACATACTGAAATGAACGCACCATGGCCATTATTCGAAACGCCTCGAGCGTTCTTCTCTAGATCCCCAGTCTGTCCCGATGGCATTTTAAACTTTGCCAACGACTAGGCTCGTGTTATCCGTCCAAGGGCAAAACGAAGATGAGAATCGCCAGAATTTCTTTTCACCGTTCATCTTTTGTACGAAGATCCCGAAGCGCGTTTGACAGATGCAAGTATCAATGAGTAAGGGATGTTAAACTTGAAAGAAGCTGATGGCGGGAGTGTGAGAACATGGCTTTTTTTTGGATGAACGTTAGGATCATCAGCGATCCGACAAAAGTCGGCCCTTCAGATCTTCAGATCCCGCATATGGCGCGAGGACTTTCACCTCACTTAGAGAACATGGTTCTTTCCAAACTAGCGCTTGGGAATCCCACTTAATAATTGAGAAACTAGCAAAACACGGCCAGTTAGAATTCAATTGAGCAACGAGTCGATAATTACCAGGAGAGCTTGGATGTTGATCAGAGCAAGAATCAAGATATCTTGCGAGTCTGAAATTCGTTCTAGTCACTGACAGTGACAAGTTGTATCACGCGCACATAAAAATTATGAGACCAAAACGCCACGCCGACTGGCTACCCCAATCCCTAGGTCCAGATCCAAGACCGAGGGCGGAGCAAGAATGAGATTGCATTTCGGTACCACAAAAGAAAAAAATGACAAAAGAACAGAGTAGGAATCAAAGCAAAGCACAAAGGAAACCAAGGCGAGGGAAGCTATCGATACAGCGACGACGCGTCGGAAAGGATAAATACGAAATAAAGAGAAAAATCCAAAAGATACAAGTACAGATCCCAAGTAAAAGTAAAAGTAAAAGAACGGTCCCAACCAAATAAAGAAGAATAAAAAGGATAACTAGCAGAAACCCGACCAAATCTTCGTACAACCAAAACCCCAATTAAAACTTGACCCTCTTCCTAGAACACGCCAACACCATATCAACAATCGGAGCTCCACCAGTAGTTATCCCTGAACACACGGTCGCAAGTGTATCGGACAAGGCCGAGTACACGTTGCAGTGTCTAAACGGCTTTACGCTCCATTTCGAGTCCGTGTCATGAGAAAGGCTGTCACCAGGAAGATGACGCCTAGGAAACCGAGGTCGAGGTCGACATGGTATAGCTCTCAAGGCCTTTGATGGAGAGTTGGCCCGAGTGTGCACGGCCGAGCTGGACTTGAGATGATAAGGGAATTCAGCGTTGCAGATCGAATCGTAAAGGGCTCCGGGAGGTAAGAATGTGGATGATGCAGACTCTTTTGAAGGTGAAGAACGGGACCGCTGAGGCTTGAGATCAGTTTACTTCCAAGGGACAAAGAGTAAAGAATAAACACACCTTCCCCAATGACGAACTCGAATTCGAACTCGGTCCAGACCCAGTGGAAATCCTACCCGACTCTGGTTTCCTTCCCTGAAATTGCTTGGACAACTCTTCAAACACATTCGGCTTATCCCGCGAGCTGCGGCTAAGCGACGAGGACGAGGAAGACGGGGAAGAAGATTTGGACGACTTGTTTGATCTGTTCAAGACGCTGTCCCAGAAGGCGCTTTGTTCCTCTATTGGCTCTACTTTTCCCACATATGTAGAATCTACTTGAGGAGCCTCATTGACCGGCGCAGGCCGAGTCTCGTCGTGACTGGGCATCGAATACGAATTGTATTCCTGAGCCAGCGGTTGAGTCCGAGTCTGTGGACTGTGTGCTTGAACCATCTGCCCCATTTGAATCAATTGATCCGGTGGTAGCTGCAGCAAATGTGAACAGGCTTGAAGTACCTGGTCCGAAGGAAGTTGCGAAAGAACCTGAAGAGCAGTAAGAACGTCGTTCTGGCTTTGCGCTGGAGCTTGGGGTAAACCGTGCGTCTCAACAAAAGCAGACGAGAAAGAGTAAGGGGTAGGAGCACCGGGTTGCCATAGGTTTGGCCTTGCAGACGGTTCCGGTGTGGAAGGACTGGGATTGGGAGGGGAAAACGAGAACGTGAAAGAGGACGGTGGCGAGGTAGACGGTGAAGAATGAAAAACCGGCATTGCCGCTGGTGTCAGGTTCGCAGCTGAAGACGACAAAGACTCTGGTGGAAGAGAAACGACAATGCCAGGCCCAGTAGGGCACCAATCCATCGACATGTCGTCAAGGATAGTCATTACTACATCGTCTATATCCATAGCATCATCCTCATTGGTGGACATCGGCACCTGTACATGCTCAAAAGCAGGTAGTTGAGGTGCGGACTCGGAGGGAGACACGGGCATCGGGCTAGGTCCTCGAGACGTACTAGGCATAGACACGTCTACATCTTCACCAATGATTTCCAGACGCTGAAGAGGGATCGGTACTGCTGCGTTCCGAATATCGAAAGGAGAAAATCCCTGATTTGATGCAGCTTGAGCACTTGGCGCAAATGGGTTGGAGGGAGGTTGCACCGGCGTTGTCGTGTTCGGCAGGTTCTGTGGTTGTTGTCCTTGGCTGAAAGCATTTCCATTCGTAGACTCCAATCTAGACAGGAACGAAGGGAGTGGCTGAGGTGCCGATTGGGGTTCAAAGACCTTGGATTCGGGTGAGGCCGGAGCCGGAGTCGAAGTTGTCGTTGAATGAGAAGGACAGCCTGGTTTGAAAGCAGATGCTGAAGAAATTATGCTACATATCAGGATGAATCGTTCGAAATTAAAAATGTCGACGAACCAGGATACCCAGTCCCGGAACCAACACCAGTCTTGGCAAGTAAAGAAGGCGCTAAACGCGGCGGCCCAGGAGCAACGACGGCTCTGGCCGCAGGTGGCGTTGTTGTGGGCGTAGTACTAGTTTTCGTCTCATTCGCCATTTTTGCTCTTGCCTGGGCCAGATATGATGACGGTGGAGTTGTTGTGGGCGTGGTACTAGTATTCATCTCTGTCGCCATCTTTGCTCTTGCCTGAGCTAGATACGATGACGGGCTATACTGGGAAGTTGTAGAAGCTGGTGCTAGTCTGGCTGGAGCCGGGGTCGAAGGAGAAGGGTCGCTCATTCGGGAAAGCAAACTCTGTGAACGAGTTTGCATTCGGACCGGAGCTCGAGGTGCAGTGGGGATATTCCACAGGGGACGAGGCGGTGTTCTTGGATCTGGTGGTGAACCTGCCGGTTTGTATGTTGGTGGTAGAAATAACCAGGCATGGTTGCGATCAGGGCTGGTGCTAGACGTATGAGACGCACCGTTGCTAGGAGGAGTCGGCTTGGGAGGCAAAGTAGGATTATATGATGACGAGGTCGAGGCAGATGCGATTATGGGATTTGTAGGTTGCCTAAAAGGCGACGAGTCTCCCAAAGCGCCTGCCAGCGCACTGTAATTCGAGACTTGGGAGGGCGGAACTCTTGACGGTGAGTCTGGGACTGCAAACATCCCCATAGCACCACCTGACCTTGACGAAGAGCCACCAGTGGAAGAAGAGCCGAGACCTGTCTTCTCCATGCTCGAGACAATCGCGTCTAGTTGACCCCAGGTCTGCATGACAGGTTTTCCTGGAACCGCCTTGATTTCTATGGGCTTTCGGCATTGACCATCGGTATGGGAGCTGGTTCCAGACGAGGAGGTAGGATTGCCACTGTCAGATCTCAGGCGCGTATCAGGGAAATTGGTGTCGAGAAAGTTGTTGACTTCTTCGACACTAGCTGGGACAATTTCGACTTCTTCCATGTCATCCTCGCTGTCTTCGTCCTCGCTGCATTGGCCTTCTTCTTGATCTTGGTGCATATCTCCATCAGCAGCATCATGATCGCTGTGAGTCCTTCCACTGTAAGGCCGTCGTATATGTCCCCAGGAAGCAGGCTCGGGGTGGTCGGTGTTCTGGGAAGAAGAAGCACCTGAGGAGGCGTGAGAAGACTCTTGTGTGTGTCCAGGGCGCAAAAGCGACGAAGTACGTTGAGGAGACAAAGGCGGGAAAACTGCAGAGTGGAAATCCGATTGTGAGTACAAGTATGGGAAATAATGAGGGAGAAAAGAAGGACAAGGAGCAGGACACGGAGAATGCCGTACCTTCCCTGGCCTTTCCTTTGTCTTGAGCTGTAGCGGGTTGTGAATTGGATTTTGACTCGGATCCCGAGTCAGTCTCGATGTCTGTGAGTGTCGAGGCATCTGAGACATCTGCTTGTGCCGCTTCTGTTGAAAATGGCTGATCGGCGCCGACCATGTTGTCGTCCTCATTTGTGGCAGGCTCGCAATTGGCTTTCGCCTTGCCTTTGCCTTTGTCCATCGCGGAAAAAGCACTAGAGGACGTCGAGGTCGATGCCACCGGGTTAGGCGAACCCGTTCGGTACGCCACTGATTTGCCTTTGGCGGATGATGGGCCAGAAGCGGAAGTAGATGCAGAACCAGCTGTAGAAGTGGACGCAAAAGCCATGGTAGACATGTCACCAATGAGAGCGTCGATACTAGGTGTGTTCGTAGTAGAAGAAAGACTTGTCTGAGTCTGAAATCTTGCACTGGCGCCCTGGGTAAATTCCGGAGAGCGATTTACGGCATCGACGGTTTGGGACCTAGTGTAGGCGCAATGAGATGCCACCAGGAAAAACAAAGGGAACAAGGCTCGAGCTCGACTTACTTGTGATTGTCTGGCTCGTCGTTGTCTTCAGGCTCGGTATCGGTGTCACCTTCAGCATCAGGGATGTCGACGTCTTCGTCGTCGGTCTCGTAGCCAGAAGCAAGAGCAGCCTGTGGTTGATGCGGATGCTGGGTTTTTGTGGGCGTCGGATGGTTGACGCGCACGGCTTTGGAGCGATGGCTCTTCTTGACGGCTTCTGCGGCTTTAGCCACTGCCTGTTTGTGAAGTCTCCTCTTGACGGACGATTTGTGCACTTCAGCTAGGGATTTTGGTTTGGGTTGCTGCATTGCAAAAGTACGGGGGTAAGAGTAATTGACCCATTGTTGCGAGGGGGGTGACTTATAGCTGGTCCAACCAGAACGCTTTGACTGTCCAAGGACAGGGACAATGCTGTTTTGTTTCTTGTGCCGATTGCCAAATTGGGATTGCGCAGAGGATTGTTTTGATGACGTAAACGACGAGGCTTTCTTCTGAAAACATGGCTGAACGGTCCAATCCAAACATGCTCTTTGCAAACTTCAACCAGGATTTCTCGTATGTACCAGCTGTTTATTCTCTTCTCTTCTAATCCATTGCAGATGTGTTTCTGTAGGAACTCGCAAAGGCTACAGCATTACAAACTGCGACCCGTTTGGACGTGTCTACACCATGAGTAGGTCTTGCTAGTTTCAACTAGGCGTTTCTCACTTTTTGTAGATGACGGTGCACGCGGAATCGTTGAAATGCTTTTTTGCACGTCGCTCATCGCTCTAGTCGGCGCTGCAGACCAGCCCCAATCCAGTCCTCGCAAACTCCAAATCGTCAACACCAAACGCCAATCCATGATTTGCGAATTGTTATTCCCTTCCTCAATCCTCGCCGTCAAACTCAACCGCAAAACACTTGTCATCGTCCTTGAATCCGAAATTTACATCTACGACATCTCCAACATGCGTCTACTCCATGTCATCGAAACTACCCCAAACCCAAACGCTATCTGTGCCCTGTCTCCATCCGCGGACAACTCATATCTTGCATACCCTTCTCCAGTGCCTTCACCTCAGTCACCGTTATCAACTCAACCCTCTCTGCAACCTTCCAACTCTTCTTCATCCGTACCACCTGCTTCGTCCACCTCGGGCGCTTCTCAATCAGGCGACGTCCTTCTCTTTTCTACACGTTCTCTAACCGTCGCCAACGTCATCCAAGCTCACAAAGCACCCATCTCCTCCTTATCCATCAACTCGACTGGAACACTCCTAGCCACGTCCTCTGAAAAAGGCACAGTCATACGCGTATGGAGTATTCCCGGTGCAGAAAAGTTGTATCAGTTTAGGAGAGGAACGAGAGAAGCGAAGATCTATTCTATGAACTTTAACACCGCTTCGACTTTATTGGCTGTGAGCTCTGCTCATGATACCGTACATATATTCAAGCTTGGTCGAGGGCATTCCTCGCCTAGTTCTGCTTCATCGGCTTTACCGGGTTCAGGGAAGGACGGTGTCACTTCGCCTTCTCAGTCGTCTGACTCTGTTTCGATTGACTCGGGTGCAGGTGTAGAAGGTGGTTATGAAGCGTACATTGACTCGAAAAAGTCGAAATCGGTGTCGAATTCGTTGAGGAGGAAGAGTTTGCAGATGACAAAGAGTCTAAGTCATTCAATGGGAGGATACCTACCGAACTCTCTTACAGAGATGTGGGAGCCGTCGAGGGATTTTGCGTTTTTGAGGCTGCCAACGAGTGGATCGAGGTGTGTTGTTGCGCTGAGTGGGTGAGCATACTACTTTTGGTTAGTCTGTTTCGTCATTGTTTCCTGACGCACGTTTCTAGGACGATGCCCCAAGTGATGGTTATATCCTCCGAAGGCTATTTCTACTCGTATAGTATAGACTTGGAGAATGGAGGAGAGTGTACGCTGATGAAGCAGTATTCACTACTGGATTCAGGCGACTCGGATGGGAGTGGGATGATTGAGTGATGACTAGAGTGCAGATTTGCAGGGGGTTGAGTCGGATTGGAATTCGGAAGGATTTTAGGAACGCTCGTTTACCACTTGAATGGCGTTGGCATGGAGTGGGCGTAGTAGTGTTGGATGTGAACGACAGGTCAAGACAAAGTGGGAAGGACAGGAGAGATGACCAAGTCGTCGAGTCGGGAGTCTGTTTCTACAACCTTGTGGCTTCGATTGCTATTGTAGAGTAGCTTTCTCGGGGTTGTTCTCGTTTGTCTTTCATGGATCTTTTTCCTTCGTCCCGTTTACACGTTTATATAGTTCTTCCCTGGATACCTTTCCTTCAGTTAGAGGAGACTCTTCGTAATTCCAATATCGAGGTTAAGTGGATGGTGTCCGAAGTCTGGGGATAACGCGACTCGGACTAAGCAACGCGGCTTGAATTTACTTCCCCCTGGCATTTTTATCTGGCCCCATTCCTGGAGTCTCTTCTACAGCAGCTCATTGGATTTTTACACGTGGAAAAGTCTTGTGAAACATTGGGTGGAAGCTGAGGATGAAGTAGGTAATCTGGAGCAGTGCCTCCTTCAGGAACTCCGTGATGACGATTCGGCCAATCCTGGTAATACCGTCAGCTCGATACGGAATCTGTATCGTAGAAACAGAGTGGGTGCTAGGTAAAGAGACTTTGCCCAAATTGGACGGTCTTACAAAAAGGCCTGCCTTTGTTGTGCCGTCGCATGGGTCTTTATCATCCTCCACTGTTCCCAGACTTTATAGGATATCTTTCGTCTCGGACAGGGGGTCTTGCCGGATACCCTTCCTCCCATAAATCTACTACCATCTACTGCTGATGAGTTTAAACAATGGGGTCGAGACATCCAATCATATATGATGTCAATAGTTCTCTCGATAATCTCCAAGTTTGCGGAAAGTGTACAGAAGCTGATGTCTCTTACGCCTTGGAACCAGCAGAAGGATGCTCCGGGCTCTATAGTTCACTACGATTGGATCTGGTGTCTGGATAACTGATGTTGAGTGCCGAAGTTTTGCTTGAGGCTATAGAACGTCATGAAAATGATAAGAATTTTGGATGGTATATATGGTTTGAGCATGAATTGCTGAATTGCTGTACGCAGGTTGTTGAAGAGGCTGAATCCGAATAGATCTTTTGATGTACGCATATAGGTACTTGAGTGCTCTTTGTTGGTTCCGTTGACGCGACTAAGGATCTTTTCTAATTCAAAATTCAAATTGACGTTGAAAGCAGCCTCGCAGGAAGAACGTATACGTGGCTTTCTTGGTGCATACCGGCTGGTCCGTTATAATTACTACATACCGATTTCCAAATCCCATCAACCGCCAAACTTTATCTACGTGATGCCAAATCAACGTTCTTCAGCGTCCACGATCAACCAACCTTCAGCTTCTGCTTTCTTCCTTCATGTCCGCATACGAAATGGCTGAAATTGTCGATGTTGAAGGGGGTGGAATAAAGTCTGACCCCGTTAACGGTACGTTATCAAACTTTTGTATTTTCCGGTTTATTGAACGAGAAATTGTAGGCCGATATAAGCCCACTGCAGACGACGACGCTTGTTTCAACTTGTGGAACACATATATCGAGCAAGCACAAAGCTACGACAGAGCTCTACTGGAGGGATGGAAAGGAGATATGGATGGAATGTTACTTTTTGTGCGTTCTTTTCTTGTACTGAGAGTGATCCCAGTTAACGGCGTGTAGTCTGCCCTGTATTCTGCAACCCTCACCGCTCTCATTGTCGAGAGCTACCAGAAATTGCAGCAAGACCCAGCTGATGCAACCCTCGCTGTCCTTACACAGATGTCCCAGCAATTGGCTTCGTTGTCCAATGGCACAATGTCAGGATTCCAAGGGTTGCCGGACTTCGTACCGGATCCTTCGGCGCTCATCTGCAACATGCTTTGGTTTCTCAGTCTTGCACTTGCTCTCACCTGTTCGTTACTTGCTACATTCGTGCAGCAGTGGACGCGGGATTTCCTCCACAAAACCACTATGCGTCCGTCTCCTGTCGTACAAGCTAGAATGCTTGCATTTTCTTATTTTGGATTGCGACGTTTTGGATTGCACACCTTTGTCGACATCATCCCGATCCTGCTTCACATTTCGCTGCTATTTTTTTTCGCTGGCCTCGTTGCATTCCTCCTACCAATAAACCGCCCACTCACGTATCTCATGGCGGGCGTCTTGATCATCTTTACGCTGGTATATACGGGACTTTCGTGTATACCATTAGTTTGTCTTGATGCTCCTTATCGCACTCCAGTATCTGACCTGCTCTGGAGGGTGGGCAACAGCATATGTGGATTGATTCTTCGATATCATCAACTTCCCGACGTTGATCTCAGTCTCACTGAGGCGATGCTGGAGATGTCCTTGAAGGATCCCTTGTGGCGTGATCACCGATGCATGGCTTTCACCATGAAACTGCTGAACCACGATACCGAGCTTCTTCCTACGCTTAGGGCCATCTCAGAGGCTATAACAGGCCCCAGTGGTATCCGTTCTGCAAACACAGCACTCATAGCACCTCTTCTACAAGCCTCAGACCCCGAAAAGAATATTGTATCCCGTATCTCTCGCTTTATTTCGGTTTCCGGTACATCTATGGACCTGGTACAACAAGAGAATGACAAGCAGATTTTGCTGAATGGATTGTGGTTATTAGCTCGGTTAGTTGTAGAGCAACCTCTGCAACAGCCTGGTCATGTCACTTCCGATGCTCCAGCTTTCTGGTTTGGACGTTGGCTTGTAGATGTGCTTGCCAAATCTGACTTTGCGTCAGACTTTCGTATGCTTTCGGCCCTTGCATTGATACGTACCAGCCGACTTCAGAGTCTGAGACATTGCATAGACACTGTAGCAGACAAATTGACTCTTCCTGGAACATCTGTTTTTGAACGGCTCCGACTGGCAACAAATGTATTTAATAAGATGATGTCTCCAGAAGATGTCGACTGGACTTCAGCGTTATTTAGGCATCATTTATCAGATTTAAGAAACACCCTCTCTGATGGTTGTACTGTAAATCTATCCGAATCGCATGCCGGCGATCTGGTGCAGCGAGCAAAAGTCTTTGTCCAAGGACTACAGGATCCTGGACGATGGAAAGCTGCTATAATATCTGTGCTTCGGGAACTTCTGTCCAATGCTGCCAAGGCTAAGCTGGTGCCTTATGAAATGGACCTAACCCACAAACTCATTTGCTCCAGTATACCTGGAGTAGATGTCTTTGACCAATCTGTTGAAGTTGAAGATGATGAGGCTGAAGCCTCTCTTCTCCTTCAAGATACCTCCGACAGTCCAGAATCTGTTCCACTGGAGCTTTTCATACGTATTTTCCAACTTGCTTTCTCAACCCCACGTGCACTTTCAATCAAAAGATGCCGGGGAATCACACTGGAGTATTTAGATGGCCTGAGTACACGACGGAAGCTACTAATTGACCAAGATGCCATGGGCCATTTGGAACAGTGTGTTTATCGGGATTTCCATGACGGTATTGATTCAGCCCCTGGTGTCACCGTACTTGCAATTAGGAACCTGTATCTTGGTCTGGGCCTGCAGAGCCTTGGAATAGTATCACCACGTTTAAAAAGGTTTGCCAGACAGATATTTGACTTCATTCCAACTGCATCTCCACAATTTACCCAAGACCGCTGGTGGAACCCATTCAAGTCATACACACATTGGGCACTCTGTAAAAACATTCTTGCCAAAATAGACAGCCTGTTCATAGGCAATCAACCTGTGACAGATAACAATGACTTGTCTCCCTCTGATTCTCAGACCCTGGATGATATTTGTCATCTTGGAAGGGTGCTATTACCAGGTGTTCCTATTCCTGAATGCCCATATCCATACACAGCTGAAGAATTGAAGGGGTGGAGTCAAGAGATTCAGACATATGTAATGTCTATGACCCTCTTGATTGTTTCGAATTTTGTCAGCTTGACCTTGGAAGACACTGGGGGAATACTTTGTGGTGATTGGGTTGGGATGCAGCGCAGCTTCTATTACTACTCTGGACACACATACCCAGCCATCCAGAGGCAATTTGCAGAAAGTGTGCAGAAATTAGTGTCTCTTACACCCTGGAATCAGTGGAAGGATTCTCCTGCTTCTCAAGTTTTTCATGAATGGATATGGCGTCTGAGTGTTCAAAATTGGTGCTGGATAACTGATATAGAAAGTGCTAAGATCCTACTTGAGGCCATAAAGCATCATAAAAATGATAAAAATTTCAGGGGATGGATATGGCTTGAGCACGAGTTACTCAACCGGTGTACTCAAATTATTCAGGAGGCTGAGTCCAAGTAGATAGTAATTTGAGTTGTAAAGAACAGAAATTTTACAACTTTTCCCTCTACCAATGTACTTTTCCTTTCCTTCTCTATGATCACCATTCCCATTTCCTCATGTTTCTCTTATCTTCTATTCTGAACTCTTCATGATTGTCCTCATGCATACCTCACCTTTCCCTTGCATTTAAAATTGATTTATGGCTATCTCACATTAGAGCATAGCACGAATGCTGAAAACTCATGGGAAACTTGTACTTGCAAATATCTGTACTTGTTGCATTTTTTCTCTGCAAATGCAAGTATTGTGTCCTGAAGATAGTAATACTTGTACAAGTACTTGTGCAAATACCTGTGAAAATATCTGCACAAGTACCTGTGCAAATACTCATGAAAGCAGGGATGGGATCAGCCAGGTTGTAGACCGGCGACTGGCAGTTGGACTGGTAGTCATGACTGGGTTGATAATGGTCTGACTGCAGTCAATACATTAGCTGAAGCATTTTTCTCATGGATATTCTGCAGTAACTGGGGACGAGTTTAGGATGAGTTGAGGCTGTAACCATTCCAATTAGCTATGAGAAGTTATAATACATATAATCTTTTATTCTACTAGAGCTAGATTCAGCATGTACACTAACAATATCTGTAAGTATATGAAAAAAAGTTCATCACAAGTCTGAGTCATTGATGGCATCATTGCATTCCTGTGAAACTGAGAGAATCTCATGCAGCTGTACATCTGCTTCCATAGCAGCCTTCCCTCTAGCCCAATGGTCCATCATGAATGATAAAGATGCAGGTTGAGGGGAAGCAGAGGATGGATACCTAAAGAGATTCTTCAGTAGGTAAGTAGTCTCAAGAACTTCATGCTCTTGCTCTTCAGGCTCATCCTCTTGGTTGTTGTCATCAATGATCTCCTGAGTGATCTCATCAAAACTCATCAAGTCAGGGCCATTGATAGTCTCTGGAATGGCCTGGGGGTCTTCAAGGTTGCCATGTGTTGGTTCTTCTGAGTCAGAATCCCCAGTTCCTTTGCTGGCATTGAGCTCTCACAGTGCTAGCTCAATATTGTCCTCTTTATTCTTGGTAGCTTGTGCTGTGGGAATTGGCATAGTTGGGTCTGGACCTATGCCTGAAGTTTTCCTGTATTGTGGGGCTGCACCATATTTCCACTTGATGCTTTGACTGACAATAGTCATATGTCTGACTTTGTCTGAGTGAAGGCAGCTATGAGCTTTGGTATGGATACTGCCAAAGTGACTGAGTACACATTCTGTTGGTGCTGAATTGGGAACCATGCTCAGGATCCACATCGCTAAGCATACCATCCCATTAACACTGTTGCTACATTCTGAAGCATTGTCTTCAACTTCAAAGTCATGCCAGAGCTTTACCAGGTTGACATATCCACCCTGAATTAACAATTAGTGAATAGATGCAAATTTTGTGGACTGTGGAAACTTACATGCTGGTCAGCATTCTCACAATAACCTTTTAAGTCCATTTTCTGGTCACTCCAAGCACCAACTGTGCAATAATAACTTGTAAAGCTATCCTTGAAGTCCATGCTAGGTTCTTGACCCCTTGAAAAGTGTTTGAATGCTGTCTTGACTAAATGCCATACCTGACCAGCAGTAGACAACTGATTGGCAGGGTCAAAAGCTTTCCCTTGGATGTACAGATTGAAAACAACAGCTAAGATAAAAATCTCGTGGTCTGCTTTCTTCCAATGTTTTTCAAGGCTTGCAATCACAGCATTGTGGATGTGAGAATCAATGGTTGATGGAGTAGAATGAATACAATACAAATTTGCCAAGGTTAGCAAGACAGTATCGAGATGACAATTATCAGCTTGAATAATGTTTGCGGCAACAGTGAATGGATGGAGGAGGCTTTGGAGACTGGTTGAAGAGTTAGCAATTACAAGATAGAACAAGTTTGTATGCACTTTTCAACCTTGGTCCAAAAGGTGTTGTCTTTTATAAGCTGGATCATTTGATGTGCAGTTGCTTTATCAGTGGCCTTGGCACCTGCACCAGAAACAAGCTCGATGCATATTTTGTTGGAAGCAACCAAGCACAGGAACACGGCCTTCAGTTCAATAAGACAGTTCATTGCAAGGAAATGAGATGTCCAGTGTCATGGTCAAACTATGTTTTAGACCAAATGACATGAAAAATAATCTAACAAGGAATACACAATTAATATGACCCTTACACATGCTCTAGTTTATGCAAAACACCTCTAACCTTGGTTCGGAAATTTTCTAATAATTTTCTAATATTTTTCATTTGGTTTCCTTGCTTCAAAAACTTCTATGTTTGGTCTTTAACAGTCTCTAACCCCTATTCTGAACTCTATTTTGCATCAATGATTACTCATAACTTTCATCACCTAAACACCCTTATACTCTAACATTTGATAACTTCTTACATACACTAGCAATTGGTAGCTTCACACTTCTATTCTGGGACACTTCTCCTAAATTAGTATACTGAAGGGAAGGTTTCACTCTAACTCTGGTTAGTCTCATTAAAGAGTGGAGCTAAACCTTATAGGGTTAGCTTGAAAGGAGGAATGAAATCAGACCTTCTAGGGTGCTCCACTTATTCTGCTCAGTCACATCAAAACAAGAATTTGGTGGAGCATCTAAATTTAGAAGACCCTGACTAGCCTAATAAAGGCATACCTTGCTTAATTTTAGAACACTTATACTTAGTAATAGTAGTAGTACTAGTTATGTAATCAGATACCCCATGGGGTATAAAAGGAGCTTGAAATCAAGCCCTAACAAAAATAATAACAAGTTGGATTTTGAGTGAAAGTCCAGAGTGATTCTTCCTTTTACCCCACATTTGTCTATACTCAAGTACACAGGTACTTAAGTCAGCATCCTCTGTTGACAAGACTTGCTCTTGTAACAGAACACTAGTCATCTTATTGTTAGTTAGTTTCATAAGTACACAGGTACTTACAGTCTATACTCTTTCTCACTGTTGCCAAGTAACCAGTCTTGCTACAGTACTCTATACTCTACTGAATAGGTTTGAAGGTAATAGAATATTTGTTATCTAGCACCAGCTTGATAATCTACCTTAATCACTGCTTATTGTCTACATTTTGTTTTAGGTTATTATTAGTTTTCAAGACAAAGTACTCACTTGTAGTCCAGCCTCTATCTACAGAAACTAACACTAGTTACTGTAGAATTCTTACTATATACAACTCAATTACATTCTTCACTTCAGGAGTGAATAAACAGTTTCAATCTTTCTATTTAGATTTTTGAGTCACCCCCACAAACGACTAGGTGACTAGCTTGCCTACAGAAACTCAATTCACAAGGACCGCTACACCTAGGTTAACTAGGACTGCATTCTTGTATAGTCTATATCTATACTATCTTTCCTAGTGTTGACACCAGCAAGTCAGAACTGGAAGGATAAGAACCAACACACAATATCAGAAGGTCATCTGTTCACATTGCAGCATCCCAAGAGCATATGAATGATTATTAAACCATTTGATCAACTTGAGTGCTGTATCAGCAGCATGAACAAGTGGAACTCTGTTGAGCTTGAGAATATCCCCCACTACTAGATTTATCTGGTGAGCCCAGGAGTCAAGAATGACAAGCCAGGGAAATTTCACAACAAGATCTTAGCACATCTTTGCAGATTCACCACTAGCATCTGTGCACCATGCAACCAGAATAACCTTGAAGATGTCACAAATGTGCCTCATTTCATCAAGAACAATCTTCATGAGGTTCCCAGCAGTTTTCCATTCCAAAGAGATATCCTCAATGCCAAGAAGAAAAGGCTGTAGTATGAATAAGGTTAGCTGTGAAAAAGACAGATGTCAACAGGTGCCCACAGCTTACATTATACTCAACATTGACCATGCTTGCAACCAGGCTGTTTTTTGCTACATTCTTCCATCCATCATACTGTCCTGTTCCATATAAGCCCACCATCTCTGTTCTTATACTACACCACCTTACCAAAAGTGATGGTCCTGCCTGTTTCAGGTATATCTCATGAAATATTGCACTTTATGGCATCAAATAAAGTTGTAGCATTGGTCAGTATGATAATTCTGAGTATTAGAGCATAATTGCAGTCTGCCCAAATTTGGAAATATAAAGATAATTAGCATTTTTGAAGCCCCCTGTTTTCCCAAGTCAATATACAGTTTTTTTGGGTAAAATCTGTTTGGCTCATCTGAAAGAGAAGCATCAAAAATGGGGGTAGCAATTTACCTGAGGTCAACATCTGGTCATTTGAGGGAGATATTTGAGTACAAAAATCGCAAAATCCAGCTATTTTTGTGATTTTTAGCTGATTTTGGCAATTTATTGGAATTTTGCTTCTTACATTTCAGACAATAAGGAGGAGGCAAGCGGTGACAATGATATCGAAAAAGATAGTGAACCTGTGAACCTGAAAGAGAGTCAGGAAGAAGGATGTGAAAACCACAGAAACTCTGAACACTGCATGCAAATCAAAATATTAACAAGTAGAATATTTTAATTTATCAGATTATATTTTGGAAATATTTCAGAACCAAATTATCTTCAAAATATTACATGCATTATTAAAATATTTCACTCATGAAATATTTTAACTTGCATGCAGTGAAAGGCAAAGGATGAAGCTTTCAAGGCAAACTATCCTAATATGACAGATCAGCAAATTCTTGGTGTGTTTTAACCTCTCTTTGCATACTCTGATGCTAATATTGGCTCATTTCATTTAGATGACCAGTGGGCTAAACAGAAATCTACTGTCTATGACCACTTCCTAACTGTAATTGATTAGAGGTACAGGTGAAAGATTCCAGCATGCCAATGTGGCTAATCAATTTGAGGTTTACTGTGATGCATCACAGATATGTACTTTTCAGTTTGTTCAAATACTCATTTGTGTGAGTCTCATGTACTCTATTGTCTTATCCACTCTTCATGCACCTGTCTGGTTCTGGTCACACTTTCCCTTTTTCAAACTTGACTGTGTAGAGGCCATAAAGGCAGGTATCTTGTGATCTCTCAAGTTCTTATATGGTATGTTGTTCTCATGATCTTGATATAAATATGAACAGTGAAATCTCAAAGAATTTTGAATCCTAAAATCCTGCAGATACAGCCTATCTTGGGATGCCTGTCTTGTCATCAACTGATATTCTTGTGCTTGGTGATTCTGGGTCTTTGTCTTACTTTGTCAAAGGCTGCACTTACTAGTTCACAATCAGTTCACTTTTCAAAGAATAAGCATTCAATGTTTGACTGACTTTAAAATCTGGGTCAACTGCCCAGATGGAGCAAGAAGTCACTTCACACTTTACAATTACACTAAACTTTCACTGTGGACAAAACTGACAATAAATATTCTCTTGGTGTCAATAAATCACCCTTCAAATAACAATCTTCAGCTTTTCTGGACCAGCAGGTCCTTCAAGAGCCTCTGTTGGAACACCCTTCTCAGGGAATAGCAGAGATGGACAACTGTACTTCCTACCCTCACAGCTCCAAAATTGTACTTCATACTTTGCAAACATCAGTGCCTAACACACTTGACATTGTTGAATGTCATGAAAGTTGGCTTAATGGCTGTAATTTTAATCACATGTGATATATCCTGCCTTTCTAACCATGATCCCATCAATGGAAAAGGTACTCAAGCTAGTCAAGCATTCCATCTTGGTGACCTGTCATTTGATTTCTCTTTTCATCTCCATCACCATTGTTGGCACAACAATTGCAACCAAAGGCAACTTGTGCAATGCATTTATCACTCCCTGTCTCTGCATATTGCTACTGTTAAATGTCATTGTTGTGGTGACTTGATCTCAGGATAAATATGACTTGGACTAACTGGGGATTGAACCCAGGACCTAGGCATAACTAGTGACCTTGCTCTAACCACTGAGCTATTGGTCTGTGAGTGTTCAACCAAGTGTGTGTAGTGACAAGTGGAGGGTTTTACTTGCACAGTATTGTAACTGGTTACAACAGTCATGAATATCATGCTAATTGGGATCTGCCTTCTGGGTCCCCAGAGAAAATCTCTGCTTACTTGTTACCATTTGTAACCTTTGGGCCAGATTATTGGAAGGTAACCAAACATTCACCTCATTGTATCAGAGGACTTCCAGTATGACACCTTCTTTCCTTCATCTCATGCCACTGTCATGTTCCACTGCCTCATGATCACATCATTACCTCATACTTACCTCCCATCATTTTCCATTGTTCTGGTCTCTATTGTTTTCTTCCCTTGTTTCCCATTGTTCTTCCTTCCATTGTAATTTCACTGCTTCTTTCTCTCATGCTGCCATGGATAGTATATATACCCATCACCTGCAGAGGTTGTCCTTTGAGTTTTTCTCTTTGGATCCCCTTCTGCAGGTGCATAGTATGTTCCTCATATATGTACATAGCACTGATTATAGACTTTGGATCCCCTCCTGCAGTTGTGCTGAGTGTAGTCCTCATGCTTTCAGGTGTTGCCCTTACAGCAGAAAAACTCCTCTCTTAGTGGCTGAGTGCCTCCTTAGCAACCATTTCATTTTGAGCTCCCAGTGGTGAGAGCAACTCTGAAAGCACTCATACTGTCCCACCCTCGCCAACTCCAGTTCCTTCAAGGCACTCTCCCACCCTTCCCTTCTCTGAACCTCAGGAGAACCAGCCTCCCCCATCTGAACCCACAGACATGTCATCTACAGCTGACTGTCTGACTCAGCTGGAAGCAGCTTCTACAAGGCAACAGGGAACCCTCAATGACATCCTTGCTGCTCTCCAAATCCTAAGGGATCAAACCTCCAGACCTCCTCCTGCAGCTACTGCACCTCCTGTCACGAACTGCCTCTATTCTTTTACCTCCCCCTTCATCCCCTCATCGACAAACCCTATCAAAACCTGATTGCAGGCTAACCCGGACCAAACCCCCATGATACCTCGATTCCTTGATCACTATATACTTCTATCATCAGCTGAGCGGACATCTGATCTCACCATCTGTCAATCACGGACCGAGTTATTGTCTTATGATAGGTTCCACAGAACCCATCACATCATACTACCCGGATACTCATATCGATGTGACTCTTACCTATTGTTCCACATTGGGAACAAGACTCAGGACTCTGTATAAATACCATAGACACTGTAGTTAGTTCCTCAGTTCGTCCTCTTTGTCTCTACACTGTACAACTGTAGTTCTGCACTGTATTTGAGCTACAGACAGCCAGCTCACTCTTTCTCTCTCATATATCTATCTTTTCTCTCTCTCTCTCTCTGTTTTAGTGTGACTTGAGTGGTTTCAGTGTCGTCAACCCCAGTCTTGACACCTCCTGCCTCACCTCCAGGATCACCACCAGGACCCTCACACCATACCACCCATAACCCCACTCACAACCCATCCCGCAACCACTCTAGATCTGTCTCTAGATCTGTTTCCACCTTGGAATGTTCTAGCTCCTCTAGACACCCCCATGCCAAGGCTAGTCCTCCTGGCATTTTTGATGGACTTTGTTCCTCAGGCAGGACCTAGTGGACATCTGCTATTATTTATGCCACTACAGTATTTGGAAGCGATATGGAGAAGATCATGTGGGCACTGTCTTACTTCCAGACAGGCTGTGCAGCTACCTACTCTCAGGGGCTCATTGATTATGAAAACCTATGGCTCCTCTCATGTACAATCCTGGAAGGACTTTGAAGAACAGTTCTGCAGAGAGTGTTGGAATCATTGATTTACATTTCTATCAGAATTCATTTTACACTTATTGTTCTAACCCATATGCTACACAACAGCTTCATACTTCTTGATTATCAGCACAGTCATCTATTGTCATTTGCTGTACTACACCACAGGTTTTATTGTTCTTTGTTCACACTGATTTAGTTACTCTAGTATAAATATTAGGTAGAAATCATGTAGCACCTCAAGCAATTGCCATGAGCTCAGTGCAAGTGCTAAATACACAATATGTTCAGCTCCATGATGATTATGGTCCTAAATCTCTTACTCTAATAGAGAGTTTCTCCCTGAAGATGAAAGGAATCAAGCCAGTCTCGTGCTCAAAGGCACCTCTTATTTCCAAGGCCCCACCACTGTGGATGAGTATGTTGACAACTTCCAGAATCTGACCACTCTTTCTGGGCTCAATGTAGAGCCAGTTCTGTACTCCATTAACCCAACCAATCCTATTATCCAAGCCTGGATGATAGATGCCAAACATGTAGGTCAGACAGTGGTTCTCAAGTTCCATTGAGGTCTATACCCAGCAATTGAAAGGAAAGTTGCTGAGGCAGACGCATGCCCAGAAGACTGGGTCATCAAAGGCTGGTATGACTTAGCCAAGAGGTTTGAAAGACACAAATGTGAAGATGCAGCCTTCAGGGGAACACAGAAGGCAATTTCCTCAGCTCCACAATCCAGACCAGTCTTCCCAACTTGTGCCTCGATCCCACAACATACCGTTGAAGGGCTTGGGAACCTGCTAGGGCTGAAAGACTCTAGAACTTAAGTCTCTCTGGAGATGCTGCTAAAGACCTTAAGAATACTCCTAAGACCTAAAACAACTGCCACTGGTGGGGCCTAATGCTTCCTAACAGTTCAAAAGCTCTGAAAGGTGTGAGTGGGTATAGAGGACAGAACTTGTTCAAATCTGAAGTTAAACAAGAGACAGCAATCAACTTCAACTGCTGTATAGGATTCCTTAAGAGCAAATGTTCTCTCTCTTAAGAAGTATTCTCACTGAATGACTTGTCTAGTCCTTTTCAATGAAAGGGTGAACAAAGGTTTATTTGGTTTGGCATAGCAAGTACTATGCACAAATACTACACAAAACAAAATAGAGCACTGAGATAGCACAAAACCAGCTCAGCAGAACTCTTAAAATGGGTAGATTGTGGTCACTATGCTCCTAAGAGGTTCTAACCAAGAGTATATCACACTCAATACATGCTAGATCAGACTAATTGATGTTCCACACTCATACTAATCAACTAGAAACTACAGTCCCACTGTACTGAGTATCCCTGTCACCTTGTACAACAGAAAGGCCCTGAAGTGATCAACTTAAGACGCAACAAAAGTCACAACTCAAGTAAGCATCGATTGTGAGAAAGGTTTTACAGAGTTATCTCAGACTCCGAGTGTGATACTAGCAAACTGGCAGTATTAATCTGTATTAATCTCTGAAGGCACACAAGAGCAGCTTCAAGCACAAGTGGCAAGTTTCAGCTGGCTCTTCTAGAGATGTTATACAAGCTACTAGCTCTCCTGAGTCCTTCATCAGCTACATACTGTCCTTATATACTGAGTAGGAAGTATTTCTACGAGAAAATGATAAGAAAAATACAAAAACATAAATTGTAACAGATCTGTGACATATTCCCTTTCTTGGGGCCTGGAAGCACAGACTTGAGAGTGTCTCCACCCCCAAGCTGTTGAGTATGGCACAGGACACAAGAGGTCACCCCTAGCCACCACTGCATGCTCCATGCAGCAGTTGAAACACCATATGCAGACCAAACTCATCATTCTCCAGCTTTGAGTCCAGCTCACACTCCCAACCTGTTTGTTAGTCCAGCACAACAAGGGCTTGCTGACCTCACTCAAAGCTCAATGTCCTTTCTGGTGCACTCATCTCCTATTGCAGCGGCAACGGCAGTGGCACCCCCAACTCAGACATTCATGTTCTCACATGCAAACCAACCTCCTTTTATTGACACGACGTGGTTGGTACTAAAGAAACATGATGTGACTCAAAATCGATGCTTACTCATGTTTTTGTGACTACTGTCACATGCAGAATTCTGTCCCAACCATGCATTTTATTGGAAACAACGACCACAGCACGTACAATGCACAGAATAATGCTATTTTGAGGGAGAACAAAGCTGATGTATGTAGGAATGATAGTGTCTACTTAGACTGAAGGAGTATCCAGTGACGGAGCAAGGAATAGGTTTCTCAACTTTTTTGTCCCATTGGCCAGTGAAAAACTGTATTTTAATGCAGACTCTGCCTTGGCCATGGCAAGTGACTATATTCGAGAGTTTTCATTGGTGACTCTGGTCATGCTAAAGATATTCTGCGATCTCTTCCATGGCCTTCAAGAGATATCTCAATGCAGCATCATGCCCAGTGAGAACCACATCTATTTAGTTCAATTTTTTTCAATTGTGGTAGATTTACATCAATTTCTACCAATTACTTTCTATTTTATCACATTTTTACTTGCATAGATCTGGGAATCCAACAGAATTTTGCATTAATGATGTCGTCAAATGCCAAAATGTGGTCCTGCAAATCATAATGAGTAGAAATAGTTGCCCAGACCTGTGCCATGTCATGCATTCAGTCCCAAAGCTGGCAGACTTTGAAAGGTTTTATTTGTCAAATTGTATGACTTTGTTTCTTCCCTTCCACTATCACTCAAGTCCATTGCCTCCCACTCCGCCTAATACTCTGTGCACCTCAATCCTTTCTTTACATTCTTGAGGCATTGCCCCGACCCTTATGCTGTCAACACATTGAGACATCCATGATTTGCTAATGTCCAGAACATGGTTGCTAGGTTGAAGGGCTCTTCCAGTGCATTGTGCACCCTATCTTCTTTAAAGCTCAACTCATTGCCAATGACAGTTGTAAGGTATCTGATCAGGTGGCCTGGTTTACCTCTTGTATATCTCACCAGCACAACATGGACACTGTCATGAAGAGGCGACAACGAGAATGCGAGCGAGAGCAAGACATGTGCAAGAGACCTTAACACAAACTAGTCCGAATAGACCAAGTTAAATTAGAAGAGTATAGGAGTACAAAGCATACCTAGTCTGAATAGACCAAGAGGTCAAGATGAGGACTAGGTTACAGGAAATTGAGTTTAAGTACTGTTCTACAGAGATCGGAGATGTGAAGTAAGGGCTAAGGGTCTACAGCACTACTAACACATGTTCAGGAAAGATTGTGGTAAGACTATGGAAAGGTTATGGACAAGTATGATTGAAAGGGAAATGAAAGAAAGGTGTAAAGGTGCAAGGCTGCAATAAGGCTGCACACACAGCGTAGTTAAGGTTAAGGTTTGAAAGTAAGGTTTAAAGGAGATAACAAATGGTGACATACAAGTATAAATGTTTGTAAATAAAGGAAAAATGAATATTAGTAATTGGAATAAAATGTCCATATTTAATCTTCACAACAGACACCTACAAGGGAGCATTATCTGAAGGTACATGTCTTGCTATACAATTTGGTCTTGTTCTGATTTACACAAATAGTTAACAACCTGCTTGACTGTGCCGTGGTCTGGAAAATGTTAGTATGGTTCTCTCTATACTTGTGATATATTGACATTGACATTGTAGTAGCTTTGCAACCATATTAGATCAGGGAACTGGATTGTACTGAATGAGGTGGGGCAATAGGGTAGTAGGGCAGTATTGTATGCTGTATTACAGTGGTTTGTGAAATTCATGACACTTTTAGTTCTGTGAAAGAAGTCAGATCTAAAAATAACTTAGTGAGATTTCTGTCCACCCTAGCCTTTCACAACGCATTAATATAATACCCAATGTACACCTACCATTTTATAACAATACGAGGCGAGGTCATGTCTGTACATCTTTATGCTCAATGAAAACACATTTCTGTGCTCAAACGAATACTATGGAACCGACAACAGGATCATACTCTAGGTCTTGCAAAATAAAGGACCAGCCTCCAGCAAATCTCCTCTGTAATTAGTTGCGAGCTCAACATATCTTGAAAATGCTACACGAGAAATGAAGAAAAAGGGCTTTGTAGCAACTTTTGTAGCCTACTAGTAGGGCGTTTAATAGCCGCGTCGTCAAAATCTCACTAAGTTATTTTTAGATCCGACTTCTTTCACGGAACTAAAAGTGTCACGAATTTCGCAAACCGCTGTAAATAGAAATCGAACAAGAAATAGATTGTAATTGACATCAATATACTATAATCGAATGAAATGGATGGGTAGTGATTATTTTAATCAACAGAAATCGATAGAAATCGGCCATAATCGCCATTTAGCTAGGGGATTCCCCAAAATCGGTGAAAATGTGAGAAAATCGTAGGAAAATCGACTGTAATCACCTGTAATCGCTGACAATAGGTGCGGTTCTCACTGGGCGTCATGCCCCAGACTCTTCCAATATCCGACATGTACATTAGAGTTACTGCGATTTCTCCCACCGCAGCTTCCAGCATACTTTCATCAGCGTGCTAATAAAAGTATACAACGTCGCAGGTACTTGTAGAAATTGATATCAGGCCAGGTCAACTTCCAGAAGAAAACAGTGGCTGGTTAAACTCCGCGGCAGGCCGCGTTTAGGAAGAGTAAAGTTAAAATATGATAAGGACCAAGATGGAAATGCATTTCGCCGGTGTATACATATTCTTGGATGCCAGAAGGTTAGTCCCGGATCGGAGAGCTTCTTCAGCCTTTCGTCGTCGAGATCAAAGCCGATGTTCGCTCGAGACTGTTCCGCTCCAGTAGAGATGAAGCTTCAAGGACTGTATATAGTACCTGGCCCAAGACACGTAACATGGTGATGGGATTTCTTTGCATGCTTCAAGGCACGTAAATCTGCCGTTCACAAACTGGTTCACCTCTGTCGAATTCAGGATGCCTTGCATCGATAATAAATTTTCGACAAGTATAGAAAACAGTTGTGAAGATAAAAAAGATCGTACTGGACTACTCCTTCGGATCTTCCGATGATTGTCTCCACTCCAACGTTACGCTCGTTTATCATACTTCATAGATGGTTCCACGTGCTAACAATAGATGTGTCTCGGGAGTCTGTCGTTTCAGCGTACTTTCAACTAAAATTTAGTGTGGTTGGATTTGCAGATTGTGACATACTCTTCTCGTCTGCAACATTTGCGCGAAGGAACCTTTGAGACTTGAGGTGGGACCTACGCTGGGGTGTGCCAGTTCCAACTGTACCGAGGATGAAAGTTGGCTTTCGACGATGAGAATCCAGCAAGTTTGCTCGCTTGAAGGTGAGAACTGAAATGCTTGCCCGAATATTATCATTATGACTCTTCTCTGATTGCTTTGACGCGGTTTCTGACAGCTACGGTGTTCTTGGGAATACAGCAACCGAGAGACCTGTCATAGATGACAAGCTTGACCATTCGTCTCTGTCCGACGCTGAGCTCAGCGAAGCAACCATCACGAATTTTCATTGGCCAGCTCGAAATTGCACCATTTTTCCTGGGGGCAGACAGCCGAGACAGTTTGGAGCTCTAACATGCGGGACGCCATTACTGTACGAGTACTTGACTATGTAGATACTTTTCCTTGTCAGAAACACCAAGTCAGAGTCGCTAGCTAGTATAGACAGCGTTCACCAAGGACATGATAAACTAGGTTTTGAGCGGAACAGTGGTCGTGAAATGCGCAGTTGAGGGAAGAGCTCCACTTACAACAAGGGTAAGAAAATCTCAGGGAACCGCTTGCGGTGTTCGATCGGAATTAGCCTTGATTCAAGCACGACCATCTCACCGACAACGACAATCCCTCCTGTCCTTCCCCTCCCTTTCTTCCGACCAAGAACCTCCGAGCTTTGCCTCGTATAACGGTCTCTACTTTCTTTCTTTCCTTCTTTCGATCCTGTAGCAATGGGATTCCAATTCGGCTCTTTCGACTCGGTTTGCCAGACAGCAGCTCTGGTCATCTGTCCTTTCGTTGGTACCGACCAGGGCATTGAGCCAGTTTGCTATGGTCGTAACATTGATGTTGGAGGCAGCGTAGTCTTCCAGCCTTGTGCGTAGTTCCCTGTCACTTTGCGTGAAATGTCGTTGACCTGGTCCCCCAGCTACTGTTTTTATCCATGTTGTCGCAATTGTCATGACTGCTATAATGATATATAGTATTCAAGTAAAATACACTGCTATTGGACGCAAGGAGATGGTTATGTTCTTCTGGTTGTATGCCATTATACAATTTCTTGCAATATTTTTGGACGGAGGTATCATTCCCTTTGACAACGCTAGCTATCCGGTGCGTAATCCTCAGCTGTTCGTTAATAAGCTCTAATTTTTGTCTTTAGTGGTTTGCTGCGATATATACAGGTCTATTAGCCGCTGCATACGGTTGCATACTCATCAACTCCTTCGTCGGCTTCCAATTTGTCGAAGACGGAACCCCTCTTTCCCTATGGTCAATGCGCCTCTCCTGCCTTGGTCTATTTGGCGTTGGCTTCTTCATTGCCATTGCTACCTTCAAGCAATTCGCCGGTTTCTCCTATACCTCGCCTATGGCCCTCTGGATCGTTTACCTCATATGGCCCGTCGTTTGTGTCGCAGTATACATACCCTCCCAGCTTATCCTCGTCTACCAAACTCTCGAAGATAGATGGCCTTATGGTGATATCTTCTTTGGAACTGGCTTCTACTGCCTCGGTATGGTGCTCCTCTTCATCTTTAGCGATACCATTTGCAACACCATTGAACACTACATTGATGGGATCTTCTTCTCCGAGTTCTGCGTGCTGCTTAGTGTCATGATGATCTACAAGTACTGGGATAGTATCACGGTAAGCATTTGTTGGTTCCAACGATTTGCGTTTTCTTATGCTTGGTCGGTTTACAGAAAGAGGACCTTGAGTTCTCGGTCGGCTCCAAGGCAGCAGCATGGGAAGTCAAAGACCCATTACTCGTCGGCGGTCCTGAAGAAGCTATGAACTCTCACTACGGCGGCAACTATTTGCCTCCATCAGCCAGCTTCAACACCAGCGATCGAAAAGGTAGTGGTGGATACCCCCCGAACGGAGGATATTAGCGCATTCACGATTTCTTGAGCTATATCGTTACCACTTCATTCATGTACTATAGGCGGTAATGGGTATCTGAGACGGACCCAAACGGACGCTGGTTTGTTACCGTACTTGTAGATGGAGATGGATCTCTCGGTTTAATGTTTCTCTTTCTGCATGGGCCGTTTCTATACCTACTTTTTGGAATTTGGAACAACAGAAGTACATATCATACAGAATACACACAGACAGCTGCATATCTATGAAAAAAGTAAATGGCTGCTGCGATGTTGCTACGGGATACGCAGTCGCGACGCGCGCAGACTATATGACGCTAATTACAGCTTCAACCTTTCCTCTAACTATCACCTCAAATGTCCTTCAAACAAACTATAGCATTCCCTGCAAATCCCAATACAGCTAGAGGAGCATCTACGAAACTCAGTGCGAGCAAGGGAAAGATCGTTTACGCCAATGGAAAATCTATTATCGTGCGTTCTGCCCTCGAAGTTTAACAAAGTACAATCTACTAATCTGATTGGTCTGGATATACTAGATACGCAATCTAGAAGTCAGTCTGAACCGAATACGCCCTTGATTTGCTCTCTCATCACTAGTTCTTCACATCTTGGTCGCGTTTATGTATAGAACCCCTCTCTTTCAGCTATATACTCTGGCCATGTTCAGAATACAACTGTAGCAAGGATCTCGCCTTCAGGATATTACTGCGCATCTGCGGATTCTGTTGGAACGGGTTAGTCAGTGGTGATCTCGTCGCTGATAACTGCTGATTGTAATTGCATATAGTCAGAGTATGGGATACGGTCGGCGATGATCAAGTCCTCAAGGGCGAGTACAAGGTTATCTCTGGCAAGATGTGGGTCATCATTTCATTTGCGTTTTTCCCTTTGACTTTGTTTCTGATAGTAACGATCTCGAATGGGATGGAGAGAGCAAGCGGATTCTCGCAGTTGGAGATGGCAAGGAAAAGTACGTCTCGCGTCTTTGGAATAAGAGTCGCCTCTGAGCGTTGCCCCTGTCAGATTCGGACATGCGTTCATGTTCGATTCAGGATCCTCTACTGGAGAGATTGTCGGTCATTCAAAGGTGCGTTACAGGTCACTCTTCCTGCTAGATTGAATTCTGAACAGATCATAGCCAATCAACTCGGTCTCAATCCGCCACCAACGTCCCTTCCGGGCTGCGACAGCAGCAGACGACGCGTTGATCATCTTTCATCAAGGCGAGTACACCTCGGTAGCCTTTTTTGTGCGCAGTTTTTGACATTTGCACAGGCGCTCCGTACAAATACGATAAGGCGAGTCAAGTCATTTCCTGCAAACCTAAACGCGTTCTGATTTACACAAAATGGAATATAGACCATCAAGACTCACACCAAGTTCGTCCAAGACGTCCGATACGCGCCTTCTGGAGACGTGTTTTGCAGTGTCGGTTCTGATTCCAAGATCTTCCTTTACGATGGCAAGACGGGCGACACACTTGCAGAGGTTACCGACAGCCCTCACAAAGGCAGTATCGTGAGTGATACGTTTTCCTGTGTATTTTGATATTGAAGAACATTCCGCAGATGGCGAGCTCTTGGAGTCCAGATAGCAAGTCATTCATAACTTCTTCTGCTGATTGCACGGTGAAATTGTGTGAGTTCTATGCCTTCTGCATCTTATTTCTTTCTAATGATAAAATACTCCCAGGGGACGTAGAATCCCGCAAAGCCGTGACGACATGGACAATCGGATCCGGCGTAAACCACCAGCAAGTCGGAGGTGTCTGGAGTGGAGAATCTGATATTGTCTCGTTATCCTTGAGCGGCGACCTCAACATCATTGATCCCAGAACTGGAGATAAACCTAGGAGAGTCATACGGGTACGTTCTTTCCAATCTTAAATGCTAACCCCTATTTCACCTGTCCATACAGGCCCCACAAAAAGCCATCACGGCCATCTCACCTCTCAGCTCAGGAACGTTTATCGCGGGTACTGCCGATGGTCGAGTCTTGTCTTATTCAACCTCGTCCGGTGAATCAACATTGCTCGACGGAGATTGCCATACGAGTCTCGTCACTGGACTCGCTCCTTCTCCCGATGGCAAAATCTATTCGATTGGGTGGGATGACCGCGTCAGGGAGATTGAAAATGATGGAAATGCGTTTTCGTATGTGTTGTTGTCTTTTTTGTCGTGTTTCGTTATCCCGCCCTTCATTGAAAGTTTCATTTCGTTTCATTATGAATGACTGACTGACGTTTCGGTTTTTCGGACTTGGGTTTTTGTGGATACAGACCTGCTTCATTAGCTACCTCTTCGCAACCTAAATCTGTCGCCGTTGCAGGGGACGGTTCCGTTCTCGTCGTGGAAATTGATACGGTTGAAGTGGTTAGGTCGAATCAGAAAGTGTTTGAGCTCAAACCCAAGTATAAACCGAGTTCGGTTGCCGCGTCAAAGACTACGGTAGCTATCGGTGGAGAGGCGAGTCTCTTTCTTTCTTATTCTCTGGCTAGATGCTTTTTTCTGATGGTTGATATATGTGATATATTGTTACGGTATCTAGGACGCCAAAGTCCGTCTATACGAATGGGACGGCAAGACTCTGAACGAAGTCGTCACTTTGGAAGAGAATAAATCAGTTGTTAGTGCCTTGGCCTTTTCACCTGATGGAAAGCTTTTAGCCTCTGGAGACGTAAGTGCTGTCTCATTCATTCGTACTTTACATGCATGTGCATACGAAGATTTGGCTATTGATGGACCAAATCCATTTGATTCCTTTCTCTCACTGTACCCCGCGTTCTTACCGTCCGGCGTACAAACAAATTTGACTGACCCCACACTTTACGTTTGACAGTCGAGTGGGAGAATCGCTCTATTCGACGTCCCAGAGAAAAAGGTACGTTTGACGTCTATACTTACAACTGATACACAAACTCAACTCGCGTTTTGTAGCACATCACCTCACGCTGGTCCTTCCACTCTGCCCGCATAAACTCGCTCGCCTGGACCTCTGATTCCAAACACTGCGCTTCTGGCTCTCTAGATACACATGTATACATTTGGAGTGTGGCTAAACCGCTCAAGAATATTGCGTTGAAGAATGTTGGACCTGGAGGTGTTAATGGGGTTCTTTGGGTCGATGCTGCAGAGGGAGGAAAGGGTAAGCTGGTTAGTGCGGGAGCGGATGGATGTGTGAGGGTTTGGGAGGTTGTTTTTCATGTGTAGGGATATGGACTTGGCAATAGCTTGAAAGGAATGTATAATAACAAATGGAATAAGGCTGAAACAATGATGATACCAGAGTAATGCTAAAACGTATCTTATTAGGAACAAAAGCCTGGCAACATCTATGTTCTGTGTAATTGTGATCTACTTGGACTCGGCCTCTTGAATAATCTGTGTGCAGTGATTGAATAACTCCCGTTCAACCCATATCCACCCCCTGTAATTTCCATCATTTATGTGACGTTCTATGGCCTCGAGGAGAATCCTGGCACTCTCAACATCAGTAATCCAACACCAATTGTGAGCACTCAGACGCCATATCCTTTCATGGAAAGCTCGAAAAGCAGGAGTGTCCTTCTGTTGATTCCAAGGTGTGAGATACACTAGCCTCTGCACACTTTTTGCAAATTTCAGCTGAATTGTATCGTATACATGACCAGAATAATGAAGGAGTTTCATTTGCATCCCAACCCAATCACCAGTAAGTATCCCTCCAGTATCCTCTGCAGTAAGGTCAACAAACTTGGAGAGGATCAAGAGATTCATTGACATCACATATGTCTGAATCTCTTGGCCCCATTGCTTGTGTTCATTGGCTGTGCATGGAGATGGATGTGTGGGAACAGGGACATCTGGTAATAACCTTCCTCCAAGACAACAAATGTCATCCAGAGTTTGAGAATTGGAAGGTGACAGGTCACTGTTATCTGATAGGCACTCATAACCCATTGTGAGGCTGTCTAGCTTGACAAGAATATCTTTGCAAAGCACCCATTCTGTGTATGACTTGCTAGGGTTCCACCAATGGTCTTGGGTGAATTTTGTGGATGCAGTTGGAATGAAGTCAAATATCTGTTTGGCGAAACTGTGCAAACGCAAAGATACTATCCTATTGCTATAGACACCCATTGCTATGTAGAGGCTCCGGATTAGAACAACATTATTAACAAAGGATAAATGGTTGTCACGAAAATCTTGAAGAAGACAATGTCCCAAGTTGCCTGCTGTATCCAAATAGGGTAAATACCCAGTGCCCTGCTTTACTGTATGGCAACTATTGTAGTAGTACTCGAGCGCAACTCCACGACACCTCTGACTCACAAGAGCACGTTTGGTTGAGAAGGCAAGTCGTAAAATATGTATAAAAAGCTCTGGCAGAACAGAACTTGGGTATGGGGAGGTAATCTGAAGGAGAAGAGAGGCTTCAGCTTCATCGTCTTCAACTTCAAGAGATTGGTCAAAGACATTGACTCCGGGTATACTAGAGCAAATAAGGTGGTGGGTTAGGTTCACTTCAAAAGGCACCTGCTCAGTTTTCGCAGCGTCAGACAGAAATCCCGAGAGTACAGATATTATGGCAGCTTTCCACCGCCCAGGACTCTGGAGTCCTTGAACAAGGGCATTTGCTTGTTGCACCAGCTCGTGAGCACGAGACTCTGACAAATCTGGTAAGCAGCCCTCTCGAAGGACATTGCGGAGCTCAGAAAACTGTGTCATGAATAATGTCGAAGTCCAGTCTACATCTTCCAGAGTCACATTATCAAAGGTATCTTTGGCGAGTCGGAGCTGGTCCAAGGAAGATGACAATTTTTCGGCTACGGTATCTATGCACCGTCTCAGACTCTGGAGTCGACTTGTACGTATCAAAGCGAGGGCCGAGATCATACGAAAGTCTGATGCAAAGCTAGATTTGGCGAGCTCGTCCAAACGGTCACGTTTGAACCAGAACACTGGGGGGTCTGATATAACAGGTTTTTGGGGTGAGTGCTCCACGACTAAATGGACTGACGACCACAGCGCCTTCAGTGAGATTTGCTTCTCATTTTCTTGTTGTGTCGGGTCCGTAGACGTCCCAGAAACCGAAACAAAGTGTGAGATACGGGATACAATGTTCTCTTCGGGATCTGGGGCTCGAAGAAGAGGAACTATGAGCGTCACATTATCGAACCGGGTACCAGTAGGACCTAATATAGCCTCCGAGATAGCTCCAAGCATAGGAAGAAGTTCCGTGTCATGATTCAGTGACTTCAAAGTGTACCTCATACATTGCCGGTCACGTTCTGAAGAGTCCTTCAAAGACGTCTCCACCATTGCCTCGGTGAGACTAAGGTCTTCTGGAAGTTTGTGGGCTCGAAAGAAGAAGCCACGTAGTCTGTTGCCCACTCTCCAGAGCAGATCAGATACCGGAGTGCGATAAGGTGCATCAAGCCATACCAATGGCATGCATGACAGTCCCGTGTACACCAGCATGAAGACGATCAAGACACCGGCCAGGAGATACATGAGTGGGCGATTGATCGGGAGAAGGAATGCAACGAGCCCAGCAAAGAATAAGAATAGGGAGAGGTGAAGCAGAATCAGGATAATGTCCACAAAGGTGTGCAACCCGAAGCGTCGCAATCCGAAATAAGAAAACGCGAGTACTCTTGCTTGGACGACGGGAGAAGGTCGTATAGTCGTTTTGTGAAGAAAATCCCGTACCCACTGTTGTACAAATGTAGCGAGTAAAGAGCAGGTGAGAGCGAGGGCGAGACTGAGGAACCAAAGCATGTTGCAGATAAGCACTGAAGGCTCCAGGTCAAAGGCTGGGAGATCTTGAAACGGTGCAGTAGTCCCATCTGACAGCGACGCCAGTTGTCGAGACACCTGGGTAAGAACGGCGAGGGTTGCATCGGCTGGGTCTTGTTGTAGCTTTTGGTAGCTCTCGACAATAAGCGCAGTGAGGGTAGCAGAGTACAATGCGGACTGTCTTATCGTTCAGCAAAGTAGTTGGACGAAGGAGAGGCACGCACGAAGAGCAGCATTCCATCCATGTCGCCTTTCCATCCCTCAAGCAGTTTATAATCATAGTCTTGAGCTTGTTCAATGTACGTATTCCAGAGTTTGAAACAAGCGTCGTCGTCTGCAGTGGGCTTGTACCGTCCTGGAGTTTGTCGTTGAGCTTAAATCATCCCTGAGGAACATTCAGACGACGCACCGTTTAGTGTAGGCTTAGTTTCTATACCACCCTTTTCGACATCAATGGAGGAATCCCGAGCTGGGTCTTGCGACATTTTGTATGAGGTGTATTTTGGTTTGGACTAGGAGATTGACAGGCTGTGAATCGGTCTATCATAGACGCTGAAAGTGGGCATTGTGGATGTGCTATTTTAAGACGTAGCATTCCGCGAGGACTTGAAGGATATGCAGTAGAGCAGTTAACAAAGGTCAAGCAAAGAACATGGTGACGTTGATCAAAATAACAAAGCTAATGACGCATGAAAGCTTCAGCCTTCTCTCCAACGTTCATTAATTATAATGCAATATGGTTATGGCTAGAAGAACGTCTACCGCTTGGTACAAGTGAGGGCGTGCCAATGGAAAGTCTATCGTGCGCTCCCTCCCGTGAGTCTACCAAGCTTTCTACTAATCAACGAAAAAACACTCTATCATCGCTATTGCGTTCGCATACGGAACCCTCCTATATACTCGGGTCATGTTCAGAATATGATTGTATGGTCTCACTTCCAGGATATTACTTGCGCGTTCGAGTCTGCGGATTCCGTTGGGACTCATAATTGCTAACTGTAATTGCATGGAGTATGGGATACAGTCAGTGGTGACTAGGTACTCAAGGCGAGTCGTCCTGTCATTTGCATTTCCTTTACTGTTAACTTCTGATATAGTAACGATCTCGGATGGGATATAGAGAGTGGATCACCGCTGGAGATGCCTTTGTCAAGGTTTAGACGTGCGTTTTCGAGATTCCTATGGAGATTGTTCTGGTGCGATACGGTATGATACGGAACATTCTTTATGCCTGAATAAGCTCTGAACAGATCGTAGCCAATCAACTCGGTCCCAATCCACTGTCAGCATCCATTCCGACAGCAGCAGACGACGCTTCAATCCTTTCATCAAGGTACCCTTTACTCACAGCTCCTGAAGTTTACAGCAACGCTTCATACAAGTACGATAAAACGGACCAAAATTACAACCTGCAACTCAAACCACGTTCTGATCTAGTACATACAACGACCGAATCCATCCAAGACGATACGTGCCTTCTGGAGATGTGTTTTACAGTGCCGATTCCGATCTTCTTGTATGATGGCAAGATAGGGGACACTCTTGCAGAGGCTACAGCCCTTACAAGACTTCCTCTCCAATTGCACGATAAGTTTGTGTTTACTACATCTCGTTTTACTGTAATAAAATGCGTCCCAGGGCATAGAATCTCGCAAGACCGTGACGACATGGACAACCGGATCCGGCGTCAACCATTAACAAGTCGGTAGTGCCTGGAACGGAGTCTCATATCGTCTCATTACCCTTGAGCTTGAGCGGCGACCTCAACATCATTGATCCCAGAACTGGAGATAAATTTACGCATACGGGTACGCCTTTCTTCTGCTTTCATGAACCCTATCTCACCCATACGCAGGCCTCACAAAAGCTATCACGGCCATTTTACCTCTCAGCTCTGGCACGTTTATCGTGGACACGGTTGATGACCGAGTCTTGTCTTATTCAACCTCGATCGGAGATTACCATACGAATCTTGTCACTGGATTCGCTCCTTCTCTCGGTGGCAAAATCTACTTGATTGGATGGGATGACCGCGTCAAGGAAATTGAGAACGATGCTCTCGTCGTGGAAATCGATACGGTTGAAGTGGTTAGATCAAATCAAGAGGTGTACGAGCCCGGGCCCAAGTACAAATCGAGTTCGATTGCCGCATCGAAGACTACGGTAGCTATCAGTGGAGAGGCGAGTATATTTCTTTCTTGTTCTCATCGTCTGGCTTTCTGACTCGATACTGACGCTCTTTCCGATGGCAATCTACCCATATGATTTATCATTATGGTATCTAGGACGCCAAAGTCCGTCTATATGAATGGGACAGCAAAACTCTGAATGAAAGTTGTCACCTTGGAAGAGAATAAATCACATGTCAGTGCCCTGGCCTTCTCGACTTATGGAAAGCTTTTGGCCTCTGGAGATGTAAGTGCTTTTCCTGTCTCGTTCATTCATACTTTACATCCATGTGCATATGAAACTTTGACTGACGTTTAGTTTCGCTGATGGGCTTGAGTTACTCAAATTGATTTATTTCTTTCTCTCACTGTACCCCGCATTCTTACTGCCCGGCATACAAAAAACTTTACTGACCCCACATCTCACGTTCTGCATTTAACAGTCAAGCGGGAGAATCGCTCTATTCAACGTCCCAGAGAAAAAGGTTTGGTGACTCCATTACTTGCAATTAATAGATCTCGCTCACACCTTTGCTCTCACGTTCTGTTTTGTAGCACATCACCTCACGCTGGTCCTTCCACTCCACACGCATAAACTCGCTCGCCTGGACCTCTGAATCCAAACACTGCGCTTCTGGATCTCTAGACACACACATGTACATTTGGAGTGTGGTTAAACCACTCAAGAATATTGCATTGAAGAATGTTGGACCTGGAGGTGTTAATGGGGTTCTTTGGGCTGATGCTGCAGAGGGAGGAAAGGGTAAGCTGGTTAGTGCGGGAGCGGATGGATGTGTGAGAGTTTGGGAGGTTGTTTTTCATGCGTGAGGATTCGGATGGACTTGGCAATAGCCTGAAAGGAATTGATGTATAACAATAAATGGAATAAGGCTGAAACAATGATGATACCAGGGCGATACTACAATGTATTTTATTAGGAGCAAAAGCCCAGCAACATCTACTGCATAATCGTGATCTACTTGGACTCGGCCTCTTGAATAATCTGTGTGCAGTGATTGAATAACTCCCGTTCAACCCATATCCACCCCCTGTAATTTTTATCATTTATGTGACATTCTATGGCCTCAAGGAGAATCCTGGCACTCTCAACATCAGTAATCCAACACCAATTGTGAGCACTCAGACACCATATCCATTCATGGAAAACTTGAAAAGCAGGAGTATCCTTTTGTTGATTCCAAGGTGCAAGAGACACTAATTTCTGCACACTTTTTGCAAATTTCAGCTGAATTGTATCATATACATGACCGGAATAGTGTAAGAGTTTGGTCTGCATCCCAACCCAATCACCAAAAAGTATTCCTCCAGTATCCTCCATAATAAGGTCAACAAACTTGGAGAGGATCAACAGATTCATTGACATTACATATGTCTGAATCTCTTGGCCCCATTGCTTGTGTTCATTGGCTGTGCATGGAGATGGATGTGTGGGAACAGGGATGTCTGGTAATAACCTTCCTCCAAGACAACAAATGTCATCCAGAGTTTGAGAATTGGAAGGTGACAGGTCACACTCATAACCCATTGTGAGGCTGCCTAGTTTGGCAAGAATGTCTTTGCAAAGCACCCATTCTGTGTATGGCTTGTAAAGATTCCACCAATGACTTTGAGTGAAGCACACAGACACAGTTGGAGTGAGTTCAAATATCTGTTTGGCAAATCTGAGCAAACGCAGTGATATTGAGTAGTTCTCCAAGCCTAGACCAATATACAAGCTCCGGATCATGTTCACAGTGTTACTAGAATGAAATGCATCATCATCACGTAAATCTTGAAGAACACACTGTTCCAAATGACCTGCTGCATCTGGGTTGATGAGAGAGCCCCGATTGCCTTGCAAGTTGTACAGATACTGTAGTGCAATTCCACGACATTTTGGAATCAAGAGAGCACGTTTGGTTGAGAAGGCAAGTTGAAAAATATGTATAAAAAGCTCCGGCAGAACAGAACTTGGGTATTGGGAGGTATTCTGAAGGAGAAGAGAGGCTTCTGCTTCATCATCCTCAACTTCAAGAGATTGGTCAAAGACATCGACTCCAAATATACTAGAGCAAATGAGTTCATGGGTCAGATCCATTTCAAAAGGTACCAGCTCAGCCTCCGCAGCGTCGGACAGAAATTCCTCGAGTACAGATATTATAGCAGCTTTCCACTGCCCAGGACTCTGGAGTCCCCGAACAAGGGCATTTGCTTGTTGTACCAGCTCGCGAGCATGAGATTCTGACAAATCTGGTAAGCAGCCCTCTCGAAGGACGTTGCCGAGCTCAGAAAACTGATTCATGAATAACGCCGAAGTCCAATTTACATCTTCCAGAGTCATGTTATTAAAGGCATCTTTGGCGAGTCGGAGTCGGAGCTGGTCTGAAGAAGATGAACCACGAAATGATAGTTTTTCAGCCACGATATCTATGCACTGTCTTAGACTCTGGAGTCGGCTTGTACGTATCAGAGCGAGGGCCGAGATCATACAAAAGTCCGATGCAAAGTCTGAATCAATGAGAATATCTGTAAGACCACGCTCGAACCAAAATACTGGACTGTCGGGCAAGCTGAGGTGGGATCTTCGTAGTGACTGTTCTACAACTAAGCGAGCTAATGACCACAGCGCCTTCAATGAGATAAACTTGTCTCTTTCTCGTTGGACTGGATCTGTAGACGTCCCGGAGACCGATACAAAGTGTGAGATACGGGACACAATGTTCTCTTCAGGATCTGGGGCTTGGAGCAGAGGTTCTATGAGTGTCGCATTTGCAAAGCGGACACTACTAGGACCCAATATAGCCTCTGAGATGGCGCCAAGCATGGGAAGTAGCTCTGAATCATGATTCAGCAGTTTCATGGTGAATGTCATACATTGGCGGTCGCGCTCCGAAGAATCTCTCAAGGACATTTCCAGCATTGCCTCAGTGAGACTGAGATCATCATTGGGAAGTCGGTGGACTCGAAAGAAGGAGCCACGCAGCCTGTTGCCCACTCTCCAGAGCAGATCAGATACCGGAGTGCGATAAGGTGCATCAAGCCATACTAATGGCATGCATGACAATCCCGTGTACACCACCATGAAGACGACCAAGACACCGGCCAGGAGATACATGAGTGGGCGGTTGATCGGAAGAAGGAATGCAACAAGCCCAGCAAAGAATAAGAACAGGGAGAGGTGAAGGAGGATCGGGATAATGTCGACAAATGTGTGCAACCCGAAGCGTCGTAATCCAAAATAAGAAAACGCGAGCACTCTCGCTTGGACGACGGGAGAAGGTCGAATAGTCGTTTTATGAAGAAAATCCCGTACCCATTGCTGCACAAATGTGGCGAGCAAAGAGCAGGTGAGGGCAAGGGCAAGACTAAGGAACCAAAGCATGTTGCAAATAAGTACCGAAGGCTCCAACTCGAAGGCTGGGAGATCTTGAAAGGGCGCAGCAGTCCCATCTGACATTGACGCCAGCTGTCGAGACACCTGGGTAAGAACGGCGAGGGTTGCATCGGCTGGGTCTTGTTGTAACTTTTGATAGCTCTCAACAATGAGCGCAGTGAGGGTGGCAGAGTACAATGCGGACTGTCTTATCGTTCAGCAAAGTAGTTGGATGAAGGAGAAGCACGCACGAAGAGCAGCATTCCATCCATGTCGCCTTTCCATCCCTCAAGCAGTTTATAATCATAGTCCCAAGCTTGTTCAATGTACGTATTCCAAAGTTTGAAACAGGCATCGTCATCTGCAGTGGGTTTGTACCGTCCTGGAGTTTGTCGTTGAGCTTAAATCATCCCTGAGGAACGTTCAGACGACACACCGTTTAGTGTAGGCTTAGTTTCTATCCCACCCTTTTCGACATCAATGGAGGAATCCCGAGCTGGGTCTTGCGACATTTTGTATGAGGTGTATTTCGGTTTGGACTAGGAGATTGAGAGGCTGTGAGTCAGTCTATCATAGACGCTGAAAGTGGGCATTGTGGATGTGCTATTTTAAGACGTAGCATTCCGCGAGGACTTGAAGGATATGCAGTAGAGCAGTCGGGAATAAACGTAGGCGAAACAGTTGAAATTCCGGAGCTATGACGCAACACGAAAGCTTCAGCCTTTTTTCCAACGTTCAAACAATCCATTATGCAATATGGTTATGGCTAGAAGAACGTCTACCGCTTGGTACAAGTGAGGGCGTGCCAATGGAAAGTCTATCGTGCGCTCCCTCCCGTGAGTCTACCAAGCTTCTCTACTAATCAACGAAAAAACACTCTATCATCGCTATTGCGTTCGCATACGGAACCCTCCTATATACTCGGGTCATGTTCAAAATATGACTGTAGGGTCTCACTTCCAGGGAATTACTTGCACGTCCGAGTCTGCGGATTCTGTTAAGACTCATAACTGCTAACTGTAATTGCATGGAGTATGGGATACAGTCGGCGGTGACTAGATACTCAAGGCGAGTCGTCCTGTCATTTGCAGTTCCTTTACTGTTAACTTCTGATATAGTAATGATCTCGGATGGGATATAGAGAGAGGATCACCGCTGGAGATGCCTTTGTCAGGTTTGGAGGTGCGTTTTCGAGACTTCCTGTGGAGATTGTTCCGAGGTGCGTTACGGGTCATTCTTTATACCTGAATAAGCTCTGAACAGATCGTAGCCCCAATCAACTCGGCCCCAATCCGCCACTAGCATCCATTCTGAGCCCCGACAGCAGCAGACGACGCTTCAATCCTTTCATCAAGGTGCATCTCAGTAACCTTTACTCACAGCTCCTGAAGTTTGCACCAACGCTCCATACAAGTACGATAAAGCGAACTAAAATTCTGTCCTGCAACCCAGACCACGTTCTGATCTAGTACATACAACGACCGAATTCATCCAAGACACCCGATACGTGCCTTCTGGAGATGTGTTTTACAGTACCGGTTCCGATCTTCTTGTATGATGGCTAGATGGGGGACACTCTTGCAGAGGTTACAGCCATTACAAGACTTCTTTGATTGCACGATAAGATTGTGCAAGTTTGCGTCTACTACATCTCGTTTCACTGTAACAGAATACGTCCAAAGGCATAGAATCTCGCAAGACCGTGACGACATGGATAATCGGATTCGGCGTCAACCATTAACAAGTCGGTAGTGCCTGGAACGGAGTCTCATATCGTCTCGTTACCCTTGAGCTTGAGCGGCGACCTCGACATTATTGATCCCAGAACTGGAGATAAATTTACACATACGGGTACGTTCCTTTCAATATTTTCTTCCGCTTTCATGAACCCTATCTCACCCATACGCAGGCCTCACAAAAGCCATCGCAGCCATTTTACCTCTCAGCTCTGGAACGTTTATCGTGGACACGGCTGATGACCGAGTCTTGTCTTATTCAACCTCGATCGGAGATTCCATATGAATCTTGTCACTGGACTCACTCCTTCTCTCGGTGGCAAAATCTACTCGATTGGATGGGATGACCGCATCAGGGAAATTGAAAACGATGGAAATGTGTTTCCGTACGTGTCGCTGTCTTTTCTGTCGCGTTTCGTTATCCGGTCCCTTCATCTTCATTGAAAGTTTTATTTCGTTTCATTATGGATTAGGTACTGACGTTTCGGTTTTTCGGACTTGGGTTTTTGTGAATACAGAATCGCTTTATTAACTGCCTCTTCGCAACCTAAATCTGTCGCCGTTGCAGAGGGCGGCTTCGTTCTCGCCGTGGAAATCGATACGGTTGAAGTAGTTAGATCGAATCAAGAGGTGTACAAGCCCAAGCCCAAGTATAAACCGAGTTTGGTTGCCGCGTCAAAGACGACGGCAGCTATCGGTGGAGAGGCGAGTGTCTTTCTTTCCTATTCTCTGGCTAGATTTTTCTGATATGATTTATTGTTATGGTATATAGGACGCCAAAGTCTGTCTATATGAATGGGACGGCAAGACTCTGAACGAAGTCGTAGCGCTGGAAGAGAATAAATCAGTTGTCAGTGCCTTGGCCTTTTCACCTGATGGAAAGCTTTTGGCCTCTAGAGATGTAAGTGCTTTTCCTGTCACTTATTTTTACTTTACACGCATGTGCATACGAGAATCTGGCTGACGTTTGGTTCACTGATGGACTTCGACTATTCAAATCCATTTGATTCCTTTCTCTCATTATACCCCATGTTCTTACCGTCCGGCGTACAAACAAATTTGACTGACCCCACACTTTACGTTTGACAGTCGAGCAGGAGGATTGCTCTATTCGACGTCCCAGAGAAAAAGGTACATTTGACGTCTATCTACTTACGGTTAATACATGTTCTCACCTCTCCATTCGCACATTTTGCAGCACATCACCTCACGCTGGTCCTTCCACTCCGCACCCATAAACTCGCTCACCTGGACCTCTGATTCTAAACACTGCGCTTCTGGATCTCTAGACATAATAATAAATGGAATAAGGCTGAAATGATGATGATGCCAGGGTAATACTACAATGTATCTTATTAGGAACAAAAGCCTGGCAACATCTATGTACTGTATAATTGTGATCTACTTGGACTCGGCCTCTTGAATAATCTGTGTGCAGTGATTGAATAGCTCCTGCTCATACCATATCCAACCCCTGTAATTTCCACCATTTCTGTGAGTTTCTATGGCCTCAAGGAGAATATTGGCACTCTCAACATTAGTAATCCAACACCAATTGTGACCACTCAGGCGCCATATCCATTCATGGAAAACTCGAAAAGCAGGAGTGTCCTTCTGTTGATTCCAAGGTGTGAGAGACACTAATTTCTGCACACTTTTTGCAAATTTCAGCTGAATTGCATTGTATATATCTCCAGAATAATAATAAAGGTGGTATTGCATCCCAGCCCAATCACCATAAAAATTTCCTCCAGTATCTCCCATGGTCAAGTCAACAAACTTGGAGTAAATCAAGAGATTCGTTGACATCACATACATCTGAATCTCTTGGCCCCACTGCTTGTGTTCATTAGCTGTGCATGAAGATCGACGTGTGGGAACAGGGACACCTGGTAATAACCTTCCTCCAAGACAACAAATGTCATCCAGAGTTTGAGAATCAGAAGGTGACAGGTCACTGTTATCCAATAGGTGCTCATAACCCATTGTGAGGCCATCTAGTTTGACAAGAATGTCTTTGCAAAGCACCCATTCTGTGTATGACTTGTAAGGGTTCCACCAACGATTTTGAGTGAAGTGTGCAGACACAGTCGGAGTGAGTTCAAATATCTGCTTGGCAAATCTGAGCAAACGCGGTGATACCGTTGAGGAGTACTCCAAGCCTAGACCAATATACAAGCTCCGGATTGAAACTACAGGGGCTTCAGGGTTAAGTGCATCATCATCATGCAAATCTTGCAGAATACACTGTTCCAAATGCCCAGCTATATCTCGGTCAATGAGGAGACCTTGCATTGCATTCAAATTGTATCGATACTCTAGTGCAATTCCACGACATTTTGGAATCAAGAGAGCACGTTTGGTTGAGAAGGCAAGGTAGAGAATATATATAAAAAGCTCCGGCGGAACAGAACTTGGGTATTGGGAGGTATTCTGAAGGAGAAGAGAGGCTTCTGCTTCATCATCTTCAACTTCAAGAGATTGGTCAAAGACATTGACTCCAGGTATACTAGAGTGAATGAGCCTGTGGGTTAGGTCCACTTCAAAAGGCACCAGCTCAGCTTCCGCAGCATCAGACAGAAATCCCGAGAGTACAGATATTATGGCAGCTTTCCACCGCCCAGGACTCTGGAGTCCTCGAACAAGGGCATTTGCTTGTTGCACCAGCTCGCGAGCACGGGACTCTGACAAATCTGATAAGCAGCCCTCTCGAAGGACGTCGCGGAGCTCGGAAAACTGATCCATGAATAATGTCGAAGTCCAGTCTACATCTTCCGGAGTCACATTATCAAAGGTATCTTTGGCGAGTCGGAGCTGGTCCAAGGAAGATGATAATTTTTCGGCTACAGTATCTATGCACCGTCTCAAACTCTGGAGTCGACTTGTACGTATCAAAGCGAGGGCCGAGATCATACGAAAGTCTGACGCAAAGCTAGATTTGGCGAGCTCGTCCAAACGGTCACGCTTGAACCAGAATACTGGAGGGTCAGATATGACAGGTTTTTGGGGTGAGTGCTCCACGACTAAACGGGCTAACGACCATAGCGCTTTCAGCGAGACAAGCTTGTCTTTTTCTCGTTGTGCTGGGTCCGTAGACGTCCCGGAAACCGAAGCGAAGTGTGAGATACGAGACACGATGTTCTCTTCGGGATCTGGGGCTTGAAGAAGAGGAGATATGAGCGTCGCGTTATCAAACCGGATACCAGTAGGACCTAATATAGCCTCCGAGACGGCTCCAAGCATAGGAAGAAGTTCTGTGTCGTGATTCAGCGACTTCACAGTATACTTCATACACTGCCGGTCACGTTCTGATGAGTCCTTCAAAGACGATTCCACCATCGCCTCGGTAAGACTAAGGTCTTTCGGAAGTCTGTGGACTCGAAAGAAGAAGCCATGCAGTCTGTTGCCCGCCCTCCAGAGCAGGTCAGATACCGGAGTGCGATAAGGAGCATCAAGCCACACCAAGGGCATGCATGACAGTCCCGTGTACACCAGAACGAAGATGATCAAGATACTGGCCATGAGATACATGAGTGGACGATTGATCGGGAGAAGGAATGTAACAAGGCCAGCAAAGAACAAGAATAGAGATAGGTGAAGCAGGATCGGGATAATGTCGACAAATGTGTGCAACCCGAAGCGTCGCAATCCAAAATAAGAAAACGCGAGCACTCTTGCTTGGACGACGGGAGAAGGTCGTATAGTCGTTTTATGAAGAAAATCCCGTACCCACTGCTGCACAAATGTAGCGAGCAAAGAGCAGGTGAGGGCAAGGGCAAGACTAAGGAACCAAAGCATGTTGCTAATAAGTACCGAAGGCTCCAGCTCAAAAGCTGGGAGATCTTGAAAGGGCGCAGCAGTCCCATCCGACAGCGACGCTAGCTGTCGAGACACCTGGATAAGAACAGCGAGGGTTGCATCGGCTGGGTCTTGTTGTAACTTTTGGTAGCTCTCGACAATAAATGCAGTGAGGGTGGCAGAGTACAATGCAGACTATCCAATCGTTCAGCAAAGTAGTTAGACGAAGGAGAAGCACGCACGAAGAGTAGCATTCCATCCATGTCGCCTTTCCATCCCTCGAGTAGTTTCCTATCATAGTCTTGAGCTTGTTCAATGTACGTATTCCAGAGTTTGAAACAAGCGTCGTCGTCTGCAGTGGGCTTGTAACGTCCTACAGTTTCTCGTGAGCTCAAATCATCCTTGAGAAGCGTTCAGACGACGCACCGTTTACTGTAGGCTTGGTTTCTATACCACCCTTTTCGACATCAATGGAGGAATTCCGAGATGGATCTTGCGACATATTGGACGAGGTGTATTTCGGTTTGGACTGGGAAGGAGAGACAGGCTGGGAGCTAGTCGATCATAGACACTGAAAGCATACAGCATGGATGCATCGTGGGTGTTCTATTTCGAGACCGCAGGAGGCGTAGGGGATAAGATTCCGCAGGGACTTGAAGGATATGTTGCAGTAGAGCAGTCAACGAATAACACGTAGGCGGCAAAGAACATTGACGTTGATAAAAATAACGATGGATATATCCGGAGCTATGACGCAACATGATTGCTGCACGCAAATAATACGTCTACCGCTTACTACAAGCAAGGGCACCCTGATAGAAAGTTTGTTATCGTGATTCGTGCGCCCCTTCCTGTGAATCTATGGATATACTAGACGCAGTCTGAACGAAAAAACACTCTTGAGCTTATTCTATCATCACTATTGCGTTCGCATACGGAATATTCTCGGGTCATGCTCAGAATATGACTGCAGGATCTCACTTCCAGGATATTACTACGCGTCTGTGGATTCTGTTGGGAAAGGTTAGAAGTTATGGGTGATCTCGTTCATAACTACTAACTGTGATTGCACATAGTTGGATGCAGTCGGCAATGATCAGTATAACGTGAGTCGTCGTGTCATCGATACTCCCTTTATGGTTAACTTGTGATCTCGAATGGGATAGAGAGGAGGATTATCGCAGTCGGAGATACCTTTGCCAGGTTTGGGCATGCGTTTTGAGATCTTCTTGGAAAGTCGTTCCGAGGTGCGTTACAGGTTATTCTTCATGTCAGAATGAGCTCTGAAATGATCATAGCCAATCGACTTGGTCCCAATCGCTACCAACGTCTACTCCGAGCCCCGACAGCAGACGACGCTTCAATCCTTTCATGTCAATAGCTTTTACTCACAGTTCCCAACATTTACACCAGCGCTCCATACAAGTACGACAAAGCGACCCAAAATTACGTCCTGCAACTCAAACCCCGTTCTGTACACACAACGACCGAATTCATCCAAGACATGAGTCTTGTCTTATTCAACCTTGATCGGTGAATTGACGGAGATTGCAACGAATCTTGTCACTAGACTCGCTGCCTCTCGATAGTCGAGTCAGGGAAATTGAAATGCGTTTTCGTATGTTGTCTTTTTTGTCGTGTTTCATTATCCCATCCCTTCATTCAAGGTTTCATTTCGTTTCATTATGAATGACTGACTGACATTTCGGTTTTTCGGACTTGGGTTTTGGTGGATACAGACCCGCTTCATTAGCCACCCCTTCGCAACCCAAATCGGTCGCCGTTGCAAGAGACGGCTCCGTTCTCGTCGTGGAAATCGATACAGTTGAAGTGGTTAGGTCGAACCAAAAGGTGTTCGAGCTCAAGCCCCAGTATAAACCGAGTTCGGTCGTTGCGTCAAAGACGACGGTAGCTATCGGTGGAGTGGCCAATTTTTTTCTGTCTTTCTTTTTCTCGTTGTCCGGGTTTCTGGCTCGATACTGATGCTCTTTTTCTGATGGCAATAAATCTGTTTGATTTGTTATTATGGTATCTAAGACGCTAAAGTCCGTCTATATGAACTGGACGGCAAGAATCTGAACGAAGTTGTAACCCTGAAAGAAAATATATTACTCGTCAGTTGGCCTTCTCATCCCGTGGAAAGCTTTTGGCCTCTAGAGATGTGAATGCTTTTCTTGTCTTGTTCTATACGTATAATCTCGCATTCTGACCGTCCGGCGTACAAACAAAACTTCACTGACCCCATATTTATAACTTTGCATCTGACAGTCGAGCGGGAGAATCGCTTTGTTCGACATCCCAGAGAAGGTACAGTTGACATACCCGCCACTCATACACAATCTCACACCTCCGCTCGCACATTTGCAGCACCTCACGTTGGCCTTCCCATTCTGCACACTGAACTCGCTTGCCCGGACCTTCGATTCCAAATACTTGCGCTTCTGGATGACAATGATTCTGTATAATATTTGAATCTAAGTTGTACCATAGTTTTGAGGGTTACAAAGCCTGCAGTGTCTAGTATATAGTAATCTATTTGGACGCAGCTACCTGAATGACCTGTGTGCAATGATCGAGTAGATCCCTCTCCCGCCATATCCACCCTCTGAAATTTCTATCCTTTCTGTGACGTTCTATGACCTCGAGGAGAATCTTGGCACTCTCAACATCAGTAATCCAGCACCAATTCTGACCACTCAGACGCCATATCCATTCATGGAAGACTTGAAAGGCTGGAGAGTCCTCCCGCTGATTCCAGGGCACCAGAGATATCAACCTCTGCACGCTTTGCGCAAATTGCAGCTGAACTGTATCGTATATATGACCAGGATAATCAAAGAGCCAGTATTGCATCCAAACCCAATCACCATAAAGTATTCCTCGAGTATCTTCCATAGTAAAGTTGACGAATTTGGAGAGGATCGAGAGATTCATTGACATCACATACACCTGGATCTCTTGACTCCATTGCTTATATTCGTCAATTGTGCATGGATGTGGACGAGTGGGAACAGTGTGATCCGGTATCAGCCTCCCTCCAAGACATTAAAGGTCATTGAGAGTTTGAGAATTGGAAGGTGACAGGTTGCCGTTGTCCAATAAGCATTCATACATCGTGAGGTCATTTAACTTGAAAAGAATGTCCTTGCAAAGCACCCACTCGGTGTATGACTCGGAAGGTTTCCACCAACGGTCTTGGGTGAATTTTGTGGATGCAGTTGGAATGAACTCAAATACCTGTTTGGAAAAACTGCGTAAATGTGGGGATATTGTCACATTGGTATAGACACCCATTACTATGTAGAGGTTCCGGATTAGCACAATGTTGTTAACAAAGGATAAGTGGTCTTCACGAAAGTCTTGAAGTAGACATTGTTCCAAGTTGCTTGCCGTATCCAAACTGGGTAAATATCTGACGCCCTGCTCTGCTGTACGAGAACTATTATAGTAGTACTTGAGCACAACTCCACGACAGCTTCGATCCGGAAGAGCACGTTTGGTCGAAAAGGCAAGTCGGGCAATATGTATGAAAAGCTCCGGCGGAACCAAGTCTGGGTGAAGGGAGGTATCCTGAAGGAGAAGAGAGGCTTCAGCCTCGTCATCTTCAACTTCAAGAGATTGGTCAAAGATATTGACTCCAGATATACTAGAGCAAATGAGTTCGTGGGTCAGATCCATTTCGAAAGGCACCAGCTCAGCTTCCGCAGCGTCGGACAGAAATTCCTTGAGTACAGATATTATGGCAGCTTTCCACCGCCCAGGATTCTGGAACTCTCGAACAAGGCCTCTTGCCCGTTCTACTACCTCACCAACACGAGGCTCTGACAGATCCAGTACGCAACCATCTCGAAGGACACTGCTCAGCTCCGAAAAATGATTCATGAACAATGATGAAGTCCAGTCGACATCTTCCATAGACACACTGTCAAATACATTTTTTGCCATTCGGAGTCGTTCAAAAACAGATGTCTTAGGAAGGGAAAGCTTGTCCATTACACCATCTATGCAGCGTTTCAGACTCTGGAGCCGGCTTGTCCGTATCAAAGCAAGAGTGGAAATCAAGTAAGCCTTGGGCACCGAGTCAGAATTGCTGAGGGTGCTCAGCAGATCGGAACACCGGAGTGTCAGAATGGGACCCTTCTGTAGCATGCCTGATAACCAAGTGAGCCATAGACCACAGAGCCCTCAACGAAATCTCCATGTGCAATTCTTGTCGATTTGGGTCGACAGACCGTCCGGACCCGGAGATGAAGTTTGAGATACGAGAAACAATGTTTGCGTCAGGATCTGGTGACGTTAAGATGGGAGCAATCACATTCAAGTTTTCAAGCCGTACACCATTTCCGGATAAAACGGCTTCGGGGATAGCTACAAACATTGGAAGCAACTCTGTATCGTGGTTCAACAACTTCATGGTGAACGTCATGCATTGCTGATCACGTTTTGAAGGATCTTTCAAAGACATTTCCAGCATCGCTTCGGTGAGACTGAGATCTGCACCGGGAAGTTGGTGGTATCGAAGAATCAAGCCACGCAATCTGTTGCCCACTCTCCAGAGCAAATCAGATACTGGAGTGCGATAAGGAGTATCAAGCCATACCAATGGCATGTATGACAGCACCGTATAAACCAGCATGAAGATGGTCAAGAAACCCGCCATGAGATACATGAGTGGGCGGTTGATCGGGAAAAGGAATGCGACTAGACCAGCGAAAAAGAAGAGCAGAGAGATGTGAAGCAAGATCGGGATAATATCCACAAAGGTGTGCAATCCAAAACGACGCAAACCGAGGTAGGAGAACGCAAGCACTCTTGCTTGGACGACTGGAGAAGGTCGTATGGTCGTCTTATGGAGAAAATCCCGTACCCACTGTTGTACGAACGTGGCGAGCAAAGAACAGGTGAGAGCAAGTGCAAGACTGAGAAACCAAAGCATGTTGCAGATGAGTGCCGAGGTATCTGGTTCAAATGCCCGAGGTTCTCGAAACGGTGCAGCAGTCCCATTTGACAGCGACGCCAGCTGTTGAGACATCTGGGTAAGAACGGCGAGGGTTGCATCGGCTGGGTCTTGTTGTAACTTTTGGTAGCTCTCGACAATAGGCGCAGTGAGGGCGGCAGAGTACAATGCAGACTGTCTTATCGTTTAGCAAAGTAATTGGATGTAGGAGAAGCACGCACAAAGAGTAGCATTCCATCCATATCACCTTTCCATCCCTCAAGCAGTCGCTTGTCATAATACCAAGCTTGTTCAACGTACGTATTCCAAAGGTTGAAACAAGCGTCGTCATCTGCAGTGGGCTTGAACCGACCTGTAATTTCTCAGTCGTTGAACTTAACCACTTGGAAACACCCAGAGATTCAACGACATACCATTCACTATAGGCACACTTTCTGTCCTACCCTGTTCAACGTCAGAAGAACCTCGATGCGAATCTTGCGACATGTTCTATCAGGCGTATTTCGGGCTGAATCGACTGGGGAGACGAAGATACCACAGACTAGGGCATCAAATGGAGATCCTGGAAGTGAATGTTTCGCCATCCACAGCATTCCTGTATCGCAGTGGGAAGGATTCTGCAATAATGTGCGCAGAAGAACGGTCACCTGTTGATTGTAAAAATGACAAGAATACAGACGAACCTTGGACGTGCTCAAAACTGCGAAGAAACATAAATCCTTGTATCATAAAGCCGTTATACTTTGCCATCTTTGATCCATCTCCTAAAATAATGATGAGAGACAAAAATAGAGGATTTTTAGGTTTTGAAGCGAATCGGCAACGGTATTACTATGCTCTGGACGTCCACGACAAAACCCTTTGCGTCACAATCTGCTCGGATTACATCTGGATTTGACAGTGTTACAGGCATTGCAGACAGTGGAAATGTTATTCCTGCCTACGCGTTGAAAACGACAATGCGCGAGACCATGCAATTGAGCGTTTTTTCATGGTGTATGAACTAGGCTAAGGCTATACAATTCATAGGTATATAGAGGTCGTAGACAAGAATCATCGAGGCAGGCAGTCAAAGAAAAACTGAGCAGACAGCGTATAAAAGAAAAAACAATCCAGTACGCATGTCTATGTATGTGAATCACCATATGCTAGACTCAAGCCATCTCCACATCCTGAGCAGGCACTGTGGTTGCCGTAGCATCTACGGCCGCCACTGCTGCGTCCACATCCACATCCGCAGCTACTGCACTCTCACCGACAGGTGTACCTGCTGTCGCAGCACCCGAGTCACCTCCATCTCCCATAAACGCGTCCAATTCCTTGTCGAGTTCTTCTGCTGTTTTTGGTTTTTGTGACTTCGGTGGTGGTTTTGATGATTTGGCTGGTTTTGATCCTGGTTTGCCTCCTCGGCCTCCTCGGTTGGGACGAGTGCGGATTGGGCCGCTGTAGAGATGAGTTAAGGCATGGAAGTAGAAGAGAGGCAATGATACTCACACTCCGCCGCCATCTTTCCGCCCATCAACTTGCATGTCATCCGCTGATAATCTTTCCGCCAGGGCCGGTTTTTGAATCCTGTTGAGGAGTGAATGTGTCGGAGCGCTGACTGATCTTCTTGAATTTGGTCGGGGAACAAATGTGTCGAAGGCTATTTCCATTGGTTGGCCTTTGCATGAAGAGTAAGTAAGAAGTATCGAGCTTACGCAAGTAAGACACACCTTTGGCAAGAATTCCATGAAACTGCTTCTTGGCTTTCGTCGCTTCTTCCGTCGTCTCATACGAGATGATGGCAACGCCTGATGAACGTCCACTGCGATCATACTTCAAGTCGAACGAAGAGTACAACCCGAGGAATAAGGAAGGAACAAGAGAGTTGATTGGTCGGCATTCATTCTTTCTTTCGACGAGAGGAAAAACGGTCGAGGGATGGGATGGGAGGGAGCTTTTCATACCCTAATCAATGGCTCACGAACGAGTGTGCCGATCTGTCCAAAGATGGCCTGTATGTATGTTGGATGAGACAAGCGCCGGTGAGGTAGAACGAGCAGGAACGTACAGAGAGGTCTTTTGGGGTGATTTCATAGTGTAGATTGGATACGACGAGCTTGGTGTTTGGGTCTGCTGTTGAGGAAGGACCACGTTTCGAGTCTTGAGTGGCAAGTTTGTTGTCGTTGACACCGGGTGCCTTGTCGTGTACCCATTGGCTGTTGACGTCCCGGGGTGGTGGCCGCTGCAAGACTATTAGAAAAGGAATAAAACTAGACTAGAATCCCTACACTATAAGGTTTTCGTGAACCGCGACGAAAGGCAGACATGGTAAAAAGTACAACGAGGGGTAAATTACATAATCAAAATTTTCGTTCATGTCTGCCCTCCAGGCTGTCCGCAAGTTCAGGCTCCATGAACTAAAAGGTCTCCAAGCTCACATTGCTCGTCATGGACCTCTTTCCCAAGCTACTCCGTCATCTTCAGACGCGCTCGCACTCCCGAACCCTTTCGTTGCGCATTTAAACCCCAAAACGGGCAGATGGGCTCCACCAAAGTACTCATTACGGAGGCAGGCAGAGCTGATTAAAAAGGCAAAGCTGGCTGGTGTGGATGCCGTGGCTGCTTTGCCTCCTGGACCAAAGATGCAGAGACCGGGTGAGGTGGCCAAGGAATTGAAGGCGAAGCAGCAGACGGAAGCAGAGCAGGAACAGGATGAGGTGTTATCGTTCCAAGTGGACTGGGTTGGCAAGTTTACACCGGACAACGTGCAGGCTACTGCTGCTAGGGTGCCATTGTACGAAAACAAGAAGAGGATGTTCAAGGGTCACAAATGGGAGCGTGTCAAGGAACGCAGGATAAACCACAGGCATATGTTGATGAAGGATATGATGAGGCGTGTCAAGTCATACAAGGAGGTAAGTGTTCTGTCTAGAATTTCTGCTATGTTGTTCATGGGCTTCGCAGTACAACCACAAACGGAAACCAAACCCTCTCAAACCTACCAGGAGTACAAAGGCCAAGTTGCCTTTCTAGACACGTACCTTACATTTCGCAATATTCATTTAATATGGACCTCACTCATCCACGTCCACCGTGCCTTCGGAGAACCTCGACCGATGACGACCAAGAGGTGTAGTAAGATACAATACTAAGACGTCCCACAGTCCAGCTCAATCCCGAGATGTTACAACATTTTCGGTACTAGAAAATTCATATGTATTAATTGCGCAATTCCAACACCGACCAGACTAACTATCCTTGATAAAGCTCAGACTCAGGCGGCGTTAGTATGAAAGCACTAGACACCCAATAAGATTTCTTCGGATTTTCGGTCTCTGATTCTTTGCCTTTCCCTTTCTCTTAGTCCCGGTTTCTGACGAACCTCTTACTACCCCTCCGTTCTGGCCTCGGTCCGGCTATCTTTCACTGCAACTTTTGCACGAGGACCTTATCATAACTTGCTTCGAATACTCATCACCCAGATCCATGGAGCTGCATCCGCCTCTCGACCTCGGCTTCTCGAATCTAATTATAGCTAGTACTACCCTTCGTCGAGGTCAAACTAACTACGGCTCCGAGAATTCGCTAATTCTTGCACTATCTAGCCCTTACACCCTAAGCTGGCTGGGAACACTGAATTTATGTTGGGACTCTTTATCGAGTCGGTGAGCATTTTGGTTGACCTCTGGATTGACGACAAAGCTAATTCCAGTACGATGTAGCTAAAAACGGGCTCGAGAGAAATTTCGTAGTCTCTTGACTATAGATAGATGAGAGGAAGCTAAACCGATGAACGAGAGGGCTAGAAGCAAGAGAGGTCGTCCAGGTCGCAAATCTAGAACACTGGCAACTGCATAACCATGAATCTGTGAACGAGCTGAACCGCGGCGGCCCCAGAACCAACTACAACTTTATGCTACCCTACTACTATCACCGTCTTCCTCAAGTCTGTCTAAATGTACCTTGCAGATTCCCGTCGGCCTTCAAAATCCATGCGAAAATACTCGCCCATCACTTCGGGTTGGGATGATTGAACTAGTAATTCGAAGCAAGTACATGCACGTTGGTCCGAGACGCACTGGTTTCTTCGACGTGCTGCTATCTGCTTCGAGAGGTCTTCAACTTCGAAGCTCATGCTATCTGATATTCGGTCTAACACTGCCCAACCCTGTGAAACGAAGGCTTCGGTTCCGCATACTCTTTCTTTCCGTCCAGCACAATAAATTGTTTCCCCGGAACAAGGCTTAGCATTAAGTCTGTGAACATAAGAACTTTCTACCCGGCTGCAGTTGTGTACATTTGACTTAAGCTACTCACTCGATGCTAATGTTAAACTAGATGTTATTAGCATGTACTATGTCGTCCGAATGAGTGTTGTTTCGTTGTGTCCTCGAAAGTCGACTGAGAACTTGTTATTCCTGTGTGGATTCCGGTCGGTGTACATCACAACCCCAGACCAAGTAGTAGAGGATGATTGAACAGAGCATATGCACAGATTGAGACTTGATGCTGTCGATGAGCACTTACTTTGAGAGGTCTCCAACGGGGCCCGAGACCTATGCTATCTGATTCTCAGTGCTCGGTATACATGAAAACTTCTTCAGGCTCTTGATAAACATTTAATCTAAGTTTCCAAAACGCTGGTTGATCAAGTTCCGTACTGATAATAACTTCGCATTTTGTTATCTACCCGAAGAAGCTTCTATCTGAATCTCAATTTGTTGACTGTAAATGCCTCGGTCCTATATGCTTCCAATATCCATCAGCATCAATACTTTTTTCTGTAGCTCATTGTTCACCTCGGAGTTTCTCGCAGGCTCAGGCTGCCGGCTTTGACTTGTACCATGTAACACCGACTTTGACTTCTCAGCGTCGAGTCTGCGAACATTGGAACTTTCTGATCAATAATACTTTTTGAGTCCGGCGACTGACTTGGATGCTAATGTTAAGCCAAAGATGCATTATTCTTGGAATACTGCGTATAATTAGCATACGAGCGGTCGTCCGAAATCAAACGACTATCCCGTCAAGTTTTTTTTAACAGAAGGAACCCTGGCAGTAAAAGAACACGTAGCACAAAGATATAGACCTCCAGAGCTTAGGTCCCACCCGATGACATGGACCTGGTATCACAGACCGTTGGTGGCCAATAACTTCAGTGGCTGAAAATAGGACCGTGAGCAAACCCAGACTTTGTTTTGAATCCCATCATGAGCTTGAGCTTCTTTTAATTTTAGATGGAATTCGCCTCTGCAGATCAACAGCGTCACGGTGTGCTGGGTCGGGGTTAGGACGTAGTCTTTACCGGGTGATTGAATTTCTCCGAGAGGTCTGTATTATTTGTAAGGTAAAACGTAGCTTCTGAATCTCTGCAGACGCTGTTAATCGTAACAGGAAAACGTTCAGTGAAAGCTGAAGTGCTGAAGTTTGACTCGATGTTCAATGTTCAATTATAAACGAACCTTTTCCCATACTGATGGTCACTGGTGGACGGATGGCAGATGTAAGTACCGCTCAAGCACTCCGTGTGGACAAACTTCTGACAGCCTGTACAACTATCTCAGGAGAAAATGCTAACATTCCTACGCTGGGTGCCGTTCTTAGACGATAGAGCGAAATGCTTTCCATACCTATGGAAGCTTGGTTTCGGAGCCGACGATGAGTGATGTAGAGTAACTTTGCCGAGTTAAAAATCCCACGAGTTACATCTTGAAAATCGATGTACCAACAGTTTGGAGATATCAGTCTGGTTTCGAGGATGTCCTATCAAACCGAAAGACTCATTATTCCAACAGTTCTTTCACAGACTGAAGCTACTTCTAATCCCACAAAACAGCGCAACCGGCCTTTGTATGCATGTTATTCTCCTTTTTATACCGCTTCGTTGCTCAACACCCGAGCCGCCCCTTCCTGGTAGCTTTCTTAGAGGAACATTCCAAACAAAAAATTCTCGCATCAAATATCTATGCGCTTCTCTTTAGTCTTTTCTACGCTAGGTCTTTCCCAGACCGAGGCTGAACCTCTCGCCAAACTTTCGCCAACCGGAGCAAGATGAATTCCTATCAGGTGTACCATCCTTCAATCGCTTCGAGTCCGGATCGATGTCTTATAGGTTTTCACCGCGCGGAAAATTTTTTTGCTGTTTCTCCATGCACTTAGCGCAGGGGTCAGGAATTTCTGTACTTCCGAGGCGGAATAAGAAGTCTCCCGGACTCTCGTTTCACAGCATCCGGTCATCAAGTGATATAATAACCTTCTGACTGTCTAAGTGCTATCCTCTAGTAGTCTCCAGTGGGCCGTTTCTTATGTGCAGATCTTCCATCAACAACAAACTCAAACACTTTGGCCGCTGCTAAAAACGCGTCGCGGGGTATACCGCATCAAACGACACCTACTGACTTTCATACATACATATTGGGCAACCTGCATCCGTTGATCTCGCAATCTTCCAGCTTCCAAGGCACCGGATATCTCAGCCCTGATTCTGACTTTTGGCTCCCACCAGTTCTAAATTCAATGTAGAAATGTGTGTTCTCACTCACCGACAGTCGCTCTGGTACCACTCGTGCATCATGAGATCCCGATGATCAGAAGAAGTTTGTGTTCAATGACGGTGCTCAATAAATAATATTGAATAAGTAGTAAGTACACCGCTCGGGTGCTTCTTGATCCAAGAAGATGGGAGCGTTGCAGCTATATATATCTTGAAAACCGGTGGCGGCAAGGTGGGAGGTGTAGAGTGGATTTTTGGCTGGGCACCAGGTATTTTCTCTGTAGTAAATTATACCATAGGTGGTATGTTGGCACCAGTGGTGCATCGCTGCGAACATAATGTCTTTACGTTCTGTTCCCACTCTGTTATAATTATCTAGCTTGCTCATTTTTCGTTTCAACAGGTACATGAATTAAGGCAGATTTAAGGTGAATCCTCCCTAAACGAGAAGAATAAACGGATGTCTATCAGTTTTTGAGTAGATGAGGGTACGTTATGCACAGCTGTTATATACACAGTCTACGTTCGCTGGAATTGTTGGTACCTAAATCATCTCTTTTGTTTTGATAGATTTCAGAATTTAGTTGGATGCGCCTGCCGCTCGGGAGGTAATTTAGCATGGATAATCATAGCTATGACTTGCATCACGTTTAGATTGGGGTAGCTACCCGCGCCCCGCCCTCTCCAATCCTTGATAAGTCCGAAATCACCCTTTTCGTAATTTGTTTTGGTATTGAACGCAGCTAAACAGGGCCCCTTCAGCTAGCGAAATCGGCCGAATATAGATGACCCACCGAGTCACTGTTCACCTGAGCCACCCAGTGTTTGTTCTTTCAAGTATGAAACACTTGGTCAATACAGACTTTGAGGATATTTTCAGGAGCCAAGACGTTTATCGTGATTGGATTAGGGTAGAGAGGGAGTCAGGTGTACTCAGCCTTTAAGAAAAGGTGCAACACCATGTACGTTCTGATGGATTCGAGAAGTTGCGAAGAATAAGATTCTCTGCCCATCTTCATTATGGGAAAATGAAACGGTTGCTTCCAGTATATTCATCTAGTTCTGGATTCCAATGTCGAGACCTACAGACAATGCATGACTGAGAATTGGCAGCTTCTTTGATTTGGATTGTTGACAAGTGTACGGTTGAATTGGAAAGGCGGCATTCACTCTGCATACTGAATGATTGCGATGGACCGCGATGTCAACATTGAGTTTTTGGTATAGCGGCCACATCACGAAATTTAGTCTGTCCCTGATATGTCTTGCCCCACACCCGTATACGCCGACATGACAGATGCGAGACCACAAGACCTCCTTATAAGCCGCGGAACTTGTAGGAACAACAAAAGTTCCAGTTCAGAGAAAGAAATTCGTGGGGTTTATACTCGGTCGTTTGTGGTCGATACTCGGGCCATTGGTGGGTTCATTTTGGCTGAATCTCTGAACAACTCGAATTCTCGACTTCTCCAGCTATTTTTGTCTCCGAGTGGTATGAGAAGATGTGTATGTATGCATCCGGTTCAACGTCAGTGATACGTATACGATATATGTTCCCCGAAACCGCTTTGGGACGAGCATTAACCAGCACGTGTGGCTTTGCAAATCGGCCGAAGCCAAGACTACGTAGGCACAAAGTGCTGCACAATGCTGGTTTTTGGTCGTATATCTACTAATTTTGACCAGAGGGACATGGAGATTCGGCTTTAACTTGTGTGATCTGATGTCTTGAAGTTCCGAGCGGTCCATAACTTGGGGGACAAGAGCAGAAGGAATGTCTGAGAAAGCAAACCGAGCAAATGGTGTAGGTATGGATGCCAGGTCAAAGCAGAATCTTCTCGTCTTCATCAACAACGGTACACGGCAGTCGTGCCGAACGGAGGAACTTCTGAGAGATTTGAATCGATTGCCATTGCTTTTCACAAGCGCGAAAACCAGATTGAAGGAACAATCAGTTCAGAGAAGCGGACTGAGGGAAAAAGTGAAGCGTGGTATTTTCGGCCGAAGTAGAGAAGAGGCACAAATCTGAATCTGAGACATTTACCACCATGGGGTTACTGCCCCACTGATCTTGTTATTTCCAAAATAAGAAACTCTACTTTTTACGTGAGTGGCCGGCCCATAAATACCAGGTTGTCAAATTCTGGATTTCGACGTGTCTGCTTTCTCGCTTCATCATGTCTCTCAAGTCTGAAAGCCGTTTCGACTCTGGGCACAAGGAGAAAGACTTTTCTGCAGAAGATGTCAAGCTAGAAGTCGCCGACGACCGCATTTCAACTGGCGAGCCTTCCGGATCCTGGCTTGCTGAAGAGAGGAAACTCGTTCGCAGATTGGATAACCGTATTCTTCCTATTGCATGTCTACTTTATCTCTTTGCTTGTATGTTATTCGCTTGCTTTCATGTATGCTTCGTCTCACACGTACATGCTAGACCTCGACCGTTCCAATCTCGGCAACGCTCGAAACCAGGGTCTGCCTGACGACGTCCTCGGTGGGGACCCGACTGGAGTATTATTCGATTGGGTCAACTCTGCATTCTTCTTTTCATACGTTCGTCAGCTTTCTCTTCTGAGTTGCATTCTAATCACTGATTGTTATGCATAACAGATCCTATGTGCGTTAACTTTGTCAAAGTCTTCGGATTCGGCTCCTAATCATTGATTAAAACTTTGCAGGCCAAGTACCCGCTACTGTAGCATCGAAATTGGTTGCACCCCGCATCTGGCTGGCAGGAGCTGCCATTGGATGGGGTATTTGCTCAACGCTGATGGTCGGTCCCATACACTCTTCGAATCCATGTATTCATATTTCTTCCAGTCTACGACCTTTGATTTTGGAGGAATGATGGCAACCAGAATATTCTTGGGTGTATTTGAGGCGGGGTTCGGACCAGCCATTCCCCTTTATTTTTGTGCGTGTACTCGTTCGTTATTTTCGGATTTGCGCCCTAAACCTTAACTCCTAGCGTTGTTCTACACCAAACAAGAGATGGGATTACGGGTATGTCACCATTCTACGATCCGTTCCCGGATCTTTCTGATGGCAATGTTTCCAGATGGCATATTGGTTTGGTTTTGCCGCCGTCGCAGGTGCTTTCGGTGGAATAATTGCCTTTGGTATTCAACATGCCAATGTTGATATTGAAAAATGGAGGCTTCTTTTCATCGTTGAGGTATGGGGTTCCCTCTTATCTGGGCTAAATATAACTCATGAGATGCGTTGTAGGGCTCACCAGCTGTCATCCTTGGGATCGTAAGTTACTTCCTACTGCCTGACCGCCCGGAATCTACTCCGTTCTTCGATGAACGTGAACGTGAGATTGCACTTGGGCGCATGAACCGTTCGACCAGCGGAGATGTCGGGGCCACTGTCAACAAGTGTATGTGTTACTGAACTTAATATGACATATGTATTCATTGTGACTTCATAGCACACATCTGGATGGCTTTGAAGGACTGGAGGGTAAGTCTCCTATCACGACGTGACCAAGATGTTAGCTCACTAGTTACGACAGATATACACTGGTGGTGTAATCTACTTCGGCCTCAACGCCGCTCTGGCATCGACTTCTGCATTCTTGCCTACTATACTTCACGACACGCTCGGATATAGTATGTGGTTTCGCTTTGACTGAAAGTCGAATTGAGTTCTCATTTATCAAAAGGCGATGCTGACTCTCAGCTAATGACCGTTCCACCCTATGCGGTCGCCGCTGTAGTTCTAACCTTGTTCTCTTTCTTCTCCGACCGATACCAGACTCGCGGCATTCCCGTTGCCCTTGCTTGCTGTATTGGCGCCATTGGATATCTGTAAAGCCGTTTCTTCTTTGCGTGATTTTTGTTTACTGATCCGTCAATTAGATTAAACCTTGTCTCTACCAATGGACACGTTAGATATTTCGGTGTCTTCTGTATAACCAGTGGTACTTACACTGGAATCGGGATCATTATTGCATGGTGTATGTCTTCTCCCGTTCGCACGTTCGTTTACATTCTCATCGACCATTTCATCGTACGCAGTTGCTCATAATCTCGGTTCCGAAACCAAGAAGGCTACTGGCATTCCAATGTTCATGGCCATCGGACAGTGTGGTAGTGTCACTGGATCTCACATTTTCCCCAAGACAGACGGGCCGAGATACATGCAAGTCTCCGACATACTTCTTCCCTTATCCTGTCTTACAATCGTGTTTCTCTTCTACAGAAAAGGATTCGCTGTTGTTTGCGCACTAGAATTTTTGGCTGCTTTATGTGCTCTCATTCTATCGGTATGTCTCCTACAACCTCAGTTAAATCGATGCTGACTTCGAGTTGTGGCTTAGGCATCCTACCGATGGGATAACACAAGTCGGAACAAAACACATGGTATCCCTAAGGAGGGCACTAGGGTCGATGTCTCTGAATATGCTGACCGGGTATGTCTAGATTTTTACCTTGAACATCCCAGACGAACTTCTCACGATTTCTTCTTTCAGGCTCCCAATTTCCGTTATGTACCCTAGACGTTTCACGATGAAGATAATCAAACGACAATGTGGTGATGCTCAAAAATATCTTTTAATGATAACATGCTCTCGGGGACGTTAAGTTGGTGCATTAACCTGGATTAATTCCAGGGAGATGCAGTGTAATCTATATCTTACTTACTGTAGCTTTTCCGATGTAAATTATTCCATACGAACGCTTTGACGCCTGGCGTTGGAAATTTCATTCCATGATCTGCAGTGGTTTGAAGACGATTTCGAAAGTCGCGCTTAGACGGCTGATCTACATTGAGCTATGTAAAGTTCCTTACGACGTGATATGTTGCCCTTGGGGATTCGCTGCGTCAAAAGACACCTTGCGCTAACCCTGGTAAAGAAAGATCTGCAAGAGTACGCAAACCTTTGAACAAGATCAACAATGGGCAGGGTCCAGGCGTCAATTAGACTAGGTATAGACTTGGACGCTCTAAATTCGAGTACTTCGGGATTCTTGAACACTTTCAGTAGTTACATATATTGTCATCTGATATAATGACCGTGTAAATTGTAGTTCCAGTGGTGTGCCAGGTGATCATGAGGATGAAGAGATGATCTTCAGCATAGGACGGCGGAAGAACCAGTGGAGTTCTAGTTGGGATAGCAGGGCTGAGTTTGAATCTATGTGCGTAGAAATCGAAGGGCGGGACACGAGTATTCAATCAAAATTGTGTCATGGGGATGATGGAGCACAAAAATTTGAACGTAGAGCTTCAACTTTGAAGGATGTGCGCAAACTGACCCGCGCTTGACTAGAACAGGACGGCGGAGAAGTGGCGTTTGCGTGGGGTGGTTCAAATTATTTTGGATTAGTGCATCGGTATATTTCGGGCGTGTCAAAGAGGTAAAGTGGGTCGGGAAAATCAGGATGAGTGGAGAGTGACTAGAAGTCCCTCTGAAAGTGCAGAGTACGAAATAATTCCGTTCTCGTATTCAAAGGGGATCATTGTTTGAACAAAATTAACCATGACATATGTATTTTTCTTGTCAGTAATGCCCTTGAAACCGAAGCAAACATGTACCTCATCCCGTTTACTTCAACCGAGCTGATCTTCTGGGCCGCCTTCAGCATTCGACTTGATGCATTTGCCTGTTTCTTGATTTTGGGAAGGAGGTGAGTGGATGAATTACTCGTAGAATTCGGAAATCAATACGTTGCTATATTCTCCAATAGTGGGTCAGCCACATAAAAATCTCAATAAAACGGATGCAGATGCAATCAAAGAAACACGAACGGACATTTAAATATCTTTTTGTGATCGAAGAATTTCATCAAATTTTGTGCGAAAACGTCTTGTGTGGATAATGAAACTTCTTTGAAGTGACGGCGTTCTGAAGGCATTATATTTGGGTGAGTTCCGGCGGTGGCTCGCAGGAAATGACTTTGAATTTGGCATTGAAGAAGCATGTGGATGAAAATGGCTTGTGCCTTGCACAAAAATACCTTTTGCTACGTCATACACGACCTCTTGGGTGTAGTCATGCCACGGACATTTCCTTGATGGAGCTCACAATCAGCATTGGTGGAGAGTGCAATGATCGGTCATTTACAGACTCGTTTCCAGTTATGGGATTACTGAATGGGAAGAAAGTGTTCTGATGATTGTTAGGAGGGAGAAGGTACTCCGGTAGCAGTATGTTAATGCAGCTCTTCTGATATTTTGTATTCAACAAAGTGCGTCTGGAAGGGAAATACTAACCACTTCAAATTGCATGCTGACGTCCCATGATACCTAGCGAGAGGATTTCAGCGATAAGGAGACATACCTTATTCACAAGGTCAATAGCCAGGGAAACGCGATCTAACGTTCGTAGATAATGAATTATGCACCATTCTGGTCTGCTGCTTTAGACTGCGCATGACTCGCGGGATGAATAATTTATTTCCTCTCCCTTTCCGGACATGGATACGACATAACTTTGGGGTTTCTTGGTTTCTCTGAATGGTACCATGGGGAAGTATCCGAGCCGTTGATAGTAATACTCGGGGTGTATCAACCCTTGTGTCTTTGATTTTCTAATCGGCAGATGCCACAGCAGAATTATGGTCAGGCCAGCACCCTTTGTGACGATGAGTTCCAGTATACAATGGCGGTAACATGGCCTGAGTGAACGACTCGGGGATGCTGGCGGTTTTCGGCAGGTGTGGCAACGCACACGTGATGTTCAAAAGGCGCGTTCTTGGCCCGTGCGCGTGCCTCTCGGATCGTCAAAGAACTTTGTCAGAGTTCTTTCTTTTCTTTTTCTACCATCCATCACCAACTGCACCATGTCGGACGAAGATTTTTTCATGGATAATACGCCCAGAATTGTCGACTGCGATGTCCTTGAAGCGGCCAAGGAAAATGTACAACCTCTTGCTTCTGGACGTCGAGTAACTGCCCTGTCATCCCTTCTTGCAACACCACACGCTCGCCGAGAATCCAGACTCGCTTCCATTCGTCACAGACTCCGACTCAATGTCGAAATAGCCTTGGAAGATGAAGATGACGATCCTTTGGAAGCTTATTGCGCATTGGTTTACTGGACTCTGGAGAATTATCCCCAGGGGCACAGTGCTGAATCGGGTTTGCTGGAACTGCTGGAAGAGGCTACTCGTATTTTGAAGGATGATAGAAGTGGAAAATGGAGAGGTGAAATGAAGTATCTTAAGCTCTGGATGCTTTATGCAAGCTTCGTCGAGAAGCCGGTCATTATCTATCGGTTTTTGATCGCGAATGATATCGGGACGGACTTTGGGATCTTGTACGAGGAGTTTGCGGCTGTCCTTGAAAGAGATGGGAGGTGAGTTATCGATACCATACCATACCGCATTCGAGTGTTCCTGACAATGCGGCCACAGACGCAAAGAGGCAGATGATATCTACGCTCTAGGCATTGCACGAAGAGCATCGCCGCTAGACCATCTCAAGAGTCGATACTCGGAATTCCAGAGACGTATGATGTCTGCTGCTCCTGCAGCCCCAGTGCTCCAACCAGAAACATCGACAACACGACGCGCAGTTTTAGCTACAACGTCCGCGGCTGCTCCTCTTCCTGGCCCATCCTCTCGACAAACCCGCCCTCCTTCCACGACCTCGAATGCTCCTATCCCAGTATTTGTTGACCCCACGGGCGAAGCCTCCCAAGGTTCCGGGATGGAGACCAACGCGTGGCCTGACCTGGGGACACGTAAGACAAGGATTAAAGAGAACGTTCCAGAGACCAAGAAGCTTTCAGGTACAAAACTCAAGCAAGCTGGCAAATCAAAACGGCTAGTGTCTGCGTCTAGCTCCTCGGGCTCGTCGTTTGTCCCATTCACGGACCCAGGACCTGATGATATGCCTCCGCCACCCGTCGTGCCTTCCAAGAAAGCCAAAAGCACATCTAACTCGTCGTCAAGAGGTGGTTTCGTGCCTTTTGTTGACGAACCTCTTCAGAAAAGCTCTGGCTCGTCCAAAGCCTCATTTACGCCTTTTGTGGATGAGCCCTCTACATCATCAAAGCCTTCTTTCGTGCCTTTTACTGATAAACAAGAGGGTGCTCCTGCTGTTCCATCGACGCCAAAATTCACTCCTTTTTGTGATGAAGTGAGTTGCTATGCCCCAATATCTTTCGCTCGCCACTGACTGGTTTCGTCTCACTCTAGGATGCGTCTTCTGCAACGCCAGCTACTAGCAATTCCACGGTTCCTGGCTCCGTGATGAAATTGAAGACGGCTGATCTCCAATCATCTACTCCTTCTGAGGCCGAGGCTCTGAGGAAGGATCCTCTGAAGAACTATACTTCTTGAGCCTCGGGTCTTCAGATTAGCTATCAATAATACGATGAACCGTATGTTTCTTGGTCCGAATTGCCAAATCCTCTCTGCATCGACATTTTGCCATTTTTTACTCATCTACCTGCTTTTTACACTTTGGAATCCTTGCAGTGAATTCTCTAATTGGTTTTATTAGACTCTTGATAATCTACATATACTTTCATTCATCTGGTGTACATTCTATGGTTATCATCCTTGTACTTGCTCGAAACAAACCAGTATATACTCTACACACCTGTTAGATCACCGGTAGATGCACAACCGACCTTTAGCATTAAGCATCGAGACAGATTAAACTTTTTGCCCTTCTTTTCTGGTACCCTTCATAGCCTGCTCTTCATTCTGTCTTTCTCCCACTGTTTACACCATTCGACAACACCCTGCACCAATTTCTCCACATCTTGACGCGTGTTTGCGGCGTGCAGGCATACGCGTACGCGGTCTGCACCCTTTGGTACTGTCGGCCAAGATATCGGGCGTGCGTTGAGATTGTGTTTTGCGAGGAGATAGGCTGAGAGCGGACGAGGATGTGGAGTAAGGAGAGGGATGATTGGCGAGAGTGGTGAGGTAGGAGATGTCAAGGGCGATGACGATGGAGAAGCAACCGAGGCTGAGGATAGATAATTGAGGAGATATGGAGGTAGAGCAACGAGCTCGGGTGGTATTTTCTCGGTTTTGAGTGTGGAGTGGAGCAGGTCTAGTAGGTAGGCGGAGAGCGTCAAGAGATGTTTTGAGAGCTACAGACATATCGTTAGTGACGGTAATTACGAAAAAAAAAATGCAGCACTCACTTTCGCTGCCGTTCCATCCTCGACCATATCAAAAGAGCACCCTATAGCGATTATATTCGCATGTGTAATAGAAGTGGTGTAAATCAGCGATCTGGCGTAGTTGATGAGGTAGTCGCGAATGAGCGGTGTAGTCAATATTACGGCTGAAGAAATGCGGATTAACCCCAGAATTTCTTTCGGTAAAAAAAAGGTTGACGTACCACCACTGCTTCCTAGCGCCTTTCCGAACGTATGCAACCTCGCTATGACGCGCCCTTTACTTTTACCGTGTACCCCGTCTAATCCAGCCATCGCTACCCGTCCTCGTCCTGGGCGGTCTTCAGTTCCGTAGATTCCGGTCGCATGAGCTTCGTCGACAATCATGTATGCGTTTTCGTTGGGAAAGAACTCTTCTAGCATATCAGACATCTCTTTAAGAGGTGCAAGGGTTCCATCCATGGAATAGAGGGATTCTACAGCGAGGAAAAGAGAGCTACTTCCATCCCGAAGCCTTGTAGAGCGGTCATCGTTGGTATCTAGTAGCTGGACCAAAGTCTCCCTTAGCGCTTCGAGAGAATTGTGTCGGAAAGTCAAGACGGATTCTTTGGGAACACGAGATGCACGGACACCATCGTGAACTGAGGCGTGGATGTATTCGTCTAGGACAATAACATCGCCGGGTTGTGGGAGCGAGGTGAATAGACCGACGTTGGCATCGTACCCAGAGTTGAAGAGCAGAGCTGACCAGACCGGTTCCTCTCCCTCTTCCTTCTCCTTTGCTTTTCCATCCCCAAAGAATCTTTCTAGCCTCTTTTCGAGGTTTACATGGGCCGATGGATTGACCAAGAGTCTAGACCCGCATGAACCGAGGATCTCATCCGATGCGACGAGTTTTTCGAGGAGTTTCTTCCGCAAGCGGGTGGAAGTAGTCAGCGAAAGATAATCATTCGACGTAAAATCGACCGGTGGATGAGACGAAGATGAGGCGGCAGTGGTAGGAGCAGGTAAACGCCGTCGGATTGAACGTTTTTCGCGAGAGACAAGAGCAGAAGTAAGCGCGGAATTCAAAGCGGAAGGTTTCGCTTCGAGTGGTGCAGCTTTGAAGACTTTCATCAAAGCACTAGAAGACATTCTGCTCTTTACCTGGACTGGTTTTTTTGGTCGGATACGCGTCAGAATCGCGTTTTTCAAAAATTTTGGGGACGGAATATGCCTTGGCGTGTGATCAGAACGCGTCGGAACGGAATAAAATGGGGACGCGTCGGTCGCAGACTTGCAGTCACGGTGGATTTTGAGCGGAAGCTCAAGGACTCTTGTTGTCGCAGAAAAACGCACTTTTACATTGTATTTTATCATGCTGCTACCGATGTACAGAGTGACGGGGGCAATGCCAGCGGCCGACGCACATCATTGTCATATGTGCGGGCTAATTCGGGAGACTACTATGCTATGTTTATTGCACAAGGCAGGACAACAGCGTCAACTACTCGTCCAGCGGATGATCTGCCAGGAAACCCATCCAAGATCATGAAAGATGTTGCGTGTGCTAGTTGCAATCATGAATGGTCTACACAAAGACTTTGATTACCGTTAATGGCTGGCCTTACCACTAGAACGGTGCCTCAAGCCCACGAGAGCGAATTATTAAGAACGACGTGAACCTTGAGCTTGGCAAAGAATGCAGATTATGAATGTAAGCCTATGGTCTCAAGGCCTGAAAACCAGAAAGAGGAGCGTAGTGTCGAAGAGACACGTTGAATGAAGATTTTCGTTCTTGAGTATGAACAGTCCAGTTGCCTCAACTCCAGAAGCATCACAGCAGACCGAACATTCTGAATTTAGATTTGTTACCTAGGGTACATTGGGAAGCCACGGTAGCGAACCCTCTGTCTTGCAATTTTAGCTGGCAGCAGCCTTCGTACGATCCCAAGCTCAAAAGAATTCCAAGGGGTCTTCTAGCTTGCTCTCTTTAAGAGTTTACTTGCTGACCAATTCTTGGCTGACTGGGTTCGAGACGAAATTGTCGTCCTAGTGCCTTTATCTGGTCCGCGGGCGAGAAACGAGGCTAGCAGTTGGACTTGAGAATCTTGTTCGGGAGAGAAACTGTGCTTAGGTCCACGGCCCTGCAAGGCTCGACCAGCCCCTGTAACATGGAAACGCAAGAGTGTCCAGTGTATGATACGTGCTTGATGCCAATAAATGACAGAAAATGGAGAGTACCGGTGTGAGAATCGCGTGGCAAATTCGTGCGACAGACAGCGTTGAGCGAACCGCGTTTTCTTTGTTACTCATCTTTCCTGCAGGACAACAATCTACGTGTATTGGCACCAAGGTGGGACGTACGTCAACAAACGCCTGTTAGGAACCCGAGGACATGGTATGGCTGATATGGCTATACCCTTGGACACGACCTTTGCACGCAAAGCGCTTAAAATCCCTTGCAACCAATCTCCAGGCAACTCCGAGCTCGCATTTCGTTACCCTTATTCATCAAAGTCAAACAAGAAAGCAATTACTGGACGACACGCGTGAGCCTAATTAGCCACGGAATCGACAAATCTGCTTTTCTCGGAAAAGGTCCCCGCAGGGTATATTATAAGGCGTCATTCCCAGTTCGACTTCTTGCCACTCTGGGTTCCACCGCAGCTACTTTTAACTGGTCCTCTATTTTCTCCGGTTCCGTTCTCAGGGTACCTTTTTCTCCTCTGCCTACTGCCACCTGCACTTCAGCGTCTCTTCCGCAAACTTGTCGACAATGCGTTTCCAAATCGCCTTCTTCTTCACTATGATGCTCCTTGCAGCACTCGCTACTGCTGCTCCTTCCATGGCGCCTTCGTCGTCAATCTCCGAGGCTGCTTTCGAAACCCCTTCGGTTAGCGAGGTCGGTTCCGAATCTGAAAGAACGGAAACGGAAAACAGGTGTGCTAACTCTGTCTTTCATGAAAAACTTGTATTGACAATGTTTCGCGTTTAGCTCTGTAGATTCTGTTCCTGTCGTTCGTTCCTACAAGTTCTTTGACCTCTTCAAGAGGGAGTCTACCAGCCAAACCAAACCCATTCATCGGCGTAGCATTCGTCGCAGCCGTCACCCAGTACGTACATCTCCGTCACTATCGCAATCCCTAAGCAACTCTCATCTTACTCAACATTTTTCATCTTTTAGTGAAACACTTGATGTATACTCTCGTGTTTTTTCTGTCCCTATGGCTGCTTGACGCAATCATTTTTTCAATCATTCTTTCATAAGACCTATTTAATAGTATCTTTATTTCCTGGAAACACATTTGGTGAGTAGTCCCCTAGCTCCCGCTGTTAAGGACTCGGAGAGCTAACGTCATACTTGCTTCCAGCCTGTTCCCAGCTATATATATCTTTTCAAATTTTTTGGTTTTCGACACTCGGGTTCTTTTGGTTTCTTCATCGATGACGTGCAGTCGTTTCCTCTGCAAATGCGATGCCTCTACCTCCATTTCAACAAAATCAGGCACGACTCCGTTCAGGACTCTCAGCGCTACGCATACAAGGCTATCCATTGGTGCCTTGCACATTCTACTACTTACTCTACACAACTATGGTTATTCTCATGCCTACTTAGAGTTTTCATTTACCTCTTTCTACGACCCCTTTCACGTTCTACGTCTCCCACGACGCACGTACGACCGCACTTGTTCGAATCAAATATAGACACACCAATTGTAGATGTACCTTTTTGTGTACTTTTTGTACATGTACTTATGTACTCATGTTTTGACAAACGAAATAGACTTTACGGTTTCTAGAGCCTTTTTGGTTAGCTTCGAGAAAAACCTTGAACGTAAACCATTCGAGTTGCGGACGTTGGACATTGGACTGCCAGCCAAGAAAAAGAAAAAAAGGCTCTCACGTTCTGCCAACTCTTTCCGCACCCAATTCGCACCCTATTCGTCTTGTTCGAGCCTCGTACGACCAACCAAGACCATTGAAACGCACAATTTCCGCTATTGTTGGAAATTATGCATGTTTTGACGCGTGTTTCTCGCTCTCGGTATTATCGACGCTGCGAACGAAGTTTTTTTTGTTTACCGCCTTGAGGATTTTTGCCTCTGCCATTCATTTCGACCTCAAATCTGTCAATTTGTGCTTACGAGTACGGGCGCAGAGTATTTCACTTCGGACGGGACTTGGCCTCGAGTTGTCAATTAATAACTTTTTTTTACAAAATCTATGTACTGCTGTCCGTCAACCTTGGCAACTCGGGAGGTTTGACTCAATCAAGAGCGGGTATCCTTGTCACAGCAAAATTTTCTTGCTTGTCAAGGAGTCGGGGCGAAATCGGACTGAGACAAGCTGCTAAAGTTCTCCAATGTGCCAAATTACTACAGTCCGGGCGTGGGGATCTGCAGATATTTGGTATGTTTCCCAACAGCACTTTAATGCCTCGGAAAATCAAATCGTAAATTGGGGTGCAACTTTTCTCGGGACACGGAGACATCAATGGAATCGTGCCAAAGCTCTACCGGATTGAGTTGACTCCAGAATCATGGTGCTAGTTTGGCTTGACAGGGATTTGGTTAGGTTTAACCAACGGTCGACCACGGACAGGACTGAAATGGCTTGGGTTGAGGACCACATCAGTCTCTTGACTGGACTACTACCTTCTCGACCTTCTCGGAACCTTTTACACTTCTACTCAATACGGAACAGCCTCGCACGAACATTGGAACTCTGATATCGACGAGAATAAGAAGTCTACAGCGATTCTCTACTACCTCTCCGATTCAACACGACTCAGCACTCAAGAATAACAGATCAATCCAAGTAGTTTTACGATTTTTACTTCGCCTTCATATACCGTCTATTGCGAACGGGGCTTGCGCCCGATCATTTTTATAGGTAAACAGGAAAAGGGAATATTCCTTTAGAAATAATTATGATTCGGAGTGCGACACACAAAAGTTGGCTGGAAGCCAGTTCTCGTTATAATGCTCGACACGATCACATTTACAATTACAAGTGATAGGACTAGAAACTAGATACATCGAGACAAGGCTTATCCGAGATTTCGTCCAGACAAAAAGTAGTACGTGTTATGCTGACAGTTTGGCAAACACATCGTCGGCGGGAATACGCATATGATAGAAATAGCGGAAAAAAGATGCGGCCGGTCGAGTCACCTCCAGCTTCACCATAGCATCCGTAGTCACTACCACATAATCGAATTTCGGTGGTTCTGAAGTGTTGGCACCACGGAGGCTCGTCCACCAGGCTTTGTTAGAGAGCTTCACGTCGTGAGAAGGTGCAATGGTGACCTGAAACACAGTGACTGTGTTTTCACCTTCGTCATATATGAATGAATCAAACGTTGCCTGGTTGGGAAACTTTGGCCGATAATATTGGCTATTGAGTATCATGGTTAAAGCTTCCCTGTAGTCATAGACTTTGACTCCAGGAGTCAGACGGCGCTGGTCGCCAGGCTCGTCGTCGGTAATTTTGAGAACCAGGTCCTGGTCAATCTCCAGGAACTTAGCTGGGACCCTCTCGTCAATCTTGTAGAGGATTCGGTTCGGCTTTGAGTTCTCTTCATCCACATCGGCCACCACTTCTTCCTCGTTCCCCGTGTCCCTAGTTCCCTGCTTGCCCGTCCGACGCTTCTTGGACGGTAAAATCTCCCCAGATTGCTTCCTCTTCGAAGTCGTCTTTTGCTCTACCATCAAGGTTGCTCGTTCCATCTTCCGGATTGACCAAACACCACCATTTGCAATCTCATCGTGAATCTCGTTCATAGATGTGTGCCGCAATGGATCTAGTGTTGGGGATCGCTGATGTGAGTTCATAAAGTCCATGGACACCTTCTTTCCACGCGTGCGCAGCATGAAAGGTCAACAATTTGAGGACATGTCTGGAAACAATGCTGACACAAGGTTGATGACGAAATCGACCAGGTTCAACGAGAACGATCTTGTGAAGGACGTCGTTGGCCATATAATCCAAATCCTTAGCTCTATTGATGATGTTTTTGAGCGTGTCATATGAAGTAATTCCGGCAACAGCATCGCTGACTTCCCTTTCGTAGCATTCGAAAGTGAAATTCGATCTAGCGAAGCAAAGCAGGTTTCTGGTGGTGGATCCAAAAGTATTATAAAACCGTTCAACTTGCTCATTTGAAATCCTCGTATTGAGCACTTTGACACTAGAACCAGCTAGAGGTTCAAATGATTGATATCAGAACAACCTTGCCGAGAGCGCACCAAGTCTGCTCCTCGGACAGCAACATCGGTTTCATTATCCAGATCATGCGGACGCCCTCGTGCTTGGACATCCAGCTAATTCTCTCTTTCCGTGGCGAACAGGTCTGCAGGATACAGCGACCAATTGTCGTGATGGACTGTTCAAACCCGAAGTGAGGATTGGTGTCAACTAGACACCAGGTCGAATCCGGAATATATCTGTTCCAGACTCGGGGTGTGGGTGTTACAATTGTCTTGAACGCACCGTCCGCGCTGAAGAAGAAAATATCCTTTAGTTCGTACTGAAAAACCACAGGACGGCATCGGGTGAAACAGTAGAGAAGCGCGATCCATAATCCTATGGTTTTGCCTGAATAATATGCGTAGGTGCGATCGGTTTGTGAGCTGGCTTTGAAGAACGCACCTATCCCCGGATGACCAATAACAACGAATGCCGCAGCGTTCATCATGGGATCTTTCGTCACGTCGACCTTTTCACTTCCCCCGACCTCTGCCGTTAAACTTCCTACATCCTCTACCCGTTGGCGGTTCCCACTAATTTCACCTACATCAACATTCTCTTCAGGCAACCCTTTCGCAAGCCTCTCCTGGACGTTCCCATCGTCGCTATCCACCTTCTCTATATTGTTTTCGTTCAAACTGGTCCCGACATCAGAACTTTCGTCTTCGATGCCTTGGTCCTCTTTGTCCTCCTCTTCCTCTTCTGTAAGGAACGGTTCTGGTTTTGGTGTTCTGAAAAACCGCTCAGCATCCTTCAGACAGCGAAGGTACTCGTCCCTCATCAAAACCTTGCGGATACGCGAGGGACCAGGAAGAGGTGCCGAGAGGGAGAGTACCTTTATCCCGTTTCCTACTCCATCGCCATCGGAATCGTAAGCGGATGCTTTCCCCCAGAACTGCGACCAGAGTATGTATAGTTCATCGTCCTCTGGAAGGCGAGTTAGGCCAATTTCGGATTGCCACAGCGCAGAATTGCCGGGCATGGTCTGAGATTGCATCCTCACGTAAGCAAGCACACCCGTGAGTTGGAAATTGGATTTCTGAAGTATCGCCTACCTGTTTGGTCACTATTATGCGGGGTCAATCGTAGTAGATATAAATTAAAGTAGCAAAAATACAAGTTCTACTTGTAACGACTGTTAGTTGGTGATAACTCGTCCCAAAGCCTTTTGAGCATAATCATGGTCGGGCTGGAAGAAAACCTATCAGCAAGAGCGAATCAAGTGATGACAGAATTACACGCACCGAGTTGTTCCTTTCGATAGAACAAAAAGTAACCAACTACGACTATTAATTGACATATTAAAGCGATCCAGAATATCGGATCTGCCATCGGACTGCTTGAAAGACCTTCACCAGGATTCCATGTTGCTGCGTTAGGAAAGACAATTGATGGACTGAGAGCGTTGGGAGCAGTTGCACGGGCAATCATGACACACATTGAACCGATAATTTGGGACAATGCCAGCGTCGCACACACATGTAGACGTGAAAGAGTTTGAAGTAGGATCATACCCAATCCAACACCTTGAATAGCGTCAAGTACACCAAGCCAGAGCCAGAGAGACAGACCCAAGTAAGGTCCACTTCCACCTGCCCATGGGAGGTAGAGTGCAATGGAGGAGGCACCCCAAAATATCTGTAAGGGGTTGAGTATCACTGTGACAGCAGCCGACCAGACATACCTGACACCATCTGGGAGCCCCGAGACCGACGGCAAAGACTGGAAGGAGCCAAGTATGTGTCTTACTGGAGTGCGTCAAGATGAGAAGAATAGCGGCCCAAAGGAAGACAAAGAATGTGATGATCAAAAGGAAGATGTGCCACTTGGGGATGGGAACATCCCAGAGGAAAGTCCAGTTTCTGCCATAAGTCTAAAGCTATGAGACAAGGTGGGAAATTGTTGCAAGCAATACATACACCACTAAGCCAATAGTCACGTAGAATTTCAGAAGCAAAAAACCATAGAACCAATTTCCTACGAAACAATGTCGCCAAGAAATGAGGCGCTTTTGGAGGTATTTGAGTGTAATATTCTGTAGAAACTTGGTATAAGATCGTCTTCTTATGTCAAGACTCAAGAGGTAGATGTACCTGGAAGTCCCTTGAACATGAGATATGAAAATGCAAAGCTCATGATTGCCAAAGGCCAAACAATAATGCAGATCCACCGCGGGGTAATGTAGGTGTCCTTTTGTCTGGACCACTGATGTCCCCAATACCAAAGTGCCGCAACCCAGAGCTGTTGGGATCCTTGAATAATGCATGCACGAAGAGTCCATTTTTCAATAGCAGCGGCCTTGATTAAAAGTTCAAGTACTTAGCCATACAGAAAATTCGAACACATACCGCTTCTTCACCAAAGTTCAAGCTGAAGAACAGGAAGGCAGCAGCGGACGCAATGGCATAACACCACGTGGCCACTGACACGATTGCCCGATGAGCAGGATGGAGCAATGGAGCGACAGAAGGGAGGCCAATCAGGAAGAAAGCAAGTCCAAAGAATATCCATGGTGCAGATAGACAGCATGTGGAGGGTTTCCAACGGAACAATGAGTACCAGACAACTGAAGCAGCCAGGAATACGCCCCCTAGTACATAGGGTTGTATACTGTCTTGCCAGGATCTTCCGGTCAACAGGGTGATTTGAAAACTGGTGGCACTTAACATCTGAAGGTAATGTCAGGCCAAGCACCAGAAGGAATACAGAGTTACGCGCATTTCCCATTGCAATAATGATAGTATATAGGGGCCAACCAAACACTTCATATTGCAGTTTTGTCACAGAAGGATGTATATTGCGTAGAACACCATCACGTTCATCGGTAGATATTGGTGCGTCTGGAGCTAGTTGAGACATCAATAAGAGGCAACCCCTAGACATGATCAAACTCACAAGAGTAGACCAAAGGAGTTCCCAACACTGAATTGCGTTGGGACGAATGAATACTTGTTGCATTTGACAATTTGTCCTTGCGAACTTGGGCAAAGAAAGCTTCCTCACTTCTGATGAGGTATTTCTCAATAGAGAGGTCGTGCTCTGAGTTTTTATTATTCAGGTTTTGCAACCTCTGAACGAAATCAGCTGCAACGCTGCCATTGGCATCTGTAAACTATATGATTTTTTAGATGAAATTTTAAAGCACCAGAAGATTAAACTTACAGAGGTAACGGTTTTGTTGAGTGGTGAATTGGGGTTCCTTTCTACGATGGAGACGATAGAAGAAACATGGGTATAAGAGCTGAATGGCCGGATGTCAAACACTTGACGTTGGTCACGAGTAATAGCGAGATTGGCCTGTTTCATGGAAATTATTATCCAGGTGTGCACAAGAGTGTCTAGTGACGTACGTCATCCCCAGGACCTTCAGAAGTGAGTTGAGGTGTGTAGGCCTCTGCATCATCTGGCATATGTTGAATTTGACTCCATTGATCAGAAGAATCAGGGGTGTGTATTTCGGGGCAGTTGCGACCATCCCAATCAGGCTGCAAAGAATTAGCTTGGCGAATAAGATTCCAGCCGTCATTTTCAGTCATAGAGATAGGGCCGCCATCGCAGTTCGAATATCTCCACGCATTAGACCCAGCCAGATGTCGGCTACTATCGATACTGTGCCTATGGAGGTTTTCCATCCGTAGACACCATTCTACAACGGGGAAACGTTGTACTGCAGATCGAGCACGAAGTATAGCACGCTCTTCTTCTGTAGATTTGAGCGCCATCTTCATTGCCTTAGTCAACTGTGATAACAAGTGAGCTGTTGAGCTAGACTCGACAGGATACCACTGGAGAAGAAAAGTTAACGATAATAGCTATATCAGCACACTACAACATACCCAACCCGGCATCATACCCAGACCTCCAACACGGCTACCGACACCAAGAGCACCCTTCCTACCGAATTCGACGGCTACCAAGCCAAAAGGTTCGTCACGAGAAGGAATGAGAGCAAAATCAGCACCACTAAACACGTAAGGAGGGAGAGCGGTGAATTCGGGTCTCGAAAAGACCTGATCTGGGTACATTTCCATCAGGCGAGCAAGCTTTTTTACAGTAAGACGACCGTGAAGATCGATGACGGGACCAACAGCAATAAGCTGGATAGAAGGATGTTTCTCCAATCTAAAAAGACGATTACTAAAAGGTGAATATCAATACTCTTACAATTAGGCACCCACAAGCTAAGCATGACGTCGGCAATGAGATCTACACCCTTTTGCTTCGACCAACGACCGACGAACACAAACAAATCTGAGTTGGCATCCTGTTTAATGCTTGCCCACTCCTGGGCCTGACGCTTGAGTTCTAGACGAGCAGCTTCAGCAACATGATCGATCTGAATGTCTTTTGCCCTGGTTAGGTTATCGTCCAACGCCTCGGTGTCACTGACATCGGGATTGGGCAGAGAATCGACTTCCTTAAGAGTCCAGAGAGCAGGATAGCGGGCCCAGCTGCGTTTACTGTACTTTTCGGAAACACCTACGACACCGATACTCCTTTGGTGAATACTGATGAAGGAAGCGGCTGCATGCAATAAATTGAAAGTATTTCCGAGTTGGACGTATTTGACGCAGTGCTCCTTACTGATATTAAAAGCGGAGCATACTTCCTTCATTTCTTCATTGGTTCGAAGTGGCCAGAGACCCTGGAACTCTGCGTTGTGGAGAGACAGACAAACGGGAAGAACTTTTGGAAGCAAGTAGATGGGTGCAAGAGTTCCGTGATAATCATTCATATGGTAGATGTCAATTGTAGGAAAGCGACGGACAGTAGCAGCGATAGCTTGGTTCCAACTCGAGTAGAAGACGGCAGAATTTAGATCATCCATACGAGCAGGGTAAGGATCTGCCTTAGTTTGTGCACGGAAGACAGGACTATCAAGAATAACGTAGGTGATGTTGTCCAGGACATGAATATCCACTTCGATAAGGTACGGCTCATTAAAGACGACGACCTCAATAGGTTCTGCGGGATCACCACGAGGATACTCCAGATCCTTGACTTTGGGAACAACCCAAATGAGATCGACGTCGGTCATAGCTTTGCCGATCAAACTGGACATGACACCGAGACCGCCAATTTTGGCCTTCAGTTTCCAGTCAAAGATCTCGTATTCGAGAGTAGCGAGGAGGACTTTTCGACGCTTATTCTTGTCCTCAGGCCAACCAATGACCTCTCTTGTGTGTTTGTGACCTCCACCAAAGATCTTTTCAAGCATCGACGTAGCATCTTTCAGAGGTTTGGACTTGTCACTAGAGGTATCAAGAATGGGAATGGATTTGGCCTTGACGCCAAATCGATTGTATTTGATCCCGTAGAATGACCACACAAAGATCAAGACCGAGAGAATTCCGGTGACGATTGGAATAAAAAGCAAGAGCGCATATATGATGGCACTGACGATAGATTGTCCACGAGGTTCAAGACTCCAAGTCATAGTGGCATCATCAACAAGTAAGGACCATGCGAGATGGGGAAAAGGAGGAGCCGATATATTTAGGTAGTTTTGAGCGACGGTGTTGGGCGGAAGACGGTCAAGGACACCATCTCCGTCCGTGTCACCATAGTAGTAGTCATCAAACCCCCAGACATTGAGCTGTACGTATGTCGGCCATGTAGTCATGATTTCCAGCTCCCACTTCCCGTTATCATTCAACTCCATCAGGTGCGCGAGCCCCTTGTCAAAACCCCATTGGTTGTAAGGTCCGCGGGCTAGGAATCGGGGAACACGACGAAGCTTTCCCAAGTAGTTGGCATCTGCATGAACTACGGCTGCGGTCGAGAGTGTTGCAGCGCTCCAGTCTAAAATGATAGGGTTAATATACACGAAAATGTTCATCGAAGCAACTCACATTGTACAACGATATGCACACCATCCCAGAACATGTCAGTATCTTCGAACAAGGTGAGGTCTACAGTAGTCGTATCCTCCCAATTGGTCCAGTTAGTCCATGTCTGACCAAAGTTCATCGAATAGCGGAATTTCTCGGCTCCGTAGGCAGAATGCGCAAATAGGTATATGCCATCGGATTCGGTAAGTGCTGTGTCGCTATAATCGTTCTCTGGGAAAACCACGACATTGTAGGACGAACCCTTTCTCAATAGCAAGTGATCTTTGGACTGTAATAGAAGAATCTTTGAGCACAAAAAACGATAAATATCACAAGTCAACAACATACCCCAGTGGAATTGCCTGCTAAACTCAGAGGATTATCCAGAGTGATGGTTAAGACACCGTCGGGAACATTAGTCAGGGTAGCATTCCACGCCCACACAGTCCGCGAAACACCCTGGACGATTCCGGTATCAGGACTCGATTTTTCTTCACACTGAACATTGGTGATAGACGGCAGACTAGAGCTACGACCGGATGAAGACATATTAAATGTGATCGAATTTGTCACACTGTCGCAGTCCATTTCGGTGTTGAACTCAAGGGAAATGTTTACAGCAGGCTCGCTAGGGTCTGACAGAAGTCGGAAATCGTGTCCAGGAACAAATTTAGTGAGGACTGGCGGAGGTGCGACCCACTGATCTTCGGGAACAAACGCTTTGAAGCCATATCCGGCCATGGTAACCGAACCGAGACATCCAACCCAGGGTGCTTGACCGTCGTTATTAACAGACGATGACGAGTCTTCGAGAGTATAGGTCTCGTACGGAGCAAAAAGATTGCGCACAGTAACACCAGATTCGTATGGTGATGGAATCCACTGACCACTTTTACAGTTGTTGTTCCAAGTTTTGGTGTCGTTTTCGTTGGTGTAAAGCAACCAGACCTGATCCCTGGACCTGCCGCCCACAGTCTGAACAGTGTCGAGTGCAGAACGTGAGACGGACCAAAGACCCATTTCTGTGGGAATGCCGTAGGAACCAGGAAGCTGAATCTGATAAGTCCGCCTTCCAGCCTGGAGGAGGTTAAAACCGTCCTGAAGAGACCCATACACGCTACGGAGGTAATGGAACTGAGAGAAAAGCCGTCTAGAATCCATGGTTGGATCGAAATGGTCCAGCGCCATCCAGTCGTCGTGACATCCTAGAGTCGCTTTATCTAGAGGCATGTCGGTATACAGCGTTGAACCAAGCTTGTAACAACCATGTCGTTTCCAAGCTTGATTGCTAGTCATAGCCTGCCGTCTGGTATAGATTGTTGTCAGTGATCGCAGAGCATCTTTCTAAAAGTAACCCTACCCGAAAATATAGTTACTAGCCGTCGAGTCATATGAGTAGAAATTCTGTTCCTCTCCGTAGAAGTACTGGATACAATAGTAAGTCACAAAGACGAATAAATAATTAACAATTAGCCAACCAGAGGAATACCAGGCAAGACCAATGCCGCTATAAACATTGCCAATACGCCGCGTTGTGTTCCATTTGACAAGCTAGGCCAACGAAAAACATCAAAGTTACTAGAGCCATACATATGCCTCGGGTCTAGAAGGCCAGTTTCGGCGTTGAGAAAGTCGTTGGTTACAAGCATCTCGCTCCACGTCTCTACAAAATCGGTATCGCCGGTAATGTTACCATCCATGCCCAGAAATCGGGTTATTGCGTGATATATTGGATAGTGGAAAGCTACTCCATCCAATGCGTTGAGACCCTTCTGGCGCATAAAGTACTGGTCGTCATCGGAAGTGACATTAGCAGCAGCTAGAAGCCCGGACGGTAGCATGGTAGGTGTACGGCCACGTCCACTGAACGCAAATTCAGCCAGACACAGACGAATTACAAACACACAAAAGACGTACAGGTAGAGGGATCCAAAAGTATTTCCACCTGTAACTTCACCTGAGATGAAAAAGTTTTTCTTGCCGAGTTTGGAGGCGCACAAACGAGTTGAAGAGGTCCATTGAGCAAGTGCGTCAACAGTGACTTGAAGGGCTTTATCGATACGGATGGCGTCAATGTCAAGAGCAGTGATTAACATGCAAGAAAAGGTGGTGAGTTTAGCCATGACGTGAGGTTGCCACTCCCTGAGGCGATCCTGGACTGAAGAGAACTTGGACAACTGACGCTGCCAATCGGGGTGAAAACCAAAAGCCTCCATATCGCCATACTGGTCAAAGTCAGATGCCATGCAACCGTTCGTTTCGATAGTAATGGGATCTCCGCTATCAAGCCAGAAGCTGGGCATTTTGCAAGAGGCGTTTCGTTCATTGGCAACCTTGAAAACTTTCAACATTTGTGGAGCAAGCTGGCAAACGTACAAGGCTCTTACATTGAAATCCATATATCTGGTGAAATTCCATGGCGGGTAGTTGGGAAGTTTCCAAACGGCATTGTACTCGTCTAAACTGAAAGGAGTACTTGTATTGAGGTACCTGAAAGTACGGAATTAGACAATTCCTCATCTTGGCGATACTGACCACGAGCACTTGCCCTTCAAAGCCAATCAAATCTCCCATGGTACCAACCGTAAAATCGGCCATGAAATACATGCCACGTGCATGTATTTCATCAATGGCCTCAACCCAGTCATTCAAAGTACCCCAATGAGGATCGAGAACAGTAAAATCAAGGGGAGAATAGCCTAATTATGGAGGAATAAGTCCGGCGTGCGCGTCGAAGCAGTGGAAAAACTTACTATCCGCTTGCCATATCATGTTCAGGAATGGCGTACCAGAAATATAGATGACCTTGATACCCATGCCCTGTAGATAGTCGAGTTTGGCGACGAGACCTTTGAGGTCACCTCCATAGCGAAACTGGGTCTCGCGATAGTCGTTTTCGAACATGGTCCCAAAATAGTCATTATTGGACGGGTCACCATCTGCAAATTTGTCGAGAAGGACGGTGTAAACAGGGAGAGATCGCCAATTGTCGGGTGATGGGTTGTAGGTAGTGTTCAAACGGGATGTGGAATACTTGGTGGGGTCCGCGGCATCTTTGTTTGTGTTGATGTTGTAATCGACGAGATCCTCTCTGTACGGGGAGGCCTGAGTAACAGGCAAGAGGAGATGAAGAAAAGCAAGGGCAGTCGACCAATGCATTGTAAAGGAAAAGGTAAAGACAGAAAGATAGGCCTCCACACACGCAGTTATAAGGCGCAGTGAGGGATTGCTTCTGCATTGAGTACGATTTACGTTCTCATAGAGAAGGATTTCCGAGGATAACGACAACCCTCCATGAAGGTAGATCATTTTCCTGGGTACCTTTTTCGAATTCGGATGTCACTGTAGTTGACTGGTCCACAACGACGTGAGGCCGAGAGCAAACGAGGCTTCGGAACGAGTAGGAAGCGCGGAGGATGTACTTCGACCAGAACACGGAAGCATCGGAACAGCTTGTATTGCTGGATGACAGAACAAAGATTCCGTGCTGACCATCTGGTCGAACGCGGTATATACGAGAGAGACAATGTTCTCGTCAAGGTCCGATAATCGTAGAATGGAGGCAACGGCATTTGGGCCCAACACATGCAACACCAGAAGGACACAGAGATGGCTTCAAACACCGAAGGAAACTCGATCTTGTTATTCAACGACTTCAAGGTATATCACCGGTCACGTTTTGATAACTTTTTCTCCAGGATCGCTCCAACGAGAATGGGATAACCGAAAGGTTTCTGACATGGATGAACAAAGGCATGCAACGTGTTCCCAAATCTCCAGAGTGTCAAATCGAATAACAATCAGGAGCGGATTACAGCAGTAGCATATACCGATAGAAGGATCAATACATCCGCAACAATGTATACAAGCCTGGCCCGCTGTGCCTGAAAAAAGGAAACGACAATGTGCCCAGCTATTGGACCATCTTGACTGATGGGTCCGGAAGCTGCGGTCACGGTTATATTGTCGATAAGCACTCTTGGCAGAAGAAAGCTATCCAAGGTAAGAAGGTCTGGTTTTTAAAACAAAGGGACGAGGTCACCGTTGTTTCGCGGAGAGAACTCTCCACGTGCAATTGCTTCACGGAAGACAAAGAGCATATGAGAGCGAACGCAAGACTGAGAAGCCAAGCTGGGTAAGAGGAGCCGAGCAGCTGGTTTAAAGGCTAAGGTCTGGAAATGTTTCTTTCAATAGAGGTGTGCATGAGCATGTCCACAGTTAGATCGCTGGGTCCCGTCGTGGCCTTTGGTATTATAACGCAGTAGAGCTAGCAAAATACTATTTTCTTCTACTCAAATCAAGACTTTGAATGAATGAAAAGCACGCACAAAGGGCCTCCCAATATACCGCCTTCCGGATCGAGTTTAAATTCCCTTTCGCTGTAACTTCAGATAACATACAATGACCAGGTTGATTTGACTCTGAATCTTCTGTCAAAAGGGGGGGAACGCATCATTAAGAAAATGCTTGAATAACATTCCGCGCTGCGTACGCAATGATGGAAGCAACTTGGCAGATTTTGTGGTTACTTCTGCTGCCGATCCAATTCGTGAAATCTACTATGAGGAAGAGCTTCAGATTTGATTATCCAGTTTTCGAAGGCAAGCATTCCGGGAGAGGTCGACTCGGCAGAGATGTAAGTAAGAGAAAAGAATCGAGGTCAGCGTGACGCCGCGGACGCTTCACGTTCTCTGTCAGCAGTTTGTGCTCTATACTCGACATCCTGCGTAATTGCGAACAAGTTAAGCATTTTTGATTGTGAATGCCCGCCTCCAGCCTTCGGCCCCAACTGGAAGAATGTAATCGCAAAAATGGCTACACAGCTTGCATTTCGGCCCCAGTAAAGTTCTCTATTATGATGGAAATGGTGCGTGGATCCGCAGTCTAAAAAACCGCTTTACTGCCTACTAGACAATATCTATAGAGTCGTGATACATCTATCCCAACTATGATGAACTATGATGGATTGGCAGTTGGGATCTGACATCACCTTTGTCTTAAGTACCACATCGATATCTCTTTCTGAATATCATCACCATGTCCCAGCCTTTCTCCCTTACTCGGCACTTGTCGTCGCTCACTGAATCCCAGTCGTATACCTCAGCCACGCAGCACCCTTTCCTCCGTGCAGCAGGCGATGGGACCCTGTCGAAAAACCTCCTCTCATTCTGGCTCTCCCAAGACCGTATCTATGCTGCACACGCGTACCCCAAGTTTATCGGTTCTTTAATCGCCAATATACCTTTCTCTTCATCCGATCTCAGCTCAACCAATACTTCCGAAGCTCTCAACCAGAGAGTTCTCCAAATGCTCTCTGCATGTTTGACAAACGTTGTCCGTGAAGTCAACTTCTTCCATGAGACTTCGGCCAAGTGGGATTTGAAGCTTGATGGATGGGAAGAAAGAAAAGGAACAAGAGACTATACTGCCGAGATGACTAGAATCTCGGCGAATGGAAGGATTGAAGATGGTCTAGTGTTTTTGTGGGCTATGGAAAAGGTTAGTTTCGTCCTTGTCGTCGTACTGTTCTCTTTGTAACATGAAAACTTTGTATCATAAAAAGGTCTATCTGGACGCTTGGACTTTTGTTCGCAACCATTCCAATTCCGACCCCGCTGTCACTGCTCTTGCTCAAAACTGGAGTTCCCCTGAATTCGTCCAATTCGTGGATGCATTAGGTGATTTGGCTGATTCTTTTGCTACATCTAAAGGGATAGAGCCGGATCGCAATCCCGAAGCTTGTAAGAGAGCTGAGGAAATTTGGAACAGAGTAGTAGAATTGGAAATTGGATTTTGGCCGGAGTTCGGTGAGGAGGGAAAGTAAACGAACGGCGAACTTGGATCGGTCGAGTCAGGATTTTCCTATACGAATAGTTCCAGACTTGACTATCTTGCGATTTGACTGATCGGCTTGGTGTTCGGAAATTTTACGGCCTCGCTGCGATTATAGACACTGATATCCTTGACCTTGGTTTGGGGAACTGGAATGTAAATCTAGGCCTACTACAATCAGATTATCCTGTACTTATATGTATTCATTCGTCTTTATTTAACCAGTAATTCTCTCCGTAAGAAATAAAAAGTTCCTTGCCAGCAGGAACTTTTTTGTCTATAGGCATTCCATGTCAAACTTGGAAAGAACGGAATAATAGGTACACCCACTTGTGATAAAAGAAATACGTCTCTCGCCATTGACCAAATAATCTGTAACCGATTTCAGTAATTGTCACTGCAGTTGTTCATGACGGGAACGTACGTCTGGCGTCGCAATTTGGCCTTTTACTATCATTCAAATAACGAGTTTCGTTGCCCAAGGCAGCAGCATCGAGTATTCGCTCTTCTTGAGTCCTTTCTAAAGAGAACATGTAGTTAAGATGTCGATAATTGTTGAGAATTCTGAAATCGTTTATGACATTGATTAAAACTAGATTCGGACTCGGTTCAAGAAACGCACCCTCTCGAAACAGTTATAGCGCTCCACGGATCACCATCACTATGACGGTGTATTTCACCTATATACTCTGCAATACCGTTCAGCGATGATTCAAAACAACATACAAAGGATTAACCTCCGATCCATGTTTGAGGCGGTATTATGCTTGTCGCAAACGCGCCAAAACCGTATTTTGACGGTTTGATCTCAATCACCTGTGAGAATTTGTGCGTTGGTCTCTCCTCGATTGTACAGATTCGAACAGCATCGTACTTACAGGAGACTCTTGTCTTTGTATATTTATATTCTGACAACGCCTGGGAAGCTGATTACGTTGAGGTTTCTTTCGACGGGGTACAGGCTTCAAATTAAACTCTCTCAATCCTAAATATACTTGTCAGAACTAGTTGGGCGGGGATATTCGACAGAGCTTACCCCTTGCGAAGGTGTACAAGCATCAGTTCGGTATAACCAAACATCATAAAGCCTAGATTACTTACGCGGCATCGCACCTCTTGCAAACAAGAGGATCGCATTCCCTACCCAGCTGTTTACAACTACAAGATCTCTTACAATAATCCGTACATGAGCATCCGGTGTAGCGTATTCCACCTGTACGACGCAAGATCAATTCGTGGGGCAGCAAACTACAGCGACACTTACATTTTTCAGAACAACGGCAGCTGAAACTACAAAATTGTCCTGCATTGAAACACGGACAACTAGAATCTCTGCTACAAGGGCCCTTGTGAAAGCATGGATCCACGCGAATCTCATAATTCGGACCGACTGCTAGGGTATCGGTAACTATTATTCGTAGTCAGGAAAGAAAACTTCGATGGCAGAAAGAATTGCAAGCTCACAGTCCTTCGGAATTCGCGTTCGTTCGTCTTCTTCTGCGTTCAGATCATCGATGTCTTCGTCCTTGATAAGTTCTTTACGATACACGAATACCTTAAAGTATACCGTCAACTAAGTAACTTGGAATGAATAATAATAAAAACAGACCTCCCAACACGGTTTTCTACACATGGGTGCGAGATCACACGGCGATACGTCTGGCTGCAACCTAAGGATGGTTTCCAACACTTCCACATCTTCAACATCCCATTCAAGTTGATCCTAGAACAAATCGAATCGATTTCCAATTCGAAGACAAGAGAAATCAAAACAACACTGACAACAGTGACCTGCTCTAGTTCCAACTGTTCCCAACTACGGGCGCAGTTCCTTCCAGGACTGCATACAAGTGGTTTTCCCGCTGCTAGCCATACGGATGTACTATCCTTGGAAGCAGCTTTAGTCGGGGGTCCTTCGAACGAGTAACCTGGAGCATTGCGCTTTAGTTCAAGTATTACAGTCATTTGATAAGGTACTCACTGTGAACTCTACAACTATTATGAATACAATTCAAACTCGAACAAAATCGTTCGAGTCCAACTTCAATCTCCTCACTCATACTCATAATCGTAGGATCATTCGATCTTACACTCGGTAAATCCGAGGACGTCGCAGGCCATTGAAGAGCATCTCTAACAAAAATCGATACGTTCGATAGATAAATAAATAAACTAATAAACGAAGAACCCCAAGAAATACTCACCTTTGACTATACTCCCACAAAAGTCCCCAAGCATGATTAACCCTCACCGACCTCCCCAAAAGCTCCGTATCATCAATCATCTGTGCAGTAAACCTCTGCGCAGCTAATCTCCTTATCACTTCGACTTGTAACGCTTCCTCTATATAATCACGACAGTTTTGAATTCGGATTAGCAAGTATAAGTATCACGGCCGAGGAGAAGCACCCACCATCCGGATCCCGAAACTCCTCTCCCCAAGCAATCACTCTATTCCCAAGATAATCATATATCGGAAACTCTGGATCATCCGCGTGGGGGATAAACGCTACTGCATCTGATGTAAACTTGTCGATTTCCCTCATATTTCGTTGAGAGGGTGTACATGAAAAGTATGGGGGACAAGGGGGAACTTTTTTGCCTGGGCGAGCGCGGATGGTTTGTAGAGACAAGGTAGACTTTGATGTTGATTCTGCTGTCTCTTCTTCGTCACACCCAAAATCATGTATCGTAATAAACTCCTCTTCGTCCTCATCCTCATCCTCATCATCATCACGATACCCCACCCGAAACCTCGAAGTCCGAACCTCACAATCCCTCTCCAACAAATCCAAAAACTCTTCCCCAAAAGACATATCAAAACCCTGATCCTGGTCCTTGGAAAGACTCGAAATCACAACCCGACACTCTTCCTGCTCCCACACATAAAACTCTCTACACACTTGATCATAAACCTGTTTCACGGTATCGTAACGTTCTTGAGGAGTGAAATTTGAAGGATCGGGGATGAAGGGAGGAGGAGTGAGTTGTTCGTTATCGTCCGACATGAATGCTCTATAGAAAGACGCGTCTAATGAGTTTATGAAAGAAGATAGCATTCCACGCGTCGTCACCGCGTCATCGCCAAAGGGATTCTCAGGCTTCTCTCCGCAAGGTCCAACAAAAACAGGTATCTCTGTATATCTCGACTGTCCATAAGCCATCCCCAACATTACATAGTCTACCGTAATAGTACATTAATTTTTTTCTCTAGTCCGTCAAAAATCGATATCGTGAATGAAATGAAACAGGAGGAAGTGGTACGAAGAAGGAAAGGAAAAAGAAAACAAGGCAATCAACACAAGCCCAAAAAGTAACACATTCCTCCCAAGCTTGATCTAGTCCTTCCTTCCTTCCATCAAATGCATGAATAGCAAAACAAGGTCGTCCTCTACTCGGTAGTAACACTCTTGGCCAAATTCCTCGGGAAATCAACATCATAACCCTGCCCAACAGCAAGATGATAACTCAACAACTGGAGCGGAATAATGTTCAACATTCCCTGCAAACAATCCACCGTCTTGGGGACCCTAATCGTCTTTGCATTCTTGGGGATACCCTCGTCGCCTTCATTGCAAAGAATGATGGGTTGAGCTTTTCTAGCAGTGATTTGGGCGAGAGCGCTTTGGACTTTGGGGTAGAGCGAGTCTTGAGTCATGATGATGATCACGGGCATGTTTTCGTCGATCAAGGCGAGGGGACCGTGTTTGAGTTCACCGGCGAGGATACCCTCAGAGTGCATGTAGGAGATTTCCTTGATCTTGAGGGCACCTTCGAGACAGGTAGCGTTTCTGTTGTTGATTCGTTAGCATAGGGAACGACGACGACAGCGAAAAAAAAAGCGACGCACTGGAATCCTCTACCCATGATCAACAAACTCTTGTTACCAGTAATAGTCTTGGCAAGTTGTTGAATCTGCGAGTCCATCTCAAGCACCTTTTTGATCTGGGCGGGCATCGCATGAAGACCAGCAATGATCTGGTTGCGACGCTCAGTCAACGAGATACGGTCCTCGGATAATTGGATAGCCATCATCAATAGTGCAATGTACTGTGACGTGTAGGCCTAGAAAACGGGATCTATTAGCAAAAGCGGCAGTAGAGCACGGAACATAGCATACCTTGGTAGAAGCAACACCGATTTCAGGGCCCGCGTTGATATGTACACCACAGTGAGTCTCCCGAGAAAGCGTGGAACCGACAGTGTTGACGACACCGACACAAAGAGCACCTCTCTCAAGACAGTACCTCAAAGCCAAGATCGTGTCGGCAGTCTCTCCACTCTGAGAAAGGAATGCACAAACGTCATCTCGGAAAATGGGCGTCTTGCGATCCAAAAAGTCACTAGCAAGCTCAACGCTGATAGGAATCTCGGTCAATTCTTCAAAAATGGCACGAGTAGCAACGCAAGAGTGATAACTCGTTCCGCAAGCGATAAACACCATACGTCTGGCACGTCGAATGATGGGAAGATATGCACGCAGACCACCAAGGGTGATTTGGTTGGTGTCAAAGTTGACACGACCACGCATGGTATTGACGACAGACTCGGGCTGCTCGTAAATTTCCTTTTGCATAAAGTGGTCGAATTTGCCCTTCATGATGGCAGCAATCTCAATCTCGAGGGTCTCGATGCTTCGAGTGGAAGCCTTTTCGGCAGCAGATTGTGCTTGGTCGTCTTTGCTTCGGAGACGGTGGATGTGGAGTTCACCATCGGCAATGTGGGCAATGTCGTCATCTTCGAGGTATAGGACACGCTTGGTGTGCTCGACGATGGCAGCAGCGTCGGAAGCGACGAAGAATTCGATGGGTTGAGGGAGGCCGTCCTCGGACATGAAAGCACGAGATTGAGTGCGCATGACTTTGGGGTTGGCAGAAGGAGGTGCGAGGAGAGAAGAGGGAGAGGTTGGTTGGACTGTAAAAACGCGCATACATTAGGATTAGACGTGCAGAATAAACAAATCCACGTACGAGTGTCGGCCTTGACATTGTCTGCATCTTGGCCAGCAAACTCGACATCGACAAAGTCAACCTTGAGCTTTTTGTCGGTCTTGACACCGATGAGAAGAGGAGAACCACGACGAGCAGTGACGACTTCGTTGGGGTAGTGAATCGATTTGAAGACAAATGCAAAGGAACCTTGGAGTTCCTTCAAAACAGTCTTGACCAAATCGGTGAAAGTGAGGTTGCCCTTATCCGCAGTTGTGTCGTAAACGTATTTCAACAATTTGGCGACAGCCTCTGTGTCGGTCTCGGACTCGAAGGTGTAACCGCGCTTTTGGAGAACGGTCCTGAGTTCAGCGTTGTTGGTAACGATACCATTGTGGACGACAATGAATTCAGCCTTGGGGTCGGAGCGAAGAGGATGGCAGTTGGTGGTGGAAGGAGGACCATGGGTAGCCCATCGAGTGTGTGCAATGGAAACTTGGGAAACAAAGATCTTGTTAAAGTCGACAGAAGAAGAAGCGATCTGCTTGCGGAGACCGGCGACTTTGCCGACTTCCTTGAAAAAGATGACTTCACCAGGTTTATCGCCATCAGTACCGAGACCAGCAGAGTCGTAACCACGGTACTCTTCACGAGCGAGACCGCCACAGAGAATCTCCAAAATCTCCTTGCGATTCTGTTGATTGCAAAGTCAGAATTGAAAGAAACGCGTAAAGGCGTGGTACGATGATGACTTGTCAACGCATCGCCAGGGGCGATTCGTCTCTGATTGCACGCAGCACTGGACAACGTCGTGCCAACGCGACCGATACGTGATGCAGCGCATCGCCAGCAACCTTATACAAGAAGACCCACCTTTTCCTTCAAAAAGTTACAGTAGGCAAAGATTCCACACATGATTTAGAAAAAAAAGTCGTCGAGGCTGTATCGATTTGACAATCAGCAAGACGAAACGCGAAGCAATGGAAAAGAAACGCACCGTAAAGATATTGAAGAAGATGAAGGATAAGAACAGGTGAAGGATCTGGACTAGTGCAACAAGATTTATAGCGACGCAAATAACCCTAACCCTGGTATCCGTTGGCGTACTGTACAGCCATCCAATATTTTGTACTGCTCCTTCATGCGTTTCACCACCGCTTTCGTATCTTCGCTTCAAAATTTTCAGCTGGCGGCCTTCTCTCATTGTGTCCCTGTAAGCGATGTGCATCTTTACCTTGGATCGTGTCGATAAGCATGGCGGAGTGCGAATCCCCGGATTATGGTCTTTCTTCTTACGGCGTCCCTTGACCGCACCTGTCCCGCTGCTTGGCTAAACTTATGGTATCTTGTCGGTCCGGTTTATTTATGAACCATACCTGCTGAACGTATCTCTTGAGCTCTGGAATGGAGTTTTTGACTCGAGACCTCAAAGCCCCAGCTTGCCTCAAGGCCAACTCGACCCTGTAGCATAAAACACATGAACAAAGTTCTTTCCAGTTTTTGAATGCACGTTCTCCACTATCAAAGGACAAGTTGCAATCAATCAGGCTTGATAAATTCAATTCCCAACAACGTGGGCCGTGGGCGCTGTTATAGAAAGATACTAAAACGACGCTCGCCGGAAATTCAAAGGAAAAGTGGAAGTGGGTTCTTTTGCTCGGTGATTACGGAGGGACGCTCGGGCTCAAGTCGGGCGCTGACTCAAGGCGTGCATTGGCTCAGATCTCTATAGATCTCTCTGATCTGATTCAGGGAAGAGAGCGCGACGCGACGCGACTTGGACCACGTGTGCCTGCAGGCTGCACCGTCCTTCTCTGCTGTCACTTCAGTCGTCCATGCTTTCCATGCTTTCCATTGTCGTTGCAGTCAAAGCAGTAGTCCATCCATCTTTCAGATGTACTTTCTCCCCCTAGATACATACTAGTATGTCTGTCATGTACAAATACATCGAATTCCATTCAACTTGCATAAAGACTTGATTAGAATCATCGCCTCCGACGTCTGCGGCAAAAGTTGCCCACCCAATTGTAACCCAGAGTCACAACAGACCAAGGCAAACCTCGTCTGTATCCATCAACCCACTCCTCCCAGGGTCCAACCATGTCTTCCGAACCAATATCCTTCTCCGCCGAATCCTATTTCGCGACACAACTCCCACCACCAACTCTAGAGCACGATATCGCCGGCGTTCGAAGCTTTATCTCCCGTCAGCAAGCCTCTGGAAGGAACGTTGTACTGGTTACTGTGCGTCTACAACTTAAAACTAAAAGCCGCATCTTTCCCGATCCTGAAGCTTTTTTGTAGAGCGGCGGAACGACTGTACCACTAGAGCTCAACGTGTGAGAGCCTCTCCTCCATAACTTCACCTTGTGGTTGACGATCGACAGTGTACGCTTCTTGGACAACTTTAGTGCAGGTGCGTCTTTTTCTTTGGAATCTTGGAATCCATCTATCGATCATCTCAATCTCAATCTCAATCTCTACCTACATCTTCCTTTCCCTCTATGATCCATCACAGGAACCCGAGGAGCAACATCCGCAGAATACTTTCTCAAATCTGGCTATGCAGTCATTTTCATGCACCGCCAATTCAGTCTACAACCGTTTAGTAGACACTACTCCCACTCGACCAACCCTTTTCTAGATTTCCTAGAGATCGATGGGATTTCCTCTACCTCTTCACCTCCCTCGGAATCACCTCCCTCGGAATCACCTCCCTCGGAATCACCCCCTTCCTCGGATCCCCAGATAACCGTAACCCCTTCCAAACGCACACACCTCCTCCAAGTCCTCACAGCCTACAAACAAGTCCACGCTTCCGAAACTCTACACACACTCACTTTTGTCACTGTGAACGATTACCTATGGCTTTTACGAGCAGTCAGTCAGGAATTGTCAGTGTTGAATAGAAAGGCGATGTATTATCTCGCAGCGGCTGTTAGTGATTTCTTTTTGCCTAGGCAAAAGATGGTGCGTATCCCACTCGTTGCTTATGCATACACAGTGATAATAATAAACCCCGCTCAGTCCGAACACAAGATCCAATCCGGAAAAGGAAGTTTGCATATTGAGATGGATCAAGTTCCAAAGATCCTCAAACCAATGGTAGACGAGTGGACGAGGAATGGGTATATCGTTTCGTTCAAGGTGCGTTTCTCCTCTCTTCTTCTCGCGTTCTTGCCCCAACCAACCAACTAACCAACCCTCCTCGTAGCTCGAAACAGACCCAGCCCTCCTAATCCCCAAAGCCCGTACATCCCTTGAACGATACGGCCATCAAGTTGTTATCGGGAATGATTTGAATAGGAGAAAGTTTGAGGTTGTTTTTGTAGAGCGCAAAACCAAAACCAAAAATGCGTCGGGTCAAGACGAATTCGAGGAAAACTGGTTGAAGATTGATTTGAGTAAGGATAAGGAAAAGGAAATCGAGGAGGATATTGTGAGAGAGTTGGTTAAGAGGCATGAGGATTGGGTGAGAGGAGGAGTGCTTAATTAAAGGGTTAAATGGAAGGAATAGAGAAAAGAAGTTGTAACTGGAATGTACACATATACACTCGCTCTAATGCATCTGCTTCAATACTTCGTAAAATCATCTGTATTGAAAATCATCCAAGTCATCTACTAGCGTAAGAAAAATAAAAATTCATACAACATGCATGATTAAAGGTATACGTATCTAAATAAGTATGCATCCAGTCCGTTGTAAGTAATATCCAGTCGTCAAAGGAAAAGCAAAAAGTGTAGATATCTGTCGAGCATCTCATCTCATCTCATATATACAAACGTGAACATCACCACCACAAAGGCGATCTACTCATCAACCTTGATACCCCCAACTCTAGCCCAAAACATAACCTCTTTAAGCCTGATAACCTCCTTCCACGTACGTTCCTCCCAAGTAGCATCCCCGATATACACTTCGGAAGATTCATCCTCTCTCTCCTCGGAAGCCCTATTGGGCTCAGACTTGATATCACCATTGACCAGAGTAGACACCACTGTCTCTGAAACTTCCTTTTCGGTCCCAGACTCTTCCTCCGAGGGAGGCGCAACAGCAGCAGCCTCATCATCGTGGTGATCACCAGCGTCAAAGACCAGTGTCGAATCCTTGGCAGTCTCACCAGTTTGAGCAGCTGGAGCCTCTGGGTCTGCAGCCGACGCTGGTGCTTCTTCCGTCTTGGCTGGCTCAGCGGTACTTTCCTCAGACTTTGGTGGTTCACCCTCTCCAGAAGACGACGCAGCAACTGCGTTTTCAGCATCATCAGCATCTGCCTTTTTAGCTCCATCTTCCTCGGTAGCACCAGCCACTTCACTCGACGTGGCTTCACCAGAAGTTGCCCCGGATCCCTCAGCAGGTGCCGATACAGAGTCCTTTGCAACTTCTGCTGAAGAACCCTCCACCGGCGCTGGTGCTGGAGCTTCACCTTCCCGAGCAGCATCCTTTTCATCTTCATCAACAGAACTCTCCACTTTAGAAGCCAACATCGACGTAGGCCTCCTCCCCGCCGCCCGTCTCGGAAGAGGCGGAGGTGCACCAGGAGCAGGAGAAGCTGTTCGAGAAGGTACAGCAGGCGGAACCGCAGCAGTTGAACCGATGACAGGTGTACTCGGTGTACCAGGCCTGGATTCAGGCAAAGGGACGCGAGTTGGAGATGATGGTGGTTTTGCTACTACTGCTGCTGGTGCTACTGCTGCAGTTTCCGTCGGTGAAGGAAACATCGAATCTCCATTGAGCATTTTCGCGGTAGGAGTTGTTGGTGTGCCTCTATTACGGCCTTCGTTACGTTTTGGTAAGGGAGGAGGTGTAGATGGTGCTTTTATAGGTGGTTCGGGGTTGGAAGGCACGGGTGCAGGATTAGATACAGCCGAAACTGCTGGGTGTACGGGAGGAGGTCTCGGAGTCGGTGCGACAGGAGCTGGAGGAAGTCTCTTCTCGGGGGTAGGAGGAGCCGATACTGACATTTTTTTACCTTTATCCTTGTCGCTATCGCTCCAGCTCGCCGCACGTTCGCCTAGAGCAGTCGCCATACCCCATAAGCCACGTCTTCGTGGTGGTACAGGAGGCTTGTCGTTTCCGTTGGCAGATGGTGTAGCAGGAGATGGAAGATTCGGGACTTCCTCTTCCCAGACCTTTTCTACGATACCGTTGCGCACAAAGGCCCAGAGAGAGCATGTCGCACGTAATCGAGTGAGGCACCATCCGTTGGAGCAAAGGGGGTATATAGTAGACGATTGAGATGAAGAGTTGGTACTGTGGTGAGTGGGATGAGATGGGGGTTGAGATGGAAAAGAAGACGAAGCGGCTATGTTGGAGGCAAAGGAGGGCGGGGTAAATGATGAGGTGGAGATATTGGGTAGAGATGGATAAGTAGTTACTCCTGTTCCTGATACTCGGAATATATATACTTGTTGTATATGAGCTGCAGGTGGTCGTGACCTAGAACGAGGTGGTGGAGAAGGAGGTCTAGATGCCGTAGACATGGCACGCTGTCGCTTGAAGATGGAGGTCGACCAAGAGTTTCCGTTGGGCGCAATGGCAGGGTGGACTGGCGGGCGAGAATTAGGCGTATTGGATGACTCTGAGCTGGGAAATATGGGAACACCGCATAGAGCACATGATACCACCGAACTGTTGTTGTTAAGTCCCGGTATAGAGGTAGGGGAAGCAATCGACTCTTGAAGAAGAGTAGAGGCTGTCATAGGCTCTATTGTTAACTGGCCATTGTGGATCGCAGAAAGCACAGATCTGCGTGATAGCCAGTTCAGGGCAGGGGCTAAATCAAGTCTGATGGTAGGATCTCTGGATAAATTAAAGGTTAAAACTGATGTCATCCAATCAATATAAAACTACTAACGAGTCTTCTGTCATTAGTCGAGCAAGGAACGGTAGTGGGAGCAGCGTGGCCATTGCTGGGGATTGAGGGGATGCGGGGTGTAGAGAGCGCAGATGCGCTATGAATAGAAGGAACTCTTGGTAAGGGGTATGCGAACTGAGCAATCGAACTGAGCGAGTTGACGGGCCAACGTCCTGACGTTCCACCCATTTACCCTTGCCCATCGTCGCATTCATCTCCAGCATACTCTTTTCAGCCTCTTCCTTTTCACCCTGCAATACCTGCATCTGTTGTTGCATCATGGTAACTGCCTCTTCTGCACCTTTCAACGCTTCTTCCGCCGACCTAAGCTTCTCCTCACTGAGAAACTTTCCGTAACGAGCCTCTGCAACCATGGTATTGGCCTGGTCAAAAAGGTTAGCGCTAAGATCATCCAAGTCCTTTTCTATAGCGGCCCGCGCACTCTCTGCCTGACCACGCTGTGCAGCTTCCTCCGTTGCCTTCTCCATAAGACGAGTAAGCTCTGAGGTAACCTGAGACTTTTCGACCAGCAAGCCAGTATTCAGAGCCGACAAGTGTTGAGTGCGCTCTAATTCCAACTGGGAAACTTTGAGCGTAGATTGACGAAGATTCGCCGACGCGACGTGGAGGTCATCTTCGAGGTCGGATACCCGGTCGTACGACTTTACAAGTTTGCCATTGAGCTGAGAGACTTGAGTGAAGAGATCCTGAATTTGTCCACGCAGAGAAGCGATGAGCATAGTCTGCGGGTCCTCGGATTCAGAGCCATTAACATGGTGTCCTTTAACGCTACCACTGTCACCGTTGACATGGGGCTTTTGCTCGTCGCTATTGACGTGCTCGTCGTGGTCGGCCTGGGCCATAAAAAGGAGCAGTTTAGATGAAGCAGAAAGGGAGGGAAAGCGATGACCAAGTACTTCCGTCGCAAGCAGAACAGCCGCGGTCACGAAAATTAGAGGGCTTAGCCCAACAACACCAAATTTTGGGCAAGTCTTCTTCAAGTTTCACTTTGACTCCGAGAAGCCTCAGGTTATTCAATTTTGTTTCAGCAGCACTCTGGCTAAAAAGAAAATCTTTACTCTGATCCCCCGATAAACTTTGCCCTATGCGGTGCATCTTTCCAGGAATCAAGCAACGGCTGCCGCTCCTGAAGCTAACGTGCATTTTCATTGTTCAAACGCTCATACTGTTCGACTTCTTGAGGAACCGATGGTGATATATGATAGCTCTCGAAAATACATGCGTCTAGTATGTATCTACGAATTTCTGTCTGGTCTGTATGAGAGGGTTGGTTATCGAGAGCTACATCTTCAAACTCGTCCCAGTGTCTTATCTGTGGTCAGTATTAATTGGACTGACAATGAGAATGTTGGCCCTGCGGTACTTAGTACAAGGTTGGTGAAACGAAAGGATATATGATTGTAGTTGATCAAACAGAATATACATCAGTTCCAGCTAATACCCCAATTTCGAAGCCTTGATGATCACATTCTCCTTCGTACTTCTCAGCCTAATATCTCCTTGATCTTCTTGCGGAGGCTTGTCACCCCAGTAAACACTTCCTGCCTTATGCGACTTCTGGTGGGCTTTATACATATCAAACACCCTCTTTTCGCCTTTGCTATTGCGATCATCGGGATTGTAATCGACCAATGCTGAACCACTGGTTGTTTCGAGGTCAAAACTACCCTCGTACTCTACAGGGAGTTCCAGAAAGGCCGGTGCATTCGAGGTTGACGCATCGAGAAAAAGTATTGCTTTGTCTCGCTCGAAGCCAAGGTGAGGCGAGACAACTGATAGATTGCCGTTGGAAGTATGTATCGATGCATTGAGTGTCGCACGAGAGTCTCCGGAGCCCAGGAATAGCGCCGCAGTAACTGGACTGTTTGAAGGGACTTGACATGTAGAACACCTGGAGTCTGCATCAGAAGGCTCACCCGTTACTGTTTCTGACCGAGAAGGATATCTCAGCACCATCACGCAAGCCTAGTGCCCATATTCCAGTGGACAAGGCCGCATTGCTAGTTTGTACAGAAGCAGAGTCAAAGAACCAGAAGGCGCTCTTGATATCCGCATTCGAAGTTTGGACAAAAACTGATTGAGCATAGAAGGCCTGAATAAGGGAGAGAAATAAGCAATAATATGCGATGCTGCTCGAGAACGCAACTCACACTGACATCCATGCGCGCATTTCTATAGCATTCAGCCTTACAACCCCAAGATCCGTATTGTCCCATATGTCGAGGGAATCTTTGATGAGATGCGAAAAAACACCATTAGTAAAATCAGTTGAAATGTCATGAATTTCTCGGACTTTAGGAAGATGAACAGAGATGTTAAATATGGCCCAAGATAACGTAGCTTCTGGATCTGACTATAAATAAAGGAGAAGTAGTTGGGGTTAACTGCGGCCAGCAAATGATGCAACTGGAAATGCACCCAGAGCATGATGCCTTATTCGTCTTTCTGCCCGGCAAAGCAAGCTTTTGATCGTGCTAGTTCTGCTCTTCCCTTCTCCGTGTTCTCATACTGTGCGATGACGTCGACTCTGATTTTTCCTCCAAGGGATCTCTCAACACCGAGGTCGAAGTAACCAAAGGAAGGACTTCCACGGGACAGGAAAAACGTCAAATTGGCTTCTGGGTGTAGAGAGAACGAAGCGTTGCTGATACTCAATTGAGAACCAGAGTAATCCCAAGTATCCGTCCAGTCTGAACAGAACAAAGTATCCGCGAGTGTTTGGTATTTCTAGATAGTAGTCATTCGGGGAAAGTCAATGGAGTTCAAAGGCAAACAGATGCGCACCTCAAGTCTGGCATCACTGGCAGCTGATTTCTCGCCCCCAGAATGGAGGATCCATTTAACTTCGTTCGCAATGCTCTTGAGCCCAAGAATCACCGCCAGAACGGTCAACAAAACAACAGTCGTGGTTAATACAACGGGTGCAATGAGACCAGTTCGCCTATGTCTCTTCGATGACCCATCTCCCTCGAGCTCTGCCGTAAAGCTACGCTCTTTGACACTAATCGACTCCTTGTTCCCCTGCAAACCACTGGTAAAATCGAGTTCGTCGTCGTGAAGAAGGGGAGTTTTCACAGACATTCTTGGGGCAAGGGTTCAGAAAATGAATGTCATAGGAATCGAATTGGAACTAGTATATCACTTTGTGATACCGATCAACTATCTATAACTTCAAGCATACGCCGCTCACATCTCTTCTTGCGGAGGCTTGTCGCCCCATAACAAGTAAAGCATAAACCAGTGACGGGATGCTTAAAGTAAAAGACAGTTGTTTTACATATTGCGCCTTCACGAATCAAATATGACCTGGACTGTCAAGTACCCAGAGCAAGATCGACTTCGTCCTTCACAGAAAGCGGAATTTATCAGTATACTTTCTGAAGTGTTTATTATCGATGCCTCTACTAAGTAAAGAGATCCATCTGAGATGAGTCTGAAGTTTTAATGACTATATCCTTCTTCGTACTTCTCAGCCTGATATCTCCCTGATCTTCTTTCGGTGGCTCGTCACCCCAGTAAATGCTTCCTGCCTTGTGCGACTTCTCGTTGGCTCTATGCATATCAACTACCCTCTTTCGACCTTTGCCATCCCGTTCATCAGGGTTATAGTCCACCGAAGCCGTACCTATGGTTGTTTCAAGGTCAAACGTTCCCTCAAAGTCCGGTTGAAGATAGAAAGAAACCGGCGCATTCGAAGTCGATGCATCGAGCAAAAATATTGGTTTCTCAGCTGGCATACCAAAACGGGGCGAAAAAATTGAGAGGTTGCCGTTGGAAGTATACATCGACGCATTGAGCTTCGTGTGAGAAAAGTCGGATGCCATTGAGAACCCAGCAGTTATTGGACTATTAAGCAAAGTACTGAGTAGATGAAGCGTCTTATATCAGCGAAGTAGAGCTCACCCGTTACTGTTTCTCACCGAGACATCTGTCTCAGCTTCATCGTGCTGGCCGATTGTCCATAAGGTGGCAAATACGGCTGCATTGCTAGTCTGGAGAGCAATAGACTCGGTAGCCCAAAAACTACCCTTGATTTCCGCGTTTGATGTTTGGACAAAGATTGAAGCGGCAAAGACGGTCTGAACAAGAGAGAAAGATTGGTATATCGTACGACGATTACTCGAGAATGCAAACCTACGCCGACATACATACGAGCATTTCTGGCGTTCAACCTCACAACTCCAAAGTATGTAGGTCTCCAGATATCGAAAAAGCTTTCTATGAAATGCGAAAAGACACCATTGGTTAAATCAGTCGAAATGTCATGGAATCCTTGAATGTCGGGAAGATGAACAGAGATGTTGAACTTGACGTGTGACAAGGCGGCATCCGAGTCTGCCTGTAAACGAGAAGAAACAGGTTCGCATTTATTCGCAACTAAAACTGAAGGAGTCCAGGACACACCCAGAGCATGATTCCTTGTTCATTTTCTTGTCCCGCAAAACAAGCTTTTGATCGTTCTAGTTCTGCCCGACCCTCTTCTGTATCTTCATATTGCGCCAGAACATCGACGGTGATTTCTCCAGAAGGTGCTCTCTCGTCAGAAATATAAAAATGGCCGAATGTAGGACCCCCGCGAGACAGGAAGAACGTCAGGTTAGTTTCAGGGGGCAGACTGAACGAAGCAGTACTGAGAGCTGTCCGAGAAGAATCGTCTTCAATCCAGTCTGCGCAGAACAAGGTATCTGCGAGTGTTTGATATTTCTAATAGAAGGCATTTGTCAAACCAAAGTCGGTGGGAACAAGTAGGCAAACTGTGTACTTCGAGTCTGGGATCACTAGCCAATTTCTCATCCTCAGGAGGAATGATCCCCGTATCTTCGTTCGCAGTTCTTTTGGTCGTAAGAACCGTCACCAAAATGATTACCAGGGCAACGGTCGCAGTTGATGCGGCTAGCAAAAGAAGGCAGGCTCGTTTATGTCTGTACCAGGTCCTTTTGATAAAGTTGTGTGTTTCGACGCGACCAGGAAGTTCTTCACCGAAACCGTCGTGCACTTGAGGTTCACCGGGATTGAGTTCATCGTCGTGAAGAAGGGGGGTTTGCATAGACATCTTTAGGGAAAGGAAATCAGACACGCGTTTATGTATGGAGTCGAGGCCCGATGCATATCACCTATATAATCGAAGTGTAAACAATCAGTGTTGCGTTGAGACGAAATACCCAGCGTTCAACCAAGATACCTGTTCTTATACCTCATCTGACAGGAATCGTCTTGCCAAACTCACATGGTATAACGCACTAGAAAAGCAAACGCAAACCCATAGATAAGAAACCATTCCAAGAAACATATATGTATCGATCTCTAGGCCCGCGTAGCGTCAATGACCACATCCTTCTTCGTACTCCGCAATCCAATATGTCCCAGATCTCCTCGCGACTCTTTGTCCCAGTAAATACTCCCTGCCTTGTGAGATCTTTGATGGGTTCTATGCATATCGACCACTCTCTTCCGACCATTTCCATCACTTGTACTGGGGTCATAATTTACCATTGCCTTACCAGCAAAGGTTGTTTCAAGTTCAAATGAACCCTCATAATTTGGATAAAGATACAAAAAGGCCGGTGCGTTTGAAGTCGACGCATCGAGCATGAATACCGACTTTGCAGGCGCCACGTCTGAACGAGGTGAAGAAACCCAAAGTTTGCCATTGGAAGTGTGTATCGACGCGTTGAACTTCGTATGAGAGAAGTCAGATGCCGTAGCTAAAAAAGCGGTGAGTGGACTGATTCAAAAAGAGATTGAGTACGTAGAAGGTTGTAGTCAGTAAAGCAGGAACTTACCCATTACTGGTTCTAACCGAAACTGACGTCTCGGCTCCCTCATGCTGGCCGAGTGTCATTAGTGTAGCGAATACAGGTGCATTGCTAGTTTGGACATAGGCAGAGTCGAGGGACCAGAGATCGCAATTGACTTTCGCGTTTGAAGTCTGGACAAAGGTTGATGATGCTACCATGGTCTGTATTGGACACAGGTTGATGTTTCGCGCTTTAATTAATTCAAAATGCAACTTACTTCGATATGCATGCTTGCATTTCTCGCGTTCATTCGCACCACTCCAAAAGGAGGAAGGATATCTTTTGTAGAATGCGGAAAGACACCATTGGTGAAGTCTGTTGAGATGTCATGCAATTTTCGTACATCGGTGGGAAGATGAACAGATATGTTGAACTTGATGTGTGACAAGATAGCCTCCAAGTCTGCCTGCAATAGATAGAAATTACTGGCAGACATCAAATGATTGAGCAAAATGACGCACCCAAAGCATGATTCCCTGTTCATTTTCTTGCCCGGCCAAGCAAACTTTTGATCGTGTTAGTTCCATTCTTCCCTCTTCTGTGTCTTCATACTGTGCCACAACTTCGACTGCGATTTTCCCAGAAGAGGCTCCTTCACCGTCAAGATTGAAATGGCCGGAAGTAGAACCTCCACGAGACAGGAAGAATGTTAGGTCGGTTTCTGGGGAGAGAGTGAACGATGCAGTGCTGAGGATTGACTGAGAGATATTGTCCCGAGTATCAATCCAGTCTGCGCAGAATAGAGCATCTGCAGTTGTTTGGTATTTCTAGAAAAATATTCCCTCAGATGGAGTTCAACGGGATTCAACGAAATGAATTACTCACCTCGAGTCTGGGGTCGTCAGCCAGTTTCTCATCTTCAGCAGGAAGGTACCATCTGTCTTCATTCGCGGAGACAACAGCTATCACCAGAAGGAATGCCAAAATGATAATCGGAATGATGATAGTGAGACAATATCGTCGATATCTCTTCCAAGTTCTTTGGACGAGCTTGCGTGCTTTCACAAGACGAGGAAACTCTTCATTAGAGTGGTCGCGCGTCGGGGGATCATCAATATTCAGCTCGTCGTCATGAAGAAGGGGTGTTTGCAGAGACATTTTGAAGGAAGAGGAATCAATAGACGCATTTTATGTGCTCGAATGTTCTGAGATATCAGACGCATATCACCTATAGATCAGGTTGATTAGGTTCGCTGCAACAGAAAAGATTCTGATTCAGTGACAAGTCTACTTAGTGACACACAGCCACCAGTATCAAAGACTCACTTCAACCGACATCTGCAAAAGGCACCAACATCGACGATGGTTGCGTATCATTTTCCTGAGCGCTCTTGGGACCAGAATCATCTTCAACCAGAAGAAACAAGTCTGCTGTGTTCTTGGCTGCAACACCGTCAAATGACGTATAACTCCGGGATGCTGAAACGAATCCAACGATTACCGCACCATTGTTTACAAGCCATTCCCGAGTTCCGAATGCTCAAGTTATTATCTGTAGTCACAAGGCATAGAGAATTGAACCTTCTCTCGTTCTTTCCACCATGAGATTACCTCGCGACTCAAACGACGCCAACTCGGAGGCAGGAACTCAATCTTTTGTCTCTCCTTCCGGTGTCAGGTATTTCATCGAGTCATACGACGATACTCAACCTCCAGCCACGTACCACCTCGCTCCACGGTCAACGCTTCAATCCCGTTTCGATAGCAAATGTACTGGCACTCTGCTAAAGCATTTCTTCGAAAGCGATGGTAATAGAGGCGTTGAATTCAGCTCTGCAAGCTTCCAGGCATATAAACAGAGGAACGAAGACAGAGTTTTCTGTCACCAATTCGATGGAGGCCTTCTTTTCGGCATATTCGACGGTCAGTGATTTGAAAGGATGGTCAATAAATGTTAATACTAATTTATCGACAGGTCATGGAGGCGACATCTTGTCTGAACATGCCTCGACTTCTCTACCGCCGTTGTTGGCCTTCTCTCTGTCCGAAGCATTGGCCAGTGAACCCAACGACGCACACGACCTCAAGTCGACGCCTGACATGGGTTTACACCGTGCCGCAGCAGTGGAAGCTGCATTAGTAAACACCTTCCAGCAATTTGATGCTGCTCTCATCGAGCAGGTACTGGCTCTAATACCGAATAAACCCTTGAAGGAATGGACCAAGGACGAAGCCGTACAGATGATGCAATTACACAAGGATATCGTAAGGAAAGCTATAACGGGTACGACTGCGCTGGTGGGATACTTGGCTGGCAATCAGCGAGATCTTTGGATCGCGTCTCTCGGAGATTCTGAAGCGCGTAAGATCCTTTCAGATTTTTGTCAATCGTAGCTAACACATCTGCAGTTGCAAGACTAGAATCCGAATTTGTGGCTCTTAATGAATTACACAATTGCAAGACTCCTGAAGAAATAGAACGAATCAAAAGTGAACATCCAAACGAAGATGGTTTGGTAAGCCCGCAAGGTCGAATCCTCCGGGCTTTGGCGATCACTAGAGGTATTTAAAAGAGACTTTCCAATCAGACTTCGTACTCAATTTTTCCTTTGTTGGTTAGCCTTCGGCGATATGATGTTTAAAGTAGATCCGGAATTAGGGTATTTCACAGTAGACGATTCAGCGCGATTCACGCTGAATCGCAAGGTGCTGATTCCGGGGGCAAAGTTGGGCAACCGGTGATTCGCGCTGAATCAAGCAACTACGGTCAGAGCTGAATCGTCACCGGCAAATTCGGCACAATTTTATGTATGAGATCAGAGATTATGCACTTCCAAATTCCGCGTCAGCCCTGCGCACCCAAATCTTAACAGATTTTCTTCGGAATTGGGGATTATATTCTTCAAATACGTAAAACACTACTGTAATATTTGTGTATTTTTTGAATAATGCGAAGTAGTGCTATTTTGTTGCCGGAGTCGAAATCATGGGGAAATGCATTTCTACTATTCTAGTCTTTTGATGGCTTCCGCATCCCGGATTCTCTTAAAATTTTGGAATTTAGTTAGTATTATAGTAATGCACATCTGTAAAATTTTTGAGCAGACTAGCCAGAATGCATTCTAGTAAGGCTCGGCGATTTCTTTTTCTTGACAGCCGCATCTTTTGCTTCTTGTTCCGCGATGTTGGCTTGCGGGAAGACGTAGCACGCGCCAACTCGCCTCTTCTTTGGGCTACCAAGGCCCTTTGTCATCGAAAGAACAGAGACGAGTGCTAGTGAATTTGCGTGTCTCGTAGTCTCTAGGCCGGAGCTCGAAATAAAATTATGCCGGATTTGCCGGTGACGATTCAGCTCTGACCGTAGTTGCTTGATTCAGCGCGAATCACCGGTTGCCCGACTTTGCCCCCGGAATCAGCACCTTGCGATTCAGCGTGAATCGCGCTGAATCGTCTACTGTGAAATACCCTATTATCTCACTACATACTAAAACATTCTACTCCCTGTTTTGTCAGTTCCTCGACCATTTCAGTATGGTGTGCAGCACACAAGACACCCCCGTATATCTCATCGACCCCTTCAATTCGTCACTATACCATAAATGCGGGAGATATCCTTGTACTTGCTTCTGACGGCCTACGGGACGCCTTACAAGCGCAAGTCAAAAATAGTACCATCAACCAACAAGAAAGAGCCAGGCTATTTACGACACTTGCCCATTGCGACGATAGTGAAGACCTCCCGAGTCAACTTGGAACTTTGCTCAGTGACTGGGAGAAAAGGCTAGGGCATGGATTCTTGGCGAAAGAATACGAGAAGAATTCAGCGAAACGGGTTATCGAGAATGTGCTTTTCGGTCTGGACGATAGAAAGATGGCGCGGGAGCTGACGATGGAATTCTCCCAAAATACAACTATGCGCAGCTTACAGGATGACATCTCGGTCGTTGTGATAAAGGTATTAAAGTAGCAGAGCTTGCTGTCAGATCTATATTCACTTCAATACAGTACCCTGCCTAACTATCCTTAAGTCGGCCTTAGTATTAGTCCTTGATTAGTCCTCCAAATCTTCGTCACTCACGGGTTGGAGATAATACAAATAGAAGGAAAAAGTCAAGATACGTATCACGACGACAAACACGGCTGTACATGTACTCTTAAGTAAAAATGCAAAACAACAGCGGTAAGAGTCTTGGATAGAACAAGATAGCGGCCTGGGCGGACGACGAAGATCGAGAGGATGGGACAACCAGAGGACAGGGACGACTGCCATAAAAGGCTGCGATTTTTAAGTAGGAATCCGGGAGCATTTAATTTTTTGCTTAAGATTTGGAAAAAGTAGATCGACAGCTGAAATTTCTTGAATCTCTTCCAGACCTTCAAATATCTCTGTTCTTTCTTGCGTAGCTATCGTTTATTTCCATACCCATGGAGGTCGAGTGGGAAAACTTGGTTCGATAGAAACGAAATAAAGAAGTACTGCTTGCAGCGACATCATAGAGATGGAACACGTATAGATGAGGTTGTGGCAGGTCAGAGTCGCTGGAAAGTTCTGGCAACCCAATTTCAACATCCGCTACGACTGGTTGGCCTTGGGTTGGCCACGTTTTCAAGATCAACGCCACGTTTGACTTCCCGTTTTTATTCTCAAGTTCAGCACAATTATCGAGTGGGCACTTGAAATTCTGGGGGAACCTGATTGCATCATTAGGACATATCTGTGCCTGTCCTGTATCCTGAAATGCCGTGCTACAGTTGCCAAATTGCGGGCGAGCTTCGACGGGCACAATGACTTGGCCTTTTCTACGTCGACAGCTGTCGTCTTCTGTGTAAAGCAAGCTTTAACGTCAGGCCTCAGGACCCAGTATACATCCGTGATCTCTGTATTAATCAATGCGGAAAAAAGAGCGGTAAATGGCCTATTGATTTCTCCTGTGGTGCTGATAGCGTGGGCTGTTGCATTCAGCTACTTATACAGATTGGGCTGCCACAGTCAATGCAAACGCGTGGACTTAGCTGGTACTCGAGTCATTTGTGATTTTCTGCAATCTTGAGAGCGCAAAAGTTGCGTCGCGTAGCTCCGTTGGTTTGATCATGTTGCGGCCGGACAACATCTTCCAATATCCGCAATAAATGATATTGAACGATACTTCTACCTTTGCTGGCCCTGTGCCCTTTCAGTTTCGTTTCTATTTCCTCCCCTCTTTCTGTTCTATTTGCCTCTAGAGTATCGGCCTAACCTGTATTAGCAATGGGGAAAAAGTTAATCTTCACCATTCGACCCTACCGTCCCGAGGATGAAGAACAAGTGAAGGATTTAGCATATCGAGCTGTGGTGGATGGATGTAAGCCTATACTTTTCTTTACCAGCATAGAGACTGTCCAAAGTACTCACCTTGACACATAGCTGGGTCTCCATTCTACTTTATGCTTCGCCATGTTTTCACCACTTCCCTCTTCTACTTTTATTATTTTCTCTTCTTCGGGGGCTTGACCGCTGCGATATCATTCACAGGTATCCGCCGTATTCTGGGTATGACACTCGTACTCGCTATCGGCATCTTGTTGTTCTATGTATACTGGAACGTCCGTTCCGCATTTGTCGATTACATCGAGACTGCTTTTCGAACCGATATGGCGAATATCATGAATACATATCAAGTCGGGGGCAAGGGTCCCAGTTGCTTCTGGGTCGCAGAGATACCTTCCACGAATCTCTGGAAGAGTAGTTACGAGATTGTAGGGTGTGTTGGACTCGGTAAGTCCTATGTTCAATTCACGGTTGTCTGAAATATTTATCCTCCCCTTTAACAGACTCTTCTTCAAGCACGGATCCCAAAACTGCTGAACTACGCCGTCTCTACGTGTCTCCATCACACCGCCGTCGAGGCGTTGCAACCGCTCTCGTCAGTAATCTCGCGACTTTTGCACGAGAACGCGGTATTACTGCTCTTTACTCTGAAACAAGTAACCTCCAGCGTGCAGCCCAATTTGTGTATGCAGCGCAAGGATGGTCAGTTGGCGAGTCGAAGAACTATCCTTATGAGGCGGGTGGTTTGAAAGTGCAGTTCAGGAAGTTTTACAAAGCCCTCTGAGGTGTTAATCACCTTTCCTCTTGTGTATCGCGGACTAGAAAGGGACTTGTTTCAGTTTTTTCTTCATTCTATCAGGGGCGTCATTCCTTCACTACCCAGCTTTATTTTGAGAAAATCGTATTCGCTGTACTTGACCTCGTTGCATATATATTAATTATTGACGTCTTCTGGCCGCAGCTTGCAAAAATGAATTTAAATAATATATTCGAAGAAATCATCATAAAGGGTCGTAAATCAAATTCATAGGACATGCATTTCATCAATGCACAACATACATACATCCCAGTCCATCACTAGGACAGAACTGGCCTGCTGTCATTGTCGTGAGGATGACGTGAATGTACTAGCGTACACTTCTTCGAGTCGTACAGTGAAAAACAAACAGGATGTATATCAAAATTTCAAGCTCAAAAAGGGGGGGGAACAGCGAGGCAATGAGCAATGGAAAACAAGTAAAAATATGTGTGTAAAATGCGTGCTGTACGGGCAGGGATATGCAACGATAACAGGGTGGACAGCAACGAGGAGCAAGAAGTGGGGAGTGGAGGATGGAGGTGGTGGAATCATGAGTCATCAATTGTGAAGGGGTCAGTCAAGGAAAGGACAGGATGGTTTAAAAGGGAAAGAACCAAGTGAGACCAAAAACCGCGCGAAAGAAACTAGCTCTGACTTGTACTAGTAGATTTCCATTGGAGAAAAAAAAAGACGATATTTAATGGATAGTACTTTTTCCGCACGGCGAAAGCAAGATCGGGCCGAGGCTCGAGATATGAAAACCTGCGGTAGGATGATAAGCTTGATGCAAACATATCGCAAGCTTGACAACTCACAGATGACCTTTTGCCTTTTAGGCAATAAACTGGCAGAAGCCAATTTGACATTCTTTAACAGGTACAACAAAAGTAATTTACTTGGCAGACGCAGCAGCAACAGCTTGAGCCTTGTCTTTCAAGACGGCGGGGTAGCTGTTCATCAGGTGTGCCAAACCACGCAAATCTTCCTCATCCAACAACTTGATTGTAATCTTGGGCTGTCGGCAAAGTGAGCTCATACACTATAAGAATACAGAGTTTCAACTTACAGCACCCTTGATACCAAACGACTTGATGACTTTGAACAACTTGTCACCCAATTTTTGTTTCTGCTCCTGAGGCGCCTTGTCCAACAACGAATCAATGAACTCGTCTGTAGCCTGTACCACCAAGGGGTCTGCCTTGGCCAATGGAAGAGTTGCCGCGTTGGGACCTGAGGCAAGACGGACGACCTCGGCAGCAGGAAGCTTGGCCAAGGACGCAATGGTGTATGCAGACGAGGCTGCTGCAGGGGTGCTAGGTGCAGGCGATGCGGCCTCCGATGGTCCACGCGAGCTGAGCTCCGGAGTTTGTGGTGACATGTCTGCTCTGGGCAAAGTTTTCTTGTTTTGTGGAGTCTTGGGCACCTCGGGTATGGCTTTGGCCTCCTCGTCGTCCTGCTCGCTTTCCAGAACCAACTTGGCGTCTGCGAGCTTGACCCGTAGGACCTCTGTGTTGAACAAACACATGGCACGGTCACGTTTGGGAAGACTCATGAGTAAATCTGTGAGCTCTTCTTGGTTTGAAGATTCTAATTTGTTGACGGCAGCCAAGATGCGGTCACGTTCAGAGGTAGGTGGAACAGAACCTGACGGGGAAGAGGTCCTTGGTGGCGTTGACAACGAAGCATGGCCGGATATAGGAGTACCAGGATGTTCAGGAGCACTCGCAGTCGCAGCCAATTGATTAGGGTCAAGTAATCTAGAGTCCTGTGAAGCCGAAGCAGAGCGCGACGGAGATTTGTCAGAGTTGTCATTGGAGGTAGCCCGAAGGGAAGTTTGTAGACTTCGGACATGCTCTGCCAGCTTTTCGGGGTCCTCTATCACTTGCACGACCTCGCTAAGAGAAACAGCGACGAGTGCGTCTACGATGGGGTCTATGTCGCTTGCAGCAACAGTATTCATGTTCTTGATGCGACGGCTGAGTTCACCGGTGAGAACCTCTTTTCGAACAACAGGCGAAAGCGCCGCGAGATCGTCATAACGCATGGGAAGGTTCAACGTGCCTTGAAGAGCAGCCTAGAACACAAACTTTAACGTGTGAAGGTGAAGTAGTAGAACAATAGCGTACATTGTAATAGCTTCCACTGCCTCTCCTGCCTCTATCCGGTCTCTCATGAAGGGCCGTAGGCGAACCCAAACCCTGAGAGTGGTGACGAGGGCTACCCCAGCCTGGGTAGCTTTCGCCGCCTTCGCTTGCGGTCGGACTGGTTGCACCGCTCGAGTTTCTAGGGTGACCATTATGGCCTGCGAAGCGCTGAGCAAGTTTTTCCTGTCTGAGTTGTTTGGGTTCATGAAGACGAACGACAACTTGTTTGGATCCAAGTTGAGCACCGTTCATGGCATGCATAGCGGCAGCAGCTATATGCAGCGATATCAGAAACAGGACAAATCTTCACGACGACGCGCAGCACAAACCTTGGTCTGGAGCTTGATAAGACACGAAACCGAAACCTCTACTCTCCCCGCTCTCATTGCGCATGACACGAGCGCTAGGTAACTGTGAGCGGGATAGGAGGATCATCTGGCTTGATTACACACCTAACAATTTGTCCGAATTTGCGGAAGTGAGTGAAAAGACCATTCGAGTCAATTTCCGGGTCAAGATTCTGAGGTATAGATAAGGACGGAAGAATTAGTTAACGTGAGACAGCAATGGCGTACTTTGCAGAACAAATTGCAAGGGTCAATGAGACCGCTGTGACTGGTTGAACCAGGTCCACTGGTAGGAGCCAATTGCACTTGTTGTCCTGGACCATGGACAAAATGTGGGATAGGCGACACAACACTCCTGGGACTATAGTGAGATCGAGGTGGAGAGTACTGCTGAGCAGGATAAGGGTACACCGAGCCAGAAGGCACGAAAGCAGGAGCGTTCATGTTGAACTCTTGCACGGTGCCACTTGCGGTACGCCTGGGTTGATAGATTTGTACGGCGATATTCTGGCCCTCGACATCAGCACAATGCATGGCTTCTTCGGCACGTCTGGCATCTTCTTCGTTCCAGAACTCCACCATGCCGGTATCAGGGCCAAAGTGAGTTTGTGTTCTGACGGACGCGAGAGCACCAAAGGACCTGAAGATATCATAGAGCTGGGAATCGGTGTAACCAGGCGGGAGATGTTTGACCAAACGAGGAGTGGCAGAAGGAGGTGGAAGAGGAGTAGGTGGGTTTGTTGGCGGATAAGGAGAAAGCATGAGGAGAACGGGAGGCGTCAAGCCGGGAATGGGGCGCGCCTGGAGCGTTGCAAGTGCTTTCTCGGCTAAAAGTACAAAAAATTAGATGGTCTGTAGCGGTAGAAATAAAAGTTTTGCACACCTTTGTCGAGAAACTTGAACTCGATGGTCCCTGAAAGGTAGTTGCTGGAACCGTCGCGGGGAATTCTTGGTCTGAAAGGGCCGCATGTCACAAAGGCCACGGCGAGATTTTCGTCAGAAACATAAGGAGGAACATTAGAGATGTGTAGCAGAGGCTCGTGAAGATATGGGTGGGGCTGAGGAGAGCCAAAATTATCTGAATCTTGGGGTGCCTGGTATTGGGAATCCATGACGATGATTAGCGGGAGTAGATAGCACTAATGAAGCTGTAAAGAGGAAGAAAAGAAAAGAAAACCTTGCGCACGAGGTGTAGCGCAAGACGCAACCTGCAGGAGGAGGCTTGTCGATGGTCGAAAAAAAAGCTCCTCTGTTTAGTCTTATGTAATTTTCTCATTCTAAACGCAGACAAGGGCTTCTTTGCTTCATTCTATTCTATTGTCATTCACATCCAACTACCGTTAGGTACACAGCTACAGAACCAAGTAGAACAATGCAATCTTGTGCTCTCATAGATGGGCAACCATGCTACGCCTTCGCTGAGCAAATGGTGTTATCAAAACCATCATCAAACACCGCATTCCACACGACCACCTCCTGAGACGCTCTATAAAAAGGCCTTACACCTGCCATGCATCTTACAGCGGTCCAAGGTGTGTTTTCGTCCGAGGCAGTCAAGATACATCATAAGGAAGTCTATAATCGATGTTCTGCATAGCAAACTTCTAGTGGGACACGAGAAATCTATCACGGGAAAGTAATCGATGTCAATAGAAGCGTCAAATTTCAGAGCCTCGAGTTGGCCTCAATTACAGGAGGCTCGAAGCGAAATGAGTTGTTCCAGCTTCCGCCCACAAGGGCAGGTCTGCTTTATGGTTCCAAGAGATTAGAGCAGGGATGCCAACTTCGATGAGCACTTGATGAGAATCCATTGCAAAAGATAACCCCGTGTTTGGGGAGCCGCCGTAGTACTAGTAGCCGTTGATGGGACCGTACAGTGGGAGATGGAATAGACTTGAAAACCAGCACGCGATATATATAAGCAAGAGATTGTCCAGGCAAGCTTGAAGAGCCCATAGCTAGGTTCGGAGCGATTGTATTCGTATTCGGGTCGACATGTCCGCTATTGTTAGTATTCCGTTTGACTTGCGGATGCTTGATACAAAGGAAGTTCGTAAACTGTTGGAGGTCACCATCCTATGAAGGGTCCTCACAGCCTATAAACTTGCCCATAAACCCGGGGACCTTTGCCATTATGCATCAAGGTAAGTGACGGTCCAAAGTCAAGAAACAGAGGTGCACGTGGCGCTCTGTCATACAGTGCCCATCACTGTTGCTCGGTAAGTATCGTGATGAATCCGGAATCGTACCAAATTACGAACGGAGGTACAACAATCACGGGCTCAGGCCTCAGGTTTCGGAGGTAAAGGTCATGGAAGAACTTGCGTTAGATTCTCTTTCTTCTTGCTCCTCCGTAGCTCCAATCTCAGCTTGTGCCCGCTGGATACTTTAAAGACATCCTCTTTGAGTTCTTGCAGCCATTTTTTGTCGATGACAAACGGAAAAAGCCTCCCAGATTCTAAAAGATGTTCAGAGAAGCTAGTTGAGAACCGTGATAGTATGGCTATGGATAGTTCAGCGTATAGGTAAACTGGATAACTTCAACGAGGTCTACTAACTTGCAGCTCGGAGGCCTCTGAGCGTATATCCTGTGGCTTTCCTGGATACAAGGATGAGTGTATTCATTAGAGTTGAATGCTGCGAGCACATCATGATACTCCAAGTAAATTAAGCTGGAGAAAGTAGCCAACTTACTTACTCCTCAAGTGAGTCAAATTGCTACAAATTTTTATCCATACACCTGAGACATGAGTACATGAATGTTGCATGAATGGCAGGATTGTGTGCGATGTTAGTTCAAGTTCTTCAGAAGGGAAAGCGCACGTGGCCTTGACTTTGCCCGGCTCATTAGGATCCCAGCTTCAACGATGTATGTCATTGTACTAGTCGACCGGCTGCCAGCCACTGCTTCAACACGCATCAAATTTTTGGGCTGGCGGGGCTCGTAAACGGAAACCAATTCTATGGATGGACGACAGCTTTAGGACGATAGTACCAGGATCTAGCGATATCCGACGGACACGCGTTCTGGAATCCGACTTGACTTGCAGCTGGACCTCGCTCGAACACTGGCCGATCTTCATCAAACTGGACGAGCCGAAAACTTCCGAGTGGGTTCTAGACTAGGAGAACGTATATCAATGTTCCTCGTAGACCGTGATGCATCAACACTTCCACTTGCGTTTCCTCAAATTCTGCTCTGACTCAATCTAGGATGGTCTCAATATTCAACGTGGAGAAACAGGCGAGTACCCGTGCTGAGACGAAGCCTCACAAATGATCATCTTTATTCTAGCTGGCTTTCTATGGCGCATATCATTCTCATCCAATTAACCTTACAATCCATATCATTTGCGTACCTCTGATTCTCTGGCGAGTTGCCTTTCGTATTCATGATATCCGCTGAAGTCCTAATTGCTAAAAGAACAGGTCGGCACAAGTATTCCTGACTCAAATTCCCTTCTCTACGTTTTTCGGTCCACTTTCAGACTCAACACGCAACTCTGTGATCATCTTCAATGAATATCTAATTTACAAAGTTACTCCGGCTACTATTGTTTCTGTTCTCTACTTTTTGTACTATCTTATCCTGGAACCTATTGCCGCTGTAAGTACTCAATCTTCGATATTACCTTTACTAAATTGGATATCCAGATCCTCTACCTCCCACAATTGACATTTTCCTTGTTGACCGCGACTGCATTCGCTGAAACACAAGCAAATCTGTCCAAGGCAGTTTTTTTACATGTATTTTGTTGGTGTATGCAGTTCTTGGGACATGGACTTGCGGAGAAACGCGCCCCAGCTTTGTTTGATAATCTTGTGGGAGGTGTGTGTTGTACCCCAAGCCTAGTTCCCTGTAAGCTGACCTAAAGAATGTCTCGAAGCATTGGTTCTTGCTCCGCTTTTTGTTCATCTGGAGATTCTCTTCAAGTTGGGATATCGCCCCGATTTGCGCAAGATGCTCAGGAATGATATAGCGAAAGACGTTGTGGAATACCGGAAGACTGTCAAGAAGTTGTAATGTGAAGCAAAGAATGCATGGGTTAATACACCATTGAGCAAGACTATCACACTGTAGTAACATCATCGCTGTCGTCTCTATCTTCTTTGTACACGATCCCATTAATAAAAGCTGATAATACAGCAGAATCAGAGGTGCATGGTATCATCCTCCCTGTTACGGAGCAGATTGTCCACAAACTTGGTTAAACCCCGGAAAGATGCGCTGTACGACAGCGGGCAGCATGCGGGGCCAGATAATCGGGGCTGGGGCCACTGGATGATGGATCTGATAATTCGACCTGAAATCTTTGAGTACTCCACGAACTTGTATGGCCGACCGTTCCGAGCGTTGGGTATAGATACTCTGAGATCATTAGGGATTTCCTATTTTGTCGTGAATCAGTAAAAAAAGAAAAAGGGAAGAAGAGAAGCGAACATACTGTTGGCGCAAACCATAAAAGAAGCCGGTCGAACATTTCTTGATGATCAATGGTCAAGACGTTTTCTAGTCTGTGGATAAGTTCCGCGAACGGTCCAAAAAAAGTTGATCGGACTCATACATAGTGCTTTTGGAAGTGAACGAATTCTTCGGGAATGATGTGGACAAAGTTTGTTGTAGCCACAGGTTAACCAAACTTGTAGAAATGGTTTGTTGCAAATTCGTCAACTTCCTCAGCATCAACGCCCCCGCAGATAAGACAGCGGAGTCCGTCACGTTTGAAAGAGATATCGAAATTAATCAACCTATTGACAAAGGAGAAAGTGACAAACATCCTTTCGGGCAGATCGGTGACCAGATTCAGACTGAAGCCAGGATGCATATTAGGATAAAGAGTAGTACTAGTTTTACTCGCATAGTTTGGAAATTTCACTATAAAAAACCAGGGAGATCTCTAGCACGTCCTTTAATGACTGACATCTAGCATTCGTGGCTTTGGCAATATATCGAGGCCCTCTTGTCTAAGAAGTTCGCGTAGCAGAAAACATATTAGAACGAGTGTATAGATATTTTGCGATGTATTGGATTGCTGCTCAAAACGAGGGAGACAAGAGTTTGCTTTTTACCATTCGTCCTTTGCCATACCAAAAGCCCGAAAAACGTAGGGTTGAGACTTTTCCAAGACTTTTCCAATTGCAAAGAGATATTGCGTGGGATGGTATACGCGCCTCTGCCTGCCCTAAAGTCATTTTTCACTGGCAACGGCGCGTGTTGTTCTTGTTCACTTTGTCGCGACTACCATGGACTCGGAACTCCTCTCTTCTCCTCCTGCTCATCGTTCATCTCTCCCCCCGAGTAGCGCTCCAGATATTCACGATACCCAATCCATCAATGGAGAATCATCACAATCGCGAGGGACGCCTCGTCGGCGAGTCGACGCCCTCACCTTGGACGACGAAGCCGACGAAGAGCAAGCTCAAGAGGCTGATGGTGCGCGGAAAAGAAGGAGGCCGAGGAACCAACAACAACCTGGAGATGTGCCCCTGGTCAGGGATGCTGTTGGAGAAAGTGTAGCTGAAAGTTTCGAGACTTTTTTAAAGACGTGCGTGTATCGCCATTTTTTGTGGCACAATCCTCAATTCCTTGGCAGATTCACGGAAGAAGTTGCCCTTGCTTCAACTCCTGCTTCAGACGGAGATGTTTTCGACGCGCCTGGCGAACTGGTGTATATCGAGCAGATACAGCTCATGCGCGAATACGAGTTGACAACTCTCTATGTCGACTATGGCCATCTTCTTTCAAAAGATGACGTTCTCGCCGGCGCCATTCAAAAACAGTACTACCGCTTTTTGCCTTATCTTCGCCGAGCTCTACAAAATCTGGTAGCGGAGTATGCTCCAGACTATCTCAAGATCAATCCTAGCGCTGCCACGACAGATTCTGCCAACTTGCAATCCCGGGAGTTTAACATTGCTTTCTATCATCTGCCCCTGGTCTCTGGTATCCGGGATCTCAGGACAGACAAGATTGGCACGTTGATGAGCATCAGCGGCACTGTCACCAGGACCAGTGAAGTTCGCCCAGAACTTCTATTTGGTAGTTTTGTCTGCGAGGTTTGCAAGGGTCTCGTCAATGATATAGAACAACAGTTCAAATATACGGAGGTAGGGCACTCGTATTCTGTCTATGATTAGAAGCTAATCTGCTCGCTTCCAGCCTTCTCTTTGTCCAAACCCTACATGTGGTAATCGTAGCGCATGGCAGCTGCAAATTGATACTTCGAAATTCACCGACTGGCAAAAAGTTAGGATACAAGAAAATCCTTCCGAGATACCCACCGGATCTATGCCTCGCTCTCTGGATGTCATCCTTCGTGGAGAGCTCGTGGAACGCGCCAAAGCCGGAGACAAATGTGTCTTCACGGGCACCTTTATTGTGGTACCTGACGTTAGCCAGCTAGGCTTGCCTGGTGGTGACCAAACTCGTCTCCAACGCGAAGCTGCTCGAAGTGGTGCCAATGCGATCACTGGTGGTATCGGCGGTGGTGTTACTGGGCTCAAAAGTCTGGGTGTGAGAGATTTGCAGTACAAGACTGCTTTTTTGGCTTGTATGGTCAACGATGCTGATGCTAGGGTATGTTTCACCGTGTATGCATTTTCACCTCTTGCTCAATATTTTGTGTAGGGAGGCACGAATGTGCGTGGAGAGGAAGAGTCTGGAGAAGAAAGTGGACACGCCTTTGTGCAGTCCCTGACCGAGCCCGAGTTCGAGGAGCTCAAACGTATGATTGATTCTGACCATATCTACTCTCGCCTGGTAGAGAGTATCGCGCCAACAGTCTACGGACACGAAGTCGTCAAGAAAGGCTTGTTGTTACAGCTTATGGGAGGCGTCCACAAACAGACTCCCGAGGGCATGCATCTCCGTGGTGATATCAATATCTGCATTGTCGGCGATCCTTCTACTTCAAAATCGCAGTTCCTAAAGTAGGTCCTCTATTAATTATACTCGTATTTGGATGCTAACTGATGACTACAGGTACATCTGCTCCTTTTTGCCCCGTGCAGTTTACACTTCAGGTAAAGCCTCATCTGCAGCCGGTCTGACCGCTGCTGTCGTCAAAGACGAAGAGACTGGAGACTTTACCATCGAAGCCGGAGCACTGATGCTTGCGGACAACGGCATCTGCGCCATTGACGAATTCGACAAGATGGACATTGGTGACCAAGTCGCGATCCACGAAGCTATGGAACAACAGACCATTTCCATAGCCAAGGCTGGCATTCACGCTACACTCAACGCGCGAACATCGATTTTGGCCGCTGCTAATCCTATTGGGGGGAGATACGATAGGAAAAAGACCTTGAGAGCCAACGTACAGATGAGTGCGCCTATCATGAGTCGTTTCGACTTGTTCTTTGTTGTCTTGGATGAATGCGACGAGAGGACCGACTTTAATATCGCAAAACATATCGTCAATGTGCATAGATACCAAGATGAAGCTATCAATCCCGAGTTTAGCACGGAGACCTTGCAGAGATATATACGATACGCCCGGACTTTCAATCCCAAGGTAATGGATTTTTCCATGCCCTTGATCGTGTCGTTTGACTGAACAATGTCTTAAAGCTTACACCTGAGGCCGCGGATGTCTTGGTCGAAAAATATCGTATTCTGCGACAAGACGACGCGTCGGGAGCAGGTCGAAATTCGTACCGAATCACAGTTCGTCAGCTTGAAAGTATGATTCGTCTTAGTGAGGCCATTGCAAGAGCCAATTGTACCTCCGAGGTAAAGAGTCCCTTCCTTTCCGCCTTACATAGTACTCATTCTACATGCCAGATCACACCTGCCTTTGTCCGAGAGGCATACTCTCTCCTCCGACAATCCATCATCCACGTCGAGCAAGACGACATTGACTTTGATGAAGAGGAACTCGAAGGCGAGCGAGAACAGAGAGCAAGAGGTGCGACCGAAGAACAAGAAGAATCCCAAGACGTCGACATGTCTGGAGCCAACGACACCACCGATCCTACTGACGAAAGTGGCACAGCTGTGGCTTCGGCTTCAGATCCTACTTCTTCTACTGCAGTAGCAGCTTCTTCATCCCAGAATGCTCAGCAGGCCGCGGCTCCTCAACCTCAAGCACCCAGGAGGAGGATGGTCATTTCGCATGACAAGTATATGTCGTTGCAGAGTCTGATTGTCCTCCATCTTTCGGAAGTTGAACAAGAGACTGGACAAGGAATGGATAGGGAGGCGCTTATTGATTGGTATTTGGAGCTCAAGGAAGATGAGATCCAGGATGTCGCAGAGTTGGATTATGAGAAAGAGTTGATTACCAAGGTGCTCAAGAAACTGGTCAAGGTTAGTACTCGTTACCCTATACAAAGGATTCGGACGACGACTAAACGCTTCTCTAGGACAACTACCTACTTGAAGTCAGAGGAGATGTCCAAGAGTCTTTACCCTCCGTAGACGAAGAGAGTCAGCAGTCCAACCAGGACGGCGAAAATGTGCGGGTATATTACATGGTTCATCCCTCGGTCGACACGGACGAGTCTTCAACTTTCACTTCGACTACATGATTGGTTAACTGCTGCTTTCTGTTCAAGTTTGGTTGTTTGTATTACTTTCATCTGCTGTGTTGTATTAGATTGTATAAAAAACCACGCTGGCACTGTCCTAGGCAGAGTCCAGCTTTGATGACGGTCAAATTAATGGGTATCAAGTGTCACAAGATAGATGTCAAGCACCCCAACCAACAGGTCGGCGCAAAACCAAAATAACAAGATATAATGATAAATTGTCGGAGTCACCAAAAATCAGGTTCGTCCTTGATGGGGACATTTTCCTCGACACCCTCCATAGGAGCCTCCTCCGAGCAAGAAATAAGACGAGCCTGTTGAAAGAAATGAACAAAACAAATTTGTGGGGGAAGGAAGAGGTTCCTACCTTCCCATTACGCCAGACAAAGTCAACGCCTTCCTCTCTCAGATGTTTGCGATAGTGCTCACTTGTCACACGCACGACAATATCTATGATCCTAGAGTCACTCAAGCACCATGGAGTTTGTTCGAGAAAGATTTGGTCGTCATGCGGTAGTTGTGGAACAGGTCGGCGCAGGTCAAACGAGTAATCGCATTTCGGACCCGGACAATGCCATTGAAATTGACTCAGTTGAGGTGGATCTAAACACCAACTAGGCACCTTTTTACTGAGCTCCATATCAACGGTGTCAGCGTCCGAATCGCTGTCGGCTTCAGAGGAATCGACAGAGAAATCACTGTCATATTCGAATTCGACTGGCCCGTTGTCCGGCATTGGTGATCGTGTCCTGGTAACAATCTTTTTCTTGGGGTTGATGCAGTAATTATCAACCTTCTTCTCCCAATTCTGGACACCGAATCGTTCCAGGTTTACTCTGCCATCTTTTTTGACCTTGCAGCAAAACTTGTAAAGATCTGGAAGATTAACCAAGTGATGTGATTTGTTGCCAGTAGCAACTTGCTGCGCCAGGAACCACTCTGCATGTTTCGCCAGTAGCCTTAGGACTTCCGCTCTTGGTACGTGTCGTAGATAGCGACGCCTTGTAGTCTTTCCTGTTTCATCTACGTCGGAATCGCTTTCGGCATCAAAGACGAAGCGATGTTTGCGAGCGACTTCTTGATGGTAGCGAAGAATTTCTTTCACCAACCAATCAACAGTGCGCTCTTCAACAGGAGGAGGATGTCTTTCCGAAATTATCATCCTCACGAGAGTGTGGAGGCGCCAGCGACCGAAGAACTTTCGGCTACGAGCATAAGTCTCAACGTCAAAGGACTGTATCTTGAACTCGTTATAACTGTGACCAATGATTAGTGGAAACCGGAAAGAGGTGAATATCTTCAACATACTACATGCGCTTCTCATCCTCACTAGTCCACTTGGATGAAAGCAATAGACTTTCTGGACGTCGGTTGTCTGCAGAGAATCAATCAGAACAAGCTTGAAGAGCTGAGTATGACTCACACCTGTTAGATACTTCGCCGAGGAAGTCTTTTCACAGCAGATCCATACTCGAATTATTGACCCCTCCCCCGGACGCATTCCATACAAGCGTTCCAACGTAAGGCCACTTTTCTTTATACAGTTTTCTTTTTGATCCCGTTCCTTCAAGTCCTTCTCCAGCCAGTCACGGCCTTGCTTGGATAACCAACCGAGACGTTCGACATTGAGAATGCCAAAAAAGCGTACGTCTGGAAGTTGTTCCGGAGCGGCTTCAACGAACTCGGATTCATCTAGTCTACGCATTGACTGTTTCAGTACGCGGTCAGAGGATTGTAGCATCAAGTTTACCCAGTACTTTCTTGACCCATCATCATAAAAGTCTGATGTAGAATCAGTCTACTTTTGTCATTGGGAGTCAAATTTTCCACCAAGATTTTGTGTTCTGGATAAGGTCCAAATGGTTCAGAAAGTAGCCATTTCAGTCTGAGACTCATATTGTGGAGACTCGTAATGTAACCAGATGTTTTATTATGTCAAAAAAATGACATAGCTAGTGAGGCCGAGTTGGGAGATAGGTTTTGAAGTGATGCCACTCCGGTGGACACGATGCCAATGGAAGGACAGCTCAACGGTTGACAAAATTACGGCATGTTAGCGTGCGACTTTCAGACTATCAGAGGTCTATTGATGTAGAACATGGAGTCTCCAGCTCAAGCAGGTCGATAAAATGTAAAGAGACAACCCCAGTACAACCTCCGGCATTTGGAGCCTACCCCTCTCACGTCCTCTTTGACACCACGTCCAGACGTGCTCAGGACGGAACGCTCAGTTGCCAATTAAGTTACCAAGATTTTCAGATTACTATAAACTGCGACCCTAGGATTGTCTTCCATACCTCGGTCTCGGAAACTAGACAGTGGGTCGGACAGAATCTTATGCTTCGGGAACTAATGCGATGCATACCACCTCAAAATGGAGGATTTGTACTCCAGACACTTCCAGATCTGGTATTAAGATCTGGAAGGATGAGAACTGGGCTCCCTTACCTTTGGTGAGTTGCCAATTCTGCATGATATTCGCGGACGCCGCCGTTCGTCTCTACGGCATCTGGCGTCTTTGACGCTTGGATACAGTGTTTCAAACGTGTATCCACTTCTTGCACGTAGCGCAGGTCTTGATACATCACGACTGGATCCAGTATGCTCAGACGGCGAACAATGATGCCTTATGCTAGTTTTTAGACATACCAGGGGATGGCGAAGACAAAAATGATCAAGCTTGTTGAAAAGCCGTACCTATTGATGATGAATATATACGGTGAGTTGAATCCCGCCCATTTCTGTTGTTCGGTCAATGGTCGTACCAAATATGTCTCAGAAATATCTATTTTATGTATGCCAGGAAACAAAAGTAGCTTGGAGACCTACACCTTCACAATAGCTAAGTGAAATTGAGACTCGTTGTGAAGAGTAACCTCAATAACACGGAGAGCGTCTTTTAGAAGAGCCTGCTCCAGGTCTAAAACAGAGGATAATTGACATCTGCACTGGATCTGATTTGACTAGTATACGATCATTGCTTTAACATTGGTGATCCCCCAGCAGACCTCGCGGGCCAGAAAAATGATTCAATCCAGGTCTGATGTCTTAAGCTCTTCTTTGCTGAAGTTTTTCTGATCTGTTCCACTGGTAGAGGTTTCAGGATGTGTCGCGTTCCTCGTTGAGCTTGTACATGTTCTGCGATGAGACAAAGATCAAAGTCCTCCAAAACTGAGGCAATCATAGGTAAAATAAAACCCATCACGAAATTCAGTGATGCCACCAATTCAAGCTAGTACTCGTTGAATAGAGCTGCATACATATATCTATTGGGATTATTATTAGTGCATCCTGAATAGGAACCGCTGATTGAAAAGCCGTAACAGGTACACTCTAATGAAGCTTGATACATGATGATGCGGGTATAAGTCCTCAACATTCCGTCCTCACAACGGGGTTGGAAGACTCTACGTCAAAAAAGTGGTGCTAACCCGTTCTGCCACTTATCCACAGATAGTATGGTGTCATCAGCCGACACTCCGAGACACCAACACAACAGGTGCCAGTCGCAGTGGGTCTTTGCGCTTCCTCTGCATCATATGTCGAGTTGGATGTCATACTTCGCCCCTGCAAGTCTATACAGTTTATCGGAATAACATCGGGTTATTTGGAGAAGGGAGCCTATCAGTGTATCCCGGTCATCTCACAACCTGAAGCCTAAAGAATCAGGCTCGGAGCTTTTCCCGCCGTAGTAAAAGGTAGTAAATCGCTCCGATCGTGGGCCAGCTTTGACGTGCATTTGTTGAAAGACGGGTTTGATGGTTTCCTTCATCTTAAATCGCTCGATACGGGTACACATTTATGTAACAGGCTAAGATGATGAGGGTGGAGATATCAATTCAAGTCCCTGAACGCCAACACTGAAAAGGTGTCCTTGACTTGTGAAACGTGATGGGGAGTGAGAGAGAGAAAATTTTAAACGTTCCTGGGGCCGAGTCCGAAAACTCCGTTTACCGGCGAATGAGCTTTCATTACAACATTCCAACAATGGTTTCGCGTCGATCATGTACTAACTTTTGGCCGACAGATCTCGTCTGTCATTTCGAACTCGATAATTATTGTTGATTTTCATATTTCGTTCGAGGTATACGACTCCAGACTCGAACAAATTTTGTAACTACAGATACAAACGAGGCGCAAATACAGAATATAAGATAGATAACCCGAGAAAGCGTGCATACGGGTGGGTATCCATGTATACGATGTCTTAGTAGGTAGTAGAAAATTCAAAACAATGTTCAAAGAAATTGACTTGAGCGACAGGGAGGAGCTACTTTGAGACGTCAGGATATCACTCTTCTTTCCAGGAAGATCATACATACCATTGTTTTCTTCTTGCCTGCCGTCGAGGTTCCACACTCGCTCCGACGTCACCCTACATCCTTCTCCTTCTTTATCTCAAGGTCCTTCCGTCCAATTCCGTTTGATCTACCCGTAGAAGAATAGTCCTCGTTTTCTTCTCCTGAATCCAAACGCCTTACACCACTGCCAACACGATCGTGACCATGATGTCCGCCACGTTCCCAGGACACGGTGTCAGAAGATCGTCTTGCACCAGAGGCACTATGGTTGCCACCTCCGGAAGGATTGTTAGATAAAAAATCCAACCAATTATCGTTCGTAGACCCCGATTGGGAAGGGTTTGATGCTGCAGCTTTACAAAATTAATTGGAGCACATATACACTACCAAGAAGACACACCTGATGGAATTGGCGTCCCAGCGGGCCAGTCAATGCTAGTATTATAAGCTGTACCCGAGTTTGAACCTGTCGTTGACCGATGACTATCTTCGTGTAAAAAAGAAAAAATATCGTTGCCTCCATCCCCAGTCCCCGATGCATTTGCTGGATTGTTTCCATTTCCTGGGGTTTGTGACATTGGCCTGCTCATATGTGAATACATTCCCGATTCGTATGTTGATCCTGTTCCGCGAGAGTTGTAACTGGTTATGCCATTTCCCCCACTTCCGGTGCCGGAACCTCTAAAAGAATTTTGTGAGGGAGGCTGTCCACTACGAAAGTCATACGAGGCGACCAGATTCGGTGTCGATGAGGAAAGAGGGAAGGCAGAGTTGTATTGTGCTCCCCCGCCACCCTGTGCATGCCTAAATCCAGTTGTAGATGCCGTTGGACTTGAACTGTAACCATAACCTGCACCACCGGCACTTCCACCTCCGCTCGAAGCACTGACTGGCTCTGCAGCGTGATCATCAGACGACGACCGGTGGTGGGTACTGATACTGGCCATACGAGGTTTTTTGTTTGAACTAGGATTATTCGAACCATAGTGTTGGTGAATGCTGCTGCCGCCGCGAGGGGCAGAGTGGCGATCGGACGATACGGGTATCGAGGACGCGTTTCCAGAGCCCGGAGGGATACCGTGTAGGACTAGACTGCGAGGCGGGTATGCCTGCAAAGTTCGTGGAGTATTTCAGAATTCATTAAGAACATCGAAGTTTCAACACTTACATCCCTAGTGTCGATTCGCCGTTTAGTTCCGCGTTGGAGGGTATCCTCGTCATCATCATTGTCATCGTCATCTCCATCGCCCAGGTCTTCCGTTTTGCTTGTGTTTCCTGAGAAGTGCGCGGGGCCGAGGGTGTCTTTCTCGCCTTCATGCTGTTGGGGTTGGGGACTGAATACCTCGAAATGGAAAGAGGTGACGATACTTACTCTCACTCGACGGTTGACAATCTCGTTGATATCTGAGGAACAGTACTCGTACAATTTGACGTGGTGGCCAGGCTTCTCCTCTGAAATAAAAAAATATTGATAAAAATAGTCTTAGTCACCAGTGGTTTAGCAATAAAGTGAAAACGGACCAAAGATAATGACAGCGACGTCAATACTACAGAGCACTCCGAGCTCATACGCCTTCTTGAAAAGCCCATTCTTTCGCTGTAGGATATCGTGCAGGGTCGCGAAGAAATAGAGAGGAAGAGATAATAATAAGTATCCTGCCAAGTCGGCAGGTCGACAATTAAAGTAAAAATAGTTTTCGAACTCGTACCTTTAAAAAGGTGACAGAACGATTGCGCTCATGCTAAGTATACGTTTGAGAGGTATAATTGGAGGAAGGAGATACGATTATAGCACGGAGGATAAGATGGATGTTGATGAGCAGTTGTGAGGTGAGCGGAGCAAGGGAACGCGTACCGTGATGGGCTGAATCTCTATTTTTCTCCTACCCATGGTTTGAGAAGGATGGGTGTAGAAAGCAAGCCTTTTTGAAGAGATCCCCGGTTTTTGGGCCTTCGGCATCAGGAGCAGGAGGGTGCCGATAGATCATAGCATGGCAACTTGTAGAAACCGTGTTACGGATCTTTTGAATTCGACCACAGCTGCCGTCATTCCCAGAAGATCTATGCACTATCCGCAGCTTCCCGAATTCACCTTCCCCCCATCAGATCGTTGCAATTTGGGTCTTACACTAAGGGTGCAGAACCAACTCAATCGGGGGATTACACAGCGAAATTGCGGTCCCCCTACACATCTTTCTTTTTTCAAGTTTCTCTGAATCCAATGTACGGTGGGAAATCTCAAAGAAGTGCTGGAGATTCGACGGACGAAGGACAGAATGAATACACGGCATATGCTTTGACTGATGTCATCTAGTGCATATGGGCGGAGCCCGAAAAGGATCTTAGCCGAGATGCCGGTTTGTTTGGTCTTCTTCTTCCCATCACTGACAATCCTGGGCATATCCGGAGGGCTATTCTTACTACTCCTTCCTTTTCGTCTCCGACTACCTATCCATGCAGGGGCCGACTACTGTCTGATGTTGTTTTATTGGTCCGTCACACCTCTGTATGACTCGATCTTCATCCTCCAAAATCGTCGCTTCCCGTTCTCACGTCAACAACGGCAATATGTTTACCAGCTCTTCAAAAAGGGCCGCAAACTTTCATCTATCCCATTCCGTCCGAGAAGTAGCTTCTCGAGTTATCTGATCACATCCATCTAATCGTACGCCCAGCCACTCAAGGAGCTGTATCCTCTGCACCAACATCAATTGTATGATCACACACCCCAAGTTCTTCGAAGATTCTTCAGCCACCAATTCAAATACTATACAGAACGCGCCTCGAAAGCATGATATCAAATGTCGCCGTCATTGACATGCTTTCATGAATCATTCTCACTAACCGCGCGCGCAAACTCAGTTCGGCTCTGGGTGGGACTCAAGTCGTGTACCTGTTTCCTATGGTACGAGATTTTGGCTTGTACTTTTTCCGTTGGAGTATTGGACAAGCGTGGGCGTCGCAAAATGAAACCTATTCAAACATTTCCGGAAGATTTGCGGGGTCTGCATTTGCATTCAGTCGTAGTGACAAGACAGCGGCCCTCCTGAGCAGTTACCATATGTCCCCTATTCAGCGAGGGTTGGACGTGTGGATTTTTAGTGTAAGTGGAAAACAATAATCAAAGATTACCATATGTGGCCGCGGAGGTCCCTCGGCACTCCGATACCTTTTTCTTAACCGGCCGATTAGGCTCTTCAAATGGCGCACGAATACTCTGGTGTGCGATGAGGAGGGTGCGAGAATTCTGAATTCTGATGTTCTACCTTGCTACTCGATCCCAGACCTCAGACAAAGTCTGCAGTTGAACCAGGCCAGCACAAGAGATTTGGGTGTCAGCAATCGTACCCCTTGATGGACAGTCAAAATGAATCGAACTGGTTTCGAAACTGAATCACATCAAACTTAAATATCTTTACCATCGGCGAGCGTGGGCCAAACATCGAGCATATCAAGGCGCCAACTTTGTATCAAGAAGTGCTGTATAAGTGAGTCGGTGTGCCCACTGACTTTTGCCCGCTCGTGTGAATATATGGGCGGATCAAAGTAAAAACAATCTTAGACGATGTAATGTTTGGGATAGTGACTCCTCTGGATATGATACGAATTGGTTGGTGCATACCGGGTAAGTAATTCCTCTTCGTTTATCGATCTTTACTGCTCTTTTGCAAATAAAACGTGAGATACCTAGCTGTCCGAGTTCTTTCGAGCTTTCCAATTCGGGCATGGGCTTGCTTCAGACTTCTTTCATACCCTAACATCCATTCTTTGGTCTTCGTAATTATGTGTGTATGTGGTTCTTTCCTTCGCTCGGCGGTAATCCACAACAAACTTTGATACAACAGTGGTTCCTTCGCACCAACCATGACAATGCTACAATCAACTCGTTATATTGAATCCGGACTAGGCAAAATCGAAATTCTACGATGAGGAACCGTCAAACACACAAGGCAGAAAGTTTTCTCCGGCGTGATAAATACAGTATCGCCGTATTATCTTCTCTCAACTTGGACGATCAGTCACGGTGGTGTGGAGACGGTACGATTCCGATTGCGATGAATTGAGAACGTCAAGAATATTCTACAAGAAACCGATGGAGGGACGTGGTAGCTCTACGACTGCGTACATTTAGTGTCACTGTGGCCTAGCAAAAATTTGTCTACTGGAAACTACCGTACAGCATAGTCTGCGCAAGAGGACACGTTGTGACGATGGCATGAGAACCTTACACCCACTTGCCGTTGGGATCGTACATACTGCTCATGGCCGCAAGAGTGGAGAAATAAAGATGCGGGCAAAGATCCTCATACCAGCGAACGAGCTTTGTATGGTGATGTCTTCGAATGTGCCACAATTTTGCGATGCCCGGTTTGGTTTCCTCTTCATCACGGAGGCGCAGAATACTTTTTATCAGAGATGATCTTTTAAATCCTCTACAGTTAACGACCCCAAATTTGTTGGAAGGGCAGCGGTTGTGCACCGACGCTTTGGACTCGATCCAATGCAGTGCATATCAGCCAAGTGGGTCATGCAAATTCAAATAAGTCCTAATGGTATATTGTCCAAGGACCCTGTATCTTCCAACAGGCAGTCCATCCTGATGGTAGGGTTGTCAAGTGATTCTCTCAAGTCATAAATTCTGTAACATCGTGCAAGGATCAATTCGGCCGTTTTGGACTTATGAAATGAAATATATCAAGGACGCATTGTGGTGCCAGAGTCCGTATTAAGCCGACTTGCTCTTCGTAGGCCACTCTCAGTGGCTGTGGAATGTCATCCCGAAATGTCGTCAGCGGAGAGATGTGATTGCCACTATCAAACACTGGCTCAATTTTGCTGTTGGCCACAGTCGCCAGTCAGGATGCACTCATAGTGTGGGTATTGCCGATGCAACTAGATATCGGTCGATTGGCTTGTGACCGACTTGTTGGACCACTCCTCGCTTGCGAGAATCTCGGGGTCAGATGCTCATTTTGAAAATCACAAAAAAAGGTAGTATTTGTTTGTAGAGGTGCTAACAAATAGGTATAAATCGGCATGTCATCACAAATGACTATTCAAACGTTCATCAGTTTGGCCGAGGTTTTTTCGAGGATCCCCCTCATTGATTCCACGACACAACAGTGGAATAGTTTGACACAGTTGCGGTACTTTTTGGAGTGTCAGTGGTGTGTTCTGAGCAGAAACTAATGAGAAGTTTACGGTCAGGACGACGCAGCTTATAGCTGATCCTCTTTATTAAGTATATACTTCAGGTCCACCGAAATCAATGACTGATAAAAATACCACATACTCAAACTTCAGCTTGTAGAAATTAATAGTATTTCTGGATTATGTTAAACAACGAAATCGATACGTGGCGCTATGCGAGGTCCGCGAACCTTTTCTTTTTAGTATTTTTAGGCACGGATCAATGTCTCTTATCTGCGTTGAAAAGCGTACTTAGAGTCCGAGAGGCTGAGGTTGGAACTGTTACGGCGGCCAGAAAGACTACAGGTTGCTCTCGGTAGCGTCTACTAGAATGGCCGTCGGACCGTGAGGGCTTTGGTGCAATCAAGGGGCGGTTAGCACCCACTCTCGTTCCAGTCAGTTCTTCCCAGACCTTTCCTGTAAGTACAGGAACTGAATACATCGATCTGGTTCTAGCCACTCACTGATGCATGATTTCGAGTGAGATGGAATCTCTTGATCCATTGGACCTCTTTACTGCCCGCCAAACTCCCACAGATTCACATTCATGTATTAGCTTCGACGGTGAACAAACTATGATTGATATCCCCGATATGACCCTATGTCTTCTTATGCTCCAGCAATAGCTCGTTATGTACTCTCCGCTCTCACCACTACTAGGCACCAAGACTCGGTACGGCCCCTGAACTATTCAACATACAGCGTTCTATACCACATCTAAAGGGTGGTGCGTCATTTCTCCACATGCCTCGTCGGCACTCGAATTTATGCTAGTACGAACAAAGTCTCCTGGGAAGAGATTTTAGGTAAGATAGCTGATAGTTGTCTTCAAAAGGAAATAGGTCCGCGGCCTTGAGCGGCTCGAGTGACTCCAATGCTCAGAGACAGTGTCGAGGATTGTCCGCGGTGAGACACACTGACTGTTTCGGACAACCTCGGGGAAATAAATCTTTTACAACCCATGGTCCTAGAATCTCTTGTGAACTGAGGAGCATGGCTCCGGGAAGTTTAAGGGAAAAAGCATTCCACCCGCCATTCCTTTCACCCTTTGAGTGGTCACAAGTGCACGAGTGTATGAAGAACCTCGAGAAGAATTCACTGGCTCACTGCTGCGCATAGTATCTTTCGGGAATAGCGGAGAATCGGTGAAAAGATTTGGACACTCTCCTCGTTTCATGAACAAGAACATACGAAGACGGGAGCCGCCCGCGATGGACGCTGGATCAACAATCAGAGATGCATACATATGCGTAGTGGCGTGGGTGTGTGGCAACGACTTATACGAGCAGCTCTTTGACCTCGCGCCTGGCGATCTTGGGTCTGAAGGCCTAAGGCATAATGGAGTCTGCCAGCGCAAAAAGCCGTAAGATAGGAACTTTGATTTGACGATGACGATTGAGCCGGACTGTTGGAGGCTGCTAGAACTACACATGTATTGAGTCCTGATGAACCTGATACAGCAATAATATACATACTTACCGCAAGTGATTTCAGAGAAGATCGTTCATATCGAAACGTTGGCTGGAGCGTCGATTTTCACAAGTAGGTAGGAACAGCAGGCTTGACCCCACTTGAGGGAAACGTATAGGAATGACCGGAGTGCCTCCATCTTTTCAAGGAAACAATAAGTTGCGAGCCCGGGGGGTGCAGCTTGAAGTTATCGTCCAATGAATTTCTCGGGAAGTCTTCAGCTCTTGCATCGTCTGTCACTCCGAGGTTACTGCAAATGGAAGGTTTGGTTTCCCCAGCTTGGACCAACGCTTCCGATAAGTACCGGGTAGTATCGCGCCCTGGCAGCGCCTTGAAGTTTGTCATATTGTCCGGGGTGGACATAGATCAGGTGAACCGGTAATACTGCGCAATTTATCGAAAAGTACAAGTCAGTACGTGAGGATGACTTAGTTCGGGACCGGTTAAGTAGTTGAGGGTGGCCGGGTCTTGTGTTCGGGCCGCTGGACGCACATCAGACTCGGAGGAGGACAATAATCTGCAAGCTAAGTCAGAGGTGGCGCAGTTAGAATGGCTGAGAATTGTGCAGCATATCGACATCGTCTTCGGAAATTTGCCAGCCCAGATATTTTGGGTAGGCGCCGGGAGAATAGAAGACGGAATTGTATATCTCGAACATAAGGCCGTGCCTTCATTTTGTAGACGAAGTTCGAAGGGGCCAGACACCGAAAATAAGATTGATTTGACATATCTTGGCTGGAAAACCCAGCTGGAATCGCTGAATCGGAGAGAAATATCTAATCAGGGTTGTTTTCGAATGCAGGGTCCAAGTTCTTGGATTAATGAAAGAAGAGAATTGTTTTCAACGGTGAAATCCGCTAAAAAAAAGGGACCCGGCAAAATCCGGAGTGCAGGATCACTGCTGTAACGTTGAGATTGTAGACTTGCGAAACATGTCGGATCCTAGGGTACCCGCGCGTCCTCGCCTTCCAAAATCTTATACAGACCAGCAGCTTGCCTTTCTAAAGAGGTACTCCTTTCTTTCCAATCCCACCTTCAAATCCTGACTTGCTTGCCTCTCAATTTTCTTCCTGTATCGATGCATCAGGCATCTCCCAGAGTTCGAGAGGCGCACGCAGGGGTCAGTTCGCGGAGATGCGAAGAAGTATGCGCTTGAGAGGGCGGCAGAGTTTATCTCGACGTTCGGGATCCCCGAGGACTATGCTGGCGTAGAGGAAGCGGAGCCCCGGTTCAAAGAGGTGAGTGGTGTGACTGAAAGTAGAACTTTCCGCGAATCTCATGCCTGGCATTTGCATAGCAAATCTACAATTGGTTCAAGAACACTGTGGGTAGGACTCGAAGAAAGTTGGAGGGTAAACCACGGTCGATGAAGAAGGCGCTGGAGAAAAGTAAGTCGATCACGTCGACATTTCCTGTTCGGTACTTCTAAACGTATCTTTGGCCATGAAGAGCAACAACAGGCAGCAGCTCAAGAAACCAATTCGAATATCTCTCTTCTTCTAGGCTCCCCATCTGCTGGTGACACGTCCGCGCTTAGTAACGCCTGGCCCACCAACGTCGCCACTCCTACAGTCATGCCATATGCTTCAGCAGATCATTCTGCAGGTACTAGCAACCAAACCCTTGCACCGATAAACTATGGTGGTGTTCAATCCAGTGCCGTTCTAGCTCCTATACCCTCTCCTTCTACCCATTCTACCCCACATACTTCGGCTCATCCCACCACCCATACTTCAACTCATCCTAATGCGCACACTTCTGCACATGCTTCTGCACACACGGCTGCACACAATCAACCATCTCCTCGGCCGCATCACTCCTCGCTTGGTCTCGCTAATGTGCCGACCACTTCCTCGTCTATACGGGAGGCATTCATGACAGGCATTGATGCCTCTAGCTTAGCGTCAATGATACGTTCATTTGTCATGTCCAATCCTTCCCAAACACCATTGACAGCCGTCGTAGAGGCACTTTTCGAAGCCACTACAACAGATCTATCCTACAACCAAGAGCCTCATGTGTATTTGCGTCGTTTTCTCGATGCATCCTCATACTTTCCTTCCAATATTATTCATGCAGGCGTGCCTGGCCCTCTAGCTGGCCCTCGAGCCCTCCAAATGCAAATACGTAAATACTCGATATGGATTCCCAGTCCGAGCCCTCTCAGCGCATCCTCTACCACTCTTGCCGACGAAGTGCAACGAATAGCCAATGACCGCCAGAGGAAAAAAGACCATATTCAGTGGGCACGTATTCATGCTGCAGCTTTAGAGCTGGGTATGCTAAATATAGGTTCTACTGACCCGGACAACAATTATTCGTATGTGGCGAGTAGAGCATTTTCAGAGATGATGGCTCGTGATGCAGTTTGGGAGAAGGATGAAGTGGAATGGGTTGCAGGTGTTTTTGTCTTGAGAGCTGTAATTCGCACGGCTATAGGTGGCGATCAGAGGAAAAGAGGTGAGTATGATGAACTGCTCAGGAATTATGAAAAGCGTTGGAAGGAAATGAAGGATGAGGCGAGACAGGCTCTGGTGGGAGTAAGTATAACCTTGTCATTTGGGGTTTGATGCGCTAACATCGTTTCAATAGGATGTGCTTCTTGCTGCTAGAGAAGACCTTATGCAAATGGACAGAATGCTTTCATGATTTTACGTTTCTCTATCACTTTACCTTTGGGGTTTGGAGAACATTTGAGTATCTTGTTTTCGCATGCTATCATGGTTTTCACGATCTAGACTACTGTATTTCTATTGCTAATGCAGGACTCGTTGTATTTTATTGTACTTACCCTGGCTGGATTTCTGTATGCTTGTTTTTCTTTTTGCTCGGACAGGCCCATATCTCCTATAGTTGTACATCGTACAATTACATGTAACTGCATGTATGTAACTGACTCTGAATCACTCATTCCACGACTGGCAATGCCCAAGATTTAGTACCGTATGACTCTGTTTTTCATGAGGCAGATTCTATTCCGCCCCTCTGAGAAAAGAGCAATTTCCTTGGGATTCTGGCTCGATTCAACACTGCCGCAGATTCTATGAAACTCAGTAAAACCCTATGTCAGCCCCGGTTGCTGATAATAATGTTCTAGGACGGGATTTGATCACTAACCTAGTGCGCCAGCTTGTCGGTATGTCAAACTCGGGCAGGAAGGAGACCGAATCGAATAGCAAGTAGTGGCGACATGCCATAACGGACCAGACAAAGAATGATGCCGGGCTTCAGTGGATTGCTAGAAGTGACGAAATCTTTATGCCTACAGGCCGGTAATACAGCCACGCAGAGGTCGACCATCAGGTAGTATTCATTCATGTGTCGACTCTCACAGAAAAATGACCGCATCTCGTACAAGAGGCGGTCCGATGGGACATCGTGTCAGTTCGGTAGATTTCCCAGGGAAACATCGCCTCAGTACCACATTTTTGAATTCTCAACAAAGATGGACAAAAACTCGTCTCACACATCCAGGGGGCTTGGCGTCGTATGACCACCGATGGTGTGCAAAGACCATTCCCCCCGTGTTCCGACCAGAATACGGATCCAATCTTTATCGAACGCTCAGTTCAATTTATTCCTAAGGATCAAATCAGTGAAGTTGTTCAAAATCGAGACAGCACTCCGACCGCGTTGTGCTATGGTACGTCCAGAAAAAAGTTATACATGACCTATCTGCGTTTATGCGATCATCTGTGATGTACGATTCAGTCTGGCTAAGCCTCCTGTGCCCTGCTTCACTGGCAGCCGCTTAAGAATGGGGGAACAACGCACTTGCAGCGCTTAAAGTCAAAGTACTACGCCAAGTAAAATATTATTTTTCGATGAAGATGTACCCAGATATGTAGATAGTGCCTGCAACACCGTTCTTGGACTCGGTTTGACTAGAATTTTTGCAAGAGAGTGCAACCCAAGTGTTAGTCGTCAGTTCAACTAGTAGGTCACCAATTGACGCGCCACTGAACATTTATCATACCGATCAAGTGGGGTGAATCGGACTTGTACGGACTTCTGGAAACCCCAGGGATAGCTCTCGTCGCGAGATACGGGTGGCAGTACTAGGATTTTGTAATACGGACGGTGAGCAGCACAAAAACACCACAAACATGAGGCCGTCTGCACAAGATTGAGTGATCAAGAACTGGTAAATAAATCGAGAAAGGTTGCAGACGTTGTATAGCCAGAGCCTTGTTGCGGTAGACTTCGATTTTAACGCGTATAACGTACGAAAGCCCCAACCTGAACGCATTGGAACGTAAGCTCTGATATAGGTCATTCAAGACTTGCATAGATACAGTCATATTGAGGGACAGGGATTCATTCAAACATCGGTGAAGATATTGCAAACTGAGCACCTGATAATCGAAGCCTCATCGATTGGATAACTAGTTCGCTGAGGGTTCGGGGGACAGCCAGTGCAACTCCATACAAATCTTTCGCTCCTACATTAACCAAGCTAGCTCGAAATATACAAGGTTGAACATACACTGTCATCACGAAGTAGGTCACCGCAACGCATCCCATGTAGTCGTGAGCGAGGTGAAGTCGAGGAAAAGGCTGCATTACTGCTAAGGATGTATCGAGCCAAACAATTCTCCAGTCTAACGCAAAGGAGTAAGTAAGGGTAAGGAATCGAAGTCGTTCCTCCTATCTGCACATGTATCAAAGCGTCTGTCGCCACTGTCCACCCCTTTGGTTCTGCACTGGCAGTCCGTATGGGGGGTAACCATTATATGTGACATGTGCCATGGGGAAGCATCAAACCCCAACGTTACTGTAGAAAGCAATGCAGGTCTTTCCAGCCGGATGGTATGTGAAATACAAACCAAAAACCTGTACATTTCAGACTAGAATTTGGTCAGTTGATGCTGCCTTCTCATCCAATTAGTGCACTGAGCGTGTTTCCAAAGGCCATTTTCGGTACCTACAAACACTGTCTGCAGTCCAAGCGGGCCGAGCAAAGTTAGAGTGGGAGTCACTCAAACTGCTTTCGGGTCTCATAGCCGATAAGGATGTTTGGGCTTTCGAGTGAGAATATCATTATGGCGTTCCCTCTACTTCTCGACGTATAGGGAACAAAGACGGTGTGCCGAGGGTTGTCAGTACCTGTTTCTTCCCAAGGTCGAATACGTCCCGAAACTGCCCGGCAAACACAAGGACTTGAATGTATCCGAGACAGAAGAACACTCTTTGACCTTCGAACTGTCCAGATACTACTTCCTAGTCTTTCAGGAACGACGGCATCGGCATTGTGGAAGGGGACAAATCCCACCGGATTGACTGTATGTGAGAAGAGCGGAAAAACGGAGAGGTATGCGGTGACTTAATGGGTGATGTCGGCGGCTTACAGCTTGAGGAGTTTAGCAGCCTGATCTGGCGACACCTGGAAACAGGTTACTGTGCTATGAGCTCCCTGGACCTTTGAAAGCGTGAGAAGTTGTACGTTTCCCATAAACAGGCTTCAGGTGCTCGATGGCGCGTCAGTATGACTCGTAGCAGAGGTCGGTGCGAGACGAATTTTGAATCAAGCCAATTACATTCAGAAAGGAATTACAAGCAGAGTCACACCAGTACACTTTACGCTAATCTTGCCAGTCCTTCGGCTGTGAAGAGCGCCATCATCAGCGAACAGAGAGTGGAAGTATCTGCCGAGAGCGTACCTTGACCTCTGGCCCTACTGTCTTAATCCAGACTTGGGGTATTTCCCTCTGCTCCTTCGCGCCGGCCTCACCCTCATCCCACGTGTAACATGTCGCGACAGCGAGTTTTGTACCGTCATTGTTGAAGGCAACACTTGCAACTGGGTTGTTATATTTGGGGTACTGCCTAAGCCGCTTTTTTATCTTGTGGTCCCAGATAGATACAGTGCCGTCAGATCCTGCAGACGCAAATGTATTGTATCTAGGAGAAAATTTAGGTAAGGTCTGAAGGCGCTTGTATCTTGACTACACTTACACTGGATGGAAAGCGAGCGAGTTGACCGGCCAGACATGGTCCACGTCTCCAATGGTCTGTCGGTGACATTTGAATGCATATTTTTTGTCTTGAGCCTCTGATGAAGGGTCAAAGTACTCGACCGCAATTCTTCCTTCGACTGATGCTGTTGCATAACCTACAACAAGGGCTGTTAAGAACACGAAATCATTGTGTCCGGGTTCATACCTTCGCCAGAAGTCATGCAGGCCAGAGACCTAGTCATATACTTCAAACTACTATCTCTTTGTTGCGCAGGTGTGTCCATTTTGCGGACATCATAGATATTGAAAAGTCGGCTGGCCATTGCTACAACAAGACTATTGTTCACTATGTCCATTTGATAGATTCGCTCGGGTGTTTCGTAAGAGGCTTGTTCTGGGGTTTGAGCTCGAGGATCAAATATCCGCAATGTTCGATCCCAAGAACCGGATATGACGGCGCCTGAGGTTCAAAGTGAGTAGCAAGTCAAAGGAAAACAAGGGTTCCACGTACTGCGTTCTGAGGCGTAAACCATGCTAGATACTCCATCGTTGTGTGAACCTAACACACTGGTCTTTTCTGTCTCAAAATCCAAGCTGAATCGAGTTCACCGGCTCTGATGTTTAGCATTAATGAGAGTATGACAATATGATAACGACTTACTGCCGAACTGCAGTGTCCAGGCCTCCACTGAAACCATGCGACGCATCAGACCAACAGCAAGCCAACACGGCTGCCCTGTGATCAAACTTGCATTTTTGCTCGTTTTGTTTTCCTCCAGGAGTGTCTTCACCAATATCGTATAATCTCACAGTCTATTGAAGCAAGTTCAGAATGCAGACCAAAATATTAGTGCCAACATACCGTATCCCATGATGATACAAGTAGATGTTGAGAATTTGTTGGAGAGAACTTGACTTTGGATATTGTATCGAATGGTGGAGAGGAAAGAGGTACCTGAGGAGTATCTTCACAATTAAAAGGTAAGCATGGTGGATATGACCCTAGAAAAGAATCAGACTCGACGTACCAGTCATTTTTGAGGTGAACGCAGTTGAAGTTCGAAATTTGCAACGGTCCGACGGACCGGCCCTCATAGTCTTGTGAACTCAACAGATCACAACAAACGACCTTTTCTTGTTATGTTCACTTCAAACATCGGCTGATTTTTATTCAGGGATTCACCACCATTAGTTTCTCAATTGTACATCCTAGGCTTGAAATCTCGATCTTTACCTTCGAATTTCAATGTCTGACCTTGGCTTGCTCCATCTCCACGACCTGTGAAAACCCCGTCTTTGCCAGGCTAAATTAATCCCCCGGGTTTATAGAATCCATCTCGATGGATATATCATAGTATCTGAATCTTGAATCTTCTGGTCCAGTGTACAGCGCTCTTAACCTGGGGTTACTCCGCAATTTTCTTCTCGTGGCAGGTCAAACTAGAGAAACAATCCGAAGTTCGCTGGATGCGACCATCACCAGAATAGAATAGTCCTACCGGTGATCTGAGGTGCCATCGACCAAGCTTTGTTAAAGTTTTGCTGCCTCTTTTCAGTACGTACACTTTCCGGATTGAGTAACAACCTCAGTTCACCAGGGTCAGTGCTGTACGCGCAATTTACCCAGTAACGAGCGTACCAGCCATGTCCTCACTGGTCGATGTCATCAAGATCACAAACCCACAACTCAGACGAAATCCCGCGATTCTCTTGGATGATTGAAATTGGGATGCCAGTGGTCGTCTGGATCTATTTATTTCGCAGATGGACATGTTCCTGGGTTGCCGTTAGCTCGTGTGTTCGGTCTTTTCGGAGCGTCACTTGCATCTCGATGGACTGGTTGGTATTCATGCGAATTGTTAAGGTTGGTGCAAGTGTGCTGAGTTAGAGCCTCGAAGTTGGGTGTGCCCTGCCCGATGGGTCGTTAAGCCATCTTTCGCTACCAATAAAACCTAGGTGCAGTGCCAAGCATACTACAGTTTTTGGGCTTCCTAGTAGGATTCTTGGTTCGGCACTCGACACTTATAGCCATGCCGGTTAATGAACTGCTACCATCCCTGTGGTTCTTTCACCTAGCTCCGAGTTTAGCTTGAATAGTACTCCTTTACCTGGTATAAACAAGGGAAAATGCCAACATGATCTCGACGACATCATGTATTCGAACGAGTACAAGAACTAGAATACTAGTATACACTGCTGTTACATGTGTTAAACAACCCGAGTATGGAAACATCCAAAATGGAACTCATGGTATCTGCCACCGAAGGTATAAACTCGTCTATTTCATGGTGTACCTCACCTCCTCACCCTTTTGGCATCCCCACTCTCCGTCAGATCGAGATTTCCCAGAGGTTGACGAGCAACGTTCCCCTGAGCATTCATCAGCCCCATTCCTTGTGCTGGCCGACGTGACATTTGAGCGGGATTAGCTGCAGCAGATGACCTGAACGGAGACAAATCAAAAGTTAGAACTGTTCTCCGCCCAGGAACTTTGCAAAAGTACACACTTCATAGCGTCATGGTTCCTTTTCATACCCACACCGGAAGAGAACTGCTGCGGTTGTTGTCTCTGTCCCAATAATGCCGCGTTAAAAAAAGCATAACCTGCGAGACAGACCGGTAACATGACTTACCACTTCAGCAGGAAACGAGAATCCTCCACGCCGGGTCGATGAGGGCGTAGAAGATCCGTTGATATTCTTGAAACTTGGAGGCGGAAGGGCTTCATTGAAGTGAGAGGAAGGGTTTTGATTTTCGTTTGGCCGATTGGACGAGTGCGCCGATTGCTGGGGTCGCTGATGTGTCGTTTGTTGGCGAGTAGGCGCCTTATTGTTTCCCAAGCCACCCGATGAAAGCGAGGATGACGAGCCCTGTCCACCAAAAACGGACGATCTAGTGATGTTGGAATTCTGCAAGACCGGTACTGGCGGAGGTACAGGCTCCCCCCTGGCGAGTCCTGAACATTCTTCCTCCTGCATCTGCCTCGGTGGATGAGCAGAAGACGTATCCAACAAATCCTCGTCCAAAAGGGTCGTCGTTGATTGGCCCAGGTTCGTGCCACCGAGTCCCTCATTGACATCAATGGGTCGCCCAAGATCACCCTCTCCTAGATCTACTGTGGCTAAGAAAGCGTCATCGTCGGATCCAAAGGCGTAGGAAAACGAGTCGTCGTCTGCGATATCTTCTGTGCTATCCAGAACCTCAGGCTGAGCGGTGTGCGACTGTTGTAAGGGATGATCGTTCTGCTGAGGTTGTTGTGGAGCAGGAGGCGCTTTAGTAGCTAGAGGCGATTCAGTAAACTGAACTCTTCGCCCTGCTTGGCCCAGAGCTTGGTTTACGGCAGGTGTGGTGATTGGTGTATTGAGGCCAGTTATAGGAGGTTTATGTACATTTGGTTTAGGTTTGGCGACAGGTGTAGAGGTTGTCATGACTGTAGTAGTGTTCGTAGATGAGCTTCCTTCGATAATGTTCCGGACTTGCTCGCGCGCGCTGGCCGAGAGTGATGAGCTTCGTTGGGGTTTTGTTTCGAGTTTGATGGCAGAAATTGTGTTATTGCCATGATGAGATGAGCCCGCGGTTGGCTGCTTCGAGCTGGTTGAAGCTGTAGATGTGGATGCAGACGCAGACGCATCAGTTGTTGATGTCGACGGTACTGGTCCCGGCTTGGGTTCGGCAAATTCTGGACGTCGATGTAGCTGAGATTTGTCGAATTTCGGCTACAAATAAAATGTTCTTATTAGAATCAAAAAAAAAAAAAATAGTGTTCATGAAAAACGCACCGGTTGTACTTTGACTTTTACAATCTCGTTGGTATATGCCTTGTCGTACAGACAGTTTCCCAAAAGATTGCCAAAATTACGGAGGGCACGTTTTAGACCGTCCGTAACTGCTTCTTTCTTGCACTGCAGATGATAGAATAAGCGTGGAATAAAAAAAAATATTGACGAGAAACATACCTTATCCAGTGCCTGGCCCTTACTCTTTGAATTCTCCAATATCCCGTATCCAACGTCTTCATGATACACCCCATCCCGTAGAGTCACTCTCACTATCGCTGTCACGCCCACGTTATATCTCCTGGTCTCTTCGTTAAAGTCGCAAAAGTCGGTCGACAAGTTCACTAAATTTGAACTCCAGCCGTTGAATCCAAACACTTCATTGGCAAGATTTATGATTTTCCAGCCTTCTGCATAGACCAGTTTTGGTCCACCTCCTGGACCTGGTCGTGTTGAGATGTATTCGGGTCCTAGCTGTTGGTTCAGTTTGGCTTGAAGCGAGGCAATTTGGGAAGCAGTATTCCGGGTCAAATCAAGAAGAGAAGGATCATCGTTGAATAAAGACATAGGCTGTGATTTTCCGTGCATGCTGGAGTCAAATGACATAGCCCCGCTCGTTACAATATTGCTTGGTCCTGAGCCGAAGCTACTGTTAGAAAAACTGTTGTGAAAAGACATCCCGAAAGGACCAGCTGAAAGATTTCCTCGAGAGTAGAATGATTCGAGTATATGCCCACTAAGAGCACCTGCCATTCAAGACAGGAAGAGGGGAAAGACTTCAGACCTGGTTGTGGTAATGAACAAGACGCGTGAGTTGTTTGTGTACCTTTGTGCGAGAATGACGCGTGTCGAGTCAGGCCTGAAGCACGTGTGATCTAGACTCTGACGAATTGCCTGCCGGGGTTCCTTATCCTCTCGGTGTCTCACTGTACCCGAGCACTTTACTTCGCAATGTTTTCAACGCTAGTGCCTGTACCTGTTCAGGTCGCATTTGTGACCTTAAATAAAGATTCAGGCTTGATGGCAGCCGCCTGCTTTACTCTCCAATTGTTTCCACTATAGCCCTTCGCCAGCCTGTCTACGGCATCGAGGAAAGAATGTCTGAAGACTTTGACAGCGAAAAAGGTGTCAAGGAAGTTGAATCCATCCATGGTAAGTTGGTGAATCTCGATTAGGTGAACTGTGTCGTAAAACTTTGTAGGACGATTTAAGCCTACTCCGGATGATGATGCATGTTTCAAGCTGTGGAATATGTACATTGGTCAAGCTCAAGAATACGACAGAGCTCTTCTTGAAGGATGGAAAAGCGACATGGATGGCATGCTACTTTTCGTATGTTTTTCGACGAAAATTATGGTCCACAATCTGATAATCGAACAGTCTGCACTATATTCTGCCACTTTGACTGCTCTCATTATTGAAAGCTATCAGAACCTACGAGAGGATCCGGCAGATACTACTGTAGCTCTTTTGAGACAACTAATTCTTCTCTCGAACGGGACGATGGTGACATTGCAGGATCCGCCATCTTTCCAGGTAACTACATCCTCAATTGTGTGCAACACCTTTTGGTTCCTCAGCCTTGCTCTCGCGCTCACCTGCTCATTGCTCGCAACCTTTGTGCAGCAATGGTCGCGCGACTTTATCCATAAAACCACCATGCGGCCTTCACCTGTCGTCCAAGCAAGAGTGCTTGCATTCTCATATTTTGGTCTGCGACGATTCGGAATGCACACCTTCGTTGATGTTATCCCGATTCTATTGCATATCTCGCTACTCTTTTTCTTTGCTGGTCTAGTGGCATTCCTTCTGCCAATCAATCTTCCACTCATGTATCTCATGGCATGTTTCTTATTCGTTTTCATGCTCGTATATATCGGCCTGTCATGCATGCCGTTGGTTTACCTCGATGCACCCTACCGTACTCCCGTTTCTGACCTATTATGGCGTTTGGGGAACCTATTGCATGGCTTTATGCTCCGACAACATCAACTACCTCTTGATCTTAGTCTCACCGAAGCCATGATTGAGAAGTCTCTTAAAGACTCTTCTCTTCGTGACCGCCAGATCATGAAATATACCATGAAATCGCTAAACCATGACACGGAACTTCTTCCCATGCTAGAGGCAATTTCGGAAGCTATCCTCAGCCCTGGTGGTGGTGTCCGCCTTGAAAATGCAGCATTTGTTGTCCCTTTGGTCTTGTCACAAGGACCCGAAGAAAACGTCGCCTCTCGAATTTCACGTTTTATTTCGGTTTCAGGTACATCAGCGGATCCTCATCGTCAAGAGAAGGATTTGCAGACTGCATTGAGGGCGCTGTGGTGTTTGGCCCACCTCGATATTCGTGCATGGGGTTCTTGGAACGAATACCATCGCACTACCCTATTCTGGTTTGACTGTGCTTTACCCAATGTGCTGGTCACTTCTGAATCGGCACCGAAAGCATTTATGATCTCCGCGCTTGCGTTGATAAGGGCTAGTAGATTGCAGGGCCTCAAACGGTGCATGGATATCGTGGCTGACAAGTTGTCCACTCGTGGGGTGTCTGCACATGAACGGCTCCGTAGTGCAAGAGATATTTTCGAAAAATTTTCCGCGGATGATGTTCACTGGGAGTCGAAGACTTTCAAGTATCACCTTCATGAGCTTCGAAAGATCTTCGAGGACGGATGTTTACCAACTCTATCAGAAACATTTGCTGAAAAGTTGGTGGACCAGGCAAAAAGTCATCTATCGGCGCTCCAATGTGAAGGTCGTTGGAAAGCCGCCGTCATCGCCATTCTCGCAGAATTCCTTTCCTTGGCTTCAAAATCGAACGTAACGCCTTTTGAAATGGATACGACCTACAACCTCGTCTGCACTAGTCTTCCTCAAGTTGCGCTCTTTGATCAATCTCTCGAAGTCGAGGACGATGAAGCAGAGGCTTCTTATGTCATTCAAGACATCCCTGCCGATCCAGAATCTCTCGCACCCGAACTTTTCATGCTTCTTTTCCGACTCTTCTTCTCTACCAATCGAGCTTTGTCTCGATCAAAGTGTAGGAATGTGATAGAAAACTACGTGTCGTCTACCGAGAGGCTTCACATAGTCGCCCAGGACAAAGCAGCTCATCTAGAAGAGTGCGCCTTGCAGGATCTCCGTGATAATGACCCAGACGAACCCAGTACCTGTATCGTCTCAATTTACTATCTCTACCTTGGGATGGGTATACACAAAAGTGAGCAGGTTTCACCTCGCCTGCTCAGTTTTGCTCGACGGATTCATGAGCTCATTCCAACTGCGTCCTACAAGTTTACTAAAACACGATGGTGGAGCTTGACTGGAATGTACACGGATTGGATACTGTGCAAAGACATCCGGAATAGAGCGAACGGTCTAGTCTGTCTAGGAAGTAGCGATGGTCCGTCACCTCTGGAGTCCCAGCTTGTGGATGATGCCCGAGCTCTCGGAAGGAGTTTATTGATCGACCATCATGTTCCTGAACGCCCAAACCCATGCACAGAGGCCGAGTACAAACAATGGACAAACGATGTCCGAACGTTTGCCATGTCCATGACTATTTTAATGGTCACCAAATTCATCATTCTCAACACTGAAGACACTGATGGAAATCTCCTCGGTGACTGGACCTGGATGCAGAGAGCGCTCCTCTACTACAGTGGGCGCGTTTACGAGGGTGTTCAACTTCAATTCGCAGAGAGCGTTCGTAGACTGGCGTTTCTCGCTCCTTGGAGTCAACCCAAGGAGTCTCCAGTGTATGATGTGTTCCATGAATCTATCATGCGTCTTAGTCTGGACTGGTGTTGGATCACTGAGCTCAAGGCCGCTGAAATGTTGCTCGAGGCTGTAGTGTATCATAAAAATCATCAGAGTTTTAGAGGAGTTGTTTGGTTTGAACAGGCTTTGTTCGACCGCTGTAAGCTAGTTATTGACGAGTCGAAGAAAGCAGGTATTCTAGATTCTGAATAGATCTGTAGATTACGTCCCATCGAGCTCAGAATAAACGGTCTGTCATGGGTTATTTATGCACAATGATACGCGGAGTCAAAAAACGGATGTCGCAAGTCAGCGTCTCAGTCAAGGACAAACGAAAGTTGTCAACTGCGGGACAGCCTCGCAGCATTTCTGCCGTCACAAGTACAAATGCACCTCATTTCTACCAGGCCTTCGCCTCTTCATTTTAACCCCGTCTTTCTCCTTGTTCTTATTCTTCTCATGCACATGCTCTCTTGCACGACCTGAACGACGAACTACGCCTGATTTGACTATCCATCTCTACATTCACAACATGTCCCAGATTCTCAAACGTCTTCTCTATTTTATACTCGTAACTACTTCATTTCTTCGCAGCATAACAGCTGCACCTCTCCCAAACACGATAATCATCCAAAACCAAGCAAATGACTGGCGTATACAAGATATTGAGGTCGAGTTGGACTTTGACTATGAAAACACAGACAGAGGTACGCAGATCTATCCATCTTTCTATTCCAGAGCTCAACCATTCCTCGCTTCCAGTCATACACGCGGAAAACACGTTACTCGCAGACATGAGCGTATCCAAGACACAGACACGGGTGTTTCTAGATTTGGATGCAGATTTCACAAACAATAATGTTCACGGCAAACACAAAGAACCGCGGTCGCATGTCCGAGTATCGCTAGATTTTACACGGGCGCCTTCAAGTTGGTGGAAATGGAAGACTTGGTCACACTGGTGGAAGATTGACGAACAAGGTTCGGGGACGCTAGAACCAGAACCAGAGTGCAGAGCGTTGAATTCGGATCCAGGGTCAAGGTGAGTGGCACAAAAGTGCACATGCTGATGGTTTTAGAGCTGAGCTGACTGACGGTCGTCTTGCATCGCATCGTATCCCATTTCATCCTGTTCGGAATCCGCGGTGTGTCGCTGTCAAATAAACGCAACATTCATGATGATACATTCACATACACATATACAACGCAACAAACTCACTTTGACTGCTTGCTTGCACGGCCTCTACTTATCAGACATCTGCATCATCAGTATCAGCTGAGGCAGTCTGGTGATACAAAGGCTTTTGATCTGTCAGTGCCCTTGTCCAGTTCGGAACCAGACGTGTTCAACGAAGGAGAACCAGAAGCAACTCCACGGTTGACGGCGACACGGACACGGACGTTGGAAGTTACAGTTGAGTACAGACGAGAAGCGGCTAGGATCTTCAACCTACAACGTGTCGGTATGATGGCAAAGGAAAGGCTCAAGCTGCAATGGACGATGATACGAGGTGTACTGAGGGATCTTTTCTCAGATGTTGGGGGTCCTTACGTGTAAGTGTGCAACAAGTTGTAACGAGATTTTTTTTTTCAGGAACGCCTGTAGGGTATGGCATTAGGACATTATTGCATTGTAGACATAGAAACTGTATTTATACACACCTCGATCCTAAAGTGGTAAAAAGAAAGCAACTCTAGAGGATGCCGACGCGTGCGTTGGAAGTCACAGTCGAGAAGCAGCTAGGGCCAGGATCACCTTTGATTCAGGACGCACCCACATTCGATCTCAAAGTAGTATACGGCGCATATCAAAAGACTCCAGTAATCTTCAACGTATAGTCATTCTCTAGCTCTCAAGGATATATCATGAGTAGTTCCATAAGATTAAGCGTAATATATTAAGCAAAAAAGATCCCTGCAAGATGCCAAGTATATCAGCTTGGAGGTAGCGTGAAGAGAAGGTAACATACATTCTAAGCTATCGACTCTCCGCTCTTCTCTTCTGCCGAGCTCTCAGATTCTACCTGTCGCGTCTTTTCCTGCTCCCGCTTCTTCTCAGCTTTTGCCTGCCCAGGCATTGGTGCTGGTGTTGGCTTTTTAAACGGCGACTTGAGCTCGGGTTCGTCTTGTTTCTTCAATAACGACCCCTTGGATCCACCCATTCGATTAGATACTACTCGTACGTCTTGATGGAATGCTGCTGGTAAACGAATGCCAGGTCGGTCAGCAATTAGACGGGGAAGGATGCGTGTGTGGAAAAGACGGTGTGCGACGGAGGCACCCTAGGAGTAAAATATTCAACAAAACGATATGGCATGGAAAGAAAACGCCTCACAAATTGCTCATAAACACCACCCATGACAGCAGCAACGGCTTCACCCTGCACCTTGTACAATCCAGCACCCTTGAGCACACTAGGCTGTGCTCCAACCTTTTGCAGTGTGGTTGCAGACACTGCAGGTGTCCATCTCATCGCTCTTCCAAGTCCCCATCCTGAACCGATATGTTCGCCGAGATCATAGGTGTTGAGTACGGAGGAGACAACTTCCTCAACGTCGTCTGTAGGTTTGAGGTTGGGGCTGGAGGAAAGGAGGAGGGAAAGGTAGGTGGAGAGGACGCGGCGGCCTTTACGAATAAAACCAATTCAATTGAATGTCAGACGGTGTTCAAAAAAAAAGTCCAGCAGGGCACGTACCCAAAAAACTGAGTGCAGCATTGTGTCCATATATCGCTGCAGGATGACTTGAATGAGTGAGTATCCTCCTCGCTAGTTCTTTTGGAAATTGGAGTTCAGGAAATAGTCCATTCAAATGCTCGGCGAATTCTGGACTGGGTTCGCGCATGGCACTATAGTCTGTCCGCGTTACTCTAGGTACCTGTCTATCCTTTCCAAACGCAGAGCGTACTCTGCGTGTTCCCAGCGGTGCAGAACGAGTCGTTTCAGAATCTTCATCTCGCTGTCTTTCCCGGGGTGGTTGTCGTGAATACGAAGAGTCGGATGCGGGATTTTGTTTGAGAGCCACTTGAGAGAATCTCCTTGCATGACCTGAAAATAGAGGTATTAGCTGGTTACCGCCAGATAATTTGACAACGCACCTGACACCGAAGACGAGCCCAGTCTTAGAGAACGCACAGACGAGTTGAGGCGGCAGAAGGAGTGTGACATGTCAATTAAATTTTGGATTAGGACGAGTGTAGAATGACTGGTCTATGCCAGCTTTTGCGACGGAGACACAGTAATGCCAGTGGTCGTCTGCCAGTCGAAAAAATCCTCTGTCACGTGGAGCGTGAATTTCCCAGGAAAACCAAAGTTTCGACTCGTCAAATGCCCAGTCAAGTACGTGCCTGTGGATGCTAAAGCAATAGGACATCCAAACAATAAGAAGGAAAGCAAAAGGCATAGCAAAAATAGTAGTGCCCATCCTTTACTCGGTCCCACTTTTGTTTTCGCACCAGTACTAAACTGTTGCAGGAATCTGTCAAGATTCTCGTGATTCAAGTCAGGACTCTCTCTTTCCTCAAATTCCGACAGCCATTCCTGCAGATCTCTCGGAGAACGGCGGTGACATTCTTGAATCAAGTATGACGTATACGCATACAATAATCTACGCCTCAGACGTGAGTACTACAACAATTCCGTGTCTCTAAGCCTTGATGTAGGTCGTTGATCCACGTCACTATCAACCTCTTTCGTTAGCGAACGTTTCCTTTTCAGTAATCCCCTCTCCTCTTGCGCAATTTCAAGTCTCAATAATGCCCTCAAGGCACCCATCGGTCCAATTTCACAAGAAAGATCATGATGCCCTTCCTCAAAGACCAAAATATCCTCCGCTCTCTTTGGTTTCTGCTGAATAAAGGTGATGGTCTGAGAGAGCAAGGAGGGGTCATTCGCATCGTACGTCTTGATAGCTTCTTCTGCAAGCATCAAAGCAGTCCCAATAGTTGGTCTTGGAATCGCTACACCAAAGTTCCCATAGCCCTCATACCGGTGCAAAATTGCGAGCCAGTGCTTGACGAGGTGGATTTCCGGACCCAAAACTGTTTTCGCTGCTTGACAAGCGCGTAAGAGGGCTGACCTCGGCTTGAGTCTCTCTTCTGCGTCAATCCATCTTATAACTGCACAAAAACACGTCAGTAGGCGGTTGCTTCAAAACAAGTGAAGAGACTAAGACTAACGGTAATGATAGCTGTAATCTTTCAAGACATGGAACATGCGTTCATCATCTCCGGCTTTGAGCTTCTCCATTACAAGATAGTTCTTTCCTGTAAGATAACTCGAATTACCGCTGTGACACTGTTCAAATTGAAAAAAAAAACACGCACCTTGAAGGAGACGACTGAAAACCTCAGCTACAGAGCCCATACGTTCTTTGTGAGCCGCTCTCTCCATCGCAGCAAGTTGTGGGCGTAATCCGTCAAGATACTCTTGCTTTTTCTTGATCTCCTCTAGCTTTCTTTGCTGTCTCTCTTGCTCTCTCTGTTGCCTCTCCTGCTCTCTCTTCTGCCTCTCCTGCTCTCTCTTCTGCCTCTCCTGCCTTGGTTGCCTCTCCTGCTGCCTCTCCCGCCTTTCCAGTTCCCATTCGCGCCTCTCTTGTACTATACCCTGCTCCAGTGCATCCATTCTCCCCACCAGTTCTTCATCCCACGTCTTGTATACCCGACTCCTAACAGATAGAGTTGAACTTGATTGTATTTGTACTGCTCCAGACGATTGCTCGTAAACTTCATGTCTTTCACTTTGTTCCAAGTGCGAAGATTGAGCTGGAAGCTCGGATCCGGATTTGTCGGGGGAGACTCTGAATGATGCATCTATAATAGGGGAGGAAGGCGGATTGGTGGTATTGGAATGCAGCATAATGTTAGAGGAGTCGTTGCTGGTCGCAAACGTTCTGGAATGAGTCATGTTGGAAGAGGCATGAAAAGGAGCCGCCAACTCAGAGTCTGGTGTAGAGGACTCTGGGACGCTAGGGCTAGTATTCGACATTCTCTCCCTCTCCTGCTCCATTCTCTCCCTCTCCTGTTCCATCCTCTCCCTCTCCTGTTCCATTCTCTCCCTCTCTTGCTTTCCCCGCTCCACCTCTTCCTTCATTTCATTGATTAATCCCTCAATCCTTTCATTCCACGATGTCTGTTCGTCTTGCAATACTCGGAAGGAATCTTTATAAGACTTGTGACGTTCGGTCTTTTCCAGCCGGCGTTCCAAGCGCCAATGACGAGGAGGTTCAGATTCACCAGCCTGGGAAGAGAACGCGACTCCTATCACAGGAGAGGGCTGTAGGTTCATGAGATCGGAATGCAGCACGTCGTCAGAGGCTCGGGAATGCATGTCGAGGTATGGATCGCAGAGTCGATCTGATTCCGGTTCGGACTCCGAATCTGACTCGGATTAATTGTGCACTGGGCGGATCTGGCACGCTGTGGCTTGTCGGATTCGAGCCTCGCCGCGGATAGGGGTCATATGCGTGACTTCGGCTCTCATCAGCAAGGGAGCGTCCTGAGGATTTTCTTCTTCTTTATCGGCATCGGAGTGTTTTGAAGTCAGTTCATTGTCAGTTCAGATCGTCACTAATCACTTGTCGTCACTTGTTGGCTGATTATACTCTTGATTCTGACCCGCCAAAATCGAGCGGTCGGCGTAGCTAGGAAGAAATTTTCTTACTGCAATATAAAAACCGCCGATAAGAAAATTTCGCGTGCACATTTCCCGACGGCTCGTTCCGAGTATCGAGTTCCAATCGACGCGTCACCGCTGCATATTTTCTGCCGTTCGTAAATGTTGAACGCATGCCAGCTATCAAGTTGGCCGACAAAGAACAAAGAGCAACCCAAGCCTCAAACAGCGCTAGCTGTATGTATTATCAAAAAGTAGTTCGTGAAAAAAAAAGTCGTCAACGTCAACCACGGTGTATATACGTCTTTGTGTGTAGATAACTTCATATATAACAATAGGACCAAGGATTCCCAATTTACATCCAAGAATAACGAGAGGAAGGAGAAAAACCAAAACCAAAAACGAGCGACTGGGGTAGATAGCAATGTCCACAACCTTTAACCTTCAACTCACAACTCCTCTCTTTCGCCAACGTCCTCAACACTCGCACTCGCACTCGCACTCTCACTCTCATTCTCACTCTCCGTCTGCAACTCCCGCAACCCAACCTTGATCACCCTAACCCTCTCCTCAACGTCATCCAACGTCTGCAACAACTTGGCAACATCATCAGGCCACGTCTCGGGGTTGAACCTAAACGGCTCTTGCGACGACGACAACGGCCCCGTAACAGCCTTTGGCCCTTTACCAGCAGCCAACTCATCCCAAAGCGCCGTAACAACACTCTTGATCCACTTTTCTCTATCCTCCCTCTCTTCCAACTTTCTCGCTATACCACCACCACTACCAACACCAACAACACTCCCCGGTGTTCTCTCCCGAACCACACCCGTACCCGTACCCACAGAACTCACCGACCCCATCCTCGAATACGTATAAACATTACTAACCACCAACCCCGCAATCAAAAAATACAAAATCGTCGTCGTCGAACTCTGATCCCAAGCATCATTCAAAAGATCCCACAACGTACCAACACTCTCCTTTGTAACCTTCATCGCTCCTTCAAACGTATCATAAGCCCATTGTAACCCTCTCGCGTTTCGTTCTCGTTCTCTGTTCTTGGATTGTTCTTCGGGAGAAAGGTTTTTTACTTCAGAGGATTGGGTGGTGGGAGAGGAGACGGGAGGAGGTACGACGATGGTTGCAGGGTCGATTTTGACACCTTCGGGGACGAATTCGGTTTGGTGCTCGGTTATGTAGGCTCGCATGGCTTTTTCGAGGTCGGTGTGGTAGGTTTTTTGGCCGTCGATGGCTGAGCGTTCGATGATGCCTAGTAAAGAAGAGTATTAGAAACATTTCCAAGTTGGAAAACAAAAAAAAAACACGCACCTTTGATAAAACTCCTCCCTGTCCACTCTACCTGAGTAGTCACAATAATCCTACTCGACACTGGACTAGCCCACATAATACACGTCCTCGTCTTGACCGAAAACACGCTTCCACTAGGCACATCAGGTGTCCGTGTGGTCGTCACAGTAGCAACGTATTCATCAAAATCGCAAAAGACGGTTTCGTCCCGAATCTCACACTTGGTTTGTTTGGGGCCTACGGATCCATTGAGCGGTTTAATGTACGACATGTTTCGGGATAAGAGTTTGGAGCCTGCTTCGACGGGGGTCCAGTCGGATATTTGGATGTCTGCCGAGGATTAGGAAAAGCATAGAATATTCCAGCATTGCACGTACCCATCAACTTTTGATTCGTCCCCATAAAATCCTTTATAAACCCACTCGCAAACATAAGATTATGCAACCTCTCCGGTGTCCCAGGTATCACAATATCCATCGCCACCTCTGGATAATGCCCTCCATCTTTCGAACACGCGCAAACCGTCTGTTTCGGCGCAGTAACAACCGCTCCACCAGGCCCACTCCCACCAGAACTCCCACCGATAATCGTACCTTCCACAATCTGATCAACACTCTGCACACCATGAGCTGACGAATTTGAAGAAGGTAAAGAGGCAGTATCACCACCAGGACGAGCGAGTCTCCAAATGTTGTAAATGACGTCGTAGGTCGTGTCGCGGGAGAGAAACGAGGCAAAGGTGTATTTGGCTTGTCGAGTTGTTATTTGGATGGCGTTGGGAATGACGAACGCGGTCATTTTCTTTTCGAGGGATTGGATTTCGTATATTGGGATTGAGAGCTGGATGAGCGTGTTAGTATCATGGTCAAGGGGAATGGAACGGCGACGCACATCGGTGATCCAACCAAGGATATTAGCATGGAAGCATATATGGTTCTCTGAGATGTACAGTCGTCCTTGGATGAGAATTTCCCTTTGCAGTGCGCATCCATAATCTAAGGAACCGTCAACATTCAGCCAAGAAAAAAAACAAGCCGGCCCACGCACCCTCAATTAAATAATCGCCAGGGGGTATACTCGGAAACAACTCGTGAAAGTCTGCATTCCTCCTCGAACTAGCCACAGCAAAGCCGGTCACCGGTATATCGTCCACACCCAAATCCAAACTCTCCACTCCGTCATCATCATCGTCATCGTCGGAATCTTCATCCGAATCGTCCTCCAACCCAGAGTAATAATCATCTACACCAGCAAGGTGTCCATTCGAACCATTGACAGAACCATGGTCATGGTCACTATTGACAGACATGGACGCCGACGGCCTTCTTTTTTTCCCACCGGATCCGATGGAAGATGCTCTAGACGGGTTCTTGGCCTTCTTCGAGCTCTTCTTTCCACTCGTAGGTGAAAAGTTTGTCGAGGACGAATCAGACCGTCCATGCATATACGGTGCCTGATTCGACGAGACTGAAGTCTTTCTCGATCCAGGTGGTGCACTAGCCATCAACGGGGGACTGAGTTGAACCTGTTGCTGACCCGAGAGTGCAGGGTTGGCCATGGCTAGACCGGAAGCGGCAATAGCAGACGCGAGACCGGTAGGTTTGGAAGAGGGTTTTCTCCAGCCTTTGGTTTCCTTTCTCTTTGTATTCTGAGTGGGACTGGTAGAACTGGACCGAGCAGGGGCAGGAGCAGCGGAACGTATGGAAGCAGCGTCAGAGTCGCGAGGTAGTGACGGATTAGCCAAGAGCGCAGGGGTAGACACGGTGCCGTTTATAGTGGCTGCGTGTGTCAAGGGTGTGGGAGTCGGCATGTTATCCAAAGAGAAATCACCGTTCACGGAAGTTGGCGACTCGTATATGGGGGACATGGAAGGAGGCGAGTTGGTTAGTTCATCAGTTGCCGGGACTGATATAGGAGGAGGAACTTGACCATTCAATGATTTGTTGGATGATGATCGACGCATGACAGGTTGATTGGGCGCGTCCAGTGTTTGGGGAGAGGTTGGATTAGGTGAAGGTGAGCCGGACGCTGGGGTTGTGGGTCGGGAATTGGGACGAGAGCTGGGTTTAGGCGCAGAGGGCGCTGATGTGGTACGAGTACGGGTATGATTGGTTATGTCACTATTAGTAGCTGGCAATCCATCAATGGCAGTCACAGCATCGTCTGTCGAGGGGAATGCCGAGTGATTCGAAGAACGCGGGGAGGGGGGTATTACGGTTACGCTTGGGTTTGTACTATCGGACACATTGCCGTCTGCTGGGGTGGTCTTGATGCTTGGCACTTTACTGTGTGGTTTTTGGGCAACGTCTAGAGAAGAGGTGGACTGGGGTACGGCTTCTGAGGCACTAATGGACCGACTGCGGGAAGAACTGGATCCGTCAAGAGAAGCACCGGAACGCTCGCGGTTGTGCGCCGAGGGGGAGTTTTTGACGATTTTAGAGAAGAAACTGGGTGCCATTTTATCAACTGCGCCCAACTTGTTAGGAGAACTTGTGTAAAATGACATTATCTGCGCACCAGTAGTCCGTTCCTTTCCTTCCAACCACAAATAGAGAGCGCTGCTTGTCTATTCGAAAGCTGAACACTTGATAAACCTAGCTCAAACTAGCTACAAGGTTGGGGAACGCGTCGAGATAGGAAATCGTGGACGAGTTTGATCAGTCTGTTTGTTTGGTCCACACATGTCTCCGCTTTTTTCTCCATCCTTGTCGGCTCTGCGCTCTGGCAAGAGAAAAGGTGTATTCCAACTGGCGTCAACAAAGACTGCGACAATAATAGCACTTTGGGCAGTGTTGCCTATCAAGTAATTCTAAAGACTATTAAGTATATGTACTATTCTACGATCTACTCTTACAACTGTACCCGTTTTGTAACATATTCAAATCCTTATTCTTGTCCCTCTTCAACTCCAGATCCATCCTCGAAATCTCTAGCTCGTTTCAGTAGATCACTTCTCAACTCTTCCACTTGTTCCTCCAATTGGGCAACCCTCTTCTCCAGAAAGTCCACTTGAGTGCCGAAGGGTCCAAGGAAGTGCCAGGGATAATCTTTCTTGGGGAATACCGGAACCCATTCAGATGAATCTGCTGCTCTGATCTCATCCTTTGTCGGCTTCCTAAGAGGATCGGAGTTGATGTACGTCGTTGCATAGCTTGTGAGGCCTTCAAGTTCGACGTTGAGATTCTCTTTTTCCTGTTTCTCGGATAGTGTTTCCTCGAATGCCTTTTGACAAAAATAGAGGGCGTGCGTAGCATTGGGGTGTGGGTGAGCAAAGTCATTGCGCTTATTCTTGTACCTTGATTGGCAAAAGACCAAAGCTTTGATGTAATCGAGTTCACTCGGCTCGAGAGTGTTGCGGGCGGCGATGCATGCTGCTTGGATTTCGGCTGGATCGTTGTCAATGTTCCTACAGGCCCATAGACCGACTAAGAACGTCAAAGAGATCAGTTGTATCTAATAGGTTTATGGTGACAATTACTCACTCCAATCCAAGTTATTGTCCTTGAGTGTTTTCAATGCGGATGAACTTGAAGCCGTCTTCTCCAGAGCTTCCATTGACTCGTCGTGCTTCCCTGCATAGCAATCAGCACCTACTATGGACTCACACTCGTAAAGGGACCTGCCTTGCAAGAAGCGGTTGAGGGTTTCCGACACATTTTTGTGCCATTCACCTTCGATACGGTACTGAACATCCTCCAGTTGTTTACGCCAGAGTTTAAGCTCGTCGGTCTTGTGTTTGAGTTTCCTTCCCTTCTCCTCTTTCTCCTCTGCTTCTCTCTTTGCCTCCCTCTGCATCTCCCTCTTCTCCTGCTCTTTCTTCTCTGCTTCTCTCTTTGCCTCCCTTTGCATCTCCCTCTTCTCCTGCTCTTTCTTCTCTGCTTCTCTCTTTGCCTCCCTTTGCATCTCCCTCTTCTCCTGCTCTTTCTTCTCTGCTTCTCTCTTTGCCTCCCTCTGCATCTCCCTCTTCTCCTGCTCTTTCTTCTCCACTTCTCTCTTTGCCTCCCTCTGCATCTCCCTCTTCTCCTGCTCTTTCTTCTCTGCTTCTCTCTTTGCCTCCCTCTGCATCTCCCTCTTCTCCTGCTCTTTCTTCTCCGCTTCTCTCTTTGCCTCCCTCTGCATCTCCCTCTTCTCCTGCTCTTTGTTCTCTGCCTCCCTCTCCGCGTCTCTCTCTGCATCTCTCTTCAGCATCTTCTGAAGTGTAGCATTTACATCGTCGCGTATTCCCGACAAAGACCGGTATCCTTCCTTGTACGCTGTATGATCAATAACCGGTTCGAAAGGCGTTGATGTCACTTCCAGCCTGGTGGATGTATTTGGCAAAGAAGGCATTGATAGACGAAGGGTGGAAATGGCGGTCGCCGACTCGGAAAACTCGCGATCCCGGTTGGCGATAATGGATTATTATCGAACGAGTTGCTCCTGAAATAGGAACTTTGAGAGACGATGTAGAATGCTACTGCCGCTGCAACTTCTGAGCTGCAGGAGGACTGGATGTAGTCTTTTCTCAGGTGTGTTGGACGGTGAAAACTCAATTATCGCCTGAGCGAGAAGAGAAGAAGGCGAGTTAAATAATAGGGGTATGTTTGGCAATATTTCGGTCCCTATGATTCTAGCCATTTCTGCGGCCAGGAAAAATTCTGTGAAAGCATGCCAAAGTTCAAGAAATTGCATACCATTAGCTCTATTATAATTATTCTCAATAATTCAGCATACGTATGTCTGCGCAATAACCTCTGTTGCATTACTGGTTACTGCTCGAATCGATCGCGAAACAATAACATGTACCCCTATTATTTAAGCGTTTTCTTCTCTTTGCAACTCTAGCAGTGATTCGTTCGACACAGACATGTTCTCAGTCACCACCAAGCATAATCATGAACTTAAAGCGACCACCATCCCAAATCCTTCCTCTCGTTCACCAAGCCGCTCTTTGTCCACTATTCCTACCCCAACAGCTTCGACTCATTCTATCACAGCCGCGATTCTGAATCCTACACCACCATCGTCCACTCAACCGCCAGAGCCTTTGGTGCCCAGCCCAACCTCTACAGAGCTAGCGGTGTCGCTACAGCCCGGCATAATCCATCAACATTGGAATCTTCGTCGACTGAATGCAAAAGTACGCCATCAAGCATACGAATCCGGTTTGCAGTCCCTGCATGAGAGACTCGATGCACTGGAGACGAAGATGGAAGCCGAGAGGATGAAGACGGAAGCTGAGAGGAAGAAGATGGGAGCTGAGAGGAAGAAGATGGAAGCTGAATGGGGGAAGCTGAAACCAGAAATGGAGACCAAGGCAACGAGGATGAAATCAGAAATGGGGACGAGGATAAGAGCTTGGGAAAAAGAAATTTGCAAAGTGAAAGAAGCGAGGGTGGCTGACCTTTGCATGACCCAGAAATACATCGAAGGAACCCACTGGCAGGCCAAAGCAGAGTGCGATTTTTTAGTATCTGAGTCGATCGCTCGAATCATCCAATGTGCGTCGACATCCTGTCCATAACTCATCTTAATACCTGACCTACGGAATGTTGTAGCCCGGAACAATCATGTCATGCACAAACTTGACCCGTTGCATGCTGAAACCCTCTGCAAGGCACCGAAGAGAAACTATAGTGAGTTTGAAATCCTTCAAGGCACCTAATCACTTATTTCTATAACCAGTAACAAAATGGATGGATCCTGCAAAGGACAATGGGCTATCACCCGAGCTGCAAGCTGCATGCTCTGCTGCACGGTCGGAACTCGAACCAAACGAAATCTTTCTGTTGATGGATCTCGACAAGTGTCGCAACCAAGGTCGAGATTCACGTAACAGCGCCGCACACCCTATCCCAACATTGTCTACTGCTCGACAACTCGTTCGACAAGCCATAATCGACACTTTCCCAGATCGACAACCCAATGATCGTCAAAAAGTAATCGATTATGCTATGTCTTGCCTTGACAAGAAGCCAGGGAGAAAAGCAACGGAGGAAGAACTGGAAAACGATGTCGTCTTGATTGATGGCCTAGTCCCGCTTTTCAAAGAAGATAATGGGGATTCGTATACAGAGATTGGTCCAGTAGCAGCGATGGTAGCAGTGTTGGGTGAGAGGATACAAGAGGCAAGAGATGACGTGAAAAGTTACAAGAAGAGAATATGTGATGATTTGGATGCATTTGGTGATGGTGGTGGTGATGGCGATGGTGATGATGAACGGAAGCCGAAGCGAAGGAACGTAGTATAGTACCAAGTGTCCTTGAAGTTGCAATCAATAAGCTTTGTGCATGGCACGTGTGGAGTGCGTTCAGTCATCCTTTTTATGAAGTGTACTCGCCATTGGGAATATATCTGAAGCTCTTTTCTGCTAGAGTGCATAGCCGGCGAGGACAAATAATACACTGTAGCTTGGACACAATTTCCTGAGGGCCAACCTCATAGCTTAGTCTCCGCTGTGGAAAAGACCACCGGCAGCCATATCACCATCACCGACAGTGAGGATCGCTTGTCCAAGGAAGAAGATGGTCAGCGAGGGCTGAAAAGTCTGAAGGTGCATAAATGCTTTCTTTTTTTCTTTTTTTACCAGTATGCTGATTATTTTTTCGCCTTCCAGCTGAGGACGAAGCTGCACTTCTCGTATTACCGCCAGCAACAATCTCGATTCCTACGCAAGCTTCAATTCCCGGTTGCTTCCATTCGCAGAACTACAGTAGTTTACCCATAATCCTCTGAAGCAGACTTTCCAAACCGGCCAACTTATGCTCTAGCTTATCCTCCAACGACTTGACATGTCCGACAACCTCACGTCTCGTTACCACCTGCCGGCTTTCATCTCCCTCGTTCAAAGTCTTGAGATGAACGGACAATTTGGTCTCCAAGTCTGAGATCTTATTTTCGAGAGCAATCAGCCTGGTTTCCACTGTTGGGGCTTCTAATACAACTTCGCTAGTCTTGACTCTTATGACGTGGTGCTGATTGGGATCATGCCATGGAGCAGGTCCATCTTCTAAAGGTATTTCCTTGAGGGCTTCACAATCATCGCAGATGTACGCATCAGGCGCTAGTGAGCAAGCAGAAGATTAGCAAAAGTAAAGGAAATCCAAAGGCTAGACAAACGCACAGCAATATTGACAGACCCAACACGGTAATGTAACTTCCTTCCGACAACAGCAGCACAACGTATCCAGATTATTCGTTTGCCTATGCTTAAAGTTATCTCCAGTCCTGACGATCTCCATCACCCGATTCGTCGCCTGTTCAGACGAAGAAGCATCCAAACTCAACTTCATGCTCTCCTTTGTCCTAAAGATGCCTTTGACGCGATCGACGATAGCCCGTGATTCTGGAATGATCCAAGCCATATCACTATCCAATGCTGCATAGTCAAGTTTGAGAAGCGAATGCGAAGCTTGGTGTTGCCAGTCACGTCCTCCAGGAGTTGCATCTCGACAAGTCATACATAGATCGACGCTGAACGAGTAGTTGGCTTCCAGACATTTGCGTTGTAGACACATGTATCTGCTTCTGATAATGTCTCGACCACACGAATCGCATATGAACCTATACCAGATATTTCAGAACGGCAATGAGAAAGAACGACACGACATACGGATGATGCTCATATCTCAAGTCCAAAGACGGCACGACAAGACTAGAATAAAACCTGCCGTCCGCAGGATGTATATTCTGCACTAGATTCCCATACTCCAGCCTCTCTGCTTCAGACAACGTCATCCTTGGTGTATAATTCAACTCGTCAATGCTCTGTCGCATTCTAAAATCCAAAAACCTCTTTCGCTCCGCGAATCTTTCCTTGAGGTACGACCAAGAACATCGTCGTTGCCTAACCATATCCCGAACAGAACGACAAGCAAACTTCCACCTCTCCCTTGCAGTCTGGAGTTGATTCACTTGTGAAGGATGAGCACGGAATTTCCACGCAGAAGCAGGTGTCCTGTTGAAAAAGAATGTGCGTTGGATGATAACAACAGTGTCGTTGCCATCAAGCGTCATTGGCTCTTGTTCCAAGACTGGGCTAGAGAGCATTGCGAGGTTCTCCAATTCCGCCAAGGGATCCAACCCTCCATCGTCTTGACTATTACTTTCGTTCTCCAATTTGACCACGTCAACATCGTACCCCGCCAACCTATGTGTACCGGCCAACGTCTCCCTCTTTAAATCCAGCGATCCTTTGAGTACCATCACGTACCCATCGCTATCGTCCCGAAAGACTAGTTTCACACTGGTGTTATCCGGAGAAACACGTCCAGAAACGGTCATAGTCTCTAAATAATTCTCCGCTACACCTGTCACTTTGCCCTTTTCATCTATGGACTTGATGAGGACCTGGAAGAGACCCCGAGTGGAATGTGCCTCGTTGGAATCTTCTGTCCAGAGATGACCGGCCCAGTAGCCTTCCAGGGGATGTTTTGGTACCCTTGACCGGTTTCGGGGAGTCGGAGTGGTGTCTCTACTATTCTTCGCGTCCTTGGTAGTAGTCGGAGTAGGTTTACTAGAGCTAGAATCCTTGGCAGCGGTAACTTTCGTTGTTGCAGTATCCTTTGTAGCTTTAACAGGAGTCGGAGCTTTCAACACATCTTGCATTCTCGTATCCCTGACACTCAAACCCAAAGCCAGGTCATCTTCACCACGACCGTCATTGAAGCTGAAATTCGCCTCAAAGTCATATATTCTCGAATCCAAACTATCCTTTGTCCCATACTTGAGTATATCCAACGAAGTAGGTTCTTCGGCGACGGCATCGACGTCTGAATCGTAATACGGCGTCATAGCAAGAGAGTTGTTTTTAATATCCGGGACGGGGGTGTCAGAAGAGAGTTGAAGCTAGTGGAAAGGTGATTAGAAGGATTAGCCAGATACAGCCCGAGACTTACCATCCCAAAAGCAAAGTTTCCCAGTCTATCCCTGATGTCTGTATGCGTCTGCATTAAGATGGCTGCGTAAAAAGATACCTCGTCAATAATCAAAGTCGATGAGAATTTGGCTCTGCATACTCACAAGTTAAAACTCCAATTCTTTCATCCAGAGCGCCAAAAACACTCATCAATGTCTCATTAAACGAAAGAAATTCTTCTTGGTCCAAAACATGCTTCGTTGCGAGGTACATTGCTTTGAGTTGGCGTTTGAGGAGGAGGTAGAGGAGGGGATAGATGAACTAGGCGTAGAAGAGACTTATTACCGAAGAAGTATAAAAGTAAGACCAAAAAACACTCACTCTCTCGATTCTACCTGGCCCTGTAATCAACCCTACCGTAGCAGCCGTATCGATTTCATACCCGAACAAGCTCAAACTCTGCTCCAGCCTCGCTTCCTCATACTCTGTATAAAGTTCCGTCAGCCTTCTCAACGCATTATCCTCTGTCACACTTGAATCCGGCTTCCTAGTCGACCTTAGGAGGAGATCAATCCGAGTGAAAGAGTAATGACAGAGATAGTCTAGTACCGGACGACGGTTCAAAGGAAGTATACCGGCAAAATTGTACAAGTGTGACATGCGTTGGATGAGGGCGTAAATTTTAGCTTGATATAACGAGATGGAGAGATGCCATCCTGCGGACCAATAGGAAATCCAAAGAGGGAGTGACCAGCCTTCTGGTCTGTTCCCTGCAAACGTGTTGACTTCATTGATGCTAATGAACCCCGTTGCATCGTCATCTATCGCTTCGAGAATAGGCTGAACGTGGGCTACGTGGATATGGGCGACGGCCCAGCGTTCTCGCAGGATGTTTGTTGAGGAAGACAATTCGGAGAAGTTGAGGAGGGAAAGGACGGAAGATGCAGGGGAAAGGTACATAGAGTTTGACAGGTTAGTATTGGCTGCTTCGATTTTGTACTTTTGGGTAAAGTAGTCTTGGAGAGCGAGGACGAAATGACGGGCTTTGACACTGCTTTTCCAGCCCATGTCTTTCCATATCGTTTGCATATCCTATAAGCCAAAGTAAGTCTGCGTAAAGACAAAGATGGAAATGATGGCTTACTAGATCGACAATCCTCTCATGCGCACCCGCCAAAATCGTTGAAATAATATGCTCTCCCTCTTGCCTCAACGATGACTCGAAAAACACCTTCATCTGCTTCCCTTGCGCATCCAACTTTCTTTCAAACAACATTAGATTCTTCGCCAGCGCCGCGTCCAAATTCTCCTCCAATTCTCTCAGCAACGCCCATTTCGCCGAATTCAAATCCTTCTCCGGATCACCCGACCTCGAGGTAGTGATTGCTGACAAGCCTTCACCGCTCATTTCAACGAGCTCCGTGAACAACTGATCGTTTCGGATACACTTGTGAGGTCCTCCTTTCTCCCTGATAAATTTTTCGATTTCACGTTCACGGGGCGTTTGCAAGCGCTTCATGAGAGTGAGCATGTCATCGAGGTGGGAAGTGATGTTGTCGAGTTTGTTGTTAGCATTGTCGATACCCAACGCGGCGTGTTTGTTCATTTCGAATTCGAGGTTTTGACGATGGTACGCGAAACGGTCGGCGTAACGAGCAAGTCGGCGTTCGTAGATTTGGGATTTGAGAGTTTTGGCTAAAGAGAGCGAGATGAGAAAATGTAGGGGGCAAGAACAAACATACTTACCTAGAAAACCTTTCTTGAGGTAGTGATCGCAAAATGACCCTGTCTCTTCAATATCCTTTGCAAGGATATACATTTCACCCTGCATGCGATCTTTGATGGTGGTACCATCGGAACCTACGACGTCGGGATCTCGCATGTATCGCAGTCTGCAAAATATGAGCGGTTTGGAGCGATGTAATGAAAGGAACCCACTGAAATAAGGCCACCATAGTATTTTGCATTTGGATCTTCAAAGCGATGACCTTGCGAGTATTTTCTCCTCGGGTAACATTCAGCGTTATGACGAGCTTGAATGCAATCACGGCAACTGCGATGAATGGATGCACTTCGCTCAGAGCCTCGAGGCCTGCCACGACGACTTTGGAAGTCTCGGAAAAGGCATTAATCGTAGATTCAAGGACCTTGTTATCGACTTGAAGGGAAGCTATTGTCTCCGCGGCTGACTTGATAGTTTCTTCATTCTCTTCATAGAATTCGCTGAATGCTTCATATGCAGAAACGGCTATTTCTCCTGCTCCCTCAAAGTGTTCAGCTGTACACAGTTGATCAGACGACTCCGAGTGCTTTCAAAGTGACTGATGCGCACCGATACTATCCGCCCTTCTTTCTCCCTTGGACACATTGGTATTACGGATGCCATCGAAAGATTGCGTTGAGCTCTTTTCACCTAGGCTTTTTGAAACGGCTTTTGGAGTAGAAGTAGAGCTGTCGTCTCTGGCGATACTGGGAAGGGGTTTGTTGGACATGGCCAAGAGAAAACTGTCGTCATGCTGGGCGCTACTCGGATCATGGACTCGTGCAAAAGTTGTGCAGGTACGCGAACCCAGTCACCTGAACTTGGAGTCCGAGAAGATGTCGACTTTACAGTGGCTGTGCAAATATTCCAACTTTTGCAAGCTCCTTAGAGTCCGACACCTTACGAATGATGCATTAATGATGGATCAAAAGCAACACGGGTGGCTGTATGGCCGTTCGACGGGGTCTTTTATATTCTCTCGTCCTTTCTTCATTCCTCGTAGTAGGTGTTGGGGGTGAGCATTGCCTGCGTCGAGAACGGCCTAAGGTATGTACCCCTCTCAACGTTGGCAGAGTACTGGAATCCACAGCAGAAATAAGCCACACGTACATCTAATATGACGCCTGGAACTGATCGTCCGCGCCGTCTCATCAACACGCATACCTTGCTACTCACCAATTTCAACGAAAACGACGTAATTCCTCCGTATGCTATTCTTTCCCGTAGGTGGATCAAAGGAGAAGAGGTCATTTATCGGGAATACGCCCAACCTCAGCCTGAAAACTCTTCAAAGTCAGGCCTCGGATATCTGAAAATACGGGCTGCTAGTGACCAAGCTCGGAAGGACGGTTTTGGCTATATCTGGGTCGATACGTGTTGTATCATCCAAGGAGACCATGATGACATTGCGCGAAATATCAAGTCTATGTTTTCCTACTATCAACACGCAGAAGTCTGCTATGCTTACCTCGCCGACGTGGACGCCAATGTCAAACAGTTCAGTCAGCGATTCCAGTGGATCCTTATGTGCTATCAGCCTGCAGAAGTGTGCTACGCACATCTTTCCAATGCCAATGGTGCGAACCGTTTCAATTGGCAATTATGGTGGATGCTCTCCGGAAGCGAATGGTTCGAGCGTGGTTGGACGTTGCAGGAGCTACTCGCACCTGGAAGAGTGGTCTTCTTTGATAAAACCTGGACTCGGATCGGCACCAAACACGAACTGCGTCGCGAGATATCTTATGTGACAATGATACCAGATTATGTTCTTTCGGGTCAACGGTCCTTTCGAGATGTTCACATCATCGATAGAATATCCTGGGCCATCGGCAGGCGGACAACCAAACTACAGGACCAAGCTTACTGTCTGCAGGGACTATTGGAGGTTTCGCTGGATCCAGATTACGACGAAGGGGTAGAAAATTCATTCTGGCGCCTTGGGAAGATGTTCGTTGCATCGCATCTCAATCCGCAGTACTACGGACCCGTTGAAATGTCTTACTACCGCCTTTTCGAAAAGCGAAACGTTATAGTTGGTACATTGATAGCTCTCAGAATATGGAGAAAGTTCTCGACAGTAACAAAATTTATCAACTTCTTTTATCTACCTTTGCTTCTCTCCCTCCCGTTTTCTTACTTTCTCTTTCCGTTCTTCTTTAGGTCTTCCCTATCTTATCTCTTCTACTCATTCATTTTTTATACCTCTTCCTTCTTTTACCTTTCGTCTTGCTCCTCTGTTTCGTCGTTCCCGTTTGTAACCCTCACGTCTCTGCTTCCGTTAACCCTCTCTCTTGGGCTCTTATTCATTCCTATCTTTTGAAACTTGTCTGCCCGTCATATCAACACAAGGATTTTGTTATTTTGTAATACATGCGACACATTTTACAAGAAAGATTCGTAACAAAAGAACTATTCTAGAAGAGTTGGCTGACAGTGAGAGTAATAAGGATAAAACATGCGTAGAAAAGTATTGCAACCACTGCATTAAGACCGTTAAACGTCCAGGGTCTCCGTGAACTACTCACAAACTCATTCCTCTCCAATAAATCCTTGAGGTGTCCAGCAACTTCAAGGTCGGGACAGTCCAGGCATGTCTCGCATACTTCCTTGCCGCGTTCCTAGTCAATGATACTGACAGATTTCTCACCACTCAAGGTGATGTTGCGTGGGGCAATGTCGTGGTGGTGGAGTCCACCGTCGTGAGCCTGTTGGATGAGCTGGAGTAACAGAACCCTAGATCATAAAGATAACAGATGTGTTGAGTACGTGGATCCATCACCAAAGAACGAGGCGTACAGTTCGGACCTACTGAGATCACTCCATTCATCCAGAGAGGGGCCTTCATAAGTCTGCAAGAGGAGGTTGAGGTCCCCACGAGAGATCATGAGGACCTTGGGAGTGTGGCCAGGGAGGAGGTGAGCGGCTTTGAGTGTCATTTTGCACTCATGCTCAAAGGTCCGAGAATCGCTTGCACTGATTTTGGCCACTGCAGTGGGGGATATCGCTACTAATTTTCTATGACCATGACTCCATACTGCCGAGTGGTCAGGGAAATGAAGTTGAAAGGGAGGGAGATGTTTGCTGAGCCAGGATGGAGGAAGACTTTGTGGATAGTTAGACTTGGGGTTGGAGAACAAAATCTGTCTGCTTACCTTGACGTGTCAAAAAATGTCTTTCTGTAAAGACTCCCAACCGTTATGGTAGGGGTTTGTTGGACATGGCCAAGAGAAAACTGTCGTCATGTTGGGCGCTACTCGGATCATGGACTCGTGCAAAAGTTGTGCAGGTACGCGAACCCAGTCTGAGTCACCTGAACTTGGAGAAGATGTCGACCTTTACAGTGGCTGTGCAAATATTCCAACTTTTGTTAATGCCATCAAGCTAGTCGAGAGTAGAGTCTGACACCTTGTGAATTATGGATCATAGCCTCGCAAAAGCAACACGAGTGGTTGTATGGCCGTTTGATGGGGTCTTTTAGAATTTCTCATCCTTTCTTTAATCCTAATCTTACTCCGTAGTATCTTGGAGAAACCTAGGTACGTACCCCTCTCAACGTTGGCAGAGTACTGGAATCCACAGCAGAAACAATCCACACGTGCGCATCTAATATGACACCTAGAACCGATTGTCCGCGCCGTCTCATCGACACGCACACCTTGCTACTCACCAATTTCAACGAAAACGACGTAATCCCTCCGTATGCTATTCTTTCCCATAGATGGATCAAAGGAGAAGAGATCGTTTATCGGGAATACGCCCAAACTCATCCTGAAAACTCTTCAAAATCAGGCCTCGGATATCTGAAAATACGGGCTGCTAGTGATCAAGCTCGGAAGGACGGTCTTGACTATATCTGGATCGATACGTGTTGTATCATCCAAGGAGACCATGATGACGTTGCGCGAAATATCAAGTCTATGCTTTCCTACTATCAACACGCAGAAGTCTGCTATGCTTACCTCGCCGACGTGGACGTCAATGTCGAACAGTTCAGTCAGCGATCTCAGTGGATCCTTACATGCTATCAGTGTGCAGAAGTTTGCTATGCATATCTCTCCAACGCCAATAGTGTGAATCATTTCAATTGGCAATTATGGCGGATGCTCTCCGGAAGCGAATGGTTCAAGCGTGGTTGGACGTTGCAGGAGCTACTTGCACCTAAAAGAGTGGTCTTCTTTGATAAAACCTGGACTCGGATCGGCACCAAACACGAACTGCGTCGTGAGATATCTTATGTGACAATGATACCAGATTATGTCCTTTCGGGCCAACGGTCCTTTCGAGATGTTCATGCCATCGATAGAATATCCTGGGCTATCGGCAGGCAGACAACCAAATTACAGGACCAAGCTTACTGTCTGCAGGGATTATTGGAGGTTTCGCTGGATCCAGATTACGATGAAGGGGTAGAAAATTCATTCTGGCGTCTTGGGAAGGTGTTCGTTGCATCGCATCTCAATCCGCAGTACTGTGGACCCGTTGAAATGTCTTACTACCGCCTTTTCGAAAAGCGAAACATTATAGTTGGTACATTGATAGCTCTCAGGATATGGAGAAAGTTCTCGACAGTAACGAAATTTGTCAACTTCTTTTATCTACCTTTGCTTCTCTCCCTCCCGTTTTCTTACTTTCTCTTTCCGTTCTTCTTTAGGTCTTCCCTATCTTATCTCTTCTACTCACTCATTCTCTATACCTCTTCCTTCCTTTCCCCTTCCTCTTGCTCCTCTGTTTCGTCGTTCCCGTTTTTAACCCTCACATCTCTGTTTTCATTAACCCTCTCTCTTGGGCTCTTGTTCATTCCTATCTTTTGAAACTTCTTTGCCTGTCATATCAACATAAGGATTTTGCTATTTTGTAATACATGTGACACATTTTACAACATTCTTTCCTATAAGCCCTGCAGCATGAAGAAAGAGGAAGCTGGGGAGCTCTCCCGCGCAATAAAAATGGCGATGGACCTGTCGTTCGTGACACGCGCTCTGCATGAATCAGTCAATCTACTCAACACTTTGCTGCCTGACTGAAATGTCTGATCGTGTAGAGCGCGTAGTTGCTCTTTTTGCTCGTCATTTCATTTTCTGAGGATCAAGCTGCAGTCCTGAAGGAATCAAAGTTCGAATGAATTCTCATTTCATTTTGGATTCGCAACAAAAGACTCGGATGAACATGGAACTATTCTAGAAGAGTTTACTGGCAATGAGGGTAATAAGGATAAAACATGCGTAGAAAAGTATTGCAACCGCTGCATTAAGACCGTTAAACGTCCAGGGTCTCCGTAAATCACTCACAAACTCATCCCTCTCCAATAAATCCTTGAGGTGTCCAGCAACTTCAAGGTCGGGACAGTCCAGGCATGTCCCACGTACTTCCTTGCCGCGTTCCCAGTCAATGATACTGACAGATTTCTCACCACTCAAGGTGACGTTGCGCGGGGCAATGTCGTGGTGGTGGAGTCCACCGTCGTGAGCTTGTTGGATGAGCTGGAGTAACAGAGCCCTAGATCATAAAGATAGCAGATGTGTTGAGTACGTGGATCCATCACCAAAGAACGAGGCGTACAGTTCGGACCTACTGAGATCACTCCATTCATCCAGAGAGGGGCCTTCATAAGTCTGCAAGAGGAGGTTGAGGTCCCCACGAGAGATCATGAGGACCTTGGGAGTGTGACCAGGGAGGAGGTGAGCGGCTTTGAGTGTCATCTTGCACTCATGCTCAAAGGTCCGAGAGTCGCTTGCACTGATCTTGGCCACTGCGGTGGGGGATATCGCCACCAACTTTTTATGATTATGACTCCACACTGCCGAGTGTTCGGGGAAATGGAGTTGAAAGGGAGGGAGATGCTTGCTGAACCGGGATGGAGGAAGACTTTGTGAATAGTTAGACTTTTGGGTGGAGAACAAAATCTGTCTGCTTACCTTGACGTGTCGAGGAATGTCTTTCTGTAAAGACTCCCAACCGTTATGGTAACCCCGTTAAAAAGCCTGAGAAATTGGGTAAAGACAAAGTTGGAACGCAATGCACGGTGACGCTGCCTCTTCTCTTTCTCCCTGTCGGCCTTTGCCTTTATAAGCGCAATGGATTCCTTCTCGTTTTCGTATTTGAGAGCATAGCCTTGAAGAATCCAGGAAACATATTCAACGTAGTCGACGACGGGGGCTACATCTACCTCTTGGTCTGCAGAATCCTTGGATGGATGCCAAGACCTGAAAAGCCTTTGCTGAGACCGGTCGTGGTAAATGTAGAGGACGCGATTTAAGGTGTAGTATACTCCATAAGGCGTATTGGAATTGACCAGCTGCGTCGTCAGCTATCGAGATGTTGAAACGTCAAGTCACAAACGATGGAATAGATTTTGATATGTACTCTACCTGAGCTGTAATTCGCGATGTTTCTGTGGTTGGTTCTGGATCACCGGGCCAAGTTGTCTCCACGATCTTTCCATCCTTCGGTCTGAAAACTCCCGCACCGACCCTCATTGTTTTGTCTTCATGCGAGGTACTTGTTATCATGTATTGCAGAGGTTCATTTTCTTCCCAGGCTTGATCCTGGTACTCCTCCAGGTTGATCCGTGAGCAATGATCTGGAGTAACATTGTCATCCTCAGAAGCTTCCGAATAGCGTTCTAGCTTTCTGTCCATGCGCTTGTACTTTTGCTGGAAAACGAGGTTGCAGATTAAGTGGAGGGCGTCCAATTCATATGCGTGTATTTGGTGAGTGGTAGATTCATTCTTTTCCCCCAGTTTGTCTTTAAATGCGCACTTTAAAAGAAAGAGGAAACCCATTTGAGTCTCGGTGTCGCATTGCGTATCCTCAAGATATTCATGCCACTCGGCGACGGCGGCCTCTAGGAACGTATTGTCGCAGACAACCTGACGGACCTTGAGGTGGTCCTCGAGCATCATTTCTGGGATAGATGATGTTTTGGTTGCGGCATCTGTTTTGCCTTTCAAGATTTGTGCATTACGACGGTAATCGTTTCCTCTTTTGAGGAGGTCTAGTGCAGAGATGGAATTCGTTGCAGAGGACATGATAGGGGTCTTGGTAAAAGTTGGAAAGTATTGCTGAGTGGCTGTGCATTGTATGTACAGGTATTTACGCACTACGTGTTAAAGTCTGCTGGACACCTTTACTAGTTTGACCAAATGCTGAATTTTGAGGACGTAGAAGAGCGAGACGGTGCGCGTAATTGGCTCTTCATTGGACTCTACTAATCCTTTGTTCTAGGAGTACGGCTGTCGTGGAACGTCTGGCCGTCGTCTCGGATAGAGGCAACGAGAACAGTTGTCCCTATCTCTGCACTCTACACTCCCCTCAAAATACGCGAGGATCTCCCCCCAGTCCTCTACGAGCCAGTAGCATGCAAGCCTCCCTGTCGTGCAATCCTCAATCCCTACTGGTGCGTACCGTGATCCCACATACCATCCCAGTAACCTTATACGTCCCAGCCAAATCGACATCCGAGGCAAACTCTGGATCTGCCCATTCTGTCTGTCCCGTAACTCTTTTCCTCCCCACTACAAGGACATTTCCAACACCAATCTTCCCGCCGAACTGTTACCAAAATACACGACCATTGAATACACACTAGCCCGCCCAGCGCAGGTTCCTCCGATTTTCCTTTTCGTCGTGGATACGTGTCTGGATGAGGAAGACTTGAAAGCGCTTCGTGATGCCTTGGTCGTCAGTCTCAGCTTGATTCCTCCTTACGCTTTGGTCGGTTTGATCACTTTTGGTACCATGGTACGTATACCTTACTACGTCCTGGTCATCTACTAACAGTCTTCAGACCCAAGTCCACGAAATTGGTTACGCGGAATGCAGCAAATCCTATGTCTTCCGAGGCGGCAAAGAGTATCAACCCAAGCAGATCCAAGACATGCTTGGCCTGAGCTCACAGAACCGTGCCGCTCCTCGTCCAGGCCAACCAATGCCTCCTCAAACTTTTGGAGCTGCTCGTTTCCTTCTTCCAGTCCAACAATGCGAGTTCCAGCTTACTGGTATCTTAGAGTCCTTGCAGAGGGATCCTTGGCCTGTAGCTAACGATAAACGTGCTTTGAGGTGCACGGGTGTCGCGTTGAGTGTTGCAGTTGGGCTTTTGGAAACTACCTACCCCAACACTGGTGCTCGTATCATGTTGTTCGCTGGTGGTCCAGCGACAGAAGGTCCTGGAATGGTTGTCAGTAACGAACTCAAGGAGCCTATTCGGTCCCATCACGACATCGAGAGGGACAGCGCAAAACACTACAAGCGCGCTATCAAGGTACTTTAATAGCATCTATTCACTTTGAATGTCTTCTGACGCCTTGAATAGTTCTACGAAGGCCTCGCCAAGCGTGCTTCCAACAACGGCCACGCAATCGACCTTTTCGCTGGTTGCCTTGACCAAGTCGGTCTCTTGGAAATGAAATCAATGCCCAACTCTACAAACGGTGCCATCGTCTTGTCCGACTCGTTTGCCACCTCCATCTTCAAGCAAAGTTTCCTGCGTCTCTTTAACAAGGATGATCAAGGACACCTCCAAATGGGCTTCAACGCTACCTTTGACGTTCAGGTACGACATTCCAGCCCTTTCTTGCTTTATTGTGCTGATTACTTTTTTAGACTACGAAAGAACTCAAAGTTTCTGGCTTGATCGGCCACGCCATCTCTGCAGGCAAAAAATCCCCCTGCGTTGGTGAAACCGAAATCGGTATCGGCCAAACCTCTGCCTGGAAAATCAATACCTTGAACCCTCACACCTCTACTGCTGTCTACTTTGAAGTTGTCACTCCTGCAGGTCAACCTCTCCAGCCTGGTTCTCGCGGTCTCATCCAATTCGTCACGCACTACCAACACTCTTCGGGCCAACAACGGCTCCGCGTAACGACTATCGCTCGAAACTTTGCAGAAGCAGGATCTCCTACTATTGCTGCCTCGTTTGATCAAGAGACTGCTGCTGTGCTCATGGCGAGAGTTGCAGTGTTCAAGGCAGAAGTGGACGAGAGTCCAGATGTGTTGAGATGGGTGGATAGGATGTTGATTAGGTTGTGTCAGAAATTCGCGGATTACAGAAAGGAAGACCCGACGAGCTTTAGGTTGACGGATAACTTTAGTATCTATCCGCAATTCATGTTCCATTTGAGGAGGAGTCAGTTTTTGCAGGTGTTTAACAACAGTCCGGATGAGACTGCGTTTTATAGGTGATTTTCTCTCTCTTTCTTGATCTGCTATTTACTGATTGGATTTCCTTGTAGACACGTCCTCAACGAAGAAGACGTCAACAATTCGCTCATCATGATCCAACCCACTCTCATGTCCTACACCTTTGACACACCTCCCCAACCCGTCCTTCTCGACAGTGTCTCTGTCAAACCCGACGTCATCCTCCTCCTCGACACATTCTTCCACATCCTCATCTGGCACGGTGAAGTCATCGCTCAATGGCGCAAACAAGGATACCAAGAACAAGAAGGCTATGAAAACTTCAAGGAACTCTTGGAAGCCCCCGTTCAGGACGCTCAAGACTTGCTAGTCGAGCGATTCCCTATTCCCAGGTATATCGTTTGTGATCAAGGAGGTTCGCAAGCTAGGTTTTTGCTTTCGAAATTGAACCCTTCGACGACGCATATGAGTGCGTCGATGTATGGGTCTGGACCTGCGGCTGGGAATGGGCAGGCGATATTTACGGATGATGTTAGTTTGCAGGTGTTTATGGAGTATTTGAAGAGATTGGTGAGTGGCTTTTTTCTTTTCTTTTCCTTCTTGTGTTTGGAGAGGATGCTAATGTGCGTTTGTGTTTGTGTTTGTAGGCTGTTGGTGCGCAGACGAATTGAGGATGAGATTCTTAATGTAGACCGCTTTTTTTCTCTTTTCTGCCTCTACGCTTGGTACCCTTGTATTTATCAAAATGGTCTACTACCTAGTACTTAATTAGTACAATACTCCCTGGAATATGGACGAATTCAATGAGAGATCGTTTGTGTGTGCCTGCGCAAGTAATAAATTGACAGACAACCTCTGCTGTTCTCCAAATGCTTAGCATGCGTCTGGCTTCTTTCCCGAGTTGTGGTTTCGTTTTGTGGACTACATCGATGCAGGGTTGATTTCATGGGAGTATTCTTGCATGCGATGGCGCGGAAGCTCACTAAATTGGGGCTTAACGTCACCAAATCTGGCACAGTGACAGGAACGCCTCGATAAAATTTGCTTCCGTTTTACCAACAACGAAGGCGCAATCACGTTACAAATGTCTCCTAACATCTCACATCATGGCGAATCTCGGACGGTCCCCAAAGTCGAGTTCTGACTGGACTGAAACTGATTTGAAGGCTTTCAACATCCGCGTCATTGACGTTTCTGCTGATGAATTCTTCGGTGTACGACTAGCTGATATCAACTTGGATCATCTACCCCCAGCAATTGTAACTCAAGAAAACGCAGTGGAGCCGCTAAGCAAAGAGGAGTCTTTGTTCTTTGATTATATGAACGATGCAGATGTAGGAGAGGAATCTGCAGTCTGCGACTTTATGGCGTTTCTGTTGCATATACTCAACTATGATGGTGATGGACGGTTGATCCGCCAAAGAAAGGAGTGGGTGATGACAATGTGCGCTTCGATGGTCAATGTAAAGCCAGACGTTACTGTGGTCCATCGACGTCGATTACCTCTTTTACCGGTACGCGCAGATAGAGTGAGTCTCCTTGTCTTAGTTCTTAACTTGGGCTAACAAAATGACCATAGCGTAAAACTAACCGAGAGAATCCTGTGCCCAAACTCGTAGCTGAGATGCTCGGAACATTCTATAGTCTCAATCTTACCCGCCGTATGCTATGCAAGAGTCCCCTTGACAAGAAAGTTATTCCAGGCATCACCTTTCACGGCGACGTTCCTATTTTCTTTCGTATGGAAGTCACACAAGAATTCGTTACTGCCTTTCAGGCTGGCATGTACCCTCCTGAAGAGATACTTGTCCAGAAGTGTATACCACCCGTGAAGGATGTGGTAAACTACGTCAAATACGGTATGCGTCGATTGGAGCATAGACAAGTGATTCTGAAGTGTTTTGAGGCTTTCAAAAAATTCGTGGTGAGTATTGTCTAGATTTGATATGTCGGGAAATTAATCGTCTACATAGGTTGTAGATCCCTGATGTTCATCTATCTTTCATCACTATTTCCGCCAAAGAATCTATTATTTTCATTCGAGCTGCACTTGACCTAGCCATAGATGTATAATTTATATTCTATTTCAGTATCTGCCTCCGTTCGTCGATGCTGAACATCTGCAGAATTTGCCACGCTTTGTCGTTCTTGTCCGTCTGAATGATACCAATACGGTCAAGCCAAAGATATTCCCTCGCCTCTTCGCCAGCTACCCATACAATGTCCCGAAGGACGTCGATACTAATAGGATCTCCGTCTTCAGCACCGCGAACCGTAAATGTCCCTTCATCGGTGTAATCTGGGACTGAGACTCCTCTCTAGACATACGATACGGCACAATATTCTCCTACGGGTAGCTGTTCGAACTCGAAGACATCGAACCGATCTTGGTGCTCCAAAGATAGACATGATAACATGCGGTAGCAACAAGGAGATGCATACGGCGTGATATCAAGACACTTGCCCGACAATTGACTTGCACTACACGAGAATATGAGCTAGGGGCCATGGTCACCGAGTTCATTACACCGTTGCTACACAAAATAATGAGTAGGTTGAATGAGAAACAACTCGATGCGCGCGACGAACCAAATTAGCATCCAACTCGTTTTCAACAACCTTCCCGTTATACTTGGTTTTGTGCGCGCGCATGTTCGTAGGGTCTGTCAAGAATCACATTGCTAGCGTGGATCGGCTGGATAACACGATGCTAGATAACGGTGCACAAATATGACGCAGTGTAGTGTGCTTTGAATGGAAGACCGGAAGAGATTGTACAAAGCAAGACGCGATTCGTCACAAACTGGGTTTCGGCCCAATCCCTTCCAGTATTCCTTGAGATTGAGAGAAGACTAGAGACAGCTTGATTCGTGCTGAATCGCGAGGTGAGCTAACTTGACTCAACTGCGATCATGTCCCTGCGCAAAATTATTTTAAGTTCCGATGTCCCACGATACATCGCCCTGCGGCACTTCTCAGTGATAAGTTTTTGAATACGTCTATATAAAATGGTTGTCCAACTCCATCATGATGAACGCTTGCCAAACCTGAGTGGCCTCTTTAGCAACATATACCACGAACTGATTGAAGCAGCTTTTTTTACTTCCTCGGTTCTTCGTCGTTAAGACGGTGCCTAGCAATTTTTAATCGTGGATCCGTTAACTCGTGCTATCCATCACAATCAAAGGCGTTCTCATTTGCATCCACACTCCCCGTACTGCAGAACGGTCAAGGTGGTCGGCTACACAGCATCGTACTGGTGCTATCACCCTCTAACTTAACCGTTTTCCATAATTCACGGCCATCCAAGGTGTTCCTAAGGCAGCCTTTGAATGAGTAAAAATGTTTACTAATGAGGGAGAATAAGTGACAACATGTCCTTATGCTACCATCCTGATGACAACGAAACCTGATGCTCATGAGAGATCAGGTCTATGCATCAATGATCTTTGGAACAAACGATGAGACACTTCGGTATCTTATGGGCTTCACATTTTGTCGCAGTTAGAAGTTAGCATTTTTAGCTTCTGTTGGTTGTAAAAATTTGAGCAGATGGTCAATAACTGAGTGCTGATTCATCTACTGACTCATATCAAGAGATATAAGTAACACTAGGTTCCTCATTCTCCCAACAACTTTCTCCCCGGGTCAATAGAGTAGTAGCCTATACTTACTACTCATGCCTACTGCATCTGCTATCGACGATTTCCCAACCAACCCGTAAGTAGATAATTCTTTACTCAAGGACGGAAATAAACCGATGCATTTAGAAATTGGCACAATTATGTAGAGCTGGTCTCCATTGGTGAATGACTTCAGTTCTTCATTCTGGGTCATGAGTTAACCAGCTTTGCTCCTTACAGTCATCCTTCTCTATGATTATTTGTTGACATTTCAAGAGGAAGTAGAATATTTTTGGAAAAATCCAAGTAGAAGTTTGGTTGCTGTGCTCTTTTACACCCTTCGATACCTAGCCATTATAGAAGATATTCCGATATTCATATTTCAATTTTGGCCAGATGGAACAGTGAGTACTGCATAACAATCATTTATCAGGATGTGAACTAAACAAATAGTGTAGGGGTCAGTTGTCTTCGGATATCTAAAAATATTGTATACTTAAAATTTTCAAGCTGTCAGGCAAAAGGAAACTATCAGTTAGTGTTCCTTGGAGCTGTTCAGCTTCTAATTAGTAGTGAGTTATGTTCACTGAATTTTCCAATTGCATCCATACCATTATTCAATTAGTTCTTTTCATCATTCGTGTCTATGCTATCTATGAGCAGAATAAGAGGTTACTTGTACTCTTGATTTGTGCAGTTGCAATGATGGAGATAAATGCAATAGTATGTTACACCACTGGTTCGCTGTTAACAATGAATTCATATCCACAGGTGCAATGGTTACTCTCTATTAAAACAATAGGCATTGATTACACATATACTAAGGCCCTAGGTGTCAATGTTGACTGCTTAATGGCATCTAGTGTGACACAGTAAGCATTCCCCTCAATTTTAGATGCAATCAGACTCATTGTCCACAGGGGGCATGGTATACCCTTTTTTCACCAAATATTCATTAATTTAACTGATGTTCATTAGGCATTCTCTATAATGGGATTGGGGTAGTTGCTGTTGACTTTCTGGTCTTTGCCCTCACACTTTACAAGGCAAGACAACTGCAGAAAAGCTGTGTAGAAAGCAGCTTGTGGATGATAATTATGCGAGATGGTGTGTTTCATTTATTGAAAGTATTGCATGTCCCTTATACAATACCTGTAGGGGCTCTGTATTTTGGGTACACAATATCTTTTTCAAGCAACACCAAAAACTGATGAATTATAAACAGTGTCATCACACTCACAAATTTTGCAAATATAATGGTTTTTGTGGTATGTGGGTCATGACTGGTTTTCTTTATGTATATAACCTTATTTGCTCCAGATTGCAAAGGTATTCAAAATGGTATAAATAGACTACCAGTCACATCTAAAATTAAAGCATATTTTAGGATGCCATGCAGGAGAGTCTTTTAGCCATGTTTACCACAGTGTAAGTGTTAAATAGATTGAAAATACATTGAGCAAATCTAACACACTCTTTCAGCATATCCAGCATAATGATGACTCGCTTGATGCTCAATTTGAGATCAGCTTCTCAAGATATGCGTATTTCAGATCCCAACACTGACACAATTCCAGTATCCTTTGTGTCACGTAGAATATCTGCAATTAATGCACTAGTGGACAAAGCCTGCAAATGATTGGTGTGATAGTTTGCCACTTTCATACTAGTAGTGTAATCCAAAAGCCCTTCCTTGGACCAGGTCTTGGTTTTCATGCCAGTTGTGCCTTAAAAATTTTCATTATGCAAGATTTTGAACTTAGAGTCTGCCTATCGAATGTTGGACACTCACGTTCACACGAAATTAAACATACAATGATACATGTTATTGCGAAGCAGCACATATAGGACTGTTGAATTTTAGATCGATTCCGATCAGGAATAGTCTCCAAAGATCGTATCACACTTATACTTCAAGTTTTAGACCACCGACGTGGCCCACCAATCTGCAACTCCTGTTCACCCCATCCCTCGACCCAAAATTCAAGCCTGGAGCTCAACTCGAATGATGATTCTACATGGAACTTGCTAGGTGCATGTTCCTTGACAAGCAATGCTTCAATATGTCTTGGTCCCATCCAGATTCCTTGGTCAGAAAACTCATTGTAGAATCCCAATAAGACGGCGTGTGCCTTTGGCGAGTTGTCTTGACCTTCTTTGACTTTTCCTGTCCAATCTGTACCATTTATTGCCCTGAAATTAAAGTGATCAGAGCTGCCGCTTGCCAATCTTGAGTCATCCAACCCTTCATCAATATCTAATTCTTTGATGTCGAATTGTGAATAGACTTGAATCGCCTTTCTTTTAATTCGGAGGTAACCATCATTACTCATGCTCCCTGTGGGTAGGGCCAACCTTCGCACATCCAGAATAGCTCTTCTACGATGCTTTTCTCGCTCTTTTCTCGTTTCAAGAGAGTCTGGTTCAAACAGCACTTGGCCTTGAACATTGGTACGAGGGAAAACTGGGAATGTAGAAAGATAGGGGTTTGCTGGCAGATAAGGTGCTACGCCAAGCCAGCTTGCCTGTCTACCACTATTCAAGATTTCCTGCATGAGCGCAATCGTGGCGCCAAGTCTGTCATTTTTGTGGAATCGGTGTGTATCGAGTGTAACACCGAAAAGACCCATGATACTGAAAACCATGTCAACGGGACGCGATGAAGCACGTATTAGTGCACAGCGCCAGATGGCGGGTGCTCTTTCCTCGAAAGAAGCTTTGTCATTTATGTTGACGAGTGCGTCCTTGAGCAGAAAGACGGCGACTTCGGTCGTTTGTTCTAGTACAGTGCTCGAGGCTGTATTCGATTTTGGAGCGCCAAAGATTTCGGTACGGAATGTCGTATGGCTGGCAGAAGCAGATGGAAAGAAGTTGGCCGGCTTAGTGCTGGAATGTAGCGAAAAGAGTGTAGAAATCGATGTCATAGCTGACTCGCCTGGAACAAGCTCGACAATGTCGCCCCGACCGCCACCATCTCGGTAGTACATCCCCGATCCCAACTTCCATAAATAAATGACTTCGACTCGGGGAGGAGCTAGAGTTTCCTGTAATGTCCACCCGCGATTTATCCACGTTGTATGCTCTTCTAGACCAACAAGTCGTTGGATTCCTCCGGGTAAAACAAGGCATAACTTGCATCGCTTGTATATATCAAACATCCGTTCGATCTGCCAGCGTTTGTCCTCTTTACAGGTTTGTATGATACATAACCTGTCCAACCACACATATTCGGCACCTTCTCGTAGAGCTGCGGTGCAAGCATGTGAGAGAACATCCACGCCGATGGGATCTCCATCCTCTGCACCAGCAACGCAGAACCTTGGACCAATGTTGGTTGTTTCGTCGACCGCGTTGCCTTGCCAAACATATGAGATGGCGGAATAGGAAGAAACCACTGGGAAGTCCGAGAATTCATGCACGGAAAGAGTTTTTTCCCTGATGTATCGCGAACAATCGATCAGACGAAATCTGTTGGTAGTGGCCAGAGGTGCTATATTCAGCACTACAGGCGATTTCGAGAGACCGAAGGATTCCAAATTGATTTCGTAGATGATCTTGGACATTTGGGTGAATGAGGGCTTTGTTAACAACGAAATCAGATATGTGCCCGGAAATAGCTCGGTGATTAGACATGGTGAACATTTGGAAACATTCTAGGTAAGAAGCGGCAATGTGGCACGAGTCCATGTGAGTGAGATATTCCGGACGTTGTCCTGCAATCTTCCAAGTTGTCAAGGATTAAGCTGAACAAAGCGAACGTAAATAACGCGTCGGTCACGTGCTCTCGTCCCTTGTTGAGAGCTTCGACATTCTGACGGTTGACGATTCGTTATTTCGAACTCGTTCTAGTTCTCCCCATGGCTCCCAAGTCCGCTTTCAATCTCGAAGAACTCGAAAGCCAAATCGCTCAACGATTCGAAGAAACCCAGTCCTCCTTGGCCAACCATCGCAAGAACTGTGTCGCGTTGTACAAACTTCACGCTCAGGCCTCCAAAGTCGTGAAACCTGGAAAGAATGGGAAGCCGGACAAGTTGGTTGGCGAGGAGCTATTTGGAGATATATTTATTGATATGATCAATCGTGTTATGGTGGTTAAGAAGGGTTCTTGTGCGGATAGGATTGTCAAGTTTGTGGGGGCTTATGTGAAGTTTGTCAACGACAAAGGTGTGCGACTTTTAAAGTTTATGAAGTGGGAGTATTTCTAATGAGGACCAGTTGTCGAGGAAAGACAGAAGCAAGGGCCTGACGCTTCTGCATCTTCACATATGTTGGAGGATGAGGATACATTTGCTTCGAGATTTGCTTCGCGCCTACTTCAATGGTTACTCCGAGGGTTTTCTGCGAAGAACAAGGTCGCTCGACAGAGATGTGTCCATCTGGTCTCTGAAATGATATCCAATATTGGAGAGATTGAGTGAGTACTTGACATTTTGTGCGCAAGTCCTTGAGCTGACATATATCTCAAGCGAAGAAACGTATAACCTTCTCCGAGAAAACGTCGTTGAGCGTACATTTGACAAGGAACCCGTTATTCGTGCGCATGCAATCATCGCATTATCAAAATTGGCTGGGACAGAAGATCCTGACGAACTCGGGTCTGGGGAGAGTACGGCGGTGGAACTTGTCTTGGAAGCCATGTGTTATGATTCAGCTGTGTATGTCTCTGTTCTTATTCTGCCTGAGCGATACTGATACTTTATACAGTGAAGTCCGTCGCGCTGCTCTCCTCAATGCACCCATCACACCAGAAACCCTTCCTCTCATCCTAACCCGAGCAAAAGACACCGATACCATAACAAGAAAACTCATCTACTCTTCTGTCCTCTCGACAAAACTCGACCACCCTAGACGAATGACAATCGCACAACGAGAAGATGTCGTCAAAGCTGGTTTGGGCGATCGAGAACCAGCTGTTCGCGTAGCTGCAGGCAAAATGGTAACAGACTGGTTTGATTTGTCCATGAAGGAACTGGAACCACCTGCAGAAGGAGAAACGTGGGCAGGTGATGACGGAGGCGTTATGAGAGCGTTTGTCAAATTCCTGTGTCTGTTTGATGTGGTTGGGCCAGGAGAGGCTATCGCTGTCGATGCAGTGTTGGCGGTCTTCACTACTAGACCGAATCTAGCCAATGTTTTTGTGTTCTCAGGTGTGTGTCGAGAATATTTCCCCCGGCTTTCACTAATATTGGTATACACAGATGAATTTTGGGAAGAGCTTACTCCCGAATCTGCGGTCCTAGCTCGGACCTTTGTCGAGTATTGTCATAGTCAACAAAACGAGACGCGTCTCGAAGCAGCGGCTCTTCCTGCAGTGATGGGATTCGCATTTAGGATTCAAGAAGCTTATAATGATTTCTTGGCTTTCCTTCAGGAAACCGAGCTTTTAGGTGCGGGCGATGTCGACGAGGAAGAGAATGAGGAACGAGAGGAGGAGTTGGCGAAGAGAGAAGTCATCTTGGGAGAATTGTTGAGGATTGCGCTCAAGTTGGATTATATGGATGAACTTGGACGAAGGAAGATTTTCCAAGTTGTCAGTGAGTGCATTCAGATTACATCCGCCAGCGATCACGGGCTGATTGATGTTTGTGCAGAGGATATGCTAGCTCATCCTCAATTGCCTCCTGGCCTCATTGAACGTTGTCTTGACGTTCTATGCGAGATCCTTTCTTCGGAAAAGGAACTCATCCGGATTGTGGTAGAGATTATTGTCGAGCTTCGCGATGAGGATGGAGGTGAACCTTTTGACGATGAGGTGATTGAAGTGCTATCGGATTCTCACCCATGGCTGACCGATTCCGACTCTAGAACGACGGCAGTCGCTCCGATATCAGTTCTTTCCGCAAAGAGAGATCTTTGCGACGCGCCAAGCAAGTTGATGAAATGAGTGCAGAAGAACGCAAACAGGCCGACTTGACTGATCTGCGTTGCTTGACTTTGTGTATTGGGATGTTGGAACGGGTTAATGGGGTATGAAAGCGACTTGTTATCGATATGACGGTCTTCGAGTGACCTTTATATTCTGCAGACTTTTGAAGACAACTCGACTTTGGAAGGTGTTCTAACCGATCTCATCGTTCCTGCTGTCAAGAGAAAGGAGCTCGCTTTGCGCGAGAAGGGGTTGGTTAGTCTAGGACTGTGTTGTTTGATTGCAAAAGTGCGTGCATGCTAGCAGCTCAGTCGTGGTATTGGCTGACACCATCTTCTAGAACATGGCCCTAAACTCGTTCCAACTCTTCCTGAGTCAAGTCCAGAATTCACCAGAGGAACTTAAGCTCAAGATGTTGCAAGTGGTCTTTGATCTGCTTGTCATGTATGATCATGAGTTTCTAGGAAGGTCTGAGGAGACTGTACGCAGATTTCTTGAGCTCGTTTACATAGTTGCGACTGACGCGACAATTCCAGTCCCGCCAAATCATAACATTCATCCTTCAAACATTAGAGTCGGAGGAATCCGACCTTGTACAGACTGTGATATGTGTTGGGGTCTGCAAGTTGCTTTTATCTGGGCAGGTTACGGATACGAGGGTGAGTCTTCTTGTACTGCTATACATCAAAGAATGGATTCAGGTCGAATGGATTCATATTAGGTCCTCGTCAGCCTCTTGATCACCTACATCTCTCCAACAACGTTTGAAAACCAAGAGCTCCGACAATGTTTGGCGTACTTTTTCCCAGTTTATTGTTATTCGTCACCGGATAATCAAAAGAGGATGCGGTCTGTTAGTAGTTTTTTTTCCCTCTTCAAGCCGGAAATCCACCCAACTAACTGACCGCCGCTGTTTCTTTTTCTTGTATAGATATTCGTCAAAGTCTTTGACCTAGCCATCAAAGTCCACGAACAACTCGACGAGGATCAAGAGATGATTTCACTTTCGCAGTTTGGACTTTTGCTTGTTGATTGGATGGATCCGACCAAGTTGGTCAAGCTGTACGTTTTCGTTCTTTCTCCGTACTGCATCGATGTAGAAAACTGATGACACGGGTACGGTATGGAAAGGCCAAACGTCGATTATTCCAACAAGGGAAGCATAAACGTGCATGATGAACTGGCAGTGGAGATTTTGCTTGCGTTGTATGATTCCGAGAGGGAGGGTGAGTGTTTTTCCTTTTATGCTGTTGTTTTGAGAAGAAGTATTGTTGATGGTGACTTGAACAAAGATGAAATTCGCAAAGAGCTTTCTCAGCTCCTTACACATCTCCAGCTATCACAGGAAGATATGGACCGTCGGACGATGATGAAGCTTTCGATTTTATCGGAGCATCTTCAGACGGTGAGTACCTCTTCGAGACAATAGAACTTGGGGTTTAACCTCGGCATTGAACGTAGCAATACCCATTGGACAATCCAATTTCGGATAAAGCGTTTGGCAAGTTTAAGGAACGGTTTGATAAATCGTATGTGAAAAAGGTGGAAGAGATTAGTCCGAGGGAGGTTGTGAGGGATAAAGAGTATAGAGAGTTGTATGAGTTTATTGGGTTGGAGGTGCCTGAGGTTGAGGAAGAGGAGCCTGAGCCTGAGCCCGAGCCCGAGGAAGTCGAGGAAGAGGAAGAAATCCAAGTTGAAGAGCCCGAGAAGGAGCCAGAGGTGGAAGAAGAAGAGGGTAGAGATGTGGAAGTAGAAGAGGATGCAGAAGAGAGTAGTACACCACCGCCTGTTACGCCTGTCCTGCAAGCAAGGTACGTGCTATGTCGAAAAACCTGGCAGGCTGATGACGTCATCGTTTTTTTTTTTTCCTTTTTGCAGGGATTTGCCTGAAGACTCTCCAGCTGTGAGGTAAGAAAGAATTGGTTTGTATCATTGCGTGTAGTGCTAAATCTATTCGTTCAAGTCCTCGTGCTCGAATAAAGAATATCTCCGTTGAGCCTGAAGAGGCAAAAGGGTATGTTATATCGTCCCAGTTGATTGTTTCTGAATTAACTTCTTTCCATACTTAGACCTGATGAAGAAGACTCGGATGCTGTACGAGCTAGTCCTCCTGTTATGGTTAGCCCCATGAAAAAAGCGACCAAGTAGGATCATTTCATTTCATATAATTTAGTGTGCAGCCTGACCTTGGCTCCATAGACGTGTTGCGCCTTCAACTCCGACAAAACATGCGCCAGCATCTCCAGTTCGGAAGAAACGTGGGGCTGGTGCAAGGAGGTGGGTTGTACTGCGATTCTCGTAAGGAAAAGGCTAAATGAAAAATTTTAGTACTGAGGCCGCGAAAGCTAAAGCCGCCCCGAAACCAAAGGCCAAAGCTGTCGAGCGAAAATCTAGTGGGACTAGGAAAAGTACACGATCTCGAAAATCAATAGAGGAACAAGAGGAACTTGAAGAGGACGAAGAAGAGTCGCATGAACCTGAAGAACCGGTAGAGGAGATCAAGCCTACCAGGTCGAGGTCGAGAGCCGCAGCAGCGACCAAGTCTAAACCGAAACTGAAACCAAGGCCCAAGGCAACGAGGGCAAAGACAAGGACGAGGGCAGCTGCGCAGGCAAAGGACGGTTCTGATTCTGAATCCATTGGGTATTCTAGTGTATGATCTACAAGGCGGTATTTTTCGTTGCTCTTTATCGTTAATTTATTAAAGTAATGCTGTCCTCGTTGTCTTGTTTGTAACTCGAGTCGTCATGTTGTTTTGCTATCTCGATATAGATGCCATGTACTTGTGATACGCAGTGTGCTGTGTTGCAGACCTGCGCATGCCGACTCTTCACGAAAAGCTTGCGAAGTGGTATGGACTTTTCTCTGCTTTGCACTCCGTCCAAAAAAAAAACTCCACAGCAACTCATGATCAGCCCGTCCGGGATTCGAACCCGGCATCTCTCGCAGCACGAAAGATCCCCTTTTCAGAGGTACTTTCATCTGGTAAGTGTCTTCCAACAGGCTATGAGTGTATGTGATGTAGGTTATTAACATGGATACCCAGTGATCCCGGATTGAACCACCGATGTTGAGAAAAATGTGATTGCACAAGTGTGTAGATGCGCACATTTGTATGAGGTGAATCGAATCGATATGCCCGCTCTTCATAAAAAAAGTGGATACATGTATCTAGGACCGCAGAGCATTACGAGGCGCCTCAAAAGAGTGCTAGGACTGCTGCGAGAGCCAAAGAAAGCCAGGATCAAAGCTGTCGAAAAAATCTAGCGGGAAGTACGCAATCCGAAGAATTGGTGGAAGAGGCTGCGAGGTCTAGCCACAGCACCAAATCTAAACCGAAACCAGAGCCCTAGACAACAAAGGCAATGAGTTCAGAGGTGGTATTTTTCTTTATCATTAATTTATTAAAGTGACCTCATTTTGCTATCTTGGTATTTGTGAGGTAGATCGAATCGATACGCAGTGTGCTGCGTTCTGCGCATGGCCACTCTTCACAAAAAGCTTGCGGAGTGGTATGGACTTTTCCCTGCTTTGCACTCCGTACAAAACGACATGAAACGCTTTATGATCAGCCCGTCCGGGGTTCGAACCCGGCATCTCTCGCAGCGCCAGAGCCCCCTCATGAAGAGGGGGCTCTGTTCTGGTAAGCGTCTTACCGCTCGACCAACAGGCTATTATGTATGTTGTAGTAGAAATTGTACCAATGTCGTGATGGCATTCTCGATCGATAGACCTTTCAAGGATTCAATGACGGACGCAGGATGAATCCGTTCTTGCTTTCTGTTTCCGTCAGATATTTTGGACCTCTACCGAATCTGCTTGTCTCCGGACCGTGAAAGAAAAGATGTGACTTCATCCTAAATACTTTCAAGTTCATGACTCTGCACAGGTACCAAGTATGTAGATGCGCGTATTTGTATGCGGTGGACCGAATCGATATGCATAAAAAGTGGATACATGTATCTGGAGCTTCAAAAAAGAGTGCTAGGACTGCTGCGAGAGCCAAAAAAAGTCAAGATCGAGGCTGTCGAAAAAATCTAGCGGGAAGTACGCAATCCGAAGAATTGGTGGAAGAGGCTGCGAGGTCTAGCCGCAAGCACCAAGTCTAAACCGAAACCAGAGCCCTAGACAACAAAGGCAATGAGTTCAGAGGTGGTATTTTTCTTTATCATTAATTTATTAAAGTGACCTCATTTTGCTATCTTGGTATTTGTGAGGTAGATCGAATCGATACGCAGTGTGCTGCGTTCTGCGCATGGCCACTCTTCACAAAAAGCCTGCATGAATTAGATACATTCTACTATTTCTTTCACTGTAACAGCGATGGTTTTCTGGTCGACCGATGGCTACTACTCTGGTTCAGGGCGGGTAGGGTTAGGTAAGCAACTTTTCCTAAACTCTTACGCGCGCCCTGCGAGTCCTCTGTCGTCGACGTTGACCAGCATGTCGCAATGGGGCCAGCAGCCAGGCTTCCAGTACCCCATGCAGACGGGTTTTCCTGGTCAAAACCCCCAGTTTCAACAACAAAATCCCCAATTCCAGCAGCAAAATCCCCAGTTTCAACAAGGTTTTAATCCTGCTGCTGGCGGTCTGGTCCCCCAGCGCACTGGCTTTCCCGGCCAGCCTCAAGGCATGCTTCAGCCTCAGCAGACTGGTTTCCCTGGCTCGGGTTTCTTGCAGGCTCAGCCCACAGGGTTCCCGGGGATGCAGCCGCAGCAACAGATGCAACATCGACCCGCCCCAGCTCCGCCCGTACCTCCCATTCCCAGCCAGTTCCAGCAACAGAACCAAGGCTCTAATATGCTTTCTCCGCCCAACCAGGCCAACCGGTTTCTCAGCCCCTCTCCTTCAATGGGCCAGTCGCCCATGCAGGCCCGTCCTTTGGTTCCTCAAGTGACTGGTTACGTCGATCCCAGATTGCAGATGATGTCGAGCACGTTTATGCCCATTAATACTTCCATGCCTTACAATGCTGGTGGTGCTCCTCAGTTGCCGTCTCAGACTCTGCAAGGAGGTCTCAATCTTCAACAGTCATTCCAGCAGCATAATCAGGCTGCCGCACCGCCCCGAGTTCCCTGGGCTCTTTCGAAAGCCGAGAAGAAGAGTTATGACAGCATTTTCAGGGCTTGGGATACTCATAACACGGGTTTCATCAGTGGTCAGACCGCTCTCGAAGTGTTTGGTCAGAGTGGTCTCAGTAAGGATGACTTGGCTCGCATCTGGTACGCATCAATTCTTTGTATGATATTCTCTTGCCAATAGTTTCTCCAGGACTCTAGCAGACGTTGATGATCGCGGCAAGCTTAATATCGCCGAGTTCCACGTCGCCATGGGTCTCATCTACCGAAGTATGTAAACCAACTCGTGTTTTAAACAACGGATGCTAACTGACTCAATAGGACTCAATGGCAATGATATTCCCGACAAGCTTCCTCCCGAACTCATCCCTCCGTCTGCTCGTGACCTTGGCGAGGAAGTTGACCGCTTCAAAGAAATGCTCAAAAACGAGACGCGTCCGGGTTCATCTCAGCCAGATGGTCGTGTATCTTATGCGAAAAATCGTTCATTCCATTCTTCTTCCCCGCATGATCCAACCAGAGACGCTACCATCTACAAGCATGATGATAGCGGATCGTCGGATAGTGTGTACAAGCCTCGGTCTCGACACGTTGACCGGAGTATGGTCCGTAGCAAGTATGAACAAGGGACTGCGGGCGATTTGGCCGAGGTCAAGAATATCCTTGATAATACGTCTCATATGCTTGATAAAGCTGCTGAAGACGAGGCGTCCAGGACGGCAGAGGATGAAGCTCTCGATCGAGAGATGGAAGACCTCAGATATAAAGTTAGGAGATTGCAAGAAGACTTGGATTATGCCTCGAGAGGTCCAAGGTCTGCTGCCAAGGATGATGAACGAAGGAAATTGGAGAGAGAGTTGCTCAACATCAAGCATGAAAAGGTTCCCGAGCTTGAGAGGAAGATGAAAGCTAGAGACGAGAGAAGAGAACGAGAAAAGAGGCAATGGGTCAGAGACCGGGACCGTGCCAATGAAAGGTTTGGACGCTACAGTGATAGGGATCGGGATAGGGATGATTACTATTCTGGCCGGTATGATGATCGTGACAGGGACAGGCCCTACTCTCGAGGCCCTTATGATGATAGAGATAGAGATAGGGATAGGGACTGGGAGCGAGAACGCGAAAGAGAACGAGACAGAGAAAGAGACAGAGACCGTGACTATGACCGCGACTATAGACGTAGGTCCAGGTCTCGGGACGGAGGCTACGACACAGATTATGACCGTCCACGCTCTCCTCCCCGTACTCGTACGCCTCCAGCAGCTCCTCCACCTCCCGCTGTATCTCCGAGTGCCAGTCGAGATCCTCCTCCCAAACCTACTCCGTCTCCTGCTCCCAATCTCAAGAACATGACTGCTGCAGAACGTCAGGCATATGCACGTGCAGAGGCTCAACGTCGTATCGAAGAACGTAAAGCTCGTCTGGGTCTCGTTGCTACCCCATCTCCGGCCGCGGCTGATACTTCTGTCGAAGATAGACTTCAACAAGAGAAGAAGGCTGCTGAAGAGAAAGCTCTAGCCGCAGAAAAGGAAGCAGAAGAAAGGGAAAAGATGAGAAGAGAACGTTTGGAACGCGAAAAGGCTTTCAAAGAAGGTCGTGACGGACCCAGTTCTTCGCCAACTGTAGAGACGCCTGCAACGACTGCGCCACCTGCGCCGACTCCTCGAGCTCCTCCGGCACCTACTCCCAAGGCTGCTCCGCCTCCTCCTGCACCTAAGAAAGCGCCTCCTCCTCCTAAGCCTAGGAGTATCCCCAAACCACCTCCGGTGCAACCTCCTGCTCCAGTCGTTCCCGAAGTAGACCCAGAAGAAGAAGCATTCCGTGCTCGTGAAGAGGCTCTTCGCAAACAGCGCGAAGAACGTGCTGCTCGTTTGAGAGAACTGGAGAGACAAGAAGAGGAAGCTAGGCTTGAAGATGAGCGTATGAATGCGAGAATGGCTGCTATGAGGAAGCCTAGTGTTTCGCCTGCACCTTCTCCTGTCGCGCCTCAAGTTGTCAGCTCGCCACCTATAGCTCCCCCTGTTGCGCCTCGAGTTGTTACTTCGCCGCCTGTAGCTCCTCCTGCCCCTACACCTCGAGTTGCTCCTCAGGCTCCGGTATCTGCACCGACGCTTAGTCCACCAATTGAGAAATCCAATACGAATCCTTTCAGTCGGTTGATTAACCAGAGTGGTGGTGGTGGTTCTGCTGCTCCCACTCCGTCTGCACCTCCTGCTGCGAGTACGAATCCATGGACAAATGCAACTGCAGCTCCACCTGCTCCCGTCGCCCCGACTCCACCTGCTCCAGCCAGGTCTCCAGTGACAATCCCAACACCAACTAGAAGTCCAGGTCCAAAAGCCTACAACACCGCTCCAGCTGCAGACCCAGACGATTGGGATGTTATTGAGAAGAATGATGACAGCGACGACAGCGACGATGAGATTCAAGGCTCTCGTTCTGTCCGAAATGAGATTGCCAACAAGTTGTTTGGGAACCTCCTTCCTAGACCTCAATCTACAGGTTCTGGACCTAGCTCTCCTGCATCTCCGGCTCCTCCTCCACCTCCGCCACCTGGAGTTTCTGGAGCCCCGATGCCTCCACCGCCTCCTCCAGCACCTGCTGCCCCAGCACCTCCCGCTTTTGGTGGAGCAGCACCTTCGGCTCCGGCTGCAACAGGCGACCGTAGTGCCTTGTTGAGCTCTATCCAGTTGGGAGCAAGACTTCGACCAACCAAGACAGTGGATAAAAGTGGACCTCAAACATCTGGAAAAGTGTTGGGTGACACTGCACCTCCTGCTCACATCAACACTGCTGCACCCGTTCCTATAGCTCGTGAGCCTTCTCCACCTCCACCAGCGCCTCCCGCTCCAGTAGCGCTCCCAGAGACTATTCCCATGGCTATGGATTCTCAAGCGTCTTCTTCAACAAGTAGTAATAATCGTATGTCTGTTGATTGGTACGCAGGACTGGCAGCTGATAGTGGTTCACCAGCGACTTTGGATAGACTTCCTTCGACGAGAGAGGAAGAATATGAGAGTAGTGATGATGATGATGAGGGACCTGAGAGTCTTGCTGGTGGTGCAGGTGGGTTGCCTGGTATTCATGTTGAGGCGGTTGGGAATGGAAATGGGATTGGGGCTGGAGGAGAGTCGGATTTGATGGCTGATATTGACAAGTCCAAGTGTGAGTTGTCTGCTGTGAGTTGTGAATTTGGGCGTTTTTGACATGCTTTTTCTTGTTGCAGCGTTGAGAGTGCGGTCTTTGTATGCGTTCGAGGGTGATGGTCCCGATGATTTGAGTGAGTGGAGCTTGTACTGAATTTTGAAGCGTCTTGCTAATACCTCGTAGGCTTTGCCGAAAACTTGATGCTCATTGCCAACCCGTCAAAGACTGGAGGAGATTGGTGGTATGGCAAGTTGGAGACGTCTGGCAAGTCTGGGTTGTTCCCCAAGACCTACGTCGAAGAAGTTACTCCAGGTCGGTCTACCCCGGGTTTTTGATTCCGTAAATTAATATCTTTCACAGTCAAAGCCAAAGCTATCTTCACGTACAACGGAGAGAACCCAGATGAATTATCAGTCGCTGAAGGAGATATTATCACAATAGTAGACCAATCGGAAGATGCTTGGTGGAAAGCAGAAAGGGATGGCATGGTTTTCATTGTACCTGCTGCGTACCTTGAAGTAGTCGAGGGTTAGTACCATTCACCTTTACATCTTTCGTCTCCTCGTTCTTTTGTTTACATTTTGGTTGCGACAAACAGACTAAATTTCTTTTTTTTCTATATCATGTTCCATGTACACCCTGCCTCAAAAATAAATTTTTACTTCGGAATGGATTTTGGATTGGAAAAAAAAACTTGTTAGAGGTTCCTGCGTTGAGTGAGCAACCTGTCGTGGCTATGGTGGAAAATCAAAAGCCAGCGGATCCAGTTTCAGTTTCACCTCGGACGATCGACCGACCTTCTCACGAGAAGCCTGAGGATATTGATTCCGACGAAGATGAATCCAATTCCACCTCTTCCGATTACCTCTCATTTGAAGATAGCGATTCTGAAACAGACGATGAACCCGAAAGCAAGGAAAAAGACCGGCTTGCTCGCGAGCACGAACGTCAAATGGTCCTTGAAGCAGCAGGACTCATCGTCAAGCAAGACAAGAAACCTCCACCGAGACCAGTACGTCGTAAATCATCCAAACGTCGGCCTCCACCTGCTGCTCCGCTACGAGAACGAGCGTCTATCGGGTCTACAAAAGAGCTGCCTGCGCTCCCGGAGAGTGATCCCGTAGACCATATCACTCACCTCAACGATGCTTTTGACCGTTATGAAGCTTTCAAGATGGCCCAGAGTAATCCACACAGACTTTCTGTTGCATCTACTGATACGCCGCCTTCTCCTACGGTTTCGACGATGACGACGAGTACTTCGAGGGATACGGAAGGTGGGAGGTCGTATTCTGCTATACTCGGCTTTTTGGGACGTAAGACTCCGAATGAGGGAGAGGGGAAGAGGACGTTGGTTATCTCTGGGCCTATACATAATTTTGAGGATGTGGTTAGGTCGAATAGTCCTGCGTTTGGAAGTGTGAGTGTTAGCCTTTTTTTTGCCTTCTTTGAGGCTGACTAGTTTTGTGCAGTCCTGGGCGAGTCTAGTAGACAAGACAGCGCTGGATGGGATACCGCCTAACGAGCGTAAACGACAAGAGGTGGGTCTTTTTTCGTATACTTTTCTTCATGATTTCTGAGCTGTTTTCACTAGGCTATCTTTGAGCTCATCGCTACAGAAAATGCGTACGTTCGAGACTTACAACTCATAGTGGAGGTGACGGCGAACCCTTACGTCGAGTAACTTGTACTAAAGATTATTGCGTAGATCTTCTACTCAAGCATGATGCCGATGCTCGACCGAAAAGCCATCACCGTGGTCTTTGCCAATATTGAAGACATCCTTCTCACAAATATTGTAAGTCCTAGAACTATGCGTACTGTTCCGAAAACTGACGTGTTCTGGTCTAAAGACCTTGTTGAGCTCGCTGGAAGAAAGGCAAAAGGACTGTCGGCTGTACATTGATCGAATTGGTGACATTCTGCTCAATCATATGCCAAATATGGGGGTCTATATGGTAAGAATACCCGTGTAATGATTTCATTTGCACTAAACCTGTTTGAAGGAATACTGCGTCAACCAAGCCAATGCGATCAAAGTGCTGCAGTCGTTGAGAAGTTCTAATGCGGAGTTGGCAAGTCATTTACAGGTATTCGTTGTCCGTTCAAACTTCACGACCATGACTCTTACCCGTCTTTCAGCGGCTTCGTGACGGACCGACTGCCCGTAACCTCGATCTTTCAAGTTATCTACTAATTCCGAGTGCGTTATGCTGTCGTCTCATTTCATTCATTTGTTGAGATCACCTTGTGCCAGTGCAACGCATTACCAGGTATCCTCTATTAATACGTCAGGTACGACCACACGCTCTTTTTGCGTGCAACTTGACTAAAATTAGATCAGATTCTGCATTATACGGAACCGGGAGAAGAACAAGATTCCATCGTCCGGACCCTGGAGATTTCGGAAAAGGTTCTTAATCATATCAACGAATCCATTCGGGAGCAAGAAGGTCAAGAGAAACTCAAGTCTATATCTGAGAATTTGTGGATAGGACAAGGGTACGTTTTTCGCATCGTCAGTTGATACTCGCGCCAACTCGTGCTTTACTCGTCAGGCGACTGGATCTCACTGCTCCTACGCGTTATATGGGCCCACGTCGACTACTCAAAGAGGGTCTCGTCATGAAAGCTAAAAGTGGACGCAAATTGCAGGCCTTTTTGTGCAGCGACATCCTGGTTCTCACAGACGATAAATTGCGCAACCTGTATCGTATGGTATGTTCTAAATTGTCAAAGAAGACCAGTGTTCTCAAAGAATATGTGGCAGCCTATCGCACTTTCTGAAGCCAAAGTCAAAGACCTTCCAGGAGGACGAGGTAAGCTCCGAGTTGATCTGTGGCCTTTCAATACATTTTCAACGCGGGTTTTGCAGATGACCTCGGATTCCAGATTACCCTACCCTACCCCCGTGGCGGGGAGGTTATTGGCCTTAGGGCAACATCGGTACGCGATTGCCAATGTGAGTGCAAACCGGCTTTTATCATGAAACTGTTAATGAAGCTCCGGAACAGTGTGGATAGACGCGATCGAATCAGCAATCAAAAAATGCAAAGAGGCGGAAAGCAGAGCGGCTCGTCGAGCCCTCAAACGCGAATAGGCCGCTAGTCACTCTTTATTTTTCCAAATTTCATCATTTTCACTGTGGACTTGCACGCTCACTCATGGACTAGATATTCTAACTAGATTTCTTAATATCCACGGAACATATACTACCCTATGCTTTCAGTCAATCATTGTTTCCTGTTTTCTTGTCATACACATTGCACATCTGTACATATATAGTTGCCAGTTATCATCTCCTTTATTTGAACTATTTGTCTCTTATTTTGTCTAAGATCCATTTCAGTGTTGTGATCAATTTCCGAGTGAACTAACGTGGATAGTGCGACTTCCTAATCGTCCCTATGCAGACCAATTTCCGATTCTTCGCCTTCATTTTTGGCAATAATACGTAGTTGAATAGTGAAAGATCCTTTAACAAACTAACTTCTAAATGCTCGTCATCTGAATCCTCGCTCTCAATAGTCGAGTGAGACCAGGGAGTCAGTGTCGGACGATCAATGACTTTTAGTCAATGTCTATTGATTTCCGGTTATTTATGTTACCCGGTTGCCCGGTGAGTCGGCGGTGACCCAGAACCATCACATTTAGCTCTTCCACTAGGACGACAAAGACAACCTCCCAGTTGTACCTGCAAGCCCAACATTTGCTGTGACTGTTCCCCTCATTCCTCAGCTAGAAGAACCTCAATATGCGATCTTTTCAAATTTTCGAACGAGCAATGGATTAAATCCGCGTAGGACTCAAGAAGTGACAAGAGATATTGTTGTATGAGCTGCTAGAGAAAGGGAATGCTAGAGATGAGGGTGGACTCATTGATAAGTATGAAAGAAACAAAGATTTATTGACTAATTAGATACAAGGGCTATGGATGTAAAGTATTCGAAAGACTGCGGGCGAGCGGTTCGCCAGCGCGCGGCTCTGCAATGGCGATTGCCGAGTCCGTTCTCAGCCTCAGTCAAAAATTGTCTGCGTCAAGTCTTGTCCAACACTGCGAAAATGGAAATTGTGCACAACCATGTATTTGTCCTTGATCCTTGACAGTCTTTAGCTACGTCTTTGCTGTCACAGTTGGAAAGGTTGATTTTGGATTAAAACAGCTGATATACACCATCGGCCTTCTTGTGCTTGACAAAACGGAGTGCTATGTATTGGTGACTTCAGATATCAAAACACCTTCGACCTTCAAGTTTGGTACTCTTGGCTTCCAGAGGCTCCATTCGAATCTTCCATCACAACATCCTCGGGGTTTGAACCATGATTGACGTTAGAAACAGTGTTCGAGGGAACTCGCTTTCTTTTGCACCCACTGTGATCAGAGGTACCTGAAGTCTCAGCAAGGGGTGCTGACTCCTCCGCCATTTCCACATTCGGAACCGCATCATCCTGTCCTTCGAAAGGTATATCGGGCCCCCGAAGGAAATGAGACTCTGATGTAGCAAACCGTGCTGTTGTCAAGATATACTCCTTGATGTTGTTGTCAGCTTCCTTGTTGCGGTGATCAATGTCCCTCAATTCGATAAGAGATTCGGCAAAATAAGGTCTAGCTTCGAGTACGGGGAAGACCTCTGAATCGAGACCAGTAGCATGGATCCTAATCCTATGGTTGTTTTTCTCGGTTCTAGCGGAGGCTCTGGTGGAAGGTATCGTGGGGCTAGCGCCGGTGGTAGTCTTTGGCATAGGGGCTCCGAAATCAAAGTAGATTGCAATGTACGGCATGCTGGTAGCGAGGTTGATGGTGTAATGGCTAGGGTCAATGTTATTATTCGCATTTCCCATCTGCTGGTTCTTGTCTTGAATGTAAATAGCAGACCAGCCAACACAGCGGTCCCTCTGCTCGTTCAAGAACATTATCGGGATGACTTTGTTAATGAGATCTTGACCGTGATCACATTGAAGAGCAACCCCAGTTTTGTAAAGCGTACTAAGGCAGTTAACAGAACTGTGAGTTTGATATCAGTCTCACATCCACGACGACAATGCAGAGTTTGCTTACTCCATGTGCGCTGGGCGATCTCCTACATTGTTAGTCATGGATATCCAATGTGAAGCGGATATAAAAGCATTGGCAAAGTCCCGCTTGATCTCCTCCCGTTGATCCTTGTTGTCTTTGTCTCTTGTCCAGCCAGGACCGAACAAGGTATCCAGAACATCCAGAACCGCAACAGGCCTCAAATAATCAAAGTAGTCCTTGTCTTTGCAGAGAGGAAATTTCTCGAATCTGAGCTTCTCAGGATGGGGATTATATAGCGTGCGCGCAGGCGCCATGTCATATGCTCGTATTGTGGTCACATCCCGACTGATGAGGACAAGTAACCTGCTGATAAGCTCCCCGTATTCTCCAGCATCGATGACGCGATCTCCAATTTTGGTAGCTAGAGCAGTGATGGCAGCAGATAACGCGTTTTCTTCCCCGTATAGGATATGGGCAGCGGCATCGGATAAGACGGGTTCCGAAGGATAACATGTAAGCTGCCATGAGCGGTCGTCGTGGGTGTGGAGGACATAGCGCATGTGGCTAGCAATTGAATCTTCGAGGTAAGTCATTGCGTCTCTCGAGCCCATAACAACTTGAAGTGAGAAGCGTTGGGAGAGCGCAGCTAGGAGATGATCATTCTCTTTCTCGCCTGGACCTACGAGTTTGGAAACTGCGAAATTCGACATCGCTTCGGTATTGTTGTATATGTCTTTGACAGATTTCCACCTGTGTAGCACTGTAAGATGCGTGTTAAAAGAGAACAGAATGGAAACTTACAATGGTCTGCCAGACTGGATTACATCGTCGTATGAGCCGACAGTAAATAGGTCAAGCTCGTCCATACGTCTAGCGAATATATCCAACTGAAGGAGATTGAATGGCGGGAAAAGCCGTTCACCGTGTACCACAACTCGCTGCGAAGAATCTGTCAAATCAGTTAGATCGATCCAAATCAATGGAATTCCGTCTAGGCTTACGCATGCGAGCGGGAGGAGCAGCAAAATGGGCGATTTTGCTGTTGGTCGACGTGAAAATGACCCAGAGTGAAAGGTTATATTCTGAGGTGGAAAAGAGTTGGATGACTTGGCCGAGAATGTGAGAAGGAAGATACTTGGCATTCGACACAATAAGTCCTTGAACCTCATCCAGCGCAATGACCAAGAGCTGCCGGCTGTTTTTGAAGCATGGCAACGCAAGAAGGGTAGAATGATCCCTCTTTAGCGGCTGCCGACAGTCACTGAGGAGTACTGTCTTATTCTATACAAGTTTAGCTCAAGAGTAGGCGCCTACGGCAGTAAACAACTCACATCCTCGCATAAATTATGATATTGTTTGGAGACGGAGGAGAAAAAGGACATTCGGAGTGAGTTGTCTGTGTTTAGATCATCGTTATAAAATTGATTCCAGGCATGAACAATCTCCTTAGCATTTGAACCATGCGTCTGCGTAATCCGTTTGAATTCGTATCTGAGCTGTCGGAAAAGTGCACGAAAGATCATGATAGCACACTTTTCAAAAGACTCAGGTTCGGTGCAATTTCTCACGGCAGACTCGAACAAAAGTGCAATTGCGTCGTCCCGCGGAGGAAAGTTTTCAGAGTCCGTTTCTGGCCGCAAGTTGATGTAAACAACACAGACGCCCAAGTTGCGCAACTAAAGAAAGTTTCTGAGCCACTTTGTCTGATGAGACGGTAAGGCATGATTTACCTGGAGAATAGTTTTTGTCTTCCCAGTCCCAGAGCTGTTACACACCGAGATAAATTTCGCGTAGTAACGCTCGGAGTGGGGCTGAACTTGAAGGAATTCGTCCTGACACCTCTCGATGTAATTGAATAATGCTTGTGCAGACTTTCCCTGAAAGGGAGTGTCACGAGGAGTGACACTAGATAAGTTCGGAGAGGAAACATCGACGGGATAGCTTCAGGGAATCTAGTCCGAGTTGACAAGAGTTACATTAGGAAAACAGAGAGACCAATACAGGAGTACACACCTAGTCCGAGTTGACAAGAGGTCAAGCTAAGGACTAGGTTTACAGGATACTGGGTTTATATACTGTTAACTATCAATAGAGAAGAAAGGCAGCACATGGCAGTGTGAAACAGTGTTATGGTAAATGAACAACGAGGCTGCGACGAGGCAGAGAGAAGCTGATGATGAGAGAAAAGAAGGTAACAAGGACAGATGTGGGTCAAGGCGTGTTTCAGGAAAGGTTGTGGAAAGATTATGGAAAGACAATGAACCAGAACAGTGGTATGATAGGTAGTAGGGGAAATGGAATGGAACGTACAACGGGGTCTAGAGTCTGTTACGGGGTGATAGCTTGGGTAAATAACAACAGTAAATAAAGGAAAAAGGATTAAAATAATATGATTTATGACATTACCCCCCTCCTAAGAATCATCGTCTTGATGATCAAGGTGTCGATGGGGCATCGGGGTGCCTCTTGTGGAATCTAGAAATTATCCGTTTAGCATTTTGAACATTTGAGAACGGTTCCCAGGAATTATGTGCAGCATCATACCCCTTCCACTTTACCAGGTACTCTACTCTCCTCCACCTGATTCGGCTATCCAGTATGTCTTCTACTTCGTACTCTGGCTCGTCCTCCTCTTCCAGTTCCACTGGCCCTGGTCCTTCCGGTCTTTCACCATTTACTTCGTTACCATTCCATGCATACAGTTTGCTGGCGTGGAATACGGGATGAATTCGAGAGAGGGATAAGGGTAGGTCTAGTTTGTAGTTTACTCGGCCGATTTTTTGGATAATTTCGAACGGGCCTAGTTGTCGGTCTCCAAGTTTTTCGCTGGAAAGTTTGAGGTCGATATCTTCCCCACTCAGCCATACCAAATCGCCTACTGCAAACTTCGGTAATTTTCCTTCTCCTCCTTCCGCGATCCGTTTCTTTGCTAAGTGTAGTGCTGCTCCTGCGTCTTTTCGTACCTCTCTGAGCACTTCCAACCTTTCTTCTACGCTCTGGTTACCACTTCTTCTTCCCACTGGTATGTTGAAGTGGGGTAGGTACCCGTATTCCACTTCAAATGGCGAGAGACCATGTGCCGAGTGTATTCGTGAGTTGATGACAAATTCCGCCATGGGGAGGTGCTCTGCCCAGTCGTCTTGCCTCCTTCCAACGAACAGCCTTAGATATTTCTCGACTTCTTGATTGGCCCTCTCCGTCTGACCATTGGCCTGGGGGTGATAGCCGGATGTAAGGGAGGACTGAATGCCAAGGCGCTTTAGTAGAAGTCGCATTAGGGTGGCCGCAAATTGTGGTCCCCGGTCCGATACAAACTGGAGGGGTAGTCCGTGAAGCCGGAAAATTTCTCGGTAGTAGAGGTCGGCTGTTTCTTCGGCCGTGATGTTCGTAGTGCAGGGGAGTGTGTGGATTTGCTTTCCGTAATGATCTACACATACCAGGATAGCATCGTAGCCGTTGGAATCTGGGAGTTGAGTGATGAAGTCGACTCCTACAGTTTCCCAGGGTCCTTCGGGTACCGCGAGGGGTTGCAATGCCGTTTTGGGATGTCGTTGCAGCTTCTTCCGGGCACAGACCTCGCACCCCTTCACATACTTCTCCACATAGGCCCTCATCGTTGGCCACCAATAATAGGAACTCACCAGACTATATGTCGCGTTTATTCCTCCGTGTCCCGCTCCTCTAGCATCATGACACTGTTCCAACACCTCCTTCTTGATTTCTTCGTTTGGGGGAACGTAAACCCTCCCTTTCCGATAAATCAAACCTCCGTCTTCTTCCCACTCAGCCAGTCCATCGGCCAGTCGTTTTAGTCCTCCCTTCCTCAACGCCTTCAGACCTTCTAGGACTTCCGCATCCCGCCGAGTTTCATTTCGGATCTTCTCTTCTAATGGGTTCTCGAAACTCGCTGCTCCAATACTAGCGAAGTGCTCTGGAGTCAGAACGGTCTGTCGACGGTTGTCCTCCTGATCCGTCGTTTGATGTTGGGACATTCTAGAGAGGATATCGGCTACAATATGTTGTTTTCCAGGTCTGTGAACCAGTTTGAAGTGGAAGTTGGCGAGTCGTAAGGCCCATCGCGCCTGTCGTCGGCTTAAGTCTTGGGCGGTTCTCCAGTAGCGCAGGTTGTCGTGGTCCGTGACGATTTCGAACGGATCTGGTAGTCCTTCTAGATAATGCCTCCAGTCCTTCAATGCTTCGATAATGGCCAGCATTTCTCGATCGTGTATCTCGTAATTCCGTTGGTTTTCGTCCATGGAAGAAGAGCGGTAAGCCACCGGGTGCCATTCTCCATCCTCTAACTTTTGTGACAGTACTCCTCCTGTAGCATAACCGGATGCGTCCACCTCGATACGGGTCAGTCGGTCTGGTTTCCACAGTGCTAAGACCGGCTCTTTCAAAAAGCGATGTCGCAACTGATCAAAAGCCTTCTGCTGTTTCTTTCCCCATTCAAACAGTGTTCCTTTCTTCGTTAAATCGTTGAGAGGTCGGGCTAAGTGCGAAAAGCCTTTGATGAATCGCCGATAAAAGTTAGCGAATCCTAGGAATCCTCGGACTTCTCGCAGGTTCTTCGGTATCGGCCAGTCTTTTACGGCTGCAATTTTAGCTGGATCCATTTTTACCTGGCCTTTCCCGATGATCATCCCTAGGTACTCGATCTCTTCCTTCTCGAACTCGCATTTTTCAGGTCGAAGGTACAGGTCGTATTCACTTAACCTATGCAACACTTCTCGTACCAGCTCGCGATGCTCCTCCAGGTTCTTGGTGAAAATCAAGATATCGTCCAGGTATACTGCTACCTTTCCCGCCGCTATCAAATCCGCAAAGATAGTGTCCATCAGGGCCTGGAAGGTAGCCGGGGAGTTGGTCAATCCGAAGAACATGACATTCGGCTCGAATAGTCCTCTATTGGTGGCAAAGGCTGCCTTCCATTCGTCTCCTTTCCGGATCCTTACGTTGTTATACCCCCAACGTACGTTGAATTTGGTAAACACTCGGGCTTCCTGAAGTTTACCGATGATGTCTTGGACTAGGGGTAGCAGATAACGGTTTCGAATGGTGAACTTGTTCAGCTTTCGGTAGTCCTGGACAAACCGTAACTTGCCGTCCTTCTTCTTGATAAAGAAGACCGGGGATGCGATAGGTGACTTGGACAGTTGTATATATCCTTTCCGCAGGTTTTCTTCCAGGAACCGCTCCAACTCCTGTTGCTCGTTAATTGACATCGGGTATACCTTGGTGCGGATAGTCGCAGGGGCGTCTGGTGTGAGTTCAATGGCATGATCCCATGGCTGTTGGTTGGGGAGACGCTCCGACTCTTCTTCAGAAAAGACTTTGCGAAAATCTTGATACTCTAGAGGAACAGCTTGCTCAAAACTCTTCTTCTCCTTCTTCGTATTCACGGCTTCTGCAATCTGTTGGGAGTATGTGTACCCTGCTGCACACCAAACTTCCTCTCCTAAGTCCTCGATAACACCTTCTCTCTTCCAATGGCGTCGTAGTTTCCGGTTGGCATTGAACTTGATAGGAGCGCTCTTTTCTTCTTCTTCTAATGTCTCTTCCGCTGTGGCCACGTCATGAACCTCCTCCTGTTCCTCAGGGATATGCAGTTTCCCTCGTTTCCAATCTATCCGGGGATTCAACCTTTTAAGCCAGGGGAGCCCCAAAATGACGGATTCTGATCCTATATCTGTGACTAGGAAATCCGTCCATTCATCGTATCCTTCGATTTCCATCTTCATCTGGGCGCATCTCTCAATTCTCCCCGCCGTGTTTTCAGTTCCATCGATATTCCTTACTTTGATGGATTTTTTGAGAGGAAATGTTGGAATCCAGTTGTCGGTGACAAATTTTCGATCAATGAATAGGGCTGTCGCTCCACTATCCACCATAGCTGCAGTGAAGATTTTGTTTGTTCGGCTTCCTTGTAACGAGATGGGCAAGTAAAAATGGCTTTTATTGGGGTCGACCATACAGACGGCATCAATATTACAAGTAGAATCGTACAGGGAAGTAAAAGGCATGGTATTAAAATCGTTCACGGGGGACGCGCGAGTTGCAGCTTTTCTCGGCGTCTTCTTCAAAAATCCTCCTGTTTCTGGAGGATTGCAGCTAGGATCTTGTTCTGTTCGGCAATGGCGTCTCTGAAGGCACTGAAATCGGGGTTAGAGTTGGAAGGGGGGGTTTGCGACGTGGAGGCGGCAATGGTGGTGTTGGGACCTGGACCTGGAGTGGGGTCATCATCAAACAGAGACCATGGGGTGTTAGCGGCCACCTGTTGCCCGGTTCGTCCTCCTCCTCGTCTCGTTCGGTTCCCTCTTCCCTTCTCTATTCCCATATACTTGTCCTGGCAGACCCTTTCCACATGTCCAGTCCTTGCACAATAACGGCACTTCTCGTTCTTCCAACTACAGTTCCCTTTTACGTGATCTGGAGATCCGCACCCAAAACAGTGTCTCTTCATCTTCAGGAGGAAGTCGTCACGGGTCTTGCCGTTACCTCCGGTCCGGGTGGCATCGATATCCATGGCATTCGGATCGGAGGATTTAAAATTTCCGCCGGCGAATGTGGGACTGTGAATGGCCAGTTCAATGGTGCAGGCACGATTGATGGCTTCGGCAAGAGATTTTGCTTTCCCTTGTCCCAGTTCGATAGAGATCATGTGGAGTCGGATGTTACTGTTGAGACCATTGCAGAACCTTTCCATCAGGTCCGCATCCGAGAACCCAGTTCGCCCTCCTACGTCCTGAAATTCTTGCGCATAGTGAGCCACCTTTTGTTTTCCCTGTCTCATTCCCATAATCTTTCTTCGCGCTTCTGCTTCTTCGTCGACTGACCCAAACCTCGTTTTAAATTCCTTTTCGAACTTCTCCCAAGTTCCGTCAAAGGGAAAAGGGGTTGCGTTAGCTGGAATGGGGTCTCGTGTGTGTTCCTCGTTAGATTTTACAGCAAGATTGGCGTATCGAGCTGCCCAGTCTGCCGCATCTCCTTGCATGAAGGATAGTGCCGCTGTGATGTATTTAGGTTCGGTGTCTAGGTCCTTTCGACTCGAAGCCCAGATTTTGAAAAGCGAAAGAAAGCGTCGCACATCTGTAGTTTTCCCGGTAAACGGGTCCGGCTTAGCCACGCTAGACTTCGTAGGTTTCGGCTGTCCCATAGCTTCGAGAAGCCTGGTCATCTGTTGAGTCATCTGCTCCATTGCTTCTTGGAGATTGTTGTTCGACATTTCAATATCACGTGGGGGTGATGGAGGCGGTGGAGGTGGAGAGGGCGGTGGTGGCGGTGTTGGAGCTGGTGGTGGTGTAGGAGGCGGAGACGGTGCAGGCGGCGGGGACGGTGTGGGTACGGGCGGCGGGACTGTCTGAGCAAAGTCTGCTGGCGGCGGCGGTGGCGGAGTGGATTCTACTCATGGAACGTGAGCCGGTAATGGTTTGATTCGGTGGGTCCGCCCTTCAAGTTCTAGGGAAGAGGCAGATGCGATGGAGAGAGTGGCAAACGAGCAGTTGTTCCGGATACACTTGAAGAACTCGTTCTCCCAAAGGTGAACGTGACACTGACGGGTTACATCAAAACCGTGCGGTAGGCCTCTGCAGTCACTGGTGTCTCCAGAGAACGACGTTTTGACGGTGGTAGGGACGATCTAGATGGAGATCGTCGGTACCTGCGGTGGATAGCTTGACCTAATGTCACGAGGAGTGACACTAGATAAGTTCGGAGAGGAAACGTCAACGGGATAGCTTCAGGGAATCTAGTCCGAGTTGACAAGAGTTACATTAGGAAAACAGAGAGACCAATACAGGAGTACACACCTAGTCCGAGTTGACAAGAGGTCAAGCTAAGGACTAGGTTTACAGGATACTGGGTTTATATACTGTTAACTATCAATAGAGAAGAAAGGCAGCGCATGGCAGTGTGAAACAGTGTTATGGTAAATGAACAACGAGGCTGCGACGAGGCAGAGAGAAGCTGATGATGAGAGAAAAGAAGGTAACAAGGACAGATGTGGGTCAAGGCGTGTTTCTGTCAAGACTGGGGTCGACGACACTGAAACCACTCAAGTCACACTAAAACAAAGAGAGAGAGAGAGAGAAAAGAGATAGATATATGAGAGAGAAAGAGTGAGCTGGCCGTCTGTAGCTCAGATACAGTGCAGAACTACAGTTGTACAGTGTAGAGACGAAGAGGACGAACTGAGGAACTAACTACAGTGTCTATGGTATTTATACAGAGTCCTGAGTCTTGTTCCCAATGTGGAACAATAGGTAAGAGTCACATCGATATGAGTATCCGGGTAGTATGATGTGATAGGTTCTGTGGAACCTATCATAAGACAATAACTCGGTCCGTGATTGACAGATGGTGAGATCAGATGTCCGCTCAGCTGATAATAGAAGTATATAGTGATCAAGGAATCGAGGTATCATGGGGGTTTGGTCCGGGTTAGCCTGCAATCAGGTTTTGATAAGGTTTGTTGATGAGGGAATGAAGGGGGAGGTAAAAGAATAGAGGCAGTTCGTGACATTACCCCCTCTTCAGGAGGTGCTTGCGCCTGGAGCACCGATGTTAAGTGCCATATCAGTTTCCAAGGTATGTCTAAGGATTGAACAGCAGATCCAGGTCGTCTAAAAGGAGGTGATTTGTACGCACTGGGATTTTTTGCATGGAATTCGTCAATCAACTGTTGTACTCCATGAAGTCCTGATGATGGTTCCCAAGAGTTTTCTGCATCCGAATAGTCTAACCACTTCACTAGGTATTCAACCCCTCGTTTATTTCGTGTTGGTCTAGAGTTCAAAATCGCTTCTACATCATATTCTTCATCGTCTGGTAAGAGTTCTGGAGGTGGTCCAGGGAAATTTGGTCCATGAGCTTTCGTTTCCCGGAATGGCATGAGAAGGGATGCATGGAAGACAGGGTGAATCTTCCAGGTCTTTGGAAGTTGTAACCGATAGTTGACCTTTCCAATTTTTTCAGTGATGATGAATGGTCCATGACGTCGATCTGATAACTTAGCTTTGGGTCTGTTCGTTTTTAGGTTCTTTCCATCCAATAATACCTTATCCCCTACTTTGAACTCTTTCCCTTCTTTGATATGATCTCCATGGCTTCTTTTCATTGACTCTGCAGCCATATCTAGGCTCGCCTGAACTTCCTTACGGATGGCTTCTAAATTCTGTAGTCGTTCTTCCACGCTTGGAACTTGTGAAATTGGGTTTACAGTGGGGAAGAGCCGTGGTAGGAATCCATGAAGTAGTTCAAATGGAGATTTTCCTGTAGCAGAGTGTGTGCGAGAATTATGACAGAATTCAGCATATGGTATCCATTTAACCCAGTCATCCTGACGATAGTTACAGAATATGCGGAGGAATTGTTCCAATTCTTGGTTGAATCGTTCTGTCTCGCCGTCGGTTTGAGGATGGTATGCAGTGCTTAGGGCTGATGTTATGCCTAGCTTTGCATAAATACCTTTCATGACTTTGCTTGCAAATTGAGGTCCACGGTCTGAGATCATTTTGTCCCAAAGTCCATATCGACGCCAAGTGTTGTCGAAGAGTAGATCTACTGTCTTGTCGCTATCAATGTCCTTTCGACAGGGGGAAATCACCACGGCCTTGGTCAGACGATCTACAGTGACATTAACGGCATTGAATCCCTGACATTCAGGTAGGTCCGTAATGAAATCTGTGGTGATAGTGCCAAATGGTCGATTTGGTGTTTCATTAGGGACCAGAGGAACATGATTTGGTTGGTTAACTGTCTTTGTTAACTGGCAAGTAGCGCAACCATTCACGTAGTCTCGAACAAAAACTGACATACCGGGCCACCAGAATTCTCTGCTAATTAGTTCATAAGTTTTGAATCGACCGGGGTGTCCTGCTGTCAAGCTATCGTGATGCATTTTGACTATGTCTTGTTGCAGTTTGATGTCATTGGGGATATATACTTTTCCCCGGAACAAGATCAAGCCATCTTCATAGTTCCATTCCTGTAAATTCTTTACCAATGATCGGGGTCCATTGTGTAAGATGACATCCAACGCTTTCACTACTTCTTGATCTCGTTGTGGACATTCCCGAATTCGCTTCCGTAACTCAATGTCTCCGATAGTCGTTACTGATCCTGGTCTAGTAGCTCTTATTTGAAAGAACTTGGGATCTAACAGGACGCGGTCCGAGTTGTCTCGATCTACCCCCTCTTTATGGTCTGTCCGTCTGGACAAGGGGTCACTTCGATTAGATGTACCTGGGCGGTGCAGCAATGTGAAGTCAAAACGAGTGAGGAACAATGCCCACCGAGCTTGTCGTCTACTAAGTTTTTGAGCTGTAGTGAAGTACTCCAAGTTCTTGTGATCTGTTAAGATTTCAATAGTGTGTGGGGCTCCTTCGAGGTAATGTCGCCATGACTCAAGAGCTCGGATAATGGCTAAGAGTTCTTTGTCGTGGATATCATAGTTTCGTTCTGTTTCCGATAGAGATTTCGATAAATATGCTACTGGATGCCACTTCTGTTCATGGTCTTGCTGTGACAGAATTCCTCCAGTAGCATAATCTGATGCATCAACTTCGACTCGGTAAGGTTTCAAAGGATCAGGCATTAAAAGAACAGGGGATGAGGTGAACGCAACTTTTAAAGCATCAAATGCTTCTTGACTGCTATCTGTCCAGTTCCAAGGATGATCTTTTCTTGTAAGTTCAAAGAGTGGACGGGCAACTTTTGAAAATCCTTGAATGAAGCGTCTATAGAAATTGCCAAAGCCAAGGAAGGATTGAACTTCCTTGACATTTCGAGGGGTTGGCCAGTTCGTTACTCCTGATACCTTTACTGGGTCCATGGCCAGCATATTGTGTGAGATTATAAGGCCTAGAAATTCGATTGACTTAGCTTCAAAAATGCATTTTTCTGGTTTGGCATATAAGTCATTGTCCATTAGTCGTTGTAATACCTGTTCCATGATGTTACGATGTTCTTCCAGATCTTTCGTGAATATCAGGATATCGTCCATATAGATAACCACTTTGCCTGAGTCAATGAGGTCTTTAAAGAGAGTGTTCATCATCGCTTGAAAGGTTGCCGGTGAGTTCATCAGTCCAAAGAACATCACCGTAGGTTCAAAAAGGCCTCGATTTGTCTTGAATGCAGCCTTCCATTCGTCTCCTTCCTTGATTCGGATATTGTTGTAACCCCAACGGAGGTCCACCTTTGAAAATACTCTAGCTCCCTTCAACTTGTCTATTAGCTCTGAAATCAGCGGCAAGGGATATTCATTTTTGATCGTCCCTTTGTTTAACTCCCGATAATCCTGTACAGGGCGAAGCTTTCCGTCTTTCTTTTTTACGAAGAAGAAGGGACTTGCCATTGGAGATTTAGAGGGTCGAATATACCCTTTAGCCAGGTTCTCATCAAGAAATGTATCAAGTTCCTTCTGCTCCACCGGTGACAGAGGATAGGTTTTACAAGGTCTAGGTTTGAAATCTTCCTTGAGATCAATGGCATGATCCCATTCTCCTCGAGTTGGTAGTCGTTCGGCGGTCTGTTTATCAAAGACTTTGAGATACTTGTGATATTGGTCAGGAATTTGTTGATCGAGAGGTTTCTGATTTATTCTGTGACTGTCTTCCGCTAGTTGCTGCGATTTAGTAAAGGTTGCTCGTATAGGGATAGGAATACTGTCCTGGTCTGGCACGTTACATACTGTATCTTCTGCTGCCTTGTTTAGGAGAGTATTCATAGTTCGTTGTTCCCATTCTAGAGGTATTTGGAATGAGTCATCTTCGTCCTCTGTAAAGAGGGTCGAGTTGATCGGTATCTGATAAAGAAGTTGAGGATCTGTCTTCCATCTTCGTCGTCCTGCTATCTTATATTGAGGGGCCGCTTTGTAGGTGTTCAATGGTTCCTTCCATGTTACATGGTAGTCTCGATGGTGGTCACGAGGATCATGAGTAGAATTTGATCCAGAGATTTTACTGTTGGTACGCACATTTTTCACTGGAGGATTCTTTAGTTTGCAGGTAGGGGGACATCTTGTAAGGTCCATTTGTCGTTCCTTCCAGTTAATTTCTGGGTTATGTTCGTCTAACCAATCTGTTCCAAGGATAATGTCGTGTCCTCCTATATCAGTGACATAAAAATGTGCTTGTTCTTCATGGTAGGAGTCGGAATCCTGGGAATGAATTCGGAATTTTTGAATGGTATAATGTCGTACCCAGCCCATGATGTTTTCTGATCCATCTACATTTCGCACTGGGAAGGGTTTAGGGACAAGTCGTAATGTGAGATTGTTCTTTTTTGCAAAGCGCGAGTTAATAATGATTCCTTCTGCTCCGCTGTCAAGAAGTGCTTCTGCATCGATTTTTCTACCGGTGATTTTTCCAATGAATTCCACATGTAACATAATTGATGGCATCTGTCTGTTCTGGGTGATTGTCGACATTCTAAGTTCAGACGGAAACATGTGCTCACATGGGGAAGACAAAACAGAAAATCGATTGTTACAAAGTCCGGTATAGTGTACAACTCCTCCTGACGATACTGTAGGGGAGGGTTTCAAAAATCCAAGTTTGAAGTAACATCCTTCAAGTATACAGCCGCCTGTTCCTTCTCCTCTCCTTGCAAGCTCTTTACCCTGTTGATCAGATCCGAAATCTCTTTGACCGTGTCGCGGGGGGATGGAGTCTCTGTTTTCAATGCAGATGAAGTAGGAGTCTCTGAAACGTTCGATGTTTCAGTAGCACGAATGGCTCGGCCTGGTTGAGCAGGCGCTCTGGGAGGTCCTTGCTGACGGGTAGGACAGTCCCGTGATAGGTGGCCAACCTGTCGACAGTTGAAGCACGCCCCTTTCTTCATGAGAGCCTGTCGTTCATCTGCAGTTAACGGAGTTCGAGAGTTAGAAGGTCTAGCACCTGGTTCTGCATTATTAAATGCGTTGATGTTGGCTCCTGCCCGTCCTCCTGTAGGGTTTGTGGTCCTGGTGGAACGCGGATTTCCCCATCTGGCCTTCTCTGCCCGTCTACTAAGGTACTCCTGTTGTCGTTCCATGGCCCTTTCTTTGTACCCTTCGAGTGTCTTTGGTACTGGGTAGGTATCGGAGATTCTGTCAACCAATTTAGGGTGGAGGCCCTTTTTGTAGAAATGAAGTAGGGCGGTCTCGTCAAAGCCAGAGTCATCTGCGTATGTATCGAAATAAGTGTTGTACTCATCTAAGTCCATCAATTTCCCTTCCTGTTTGATGGTTTCAATAGCGGTTCGTGCTGCCACATCATAGGCCATAGGTCTAAAGTCGTCCTTGAAACGTTTTGTGACACTTTTCAAGGTGGTCCAACGTTTATTCCCTTCTGCTATATCTTCATCATCCTGGTCATTATCATATTCCGTGAGACGGGCTTCAGCCCATCTTCCACCTATATCTCCTTTGAAGAATGAGAGGAACAGAGAGACTTTATCTTCTTCTGTCGTATACCTGGTTTTGTTCAAACGTAGGTAGTTGTTAAACAATGCCAACCACCGTCGTGATTTACTTCGTTCTCCTGTAAAGTCTTCTGGTTTACTTCCTCGTTCTCCACTTGAACCATTGGTGTTGGTAGACATGGCTGATTCTGATCGAAGGTGGTGTGATTGGGGTGAATGAGTTCTGGATCGTTGTTCAGGTTCTGCCACTAATTCTTCTGGTTCAGGCTCCAATTCCTGTTCAGGTTCTAGTTCAGGTTCAGCTGCAGGTGGGGAGTGGGTGAGATCGACAACAGTAGAGGCAGACAGCTGTTGTGGTTGAGGAGTCTGAATCGGGGGAAAGGTTAATGGATTGGATGGGGCAGGGGTTGTACGTTCTTGGTGTCCTCTGATGGCTTCTTCCTGTGAATTTGCGATCGCAAGTCCCCAACTCTGATTGGGCCTTGGTGTCAACCGCGGTTCGTTATACCTGTTTGGGCAAGGGTTATACAAGCAGAGGAAGAAGCTTCCAGATCCTGCTGGTAATTCGTATACGTCTGTCCACTGGTCTCCGTCAAAGAGGTGAGATGCTGATGCACAGGCTAGTCGTTGGCCTGTCTGGGCTGTAGAAGCGGGAGGGGTAGCTAGTTGTGGTGAGGGTGTTACACGACGTGGAGATGGAATTCGGGATCCGGGTTGAGAACCGGGTCTGGATCTAGATCCTGATCTGATAATTCTTTCGGGGTCTGCTACAGCAGGTACTGGGGTTCCGTATCTGCGGCTTGTTCGTTCCGAACTGGTCATACAACGAGATGACTAATTCGAAGGAAAAGGGTATAGGTCAGCAGGTCTCCTGTTTCTGTTGTAAAAGAAGAGATCTGTTGCTGCAATCACAATCGGTAGCAGGGGTTCTGAGTCGTCAAGGTAGATAGGTCTGGTGGTGCGAATGATGAATTCCTCGTTGTCCACGTCAAAGATAACTCGTAGTCGAGAATATTCAGAGAGGACTACTTCACCTGATCTCCAGGTCCAACGGTCAGTGCAAATCCAGGTGTTGTCAAAGGACCAAGGGTCAGCCTTCAAAGCAGGGATATGATCAATGTGTTGGTAGTCGGTGATCTGGGAATATGGCAATGTGTAGGGTACTCTGCGGATGATAGTACGAGCGTTTTTGAATGGTTCAAATCGAAGAATAGCCAGGGTGTCGGGTTGTGAGGTGAGTGTAAGAGAGTTCGTCCTAGTGTCAAGACTGGGGTCGACGACACTGAAACCACTCAAGTCACACTAAAACAAAGAGAGAGAGAGAGAGAAAAGAGATAGATATATGAGAGAGAAAGAGTGAGCTGGCCGTCTGTAGCTCAGATACAGTGCAGAACTACAGTTGTACAGTGTAGAGACGAAGAGGACGAACTGAGGAACTAACTACAGTGTCTATGGTATTTATACAGAGTCCTGAGTCTTGTTCCCAATGTGGAACAATAGGTAAGAGTCACATCGATATGAGTATCCGGGTAGTATGATGTGATAGGTTCTGTGGAACCTATCATAAGACAATAACTCGGTCCGTGATTGACAGATGGTGAGATCAGATGTCCGCTCAGCTGATGATAGAAGTATATAGTGATCAAGGAATCGAGGTATCATGGGGGTTTGGTCCGGGTTAGCCTGCAATCAGGTTTTGATAAGGTTTGTTGATGAGGGAATGAAGGGGGAGGTAAAAGAATAGAGGCAGTTCGTGACAGTTTCAGGAAAGGTTGTGGAAAGATTATGGAAAGACAATGAACCGGAACAGTGGTATGATAGGTAGTAGGGGAAATGGAATGGAACATACAACGGGGTCTAGAGTCTGTTACGGGGTGATAGCTTGGGTAAATAACAACAGTAAATAAAGGAAAAAGGATTAAAATAATATGATTTATGACAGGGAGCTGCCATGGAGCTGCTCAAGATTTCCACTACAGCTTCTTTTCAGAAGAGAGATGTTATGATGAATGAATTACACACTTCTCTGAAGAACCCTTTCTTCATCAGCCGAGGGTTCTTTTATCTGGTAGCCTAATGTTTCGAAGAGCGCTGAACGAGAATTTGAATGTAATCAATAGATGACAGAGGTGTTTTGACGAACTTTTGGCCGGTAATATGTCTCTCCTGTGTAAAAAGTAATGAGTTTCTAGAACGAAACACACAACCAAAGTACACTCTAAAGCACACTATATAATTTATTTGCGAGGTTTCCTGGACGAAAGAAGTCGTCTCTTTAAACTTCTAGTCTTTAGATCTTAGAAGGGGAGGATTTGCAATGTGATAGGTTTTTGCAATCGCAAGATAACACACAAAGTCGAGACCAACAATTGTCAAGTTCCAATACCAAAGGCCCAAGTGCCTAACTATATCCAAATGTGCCAAACTCTTAACAGTATATAATTCTTTCCACAAAAGTGATCTTTTAAGTCTTTGTATTGATATCTTGTAGGTTAGCGTTTCTACAAAGCTATTGGTGACTGGCCCAGGCAAGCGAAGTCCTTACACTTCCGAGAGACACTGGGATCCGCAATCAAGCTAGGTGGTACTACGCTGGAGAGCCTACGTATGCTAGCTAGTCCTATTTATACATGAGCTCTCTAAAACTGTACAGTTCTACATAAATATTGAATGTCCGATGAAAGAAACAGATAATCAATGAATGTGTGACTCCTAGTGATATGTGTACACTAGATAAGGAAAGTGGAATACTGTAATTAGTAGGAGTCGTGACAGGTATATCTTGATTTACTCAAAGTCCGAGGGTCGCGATATAATCGGACCTCGCGACCGAATCCTTATCCGGTGGTGCCTTGGGTGTCTTGACCCTTAACCCAAGCCATATGATGAGTACCATCATGGTAAAGTCCTTGTCTGATATCCGTCTCGATAAGCCACCTATCGGACTGGTTCATTACCCGGAATATCTATAGTCCTAATGCTGTGCCATCGCGATATAGCTTTGGAACACCGTCTTGAGTACCCTGGCGGTCGATACGACCATATGGACTGGGTATAGGGTATACTTTACACAGATGATAGGGATATCTTAATTCCTGAACCATCCGAACTTCGGTAGTAGCATCTGTCGCCTCTGGTACCTTGGGTTTAGTAGATTGCGACTGACAATCCCCTAAACACGTTGGTATTTCTTCGTAGTCAAAGCTGATCAGCCTCTCCTGGTGCCTCTTTATCTTTAACCTGTCTCCCTCAGAGTAAGTCGCGATATAAGTTTTTACTATTGGGTCTTGACTTAGTTCTTAAAGATCGCTCGCGATATAACTTATATCCTTTAAGTCACGATATAACTTATGTCTTTGCTCGCGATATAAATATCTCGATAAAATTCTTAACATTGCTCGCGACTTATCAAGTCGCGATATAGCCTCTTGATGTAAAGTCGAGACTCTGAAGACATCTACTATAGTTTCTCACACAAACGATCCCTGTGATTGATACTTGATATTATCCTTCAGGTCTGACATGGATAAAAGTAACATAGCCATCTCTTATGTATATCTCTTTCTTAGTGCCAATAGTCCTATATCTTATACTAGACTCATACTGTAATAATCGCTTTATAGTTAAAATCGGAAAATATAGCCCCTCAGGTGTACGGCGTATCATCTCCCCCCAACTAAAAGTGTCGACCGTCCTCGGTCGCGACTTAATGTAACTTAAGTCCGCAGATCACGAGTCTTATCTAAAAATAGCTACAACACCAGATCTTCAGCCACACGTTCAAAATTCAACTTCTTACATTCGATTCCCACGTTATTGAGTCCGCTGAACTCGAAAATACACAAGGGAAACCTTCCAGAGTACAACCTGACCGTTATTTTAGGCCTTCGATCGCTATTACGTCGTCGCGACGGCGATTTCTTTAGTTGTCCGTTTATATTCTGAGTTCCCCGTTGCTTCTTCAGGGTCTCCATTTTAACGGCAACGTTGCAGGATCACGCTCGTGTTGAACTTCGCAAGTTCAACATTCTCGTGATCGTTTCTTTCTTTCTTTCCTTCCCCCACTATCCTCTGGTTGAGCCCTACGCTCCCAAACTCATCCTTGATCGTTCACCTAGGTCTCTCCCCGTCGCGACAATGTCTTCCACAGTCAAGCTCCTCAACTTTCGGTCAAAGCAAACGATCAGCCGTCTGGATCACGTTCGCAGACTGATCCTTAATCGCGACCAGGCCCGACTGGATGACGAGTATTCTACGAAGGAAGACCAGGATGCCTGGTTAGCTGTTGCCCCATTTCTGGTGTGTGCTATCCAAGCCTCTTTGTGATGTCTCTTCTCTGACTTCTGTCTTTTAGCGGCATTTGTTCAACACTCTTACGCATTCGACGGTTGACTATCCGGACGCTGATCCGTTGTGGGTGTTGTCCTGTCGTCATATGCATTGGGTGTTCGACGAACTTCTTTACGATTACGACCTCGAGTGGGTACCGTCGTTGTCCTCTCTTACCCATGTCAGGACTCGGACTGAGGTACGCTTCTCTTTCCTCTCTTCTTACTTAATTCTCTTATACTGGTTTAGAATTTCGACCTATCCAGGCCGTTAGACGTGTCTGGCGCGCAGGTAGGACCTTAACCCTTTCGTTACTTTTCTATGATCGCATTGCGGACCTTTTCTTACAGGATGCCCCCATGTATCTGGATCCATCCAAACCATCGACTTCGTCTTCTCCCAAAAAGAAGAGTCGGGAGACAACCGCAAAACCCAGCTCGTTTCAATCACCAAACTCACGACCGTCGAAACCTTTACCTTCTAAACCAGTCAAGGAGTCGAATACCCCTGGAACCTTCTTTCCTAAATCAGATCTCCGACTTCTCCTACCAACGGGCACGAATCCTCCGTCCAAACCAGAACCTACTCGTCCTGCTGTGGAAGTCAAGACGGTCAAAAAGCGACCAGCCGTTAGTGAGACTGAGGAGAAACCCATTCTCAAGAAACCTCGTCCCGTGTGTCTTCAATCTCTTTTCGTCCTTCTTACGTTCTTATTCTTTCGTTTCTTAGCAACCCAAACCTATCAAGAGCGCCCTTAAGACACCAACCCCGGATACTAAACCTGTCCAGCGTCAGTCAAGCCGCACTATTCGTGTTCAGGCTCGTGAGAAGGAGCAGGCTGCGGTCCAGTCGCGCTCCAATTCGATTACATCCGACATGGAGCTCCCTTCGCTTTCTCAGCCTTCTCCTCCAAAACGGTCGACAAGGAAAACTAAGAAGGGCAAGAAACCTGCTTCTCGGGCCAGTTCTCGGGCTCCATCTGCGACACCCTCAATTGCTGAGAGTCGCGACGACGATGACTCGCGCGAGATTATCGCCCAGGGGGGTTTCTTCCAGTTCAAACCTGATACGCCTCTGCAGGAGCTCTTCAACCGGTTCAAGGACGTTACCAGGTTCGAGAAAGACAAGGACGGACGTTATGTATGTACTCGTCTCGATTTTCCTATTTCTGTCCTTGATTGCCATCGTTGCAGTTTGGTTTGGCTGCTGGTCAGCCTGTTTTCACCTTCACCGATGGTATGTTGCCTTTTCCTATTTCCCATATCCTAAACTTAGTCTCTTTTGCGGATAACAGGTACCGAGAAGTTCTCTGTTCGCGCTCCTCTAGGTACTAAAGTTCCTACTTACTTGAACGTTCGAACTTTCTTGGAGGCCTCGATTTCGGGGTCATTTGTGAGTGTAATCACTCCGAATATCTCCGCCTTAACTAAACCCTTTCTTTCTTAGGCTTTCGACGAGCATTGCATCCATTGTGCTCTCTTGTGGGCGACCTGCGCTCCTCAGGGTCCATACGAACTTCGCAGTGGCAAGCTGAGCATGAAGAAGTGCAACTGTTGTCAGAGACGACGCGTTGCTTGCTCTTCTGCTTTCCCTCTCGACACTCTCGTCGCCTCAAAAGACTTGATGGCAGTATACTCGAAAAATAGTGCCATTCGTACGTCTTGTCTTATATTTTGCGGCTTTCATTCAATCTTGTGATTTTATCTTCCTTTTAGGGGTCGTTCAACAGATAGACGAGATAATGACCAGCATGAAGCTCCGAGCTTCTCTTCAAACGCAGGCTAACGAGTTAATGGTCATGCTCGCGACCGTTAACGAACATATCTCATTCCAACAAGCCAAACTTCGTGAGAGCGTTCAAGACCCAACAGTCCTTTTGTCCCAGCTCGCGCAGGCTCAGGGCACGGAATTCGAGATCACACCATCTCTCTTACGACAGTTGTCGGTTGCTGCCGGTTGGGACACCAATTGTTTCAACGAGAAGATGGTCCTGATGCAGGACACTGCTACTGGTGAATTTCAGGTTGTCCCAGCTTCAGCTCAAGCGGGATTCGACGTTACTTCCCGATCCCACGACTCTATTATGTCCGACCCACGCAACTACGACATGGACGACGTTGTAGCAGAAGAAGACCTTTCTCAACAGGCCAGCTCTTCCCGTCGGACTCTCGACGAGCCCAAATCCACCACGTCGCGAGCAAAAACCAAGTCTTCCTCTAAAAAGGTGAAGGGTCGCGCTGTCAAGAAGGGAAAGGGGAAAGAGAAAGCGCGTGAGCCTACGCCTGAACCATCTGAAATCGAAGATGATGGTGAGGAGGACGAGTCGGATTCAGGGGAGGTCGAGTCAGACGAGTCACCTTCTCCTGTTCTCCCCAAGTCCCGGAAGGTGACGGTTGAAGTTCCTTCCCGTGCGACCCGTTCCAAATCTCGTTCCAAGCGTATGCGTCTTTCCTTTCTGATTTCCTCAGTCTTACTAACTCTTTTATTAGCTTAATCCCTGTCTTCTGTACTGTCTTTCGCATGCCATGTTGGTCTTTTCGTTGTTATTCCCATGATTGTATATAGCTTGTACATACTCTTTGCTACCGTGAACGTTATGAATATAACTTCGATGTCTCGTGATTATCACGTCTTGTCTTTGGGTGATCTTAGGTCCTAAGTAATGATCTTAAAACGACTTGGTGGGAATTTGGATGATTATTTTAATCATGAGGAGCGACTATCACAGCCATGTGCTCGTTAAAGCGCAGGATATTAGTAATTCCTGATCCTAAGCTCCAAGTCGCGAGCAATCGGAAAATTCCTGGCTCGTCTCGAGTCGATCTGGTTTACGGACCAGTCTCTCCCCCCAACTAAAAAAAACATCGTCCCGATGGTCTCCCATATTGCTCCATTGTTCCGTCAGCGCTGATCTATAAAAAGATGAAGATCTCGTTGGAACGAGCAACACAATGAACTTCAGTCGCAGAAAGTGCGAACTCGGTGCTCGCGCTCCTCCAACTCCCTTCCGTGTGAACGGATGGTGTTTCTTTGGTAGTTCTACCAAGGTTGTTGTTCTTCGTCGAAGTCATTCCGATTCTCTACTCGGCACCAACCTTGATCCCGTCAGGCGAGGCAATCCTCGCGCTGCTACTCTTTCGTACGATCAACGGAATCAATCAGTGGAAGACCTGTAAGTCATTCACAACTATACTCGTGAACCACCTTCGTATTCAACGAACACCAGTCCGAAGCGATACTGGACCTTCCTAGGGGACAAATGGCCCTTCTGGTAACGTTCAAAAACCTCCTAATCTTGAGTCTTCATAAGGTCCAACCCTTGCACAGGAAGTCTGCTCACAAAATCAAGGACGACATCATTCCGCTTTTCTAGTCCGTAATTAGAGTTACTCAAATTTGAAATGATGTAGTTGAGTAGGGTCTTTACTGGATGAACTATTGAAGCGATGACTTGTGTGATTTGTGGCTTGGCTTTTCCTGTTGAGTTCGAATCAGTTCACACAGAACTGGTCCGTCAGACCTTGGTTCGTGGAGCCTTCTCTGATATAAAAAGGTCAAGCCATAGCCTCACGACTCCGCTCTCTTCAGAGATATTCTAGCTTCATTCTTCCTTTCAGTCTTCTTATGGCACCTCCTGCTACGCATCGTTCCTCTACCACGGTTCCCCCAGTTAACAACTGGAACGCCCAGAATTGGTTAAATCGCGCTGGTTACTTGCACGAGCGCTATGAGCGTACCTTGGAGTTTGGTTCCGCTGCGGAAAAGCGTGCAGATGCTGAGCATTTTGCTGACCACTTGGTGCGTTACCATTATCTTTAACGGTTCTTTCTTCTAACAGAAGACTTTTGTCTTTAGGCCAACGTTCCGGATCCTGGTATTTTCAGGAAGGAAGGTGATTGTGTTAAAGCGTTGCTTGAGCACAAGTCGTTCCTTGAGAACTCTACCAAAGCTCACAACATCGGAGCTCTCTACCGCATCAAGAACATCAATGATTTCCTCGTTGCTGGTGGCATGGTTCCTGCTCCTGAACCAGTTCACGATGAACGTCGCGAGAAACGCAAACGCCCTGTGGTGAGTATCGTACTCGTTTGTCGCGACCCATGTTTCTGACATGATTGTCTAGAAATCCGTCAAGTCTAAGGCAACTGTCTCAGACAGCGAGGAGTCCGATGAGGAATCAGTCATTATCGTAGGCGGACGCACTGGTACCACGGACGTCGAGGTGAGTCTTGACTTGTTTAATGGAATCTTGGATTGGTCAATTTCATGTTCACGCCATCGTTCGTTTCTAGATGGGTGAAGCTGGCTTAAAGGCTTCTGTTCATGCCCCGAGGGACAAGAAGTCTGAGAGATCCAAATCCGTAAGCCCTTATCCGTTATGACCATCATGACCCTAATATCTGATGGTCCCTTATCCTCTTAGAGTGCTAGCTCGAGCCGTGTTCAAACTCGCGCCACCACGGTATGTATCCCTTACGAAGCTGTTCCAGGCTTGGATACAACCTCAAGAGAGTTCATTAAAGCTAACCTGTATCTGCAGAAGGCAGAAACCTCGAAGCGCGTCCGAGTTACTACTGGTGCTTCAAACTTCACTCCTATGCCAGCTGGTGCGTAGTTAGCTCGCGAGATACTTCCCTTTTCTTATATCCTTCTTTCCAGAGCTCGAACGCCGCGTTAATGACGATAGTGCCCTTCAGGATTTGCTTAAGGATAGCAACATGCTTCCGTTCCTGGATTTCGCTTCCATTCCCGCCGAGGTTCTTCATGCCATTCGTAACTATCTGGCCAATGAGATCCTCTCTTCTCGCCACCAACTCTTCTTCGCCCTTCACCAGTTGAGGACCTTGGAGGGTCATTACCAGGAGGCTGTCAGAGAGTGCCTTGCTCGTGCAAGCATCAATGACGATGTTCCTGCTGCTGGTACGGATTCTCTTACCTCTTCTGACAAGGCCCAACTGCAACCACAAGTCGAGAGCACCCAATTGGGTACCTCTGCTTAGGTTCTAAGCTGTGGTGTTTTTAAACAAGATATGAAGTCGAGGGTGTCCTCTTCTTTAGTAGGATATAACCAAAATAGACGTAGAGCAGAGTAGTCAAGTAGCTACCCTCCTGTAAATCGTCATATAGAAGATTGGTTTCTGTTCTTTATGCTTGCTCTTGTCTGTCGTCTTGAGGATTCTTCTGCATCAGATTGATCCTCCTGGACAGGTTCCTCATTCGTAGAAGTCTTTTCAGGGTTGGCTTGTTCGACTAACTCGCCATCTTGATCATAGACAGGCATTCGAAGGTTAGGAATCGCATCAAACACTAAGTCGTGACCCGGACTATATGATTCATTGACTTCTTCCTCTTCAACCATTTGACGCAGTTGGAGTGGATCAAGGTCAATTAGATCATGAATGTTATCTGGTAGTGCAATCGGTTCATATCTAGCTTTGTGGGGAAGTACTCTGAACGCTGCTACTTTCTCTCTGAGGACTGAGCCATCCATTTCAGCTAGTATGTATGCACCTCCCTTTGTTCGTCGAATCACGATCATTGGTCCCATGTACCTGGGATGCATTTTGCGATCGAGACTCTTCTCTATCCGAGTGTTACGAACTTGAACAAGAGTTCCAGGCTTGAAGTCAAAATCTTTGATTACATGTCTGTGTTCTTTCTCGAACCTTCTAAGTTCCTTTCTCTTATTTTCATCGACTCTTGTCATCATGTCTTCAACATGTACACGGTGTTTAGCTAAGGCTTGAGCTCGATAACCGATTAGTTCCTCAGTTGTGAGCACTCGATCTGGTAGTTTTACCAACCAGGTGGACTCTACGATATCAAGAGGTAAGATAGGCTCAGCTCCTAATACTATAAAGTACGGAGAGCAGCCCAATCCTTTCCTTACAGTGACCCGATCAGCCCACAGAACCGGCTTTAGGAACCAGTACCATTTGGACAAGTCTCCTCCAGTAGCTTTTACTAGTGCTTGTCGGATGTCGAAATGCGCTCGCTCAATCGTGCCATTTGCTTGGGAGTTATATGCTGATATAGTTATACCATGGATACCATACTTATCCTCTAAGTACTTTAGGACAGCTTTCATTTGTGGGGCATTATCCGTCACGATCTCTTCAGGACATCCCCATCTGCAAATGATATCTTCGAATAACCATTCCGCAATACTCTTAGCATTGTCATGTTTTAGTGCTCGCGCTTCTGACCATCGCGACAGTCCACATCTTCCGTGCACTACATTCTTACAGCCATTACTAGCTGGTGATACTTTAAAGACATCAACGTGAAGCCTTTGAAAGAGAGAGGGTGTATATGTTATTGTAGGTGGTATCCTGATCTGTTTTAGTTGTCGATCTTGGCAGGCTTGACACGTTTCCACAAACCAAGTTACGTCGCGATCTAAATCAGGCCACCAGAAGCGTTTGGCGATTACAGCTTTTGTAGCGTAGACTCCCTTATGTCCTAGGTTGTCATGGGCTGCGTGCAACACGTACATCCTCTTTTCTTTCGGGACTACCAGGAGTGGAGGTCCACTCCCTTCACTATTTCGTCGGTACAATCTTCCTTCTCCGTCTACGAAGAATTTCTCAGCTTGTCTTGAGAATGCTTGTTTATTCTTCTTATTCATCTTTGTTAATACATCGGATTTGGGATCAGATAGCCATGTCTTGATGTCGTCTAATATGTTGTCTAACTCTTTGGCAGCCTCGGATCTATGTTTCTCGCTATAAGGATGCTCGCGATCCCACTCCACTGAACCAGGTGGAATCACAAAGTTTTGCGCAAATTGTGAGAACTTTAAGCCATGCAGAGCTGCTATATGAGTTCGTTCGACATCAGTCTTTCTTTCCTCATCCAAAACCTCTTGCAGATCATCCTCAAAATTGTCAACTGTGGTAGCCATCATATTGAGATAGCCACCTCTAGTATCAATGATATCCTTGAAGTCTTCAAAGGCATAAGGTTCCTCTGTTTCTCCTGGACCCATCCGGAATCGAATTGGTTGTCCCTCATCAAAGTCCATAAGGTCCTCCTCAGTTGGGCCATTCTTTCGTTGCGAGGACTCTGTTGCTGGTCGTCGCGATAACCCATCCGCTAGAGAGTGTGTAGTTCCCTTAACGTGTACTAGTTCGAAGTGATACTTCCTAATCTCCTCAATCCATCTATTGATAGTTGCGTTAGGACCGCAACTAGGATTATCTAGCATTCCCTTAATGTAACTGGCATCAGTTACAACGGTTAGGTTCCTACAGCCATAGGTGGTGTAATATGAGTCTTCCAGCGCAAGCTTGAGCCCATATAACTCCCTCTTAGGTTGTGAAAACCTGGCTTCCCTATCATTCAAAGTCATAGACCCAAAATGAATATAGTTCTTCTTTTTGGGTTCATGTTCATTCTCTTGATATAGATAATAGCCAACTGCCATATAAGATGTATCTACTGCTAAAACTATTCCTTTGTCGTCTTCATAGTTCACTGCCTTAAGAGCTGGGGCTTCGCAAATGCTATCCTTGATTTGCTGAAAGGCTTTGTCTTGTGATGGTCCCCATTCCCAAGGTAAGTTACCTGTCAACTTATTCAGAGGTATGCTAATCTTAGAGTAGTCTTTGACAAACATTCTTAATTGTCCAGCCGTCCCTAGGAAGCTTCTAAGTTCAGAAACATTCAAAGGAGTGGGCCAGGTCTTTATAACTTCTACTGTCTTTTCATCAGGTTCTCTTCCTTCATAAGTACATCTATGTCCAACCACTGTAGCTTCGGGACAACAGAGGAATGTCTTCTTTCCCGAGAAAGTTCCTCCAGCATACTTCATTCTTTGCAGAATCCGATTGACATTCTGAAAATGTTCCCAGACAAACCTGCGAATTCCTGGATTACCTGGAATTGTCTCATAGCCTCCATCCGGTAGTTCATACCTCGTGGCTGGCCCTTTCAAGGGTACATCGTCCACATAGGGTATGGTTACTCCTGGAATCTCTTCTCGTAGAATGTGCGTTACATCATCATGAAATATGGGTACTGAATTTGTCCAACCCATAGGGAGTTTTACCAGACGATGCAAACCAAACGGAGTCTGGAATGCAGTCAAGTCGCGACTTCCTTCATCAATGTAACGATGATCATATCCTACAAAAATATCCAAAGTCCCTACGCATGCACGACCCATGAACTCTCTCGTGACATCAGCAGTTGCTGGTGGTATACCAGAGTGCTGAATTGTGACTTTGTTGAGAGGCTCAAGACTATGTACAATTCTTAGTTTTCCATCCTTCTTTAGAACACAAAACCATTTCGAACGATAGGATGAGTTAGATGGCTCATAGGTTCCTGAGTCGATCTTTGCTTTGATTAATTCACACACTTCCTTATAAACTCCAGGAGGGATTGGAATGTTCTTTTCAACCCAGGGCGTGTGCGGCACTACAGGGAACTTCACTGGAGGAAAGAAATCCTGCCTGAAGTTACCGGCTTCGCTTGTCTCCCATGCAAACGCCTTTTCCTGTCTCTTCATAAGTTCATGCATAAGTTTACGCTCTTCATCCCATAAAAATCCTTCTGGATGGTTATCATCAATAACCTTTTTGCATTCTTCAGTATATCTTTCCCCAGGAACGAATTCTGGTGGGTTGATTGGTAGCTCAGGTATCCCTTCTAAAGGATCACCCACAATCTTCCGTTCTATGTGAAAACCTGGAGGTAAAGGTGCTTTCACAGGTTTGACTTTAACTCCAACCGGTTTATATTTTCGAGACCCAAAAACTCGAAACAACTTGTAGACCTTTTGCTTAACAAAGTACATCTTCGGAACCGATTCATCTTTCTGATCAGTCGCGAGATCTTCAGTCGCGCTTTGAGCCGTTGCTTTAGGCTTGACTGATTCTCCGTCATGAGGAGTATTGGAGTTCGAATACAAATACTCCCTCATCGCAGTGGTCCGTGCTTGTTCCTGTCTCCAGGTACTATAAACAGGTCTTTCTGCATCAAACTTTTTATCTTTTGTCTGCTGAATGTACTCTTTGAGTACTTCTCCTGCTTTCTTGTCTCTTTGCTCAATCTCAGGTTGTGACAACATGAGAAAGGCTTCAGCAAGCTCTTCTTTCTTAAATTGTTGGTCATCTGGTAACTTGTAACCTTCTATCTCAATATTTCCATCTTCATCTCTTGTTAGATACAGTGCCACCTCTCCCTGATCTGTTATTAGTTCATCGAGGGGGCTTGAAAATTTACTGATTCTTGTGAGTTACCACTGCCTTTTTGAGGAGGA